>JACYFF010031957.1:68326474-68403888 GCA_017589665.1 Selenicereus undatus
CCAATTACTCTAGAGTCGAGTGTTTTATCCCTCATAAGCTTGTTTCAATTACTATTGGTGGGATAGTATTTCCTTGAGTTCTGATTCATACCCACTCATTCAACAGTGCCTGATAGAGATCAGGGATTTCAAGCCTATTTTGATAAACACATCAACGAGCCTTTGGAACTAAATTGCACTTTCGTAGTTCTTATAATCTTGAAACAGACGGGCAAGCATCTAAAGATATCAATGGATCAACTCTTCTAAGTTGGCGCCTGTACCTACGACCAGAGTTTGCATTTGAAGAAAGTTAGACATCAGGATAAAATGGTGGCAGACATTGACAACAAAATCATCTTTTGAGCCATAAAGATCTTCTTCAGCATTCAATAAGACGACATATTTCAGAAGACTCTTGAAAGCGTACTATTGGAACCGACAGAAAAGCTATGTTGATAAACGAATGAGATTCCTGGAATTTCTGGTATATGATAAAGTTTTGCACAAAATCTCACCAACTAAGGGTGCACGGAGGTTGCACTGCGACCTAAATTGAGGTCAAGATCTTTTGGACCATATCAGTTCATGGAAAGGTCGAATTCCATAACTTATCTACCAGATCTACCTATATAACTCAAACATGTGCATAACATGTTCCGTGTTCCTTACTTTATAACTCAGGTAGTACATTTTAGACCCTGACCAGGTTGTCATAATCAAATGCATTGTAGCCATTGAGGGTCTTGTGTTTCAAGGGCATCCAATTCAGATATTGGATCACAGGATTAGGCAGTTAAGTATCAAACAGATACCTTAAATCAAATTACTTTGCGCAAATCATACCTCCTCAGAAACTACTTGAAAAACTGAGGATCAAGTGAAAGTCACGTACCCATATTTATTTGGAGTAACCTTGCTCTGCCGGCAAAGTTCATAAGTTTCGAGGACGAAACTCTTTACGGGGGGAAGGCTGTAATAGCCCAACCTTAACTCATATTTATTTATTTAATAAAGCCATGTAACTCATTTTTCACATTTATTTATCTCATTGAATCATCCCAGTTGGGAAAAATTCATTTCGGGTCCCACTTTGCAATTCGAGTTTCATTTACCGGACAATTTCGAGAAAAATTGATAGTAGGCCTCGATATTTAAGATTTAAAAGATTAAATTATTTTTCATGATATTTATGATTTAAAAGATTAAATTATTTTTCATGATATTACATTTTAATCCCAACCTTCCAACAACAAAAAAAAAAAAAAATCAAACGCGCTCAGTTTTAGTTCTTTTCCAAACCCGCGCTCATTTAAGCCCAATTCCGGCCCAACAAGTTTCTAATTCATTTGTTTAGCTAATTACCATGATTAACTCCTAATGATAATGAGTAAAGATATTTTTTTTTTGGGATGGCAATTTTTAGCCAAGTATTTTAGGTCATTTTGCACCAAGTATTTACACCAAGTGGCAAAACATCAAAGCTCTCCTTTCTCTCTCTTCCTCTCAACCTCCATGGCACTCTCTTCCTCTCAACCTCCATGGCAGCCCCCTCCCAGCCCTATTATGGTGTTTTCCGGCCACTTTCCGGCCACTCTCCGGCAAGGATTTCAATCCCCAAACAACCTCCCTCCATTGGCTACCATTTCCCATCCTCAAAATCACCCAATATCATCTCCATCTCCACTTATTTCAAGATCAAAGTAAGTGATTTCAATCTTGTTCTTTGAACTTTTGGTTCTTGCTTCTTGTTTTGGTTATTTTGATGATGGATCATGTTGTTTTTATTGAATTAAGAATCATCTTGGTGATGGATCATGTTGGAGTTGAAGCTAGGGTTAGGGTTTTATGTTAATCATGCAAGCTTCATGTTCAAGTGTTGAATTTTGATCGTTTTAAATGAGATTTTGTGATCTTTAGCATTGGTAATGAATATCACGATGCTTATGCTGATTTATATAAGTTAAAGAGTGATTTTAGTGGGTGGTTATGTGAAGAAAACATTGAAATCATGTGAGTTAAAGCTGGGAAACAAACCTAAAACAGGGGCTACTTTGGGAATTTACTGGTACTGTTTGGCACATCCAAAATTCATGATTTTTGGTGTAGTGATATTTTGATGTGTTATCTTTCAATAGGATTTGGAATTACTCAATGTCGAGTTGTGTGGACAAAGTTATGACCAATTTACTCAAGACTGTGCAGAATGTATCGAAACTGGGAACTGAACTGGAACAGTAATTTCACGGAAAAACTGGTATTGATTGGGTCACTGAAAAATTGTGATTTTTGGTGTGTGGATAGATCAATGAGTTATCTTTAAAATGCCTCTTGAATCGCCTTAATCCGAGTTCTGTGGAAAACGTTATGGTCATTTTACTGCGACTGCGCAGATTGATCAGAAATTGTGCACGTCTGTGTTCTACCCTACTTTTAGGGACCTTATTATGTGAATCATGCTTTGTGTCCTAAATAAGAGTTTTAGAGGACACTGTGACGTTTTCATATTGGGGTTTTATATCTCATTTGGAGGTTGGGAGTGAAAGATATGGATTTTCTAATGCAGACCATCTATCGGTAACATGAGTGAATGCAGAAATTGAGACATTTGAAAATATTTTCAGAAGTTTCTATATAATTATGGGTATTGCACGGAAATTACAAAGTGTAGTGAGTTCAACAAGTTTGTTAGTGTACAAAAGCTTACTTGGGTTGAAAACTGAGTTACATGAGTATGAAAATGAAATTTGGGAAGTGAGCAGATTATTAACTCAAAATCAGTGTCCTTTGGACCAAGTTAGGGTGTTATATGAGCTTTTATGAACCTTGCAGCACCCTTTATGGCATAAACCATTTGTCACGCATTTCAGAGACGTTAACCATTTTATTATCCTTTTCATAAGCTTCACTCTTTCCTTTATCCATTTCAGAAATATCAGCAAACCATGTGCCAGTTATATCAATTAAAATCTTTTCATTATTACCTCAATCATTTTCATTTGGTCTATTTTGCTTCAATTTGTATTATTTCAAGTTCAATAACCCTAACAGATTTATTATTCAAATCATTTTGGTTTAACTTGTCTTATATCGAATTATTGGAACTGTAGGAGTCCTTTTAAATAAATCATTTATGTTAGTGAATATGATTTACTCGGTGAATATGGTTTACTAACTACGTTTACCTATAATTATATTTCTTTAACAGAATCGAGGCCTAGTCTATCGTTTCTATTGTGCATAAGTATTATCAAGTGAAATATCATTTTAAAGACTTCAGGTGCGTCCATTGCCTATATCTTTAGAAATCAGAGTGTATTTATCAACGTTATCATGTTTTGGTAAGTACATCAATGAATCAGTTTACACAGTGATTTATCAGTTAATTAGTGACCCCATCAGTTATCATCTATAGGGCATTCGCCATTCAGTTACCCGCGCGGCTTCAGGCCAGGTCCCCGATCGGCTTGGCAGGTGTACACCTATCCATAGATCGTAACAGTATCAAGGGGTTCACTATCAGATAATAACTAGCAATACAGCTTTACATTTATTTCATTCACTGTTTTAACTTAAAATGAATTGCAAAGCGGGCCCAATCAGTGTTCAATGATCATTTAACAATTCAGGAATGCATGTACTGAGCTTCGGCTCACAGTTCGAAATGTTTTTCATGTTTTGTTTTAGGCAAATGCTTAAAGTATTGCCCTCATGCCAGCAAATCAGCCGAAGAGAATAAGTGAAGTAAGGAAATCCAGATGGATCAGAAGTAATGCCGTATATGCATACTCTAACGTTGTATTTTGAATTCTTCTGTGGATGAAGATGTAGATTACATGGTGAATTATTTCACTACGGTTTATAAACTTTACATTGGTTAACACTTGATTGTGAATGGATAATTATATGTGAATGTGTACAGTGGAGGTTATGCTTAACTGTGTTATGTTTAGCACTCATGTTTTAAGCCTTGTCCTTTTGGACGGCGGTAATACCCCTATCATTGGGTTGTCTAGATTTTAATTAAGGAGAATATAAACAGTGAAACATGTTTAATTTGGGGCATTACACTCATAATAGGGGTTTTCTCTCTTCCCGCCCTGATTGTCTATTTAGGAGTCAAGGACATTGACAAGTGTATCAAGGTAACGGTTGATCTTAATGCTTAGTGTCAAAGGTATTTACAATGCTATCGTATATAATTGTGGGCGGCATGATCTTATCAACTAGCTCCAATGAAGCAACAATATTCTCACTTCCACTATAAATAACAACATTGCATAACTTTCCTTCAATCAAGCACCTTGAATGAAAGATTTTCTCATATTGGTTCTCTTCCTTTTAGTAGTCTTCGGTGTAAAGGACCTAATTAGCACAAACAGTTCCCTTTGCTCATGCTCAAAAAGAATATTCTCGTCCTTAGATTCCTCATCACTATTAAGTTGGATTTGATTAATCTCTTCAACCGGTTTGATAGTTAAGGTTCGTCTATTGGGGTAATTGGCTTTGAAGTTACCATAGCCATGGCATTAAAAGTATTTCTTGATATCAAGCTTCTTAAGTGGCTCCTTGAGAGTATCCTTTCCCTCGGTTTGCAAAGCTTTGGCGTTAGGTAGGTTTAAGGAGCTTTAATATGAGTTGGGCATGAAGTAGGCTAGGAGGGCTTCTTCCCTTGAGTTGCTTTTCCACCTTAAGAGCCAGCTTGTAAACATCTTCAAAGGTCCAGAATAGGGCCAATTCCACCAGGTTGGAAATAAAAGAGTTGAATGACTCGAGAAAGCAAGCTATGATAAGATCATCCTCCTCTTGCAATCCACTCAACATTTGGAGTTACTCAAACTCTCTTTAGTACTTTTCCACTTTCATACTGCCCATGCTAGGAGAAGTAATTTTGACATACAAATCTTGCTTGCAGGTTTGCGGTAAGAATCTCTTGAACACGAGCCTTTTGAGCTTAGCTTATGATTTCACCTTAAATTTTTCATCTCTAGCCCTTGGCCATTTGAGATTCTCATAACAAAGGGAAGCTCACTTCTTAAGATTAACTATTATAACCTTAAAGCATGCCTCATCACCATATCCTTAACCTTAAAGATCATTTTAATTCTTTAACCCATTCAAGAAATACATTCGGATTAGGACTCCACTCAGATTTAGGTACTAAGATTTTGAGGTCCTTAAACATATCTCAAGGTGTTCTACCTTTTCTTCTCCCAAAAACTTTATCTTCTTCAATCGAGGAATCGTGGGAAAAGTTTTGGCTTTCAACATCATTATCAAACCCGCCACTCAAAGGATTTCTACCTCTCCGACCAAAGGTACTCAAAGTTTCAAGTGTTTGGGTGAGCTTTCTTATGGCTTATTGCAATTCAAGGATGGATCTTTCCATCCGTGCCACATGAGCTTGTTCAAAGTTATGCTCCCATTAGATGTTGACAAATCTACATTATTCCTCCATGGGTAAAGGAATGGGAATTTTCAATTGAAGACTTTTTGTGGAGTTTTGCTTCTTTTTTTTGTATTATAGCAAGGGAAATGTGTTTGGGCTAAATAAGTTTTTTTTTTTACTATTGAATTTTGTGGAAGGAGGAAAACAAGGTAATGAAACCAGACTATGAAACCGAACCTTACCGGCAATCTGAACTACCTTTGTGCTTTGACACCAATTGATTATGACGCCAAACCCTTGAATTCTCAAGGTGACTTAAAGTTTAAGGATAGAATTGTAACGCCCCAATAATACATAAATCATAGCTGCATTTACCTACCTAAGCTTAACCCCAAAAAAACCAATGAACGGGCATTACTGCCGTCTGCAAGGACAAGGCTTCGCTTGAATATGAAATTTTAGCCATAGAATCAAAGTTTATCCTCAAAGGGGCAATCACGTCCATGCAAGCCATTTAAGTACATACAGGAATGATGCGAACTTCCCAGGGTTACATCAACATACATAACTCTGTTTAATACAGTTATAACACCAAAATACATATTGCAGTTCAGATATACAGCTGGGACACCAAAAAGCACCACTAGAAGGCGTAAAAGCATCTTAGCCCCTCTATCCGCCAATTACATGGACGATCCTGACTTATTTCTCACCTTCAGTTTCCCTGCCCACTTGAGACCTATTTATCGAACACCTTCCTAAAACAAAACATAAAAACATTTCGAACTGTGAGCCAAAGCTCAGTACATGCATCCCTGTACTAATAAAGATTTACTGACAAAGAAATTATGAGGGCCCTCCTTGCAATTCATTTTGATTTTAAAACAGGGAAGGTGATGTATATAAAACTAAGTTGCCAATTATTATCTGATAGTGCACCCCTTAGTAACTGTTACGATCTATGTATAGGTGTACACCTACCAAGCCGACCGGAAGACCTGGCCTGAAGCTGCACGGGTAACTGGAGGGCAATGCCCTGTAACTGGTAACTGATGGGGTCACTACTTATGTGATAAATCACTGATTCAAATGATTCATTGATGTACTTACCAAAACAGTATAATTTCGATAAATACGTGCTGATTTCTAAAGATACAGTCAATGAACATACCTGGGGTCTTTAAAAGTTAGTTCACAGATTAAATAGATGTACTAGAATGGAGAGAATGAGAGTTTAGGCATTAATTCTGTTCAAAATCATTATAGGCATATGAGGTTAGAAATGAACTTATTTAGATAATGGATACCTTTAAATAAAATTAGCACAATGGATACCCTTAAATAGAAAAGGCTTATAAAGAATTTGTGTGAACCAGTTAATAGATTAAACTGATAAAGTTAAATAAAGTATAGAAATGCTAAGTTAAGGCACGGTAGTGAGTTTAGGGAGTAAGGGTTTGTGACGAGTGTACGGAATGAATAATCCACAACTTATACTCCCGACCTCCAACTGAGACGTAAGACCCCAATATAAACAGCTTAGGAAGTCCTCTAAAACTTTCTTGAAGGAAACATAACAAGATTCGTACGACAGGTTCCATAAAATGGGGTTAGAACAACAACATGTCAGGTTTCAGTGCTGAAAACAAACATTCTGCCCATTCTCCCCAGGTTCAGTAAAATAGCTATAACTTCTTCCACAGACCTCGGATTAAGGCGATTCAAGAGTCATTTTAAAGCTAACATCCAGACCTATCTACCCACCAAAAATACGAATTTTTTTCCAGGCCGATCATTACCAGTTTTGTTCCAAAGTTTGTCCTGTTTTTCTGAAAATTTCAGCAGCACTGTTTTAGTTGTTCCTTCACTTTTTTAACACCAAACCTCAACTCAAACTCTTTCTTAAGAGTGTATAACATACTTTGGTACATTCCAACCTCATACAACATCACCATACATAATTTCTCTTCATATTCATATCAAATAAAACTCTTTTTTCAGTCACATAAACCCACACACCTCAAATTTAACATTAGTAGATCCAAATCTTGCATTTTGGACAAACCCTAGCTATGGGTAACTTTGAACTCACTCCCAACTTTTCCAAAACACCATAAACAACATAACAACTTCAATATATCAAAAGATAAGCGAGGACAAGGATAAAACATGCAATAAACATCACTTAAACAAGAAGCTTTGCATCACCAAGATGAAACCCTAACCCTAGCCTCATCCAATCTCAACTCCACCATAATCCATCAACAAAAAGATTCTTAATACCATAAAAACAACATAATCCATCACTAAAACAACCAAAATAAACAATAAAACCAACATGATCAAGAATCAAAAATAAAAATCAGCATAGGGGTGAAATAACACTCACTTTGAGCTTGCAAATGAGCTAGTTATGGTCCTTGATGCTTATGGAAGTGAAAGAGGTGTTTGGGGGTGGTTAGTAGGGGTTGTTTTGTGGGGTTTTGGTGGTGGAAAGGTGGTGGAATGGTGGCTGGGATGGTGGCTGCTGAGTAGAGAGAGAAAGAGGAGAGGGAAGAGAGAGAAAGTCTCTTGAACACTTGGTGTAAACTGAAGATAAAAAGCAACTTTTTAATTTTTATACTCACTTTATTACTTGGCTGCAAATAAGGGTACAAAAGTCAATATTATCAAGCTTGATTAAGGCCTAAGTAAGAGGGTTTTGCTAAATAAATGAGGATGAAGTCTTGTTGCATCGCAAACGGCCCTAAACGGGCTCGGGTTTAGCGAAAAAACTGAAACCAAGTGCATTTGCGAAATTTTTTTTTTGATTTTTTTTTCTAAAGTTGAGATAAATGATTGTGGTGCCATGAAAAAGAATTTTTAAACATTAAATTCTTAAATATCAAGGCCTAACTCAATTTCCAAAATTGACTAGAACAAATCCCGGAATCGCAAAGTATGGGCCCCGTTAGAAATGTCCAAATGAGAACAATAAAAAGATGGGAATATAAAAACAAATGATGTGAATGAAATGAACTCAATCACATGGATTAATGACATGAAAGTAATAAACAGAATTGAGCATCGAACTATTACAAGAATCAAGAACTATAGGCATTGATTGTGATTGGCACAGTTCAAGGCTCTAAAGTTTCCAACTGAGAATGAAGAACAAAGAGCAAATAGAAAAACTCCAAGATAAGGGTTTTCTTCTACTGCTTATATGGCTAAACACCATTTGTTACCCTAAAGGTTAAACTGCTAAGGACTAGGATGGAGTACATACCCTAAAAACACCACCCAAAATGGGATAAATTTTCAAGAGATTTTTGTGAGAGAAAATAGCAATAAGCTATATTAAGTTCCATATATCAAGTGTCATTCATGAAAGTTTGGTTACTAAAGAGAAACGTTACTTATTTAAAGGGGTATAAAGACCAATGCTTTATTCCCCAAACAAGGACCTAGGCAATAATTAGATTACACGTCACCCAACAAAAATTAGGAAAAAGTCTTCCACTGGATTACAAGAAAATAAGCATCCAAAATATATGGCAAATAGGAGTGAGATAACATCTTCTCACATGTAGTAACCGATGAAAATGTCCTATTATTTGAGCAAATTCAAATTTGACAAAAATAGTACAAATAGTACCAATCCTTTTGTGGTGGAATTTGGTTACACATTTGCTTTGAAAAGGAAGCCTCCTTAAATAAACTTCGAATATTTCTTTGGGAGATCTTATCTTGCCATGTCCGTACTTTGATGGGCAAGTTTGGAGCCCTTGAACCACTTTTTTAGGCTTCTTTCCAAGGTTATGCAGTACATGTTCAAAGTCTGACTACTTGATGTTTTTATTGAATTTCTCTCTTTTTTATGCGAGTAACGAAAGGTTGTTTGCAAGAATGGAAATCAGACTCAGGGAGCTTTCGAAACATACCTAATATGCTATATTTTTGCTTCCTTTCTAAACCAAAGCTCTTATAATGTTTGACCTAAGCTTCTTGAAATAAATCGGGCAGTGAAGAAATTACCCTAAACTCCTTATTGTTGATAATTAATTTCCTTTTACCCATTGATAACTTATGTAGAAACCTCAATGGCTCCAAAGGAGCAAAGACCTTGAAGGATGGACTCCCAAAGTCCCGACATCAATGATGAAAAGTGGAGATATTAGAGGTAGGCCTTGGCATTGTGCAGAAAATTGAACTTAGGCTCACTTAAGGGCATTGAGGTAGTTTGCACTGGTCATAAATAATAATGGAGTTGTTGATATGAACATGTGTCCTAATAACATTACAATCTTGGGCAGAAACAGTGGCTTTTTGTGCTTCCAAATTAGCTATCTAGTAACAAAAATATCTAATAAAAAATTATCTCATCAACATCTACTGTTCGTTACATAATGTATAAGGCTTATTGTTTACCGTTGGAATTGTTCATTATAAAATAAAATCCTTCATGAAACATGATCAAATTTGACGTACCTTAGGCATTTCTATAGAAGTAGTACTATTACCTTTTACTTTCTACTTCTTCCTTGCTTTTTCTTTATTAAACTTATTCATTATAATACTCTTCAAGCTCTTGTTTAAATGACTTTTTTTTAAGACCTACAAGGGTATGCTATCTTTCCTGAATTCAAACCATTTTGTTGGACTTATTCTCATTACTTATTTATCCTACTCCTACTTAAAGCGACTCTTTGAACTTATTAAAGTAATCCTCATAAAGTAGTCTTGCCTTTCTATTAAGTGGGCTAGCAGTGATCAGTACTTTAACTTTTTGTAGTCATTTCCACACTCCAAACAACAATTGAGGATCACCAATGTAATAACTCGAATTCTACATTATCCATAGAACACTTGTAATTTTCACCATTCTCCTTGCTCCGCCACTCCAACATAACACCCTAGATATATGTTGTAAATCACATGAAGTAGCAATAGCATGTGAAGACTATTTTTATTGAGTTGCACACTTACTCCTTTGTGCGGATAAAATTTCTCATAAAAAGTACGTTGATCAAGCTTCGTCAGCAAATAAAGATTGTTATGTCAATGATTGTCTCCATAATCATACGTAGGGAGCCACAATGATCATGGAAAAGGAGGAAAAAAGAATTGTTCAAAAACTTTATGACATATAGTCAACTATTGAACAACCCATTGCTTGTGGAAAACAAGATAAATATTCATAAGAATGTAAATAATAAAACAATAATGAATAACAATTACCTTTCTCGGAAGTGATTAGATTCAAATTCCAAAACACAATGCATCTATACCTTATTGAATAACATCATGGGATCTTTATTTTTTTTACCGTAAATACTCTAATATTCTTCTTTGAATTTAGAATGGTATGAAAACAATATAGCCTATAGTCAACATCCTGAAAAGTTGAATCATAATGGCCATAGAAGTGGCCTGATCAGTCATAGTAGTACTTGAAATTTGGTATTCATATATTCGAAAAAGGACTAGAAGAGTCATTCAAAAGACCTAGGGGCTATTCATTTTTAGCATGTTACACATGCTACTCCCTCCAACTTGCTACAACTTGCTCCAACCTACTAACTGCTTTCTCAATTGACCTTGGACTATTCCAACATGCTTCTACCTACTCTAACTCACTCAAAACCGCTTGAACAAAAATAGAAGGTAATAAAGTGATGTATAATTTTTTATAAAGTGGTTATGATTTGCTGAATTTATGTTTTATAAAATCAATGCATAAACTTGTAATAAAGGTGTAAGTTTAATGATGTAGTTATAAAACATAATATGGCACTAACACTTTATGATTTAAATTGACTATTTGATAGGTATATTCTGACATTAAAAACATAAGTTTGATGAATAATCATCTAGAGTAACCTTAATACTCTAACCTCCAGGTGCCACCCCTTTATTTATTAATAGACTTTTTTGAAAAAAATGGCATTTATTCACCAATTTCATATTTCAAATAAGAGTGAAAACCTTAATACTGTACATTATACCGCTTGATGCGAATGCAAGAAAAAAAGATACTAATTTGATTAAGACCAACAAACATTGTAAGAATCCCAATATTGGATTGTATGATGAGCAAAATAGACAAGTTATGAATGAATGTAGGGATGTAATAGTTGATATGATTTATCATCGACAAACAACCATTAAACTTTTGTATGTAGCTTCTTGTTGTAACGAAACGTGTCTATCTACTTGCAATGGTTATCATAAACGAGCATGCATTAATTTTTTGGAAGTAATATAAAACAGTATTAAAAAAATCAAAAGTCATTCCGCAGAAAACAGCCATGCATAATGATCAACGTTCAAAAAAATCGCTAAAAAGTACCCAAAAATGTTCCAAAAGACTCTTATTTCCTCCTACCTATTTTAATTTGCTCTTACCTGCTCCAACTTGCTAATAGTTGCTTCAACCCACTCTAGCCTACTCTACCATCCTTCAACCTACTAGCTACTCCTTCAAAATGCCCAAAACGAATAGGTGCTTAATTTTCTCGTCTTAACAAAACTTGTACCCAACATAACATTGTGAGAATAATAGTCCATGCAAACAAAATGAAGCATAAATCATTTCACAGTTATTTGTTTGACAAATGTTGTAAAAAAAATAAATAAATAACCTAAATTATCGAAAAGTAAGTAAAATCCTCTACGTTTTGCTTATCACGCTCAAAAAAATCATGTCGACCAATTATTTACCTCAACGCAAAAATCATAACAAAAATTAGCCTCATTCATGAGGACATGTTCTTTTTGACATATCATAAGTACTTATTGTCAGCGTTTAGCACAATTCAGCATAATACAACATCATTCATCACAATTCAACACAATTTAGCACAATTAAGTGTTTATTGGAAGTAACTGGTTATATTTTTTCAACCATTAAATATATTTCAACATGATTCAACATCATTGAGTATGTTTTAGCATGTTTAATCAATAATCACCAATAAATATTTCTCTTAAGCCGAAAAGAACATGTCCTGAAACATTGATTGATGCTAAATTACCGTATTCCATATGCCTGTCACGCATGATTTTGGTTCGTAAGTAATATAATTATAGGATTTTTGTTTGTTTTATTTAACTTTTTTATGAACCCACGTTGATCCAAAAGCTAGCAAAAATTGAGTATAAAACGATGCAAATGGAGAGAACGATGCTCCTTTTTAGAGATGAGACTGTAAGAAAGCGGCACAAGCCTGGTAGAGTAAGGAAAGGTAAAGAAAGCAATAAAAAATTGAAGAGTTGCAAAGGAAGGAGAGTCATCATCACCGCCAATGGCCATGGCCCCCGCTAGTGGCAAACCCTGCAACAATTAAGAAAGTTAAGGCAAAAAAGCCAGGGGTTGGCCACAGCTAAGCATGCCAATGGCCACGGCCCGAGGACACACTCCAGCTCTTCTCAGCCTTTTCTCGCCATGGCAACTGTTGCCACTCGAACCCCCTTTGTCAATTCAACTATTGTCTAAGAAAGCTTTGGGAGAGCTTTTAGTGGGCCTTTTAGAGGTTATTAGAGCTAGGTTGAAAGATCTTTTATTCACATTCTTGGGCAATTGACTTAAGCTAAAGTGTGAGGTTAACTGGCGATTGTAGGAGAGAGAATAGCCGGGATTTGGACATAAAAATAGTCCCGATCCTCGCTAGGTCCGAGGGTTGTTAATCTCATCGTCCAATTAGGCTAGACCTATGAAAATAGGTGGTTAGACTAATTACACTAGCCCATCACCCTTGAAGGAAGGCTTGGGTGGTCTTTGATGGTGCAATCGACTTTCTCTAATTGTCGGTATAGGCTTAGTAGGTTAGGGGTTGCTTGAGTACTTGTTTCATCGATAAATCAAATCATAATCCCATGCCTCATCTTTTGTGTTTATTATGTTTATTTAGCTTGTCTTTAATTTCCTTTTCATTTAGCCTAGGTTAAAATACTTCAGTTAATTTTGGTACTTGAAATCCAATTCTCTATGGACGATATCCTAAGAACTCGGCGACAAACCTTGCTCTTGAGGTTATAAATATTAAAACTCAAATATTTTCTTATCAAGTTTTTTGCACTCTTGTTGGGGATTTGGCACTTTTTAATATCCGGGTTTACATGAGCATTAGAGGCTAGGCCTTTAAAAAAAATTTAAAATTAAAAAATTAAAAATTTGAAGAAAAAAACAAAATGGCTATTTTTCATTTACCTTAATTTGAGCATGAAGTTTTTTTGGCATGACTTGTCTAGATTGAATGATTATCATGCTCAATGTGTGCATTTTATGCTTGAAAAATGGGAAATATGCAATGTTATGCTTGAGGGGACAGCCCATGAGACTCGATCCACCCTTGAGTCCATGTGTTATAGTGGTATTTGCTCTTTGAATGCTGATGACATGTGCAACTTGTTTGAGTCTTTAGCTTGGTATCAATGCAAATGTGAGAGTGCTAGTGAGTCTTTTGTGTGCCATTTCCCCCTTCCCTATGGTTTGCACACTCAATCTCCATATGTAGATCACTTTAGGTATTTACATCATCATCATTCCTCTTATTCTCATACTGTGTCCTCTTATTGCCAATCTTTTGACTATGATGTGAATTTTTGTCCCTATTATGATATTTCTGATGCATGTTATACTAAACTTAATGCCTTGATAGAGACATTGAATGAGCAACATATGCACTTTGTTAGCTAGATGAGGGAGTGTGTTCTCATGCATGAGACTAACCCTAGTCTATCTTCCCCTAGACCTAAGGTAAGTCTCTATGATTGTTGTGACTCTTGCCTTTTCTTAGAGGTCGATTCTATTATCGATAAACCTTTGATCGCCCTAGAGGAAGTGTTTGACCCTCCCTTGAATTCTATATCATTTATTACTCCTACCTCACCTATCACACCCAGGGACACTAAGTGGGTGTCCTGACCTTACTTGCTTCTCCCCTCCCTTTAGCTCACTGCACTGGCTTAAAGATAGGTGAGCCTTTCTAAGGGTAACACTGGTGTTGTTGAGGATGATTTGGTTGGTCCAAAAAACTTACCTTGATTGAGCCATATCCTGAGGGGGCTCCCTTTGACGAGTTATGTGGTGACAATGTGAAGTTTGGTTGTCATTGCCCAATTCGAAATCTTGTTTATTTTGTTAATTATGTGATGTTATTAATTTCCCGCATCTATTTACCGGATTTAATTATTTGTGTTAGGAAAAATACATTTGTGTTCCCAATTTGCAATTCGGGTTTTAATTATCGTAAAATTTTGGGTTAATCAATAGTAGGCCCTAGTAAATATGGTTTAAGAATTAAATTTTTTTCGTAGCATCAAAAAGATTTAATTTTTAGCTATGCAAAAATTAGTTTGTAGCGAAGTGTTGTTTTTTCCCCAAGCCTAATTCTTTTGAGCCAAACCTTAGGCCCAACAAGTTAATGCACTTGATTTAGCTAATTATCATTAGTTGTACTAAATTATACTTAGCAAAAAGCAACCTTATGGATGTATAAATTAGCCAGGTATGCAAGATAAGTTAATAAAATATCTGGACAAGCAAAAGCCGATTTTTCTTCCTCTTCTTCTTCTCCTATTTCCTCCCTCCCTAGAGTTTCCACCTCCACTGCCATGCTACCTGTTGCTATTATGACTACTGCCAGCTACCTGGTGCCACCTATTCCTCTCCAAATACAAGCTTAAAGTGAGGCAAAACCATAACTCTATGTTGATGGATTTTTGGTTATGGTGATTGTTTTAGTCATGATTTATGTTCTTATGATCAAAATAAATCCTAGCATGCAAATTTTATTGTTTTTAGAGATGTTGGATATTATAGAGTTGAGCTTCAACTTGATTAAGTAGGCTTGAATCAAGAAGGTGTGAGCTTGTGTTATTTATTTGATTATTTTGGTTGCTGGTATGAAAGAAAATGAAACTAATGGTATGGGCGATCATGTTAAGTCCTTTCTTTAGTGATTTTGGATATGAATTTCAATTAAGCACGACTTACGATTTTATGACAGTGCATGATTCAATTTACTTTTTAAATCAAGTATGTTATGTGGATTAAATTAAGTGAAATTTGGAGGTTGGACGTGTTATTGACTTAAAAGAATGATGTTATATGAGTTTTGCCAAAATTAGTGGGTTATAGAAAACCCATAAGTAACCAAAACAGATTGTTTGGTTTATTTATGCAAGTAAATGAGTTTATGGGAGGATTTTGAGTTATTATGTGGAGGAAAAGAAAGCATATAGGGCTAGAAACAGGCCTAAAAACAAGGGCACTTTGGAAATAAGCTGGTATTTATTGGTGCATCAAAAAAATGTGATTTTTGGTAGATAGGTAGGCCAATGATTTATGTTTCAAATGCCTCTCAAATAACTTTATTCCAAGTTTTGTGGAAAAGCTATGGCCAATTTACTAAGACTACGCATTATAAATTGGAGTTGTGCGTGTGAGGTTTTATTTAAGCTCAATCTTAGAAGTTGTGTTATGGTAGTTGTGTTTTGCACTATGAATGAAAGTGTTGCGGGAATTCCTAAGCTTTTCTTATTAGGGTTTTATGTCTCATTGTGTGGGCGTGGGTGAAAGATACGAATTTTCTAAGGTGGAACTTGAAGCGGTAATAAAATATTGCGAGACTCTGAACTAGAATTTTCGAAGGTTAATCAAAAGTTCCTAAATAGTTATCGGTATTCCAAATAAAATACAGAGTTTAGTGAGTTTGGCAACTTTAATTGTGGTTAAAAACTCAGTTGAGTTTAAAAAACCTAGTTAAATGGCATGTGAATAAAATTGGAGAAGTTGGGAGAGTAATGATTCAAGACTAGTGCTCGTGAGCGAAGTCAGTGTGATAAAACCAATTCCAAACACAATTACACCCCTCTTGGCCTTAGAACCTTGCTATTCATCTCAGAAATATCAAAAACCCATATCCCATTTATTACCATTAAAGTCTTTCCATTATACCTCAATTGTTTTATTTTGGTCTATTTTGCTCCAATTTATTTCACCTCGAATTAAAGTGCCTTAATTTATTTAGTTTTCAAATCATCTTATTGTAATTTATCTTAAATTGAAGTGTTGAGTTATGGATGCCGTTTAATTAATCAATTTCTATAAAGTTATAAATTATGAAAATGAGCATTGTTCACTAACTACATATACTTACCATTACATTTGTTAAGCAAAATCAGGGCCTAGTCTATTGCTCCTCATTGTGCATAAATTATTATTTAGTAAGATTGCATTTTAAACATCCCAGGTACGTTCGTTGCCTATATATTTAGAAATCAGAATTTATTTATCAAAGTTACAATGTCTTGGTAAGTACATCAACGAAACAATTTACTTAGTGATTTATCACTTAATTAGTCACCCCGTCAGTTATCGTTTATAAGGCACTCGCCCTTCAGTTAATCGTGTGGCCTCAGGCCAAGTCTTCCGATCGACTTGGTAGGTGTACACCTATTTATAGATCGTAACAGTTATAAGGGATTTACTAGCAGATAATAACTAGTAATACAGTTTTATGTTAATCTCATTGGCTGTTTTAAAAGTAAAATGAACTGCAAAGCGGGCATCCAACCAATTTTTCAGTGGTCATTTAGCAATACAGGAATGCATGTACTGAGCTTCGACTCACATTTTGAAATGTTTCTCGTGTTTTGTTTTAGGCAAATGCTTAGTGAATCGCCTCTCATGCTAGTAAACCAGCTGAAGAAAGTGAGCAAGGGAATATGGATGGATCAGTAATAATGTTAGCTCAAGAATATTTTAGGAACTGTACATTGAGATCATCAGTCAATGAAGTTGTAAACTTTGTACAAAATTGCTCTCTTATGGTATATAAACCTTATCGTGGTTAGCAGTTGTTTGTATATGGTTTGATAATGTCTGAATGTGTATGATTGTGATCTATGTTTAAATAAGTTATATCTACTACACATGCTTAAAGCCTTGTCCTTTTGGACGAGCGGTAATGCCCTAATCATCGGGTTTACTGTTCTAATTAGGGGCTTAATTAAAGAGTATACAAATAGTGAGACATGTGCATTGGGGGCGTTATTGGTGCCGCTCCTAGTTTTGGGCATATAGACCTCACTTTCGTTTAGTCACTTGACTTGACCCCAATTTTATCTCCCTTATGTCCCACCATCCCTTCTCATTTGCATGCATTTCACGAGTTTGTAGGTGACACTAGAGGATATAATCCCTCATTCAATCCTTATTGTGCATACTTAGAGGACATGCCTAGGAAAATTGAGTGGAATAGTTTCTTGTATCATTCTTTTGATTTTTCTATGGCATTCGATAAGGGTATGAGGACACTGACTGCCTTTGCTACTTTGTTATTTTTGTTTTGCTGCTTATATCATGTTGAGATGCATGCAGCAGTACATGATAAACTCTTGGGAGCTCTAATGGCATCTGAGTTAGAGATCTGCGTCCTAAGAGATAAGGAGTAATGGCTAATGCTTCTCAAGCCTCCGTAGCACCGTCCTAGAGAGGCATAATTCAGGTACAATTGGTGCCCAACATCGTATAACTGTTCTAGCTCTTCTCCCTTTTCTTTGTTTAGTTGTGTATATTAGGTTATATTTTTATTAGTGATCAATTTTGAGGTAAAACTTGGGATATTGCAGAGCGGATTAATTATAGTGATCACCTTTGTGTGCTTTTTGTGCATAGTTGTGTTTTGTTATTAGTGGCATCGTTGGCTTTGTATATATTCAATGTTGGTGGTCTTGGTTTTGTATATATGTATTATCTTATTGTCGATTGTATTGTGTTTTATGTGTTATTCTAGTTGTTGTCGCTTCTTGACTTCTAATGAGGACATTGTGAGATTTAGGTGTTGGGTGGGGAGGTCATACACCCTTTTGTACATATTTTTGCTATTTTTTTTAAAAATTTTGTATAGTTTTTCTTAGCTTTGGGGATATTTGTGCCTTTTTGATTGGTTTTTGATCTCGAATGGCTTGAGTGCTAACTTCTATATAGGTAGAATATGGACGATGAAACACTTGTCTATAGTGTAATTTTTGATTTTTCACAAGAACCCCATTTCACATGAGCGGTTTTGTGCCTATCTTGTGCACTTAGACATTGACTTTTGGTGTTAGTAGTTGGAATTTGGATTTGAGGACATTGTACTTAGTTAGTTGACTTCCAGCTTTATTGTAAATGAGAAAAGAAAAGAAAAAAAGTAAGAAAAAGAATACTGCAAAAGTAAGCTTAACTCCGATACCTCTATTTAGGCTTGAATAAGTGCTTTGCACATCCAAATAAAACTCCTAAGTAGGAAAGAAGTCCAAATATGTGCTAATTTATTCCTTTGGGATTTGAAGGCCTAACAAGCCAAGAACCGCCCACCCGGGCAAAGGAGCGTGAGGAGACATGTGAAAAAAAAGAGAGAGAGAGGAAAGAAAGGAGTAGTGAGGTTGATCATCTAATAAAAGGAAGTCTATTAGTGTAGGCGCCTAAAGGGGCATCTTTTTTTAAATTTCCCAGTGATGGAAATGATACCCCAACTTGACCCAACAGAGTAATCATTGAATTCGGATCCAATAAGCAACGAAAAAGGCATAAGTTGAATATTTGGACTTGTACTGAAAATTATACCTTTTTTACTATTTTGCTCATATCTTTTTCCATGTTTATCTGAAAATTATGAAATTAGCTTGACTAGAAACTAGACTCAATAAGCTCTGAAGAAAAGAAAGAATCACTCTAAATGGAGGTCGAACGTGAATGTTATGGCAAAAAGAAAAAGAGTCATCTATGGCTTAAGATAGGAACCTGGCCGGGTTCCTGCTTACAAGAATCGGCCACGTCCTTTGGCTAGAAAC
The DNA here is from genome assembly GCA_017589665.1 of Selenicereus undatus. Lineage (NCBI taxonomy): Eukaryota > Viridiplantae > Streptophyta > Magnoliopsida > Caryophyllales > Cactaceae > Selenicereus > Selenicereus undatus. The sequence goes on from JACYFF010031957.1 coordinate 68,345,667, forward strand.
CCAACTGGGACCCCTATCTCAAAGTTTATTTCCGCCTAAACATGATTAGTTAACTAGAATTCTAGGCTAATTAGTTTATCAAGACTAATTAGTCAGAATCTTAGCTAAATTAGTGTACCTGTTTGTATTAACCTTAATGAGATTAGGATTAGGTCTCCTTTCTCTAAACCAATTTGGACTATCCTCTCAACCACTGTAAAAAGGGGGCTACCCCTCAGGGTTTAGGAGGATGAATTAGGCATTAGTTTAGCATTAGAAAATTCGCGTCAGTCAATTGACATCAAATCAGCTAGAGGCATTAAAACACATGATAATATTCAAGAGATAAGAGCATCAAAATTGTGGAGAGTAACACTCCACAGATCGAAGGTAGAGAATTGGTTAACCACTAAAAAGGTATCACTCTGCTAGGTTTCTACGTAAATTCGGTGTCTTACTTTATGGGCAAAAACTCTATCTCTCCCTACCGTCCTGATCTATTCCTTTTTTTACTACTTTTGATGCAAAATTACCAAAGATGCAATCGTTAGGTAGCCCCCCCTCATATGTAACTTATTTACTTTACATTTATTCGCATTAGACTAAAGTTTATATCTTATACATGTTTATATAAATGATTCTAATTGGTTGATGGATGTATGTTAGTATGATCAAGTTTTGATCTCTAAAATTTATTAGTGGAGGTCGCCAGTGATGATAGATGGTGATGGGATGCACTCCTTTACATAACCATACCTTCACCTCCGAATCTAGAACCTTGATTCCAGACTAAGGAGGCCAGACAGGTCCCCACACCACCGATCGTTCTCGGTCCTTTAAAAATCCTTTTGAAGTAGCTTCAATTTGTCCCTTTAAAGTCCTTGTCGATATGATCTGCTTGAAAAGGTGTCATGGTTCGTAAGTTTTCCTAAAACTCAGTGGCAACTCTATTTAGTTAGAGATTAACCTTTTTTACTACCTCCGTCGGTATCTGTTCCTGCATTACTGCACTTAGGAAAATAGGTCCAGATTGAGGTAGTGGAATCTGCCCAAACCATAATTAAAGGGTCAGATCTAACCTAGGAACTTGCCCGATTTCTTGGATCAAAGTTGCACCCAGATTCTGGATCAAGCTAAAGAGGTAGTTAGGTCCTAATCATGGGAGACTAAACGTGGTTCTACCTAGGGAACCTGGCCAGGTTCTCTAGTGTGGCCCAAGCCCCATTCCCTGCTTTTCTGTAACCCCTGTTCTACCTTGCTAATTTTTGTAAAAAAAATAAATGATAATAATAATTAAATATAATTTCTAGGAAAGCATAAAGCACCTATCAACAAGCTGCAGCCATTCGTTGGGGGTCGCACCCCTAGGGAGCTGCATCCCTAAAACTAGCCAAGCGAAAATGATGTTTTGGCCTGGTTTTAGCCCAATATTAAGAGTTAATGCACTTTGCATGGAGCATCAAGGTGTACAAATTTTGTCATTGTGTTGCACAGGGTAAAAGTGAGAGCCAAGGTGCATTTATAGCTTATGTGTGTCTTAAATGTATGTTTTTCGCTTGTTTATAGCTTAGTAGCTAGGGTTTATATAGATGCTTAGCTTTTGAAAAAAAATTCAAAAATATTTCAAGGATTATTGGGTATATCTTCTACAAACTCTCACAAGACCTCACTTGTCCAGTTGGCGGAACCAAGGGGTCGAAGGGGCTGATTACATATGCAAAAATCAATCGTGATTCATACAATAGTGAGCTAGATCTACAGGCTAGTTCACCTTGTGTTTTGCTTGAGGATGAGCAAAAGATAATAATGGGGATATTTGTTTTGTACTAAATTATCGTACTCTATATGCCTCTATTGCGTAATTTTAGCTTGTAAAATAATATAATTTTAGGGTTTCTATTTTTTTTATTTAACTTTTTTAGGAAATAACGTTGATCAAGAGTTAGCAGAAATTGACTATAAAAAGGCGTTAACAGAGAGAACGACGCTCTCTTTTTGAGACAAGACAATGTAAGCTAGGGACTCGAGCCTAATACAGCAAGAAAAGAAAAAGAAAGCAAATGAAAATCAAAAAGTGCAACGAAAGGAGGGCCACCATGGACGTTAGTCGCCAACCTTGCAACAATCAAGACAGTCAAGGCTAAAAAGTCATGGGGCGGGCACGGTGTGGTGGTGGGCACGGCCAGTCGTACCCATGGCCATGGCCTGTAGCCACACCCTAACTCTTCTCAGTTGTTTCTCGCGACAACTGCCCGTTGCCACCCCAAACCCTGTGCCTCCTTTGTGAGTTCCACTACCATTTAAGCAACTTCGGCGAGCTTTTAAGGGGTCTTTTGGAGGTTTTGGAGCTAGGTTTAGTTTAGTGATGGGGGTCCATCAAGCAACCTTAATTTAGAAATCCAAATCAGTGAAGGAAGCCCACCTTTTCCAACCAAAGTCTAAGAGATGACCCGCGTTGTTCTAGGGTCACAAATAGAAGTTCCTGGGTTCAAATCCATTTACAAGCCTAGTATTGTGTTGACGATTACCTAGACCTCCTTGATGTTTAAGTCCAATATTTTTTCAGGGTTTGGTTCCCAAGGGAGTAAGCTATCAAGGATAGTGAAGAAGTTTAAGTTAAATTAAGTGCAAAGTGAAGAATCAAGTGAATTTTACAAACCGTGCAAGTTTAGTACCTATACTGCCCAATTTGATTTGCTGGCCAATTTAGGCCACTTAGGCTTATTTAAACTTGATTTCATAGTAGGTAGGTTTTTTTAACACCATGAGGATTCCCCCTAAGCAAGGAAATCCACCCTAAATAAGCTTGAAGCAACGAAAAGCAACTGCTCAAAAACCGAGGCAATCCGATACTTGTAGATGGTTGGCTGTTTAGTTGGTTACTCACACTTTTTACCCTTCTAACCAAGTCTTTCTGCATTATTGGTAGTTAACAATGGTTAGAAACATACTCATGAGCACTTTTGGCCCTAGAAAAGAGTTCAACCACTAATAAGCAAGCAAAGAAAGGCAAGATAGCTCCGCCTGGTCAGCCATAAAGGGGATGTCTCCAGCAACCTTTTTCTCTCTCCACCATGTGAAAAGCAACCCTATTAAGCCAATGGAGATAATTAGGGATGATTCTTATCATTAACATTTTGCTTAGCTAGACTCATTGATTGTAGTTAGCATAGTTAAGCACACTTTGTACTTAAGCTTCATTTAAGCTAACTGTAAGCTTAGTTAAAGGTTTCCTAAGCATGACAGAACCTCTAATCCCTCCTAGCTAGCAAGGAACATTTTTATAAGGTTACCAAGCAACTCATTTTGTAATGAGAATATTGAACATTGAATGAGAACTTGAGCTTTGCTCCTTAAATCGAAACCAAATCCTTGACTTGATCCTTGCTTAGATAGAGTTAGGTGGTGATCATGTGAGTCTTAACTCTTGATTACGTGGTGTTTCTATATCCTAATTAAGGTTAAGGACCCTAATCTTGTTTTTTGTTGCGTTTCTGTATCCAAGACACAAGTTTAGTTTCTTTGTCCCTTTGGTTCCCTCTTTCAGATTCACCTTAAACTCAAGCTAAGTTCAGTTTGTTCTTAGCTGTCTTTGCATTGTTTTGAGTGTGAGTTGCGTTCGTACATGCATCCATCAACTTTAGTATAAAAGCTAAGCTTCTCCGTAGCATTGAAACCAGCCCCCACGTTCCAGAATCAGTCATAAACACATTCTATAAACACATTCGCCAAATCAGTTCCAAACACAATTAATTTTCATCATGAGTGCGAGCATGAGTTTAGAAGAGAAATTTAGAGCTGTTTTGAAGAATAACCAAGCTATTTCAGGTTCTAATTAAGAACTTACGGATTCGAATCAAGAACTAACAAGGCAGCTTGGAGATTTGATGAAGCAAAAAAAGAAATTGGATGCTAGTCACACCGGTTATGTTCACGGTGAGGAAGATGAGGCAGCAAGCAACCATCTAAGTTTCTAGTGAAGAGGAGCCTTTTAGAAGGGTAAGGAGAGAAAGAAGGCAACTACCTAGCTCTAATAACTTCAGAGTTGAAATCCCTGAATTTGAAGGAAAACTTGATCCATATGAGTTTATAGAATGGATGCATACCGTTAGTAACGCCCCAACTTTGAATCACATGATTATTTTTAATTAACTAACAACTAGTGGTCGGTACAATGGAAATGTCGACGTTAGGATGTTACCGCCATCCTAGAAGGGGAAGGCTCAGCTGACTTACTTTACATATGTGTCAAAATGTTCTAAAATACATGGAAACCAAATGTTACACCATTAAGAAATTCTCGCCCTCGTTGAAAGTTCAGCAACCTCATAGCTTACATTATAACGACCCATGACTCCCCGAATTGCTACTCTGAGGTTGTCTAGACTTCCTTAATTTTCCTTTTGCCCTTTTGTTGTTGTCAAATAAGAACTTCACCACCTATTACCCTAAAATATAAAACATAAAAACATTCGAATAATGAGTCGAAGCTTAACATGCATACTCCCATACAGTAAAGAAAAAATTCATTTTTTTCATTGAGTGGGCGCATTTCAATTCATTTTAGTTTGAAATCAAAGAGAGAGAATCATAATAAAAATGTTACTGATTATTATCTTAAAGTGGAACCCAAACTGATAAGGTTATATGTACATTGCAATGATTGAATATGTTTACACTTACCAGGCCGATCAAATAGCCTAACTTGAGGCTGCGCGAGTGAATTGAAGGGCATAAGCCCTGGTGATGTTAATCAGTGGGTCCGCTATATTAAATAATTATGCATTATTAGACTTTGAAATTTATGAAAAGATGCAAACTTTTGAAGGGTATAGGCAGTAAATGTGCCTGAAATTTTTAAAATTCCTCCCCTTTTATAAAATAGTTGTTCATGGCTCGATGACGATGAAAATGAGCTCGTTTCGACTCCAAATATATATATTTGAACGGTTAGTAAATCTGTAGAGTACCTGCTCAAAACCTTTTCTCTTTTAGTTGACCAGGTTTAGGGCTCTTAATTCTGTCTTCACTCACTCCATTTCAACAGCTTGCTCATATAGCTCTTGGTAAGTCAAGAATGCTTGCCCAACTAACTGATTTCAAATATAGAAGCCAAAACCCTCTTCAAACCTCCGCATCTTTAACCTTTCAGTTGACACAAATCCAGGAACAAATTTAGACAATTTTATGAACTTACTGGCATACTACATCACAGTCATATTACCACTCATCGTCAGCTCCATAAACTCTTTTTTCATTTGGCTTTGGACCAAAAGTGGATAAAATTTTGCCCTCAACTCACCCCGAAATTTACTCCAGTTGAATTTAGGCCCTACGAGCCTACCCTTAACAGTTTTCCACCAACTATCCGCTTCACCAGTCAAATAATACATCCCAATGTTTACTTTCTTTTCTTTTGGCACCTCTACCACTGTAAAGATTTTCTCCATTCCCCTTACCCATTCCTCCAATACTACTGGATCAAAATTTCGATCATACACTTTAGGGTTGCAATTTCCTACTCTGGGCATCTACTACAACATTTGCTTTTCCTGGATGATATTGAATCTAAAAATCATAGTCTTTAAGCAACTCAAGCCAATGCAGTTGCCTCAAATTGAGCTCCTTCTCAGTGAAGATATACTTTAGACTATAATGGTCAGTATAGATCTTGCATGATACCTCATATAAGCAATGTCTCTAAATTTGAATGCAAAGACCATGGTTGCTAACTCCAAGTCGTGGTTAGGGTATTTTTTCTCATAAGGCTTAAGCAGTCGAGAGGCATAAGCTCTTAATAACAATGATTAGGTTATAAAAGGGAAACAAAATTATTTTGCTGGTTAAGTAAGTGAGGATGTGTGCCTTAGTAATTAAAAGAAATGACAAAGTGAACTATGAATTAATTATTAGTGATATAACCAACAACTATTATGTGAAATCTTTACTAACCATTGAAAAATATATATTTAGAGTAGTAACAAGGCCATTTTCGTCGTCATCAAGCCATGAATACCTATTTTATCAAAAAGGGAGGAATTTAAAAAATTCCAGGTACGTTTATGGCCTATACCCTTTAAAAGTTCACATGTTTTTCATAAATATCAAAGTCTCATAATGTATAATTATTAAATGAATCATTTTCAGTTATTGCTTTGCCATGTAATCAAGTGGACCCACCAATTATCAATCATCAGAGCCCTTCAATTCACCTGTGCGACCTCAAGTCAGGCTATTCAATCGGGCTAGGAGGTGTACACCTATTCAATGATCGTAATGTACATATGAGCTTATCAGTTTGAGTTCCAATTTCAGATAATAATCAGTGACAGTTTTATTATGATTCTCTCTCTCTTTAATTCCGAACTGAAATGAATTGAAATGCGACCACTCAACGGAAAAAAAATTGAATTTATTTCTTTACTATATAGGAGTATGCATATTTAGCTTCGGCTTATTATTTGAATGTTTTTATTTTTTAGGTTTTAGGTTAACAAGTTATGAAGTTCTTATTTGACAACACCAAAAGGGCAAGAGGACAGTTGAGGAAGTCTAAACAAGCTCACAGTATCACTTTGGGGAGTCATGGGTCGTTATAATGTACGTTATGAGGTTGCTAGACTTTCAATGAGGGCGAGAATGTCTAAATGGCGTACCATTTAGTTTCTATGTAAGTTAGAACATTCTTGCACATACATTAATTGAGCCAGCTGAGCCTTGTCCTTCTAGGATGGCGATAACATCTTAACGTCGATGCTTTTGTTGTACCGACCACTAGTGGTCAGTTAATCAAAACTAATCATGTGATTAAAAATTGGGGTGTAACACGGCTGAATACGTCTTTGAGTATAAGGAAGTTTCTAAAGACAAGAAGGTTAGGTTGGTTGCTCATAGGATCGGAAAGTATGGTTCACTATGGTGGACAAACTTATGTCCAAAGGAGTGAGAAATCAAAAAAGCAAAATCAGAACTCGGGATAAGATGAAGGCAAAACTCAAGTCAGGGTTTCTGGCCCCAACCTACGTTCGAGATATCTATTCCCAACTCCACAACCTAGCCCAAGGCAGCCTCAATGTTGAAGAATACATGAGAGAGTTTGACAAACTCTTGATCAAATGTGACATTCAGGAACTAGAAGAGCAAACCATAGTTAGGTATTTAGGAGGACTTGAACCTAAGTATGCTAATATGGTGGAATTACAACAATACACAACCTTTGATGAAGTTTGTGTCTTAGCTCATAAGGTTGACTAGTAAAGGAAATCTAGGCCTTTTAAGAATGAGTTTCCTAAGCCCCCACTCTGAAACCAACCCTTTAGTAAGGGAGGCCCATTCCAGTCCCTAAGCCTACGATTCCACCCATTTTCACCCCACAAAGAACCCAAACACCCCAAAGATTCTACCACCTCAGAATGGACCTATAAGTAGTCCCTTAAGCACTATAAAATGCTCTAAGTGCCAAGGGCTTGGACACATCGCCGCGAACTGCCCAAACCAAAAGGTGATCCCTTGAGCTGAATGGGAGGCCATAAAAGAGCATGTGATTGGGGAGGAATAGGAGGAAGATGTGGTGGATGATGAAGAGGAAAACCAAGAGGAAGTTGAGGAGGGAGTCGATGAGTGTGAAATTCTTATTCTAAGGAAAGTCTTGAGTGGCGAAGAGGGAGCCAAAGATGAGCAAATGGAAAACATCTTTCATTTTAGGCATACCATTCAAGGGAAGGTTTGTTCAATGATTATAGATGGAGGGAGTTGTGCTAATGTGGTTTTACTCAAGATGGTTGAGAAACTAGGTCTTCAAGCTATGACCTGTCCCCATCCTTACAGCATCCAATGACTAAATCAAATTAAGCGGTTACAAGTTAACTCTCGGTGCTTAATATCTTTCTCCATTAGAAAGAACTACCAAAATGAGTTATGGTATGACGTGATCCCCATGGATGTATGCCACATCTTGCTAGGTAGGCTGTGGTTATATGAACTTATTACTTACCCTTGGTGAAACTCTTTTAAAGGCCTCATACCATGAGTTTAGAGCTTTTAAATAATGGATCTTGAACATTCAAGAGGAATCCCAAATCCCCTTACCAAGCTATCCCCTAGTTATTTCCTTACTCTAATGTTCAGCCATGTTTTTCCAGCGGAGATACCCTCGAGTTTGCCCCTAAAGAGAGACATCCAACACCACATTGATCGTATTCTAGGATTTGTTCTTCATAACAAGCTTGCTTATAGGATGATTCCCAAAGAAACCATGGAGATTCAACATCAAGTTTAGGAACTAATGCCTAAAGGGGTATTACATGAGTCTTTAAGCCCATATTCCTTACCTGCTCTTTTAGTTCCAAAGAAGGATGGAGGCATGTGTATATGTGTGGATAGTTGAGCTACTAACAAGATTACTATCAAGTATAGGTACCCTATACCTAGACTTAGAGATATGTTGGATGATTTTCATTTTTTGCAACTGTTTTCTAAGATTGATCTACGGAGTGGTTACTACCAAATCTGAATTAGAGAAGGAGATGAATGGAAGACCGCATTTAAGACTGAAGGAGAAGTGTTTGAGTGGCTTGTCATGCCATTTGGTCAATCCAATGCCCCAAGTACCCATATGAGGTTAATAAATCAAGTATTTAGATGTTACACTGGTAAATTTGTGATTGTTTACTTCAATGATATTATAATTTACAGCAAGAATGAATAAGAGCATCAAGACCATCTAATTCAGATTATGTTGGTTCTTAAACGTGAAATTTGGAAACCTAAATAAATGCACCTTTTTCTCTCATGAGGTGACTTTCTTGGGTTATATTATCACTGGTCAAGGCATTAAGGTAGATGAAAGCAAGCTAGAGGTTATTTATTCGGACATGACCTATTCCATGAAGTATTCATGATTTATGAAGTTTCCATGGACTTGCTTCTTTTTACAAGAGCTTCATACGGAACTTTAGTACTATTATGGCTCCCATTACTGAAGTTATTAACGGTACATCATTCAAATGGACTCCTAAGCCCAATATTCCTTTAGAGAAGTTAAGAAGAAAGTAACTCAAGCACCAGTGTTAGCTTTGTCATGTTTTGATAAGGACTTTGAGATTGAATGTGATGTATCTGGTGTGGGTATAGGTGGTGTTCTTACTCAAAAGAAAAGGCATTAGCCTTCTTTAGTGACAAATGTTTTGATTCAAGACAAAAGTATTCCACCTATAATAAGGAGTTTTATGTGATTGTGCATTGCATAGAAATTGGAGTCATTATCTAGTGGTATGTGAGTTTATTCTACATTCTGATCACGAAGCTTTGAAGTATATTCAAGGGCAACACAGGCTAAACTCACGACATGCAAAGTGGGTTGAGTATCTCCAGTCCTTTCACTTTATAATCAAGCACAAATAAGGGAAAGTCAACCAAGTAGTCGGTGCGTTATCACGGAGGTACTTGCTCCTATTTCAATTAGATGCTTGCGTTCTGGGCTTTGAGCATCTAAAGTTCTTATATTCTAGTGATGAAGACTTTGGCGAGCTATATTCAGTTTGCTAATAGCACCCCAGAGGTGATTTTTTGTTAAAACAAGGATTCTTGTTCAAGGGTACGTGCTTGTGTATTCAAAAGTGCAGTACACGTGAACTATTGATTAGAGAAGTACATAGAGGTTCATTAGCTGGTCGCTATGGTGAGAACAAGACTATTACCATGCTGAGAGAGCATTACTACTCACCAGGAGTGGATAAGGACGTTCAAGATATATTGAGGAAGTGTGCTACATGTTAAGTGGCTAAGAGTCACTCATTACCTTAGGGTTTATACACACCTGTACCAGTCTCCATACTCCCATGGGTTGATGTGAGGATGGATTTCATCCTAGGCTTGCCTAAAACCCAAAGGAACAAAGATTCAATCTTTGCTGTGGTGGATAGGTTTTCCAAGATAGCTCATTTTATTCGCTGCAATAAGACCAATGATGCTACATATACTGCAGAATTGTACTTCAAAGAGGTGATAAGGTTACATGGCATTCCTTGATCCATTGTTTCTGATCAGGATACCAAGTTCCTTAGTCACTTTTCGATCACTTTGAGGAAGAAGATAGGTATTAAACCGAAGTATAGTACCGCATGTCATCCACAAATGGATAGTTAGACATAGGTTACTAATAGGGCCTTAGGAACACTCCTAAGAGCTTTGATTAAACCTCATGCTAAAGCATGGGATTTGCTACTACCACATGTTGAGTTTGCAAAAAACAAGGCTCCTAGCAAGGCAATTGGCGTTTCCTTATTCAAAGCGGTCTATGGAATTGATCCCCTTCGTCCACTTTATCTTTCTCCACGGGCATTAGATAAATGACAATGCTTATAAGGTTGATTTACCAAGTGACTGTGGCATTTCAGCCACATTCAATGTGGTAGACTTGAGCCCTTACTTGCAAGATGACTACCTCGCTGATTTAAGGTCAACATCTTCTCAACAAGGGGACGATGATAGAGGTACATCAAGCCAACCCAACTTGGAAATCCAAATCATTGAAGAAAGCCCACATTTTCTAGTCAAAGTCCACGACATGACCCACATTTTGCTCGGCTCAAAAAAAGAAGGTCGCAGGTTCAAATTCGTGTACAAGCCTGATTTTGTGTTCAAGATTGCATAGGCCTCCATGAGGTTTAAGTCTAATATTTTTACATAATTTGGTTCAAAAGGAATTTTGCTATCAAGGTCAGTAAAGAAGCTCAAGTTAAACCAACTGCAAAGTTAACAATAAAGCGTAGGCACCTAAACTACCCAGTTTGAGTTGTTGTCCAATTTAAGTCACTTACGGCTGATTTAACCTTGATTTCTTAACAGGGGGGTTAACATGCTAAAGGTTTCCCACCAAGTAAGGAAATCCAGCCTAAATTAGCTTGATGCAAGGAAAGCATAAGCTCCGAAATCGAGGCAATTCTGCACTTGCACCCGGTTGGCTGTTTAGTTTGTTACTCCTACTTTTCAGCCTTCTAATCAAGTCTTGCAGTAGTATTGGTAGTTAAATATGGTCAGAAACATACTCATGAGCACCTTTGGGCTAACAAAAGAGCTCAACCACTAATAAGCAAGCAAAGAAAGGCAAAATAGCTCCGGCTGGCTAGCCATAAAGGGAATGTCCCTAGCAGCCCTTTTCTTTCTCCACCATGTGCAAAGTAGCCCTATTAAGCTAATGAAGATGCTTAGGAATGAGTTTAGTTATTAACATTTTGCTTAGCCGGACTCATTGATTGTAATTAGCATAATTAAGCGTACTTTGTACTTAAGCTTCATTTATGCTAGCTTTAAGCTTAGTTAGAGATTTTCTAAGCATGAAGAAACCTCTACTCGCTCCTGGGTAGCAGGGAACATTTGCTTAAGGTTAGCAAATAGCGCATTTTGTAATAACAATATTGAACATTGAATGAGAAGTTAAGCTTTGCTTCGCAAACTGAAACCAAATCCTTTGCTTGCTTATCCTAGCTTAGGTCGAGTTAGGTGGTGCTCAAGTGAGTCTTAACTCTTGATTAGTTGGTGTTTCTGCATCCTAATTAAGGTTAAGGTCCATAATCTTATTCTTTGTTGTGTTTCTATATCCAAGAAACAAGTTTAGTTTCTTTATCCCTTTGATTCCATCTTTCGAATTCACCTTAAACTCAAACTAAGTTCAGTTTGTTCTTAGCTAATCTTTGCATTCTTTTGAGTGTAAGTTGAGTTCATACATGCATCCAACATTTAGAGTTAGCACTAAAAAACCCCATTAGGGGGTAATAAATTAGGTAGATTAGGATTTATTTTGATCAATTTTGATGAAAGCTTGTAGATTTTAAATTTCATTGAAGGAATCAAGACTATGTTTTCTCTCTCCATTTCATACTTTGTGCTTGCTTAGATTATGTTAGCTTAGTTCTTGCACTTGATTTTGTTTGGATAAAGGTTTAGTTTTTATTTGTAATCCATGTTTAGTTACCTTGTTACACTAGATTAGTTGTATTTGCTCTCTTCCCTAGTTCATCTCTATTTACATCTTTGTTAGTTTTGTTTTAGTTTGGTTTAAATGTGCTTCTATGATGACTAGTAGCTAGCTTTTGTTGGCTGGGATTATGATTAGCGCTTTGATGGTTAATTAGTCTTGGATTAGGCCTAGCCATACTTAATTTATGCTCTCAACTTAGAGTTCTCTCTCATACCTAGCAAGTGTTCGATGAAATGCTTGAAAGAGTTTTGATCCATATTTTTGGGCATTTGAGTTATGAGAAAGGTGAGCTTAACTAGTTAATGTGGGAAAGAGAATAGCTAGTAATTGGACATAAAAATAGCCTCGATCCTAGCTAGTGACGAGGGTTGCTAATCTTGGGATCTAACTAGGCTAGTCACATAAAAATAGGTGGTTAAACTAATTAGACTAGCCCATGACCCTTGAGAGAGGGCTTGGGTGGTCTTCGATGGTGCAATCGGTTTTCTAGAGTTGTCGTTGTAGGTTTGGTAGGTTATGGCTTGGCTTGACCACTTGATTTGTCAATCAGGCAAATCACAATCCCCAACCTCTTGTTTTGCATTTATTAGCTTTATTTAGCTTCTCTTTCATTTCTTTTTCATTAAGCCTAGATTGAAGCACTTGAGCTAATTCTGATAATTCAAACCAACTCTCTATGGATGATACCCAAGTACTGATAAACCATACACTTGAGGTTATAAATACTAAAGCTTAAATTCTTCATATCAAACGTTTCTAGGATATTGACCTTGCCCGCAAGCGCACATATATTGTAGTTTAGAAAAGATATCACTCCCACATAGACCAAATGTAGTCTATCGAGTTTTATCCTATAAAAGTGCTAACCAAGCAAATTTTAATTAGGTGTTTGAATAAAGCTATAAATGTAACTGAAAAATTCAATCAATTTAAGACATCTAGGGATTTGTTTTGCCTAGTAAAGATGTGGATTAATCGAATATAACATGCACTTGATCTATATTGGGAGATTGAAATGATGTAATCGTATTTAAAATTCAATCTTTTCTTTCAAAATAAAGTGAATTACCTAAACTAACCAATTGTGATTCTTTCAAATGTCCTTGTTTAGTCTAAGTTATGGATTTTTTATGGCTAAAGTTCGTCTTAACAAGCAAATCTTTCTCAAGTACTGCTAAGTAAAGTCTTATCTTGCTTGTCAAACAGCAAGTTTCAACTTTTAGTCCTTCACTTAACTATTTAGAATTAGCAAGTAAATTTGGCCAAAATTCACTCACAACAATCTCACACAAAAGTTAGAATTCAACCAATTTCAATCAAGAACAAGGACAACTAAATAAAAATTGGAGATTCCAACATCAATACTTGGCTAACAATCCCTAGATAAAGAAAACTACTCACACATATTTGAAATAACAACAACTAAACAAAGTTTGAGAGTTGAAAACTTAGCACAATTAGACATCCTCCAAGGATTTCCCAACCTTGCAAGGGCTCCAAAATAGCAAGCGCACCTTCATAACTTTCACTCTTAAACTAAAAACTAACTAAGAAACCTAAAACAAAACTAAGAAATGGAAAAGAATGGAAGAGATTAGATAATAGGAGTTCTTTTTTAACTATGTGGATCTCAAATCTACTGCGAGATGGCTCTATTTAAAGAAGAACTCGATCAGCCTCAGCCACACAATGAAGGAAAACGAAGACACCTGTAGTTATGGACTCACCACGGACCATCGCCTTTACCACATACTGTTTGTGGTGAGCTCTTTGTTGACATTCTTCTGTTCTTTCTTCCTTCTACGGGCATAGTGACTTAGAGGTGTCAATGGGAGGTCAAGCTACACTCATTTAGGGGTCAAATATGGGGTAAAATGGCCCACAAACCAATAAAACACAGAAAACAACCATACCCGAGCGAAAACAGAAAAAGGAGTGCATAATATAGCATAAAACACATGATTCTCCTTAAAAATGGTACAAAATGACCTCAAAATAGAGTGCACTTTTAAGACTTATCAAACTCCTCCATCCTTAAACTGTTATTTGCCCCCAAGCAACTATGAAACGGAGGCTAAAAATGAATAAGTTCCTCAAGCAAACATCAGTAGCAACGTCAATAGCCAAATCAACCCAAGACCTTTAGCCCAAAAGTGATTAAAAGCTTTTACGAATAGATTGGAGAAGAAAAATTATAAAATAAAGTAAGAACCATCACATTAAATATTAAATCAATTACTCAAATTAACTTGAACAATCATATTGGCATATTACAATAAGTAAAGCCAGAAGAACTGATAGAACCTTACTTTGGGAGTGAGGCACTCATCACTCGTGTATTTAAAGTAAAATGTGGCTCTCTGGAATCTCATTCCATAGAACCAAATCAATCATAATCTTGATAAGGCTCTCTAATTTTCCGCCACTATAATTCAGAACACACAAGGTAGGGGAATTTTTTATGTTTGTAATGGGGCAATTGGGTAAAGGTAAGGAGGGAACAAACATTTTCGAATTTGTGGGGCTAGAAGCGAAAGACTGTAATAGCCCAACCCTACATCAAGATTATTTATTTAATTAATTCACATTATTAGTTTCCTTGCACTTATTTATCGAATTTAATCATCCCAGCTGAAAATTTTTCATTTGGGCCCCACTTTGCAATTTGGGTTTTATTATCATAAAATTTCGAGTGAATGGATAGTTGACCCTGATAAATATGTTTTAAAGGGTTAATTTATTTTTTTTTATGATGACCCAAAAATTTAATTTCAAGCTAAAAAAAGATTCAATCGCATAAAATGTTTTTTTTTTAATCTCAAATTCATTTAGGCCCAATGTTGGCCCAACAAGTTGCGACCCATTTGCTTAGCTAATTATCCGCAATTATGCGTAATTATCATTGGCAAAAATATGCTTTTGCTGTTTAAAAACACAGTGAAGTATTATCTAAGTCATTTTCCACCAAGTAAACTATCAAAATATCAAGTTTCTCTATCTCCTCCTTTTTCTATTTCAAAGTGTAATAGCCGAACCATAAATCATGTTTATTTATTTATTTAATCCATATTATTAAATTTTCACATTTATTTATCTCATTTGATCATCCCGGTTTGGAGAATTCATTTTGGGCCCCACTTTGCAATTCGAGTTTCATTTCCTGCAATAATTTCAGGTGAATCGATATTAGGCCTCGGTAAATATGAATAGCAGATAAATTTTTTTTTTATAATGTCACAAATTTTTAATTTTTAACCATGCAAAAATTTGGGCCCAAATTCATTAAGTTTGACCAATTCATGTGGTCCCGATTTGCGGCCCGATTCATTTTAGGTTCAAATTGTGGCCTGAAAAATTTGATGTAATTAAATTAACTTGATCACCATCATCATGCCTAATTATCATTAGCAAAAAGCCACTTTTTGAGTGGATAAACATTAGCCAAGCATCAAGATAATAACAAACCATTACGTTCCACCAAGTAAAAATCCTAATCTTCTTCTTCCTCTCTGGTCCAACCCCCATGGTAGCTCCCCTTGCTGGAGTTTCTATTGTTTTTAGCCCTCTTGCCTCCACTCGAGCCGCTAGCCCACTTTCCTTGCTGCCACCAGCAACACCTCCTCCAACATCAAACACCGCCTCCAACTACCCCTTCCTCTTTAAGTCCAGGCATAAATGTGGTAAAACCCTATTTTGATCTTATTGTATTTTTGTTTTTTTTATGATTGTTCTAGTTAAGATTTATGCTCTTGTGATCAAAATAAATGTTATTATACAAATTTTATTATTTTTGGGGATGTTGGAGATGGTGGAGTTAACCTTGAGCTTGATCAAGCATGCATGAATGAAGAGAGTTTGGATTTGTGTTTGTTTGTTTAATTGTTGTGATCTAGCATGGAGAATAAGTTTAAAGATGGTTAGTGATCTTATTTTACTCATTTATGGTGATTTGGATGGAAACTTAAATGTGGCATGACTTAGAGTTTCATGATTATACATGGTTTAACTTGATTTTTTGAATCAAGTATGTTATTTGGATTGAATTAGATGTAATTTAAAGGTTGGATGCGTTATTGACTTAAAAGGATGATGTTATGTGAGTTTTGCCAAAATTATTGGATTATGGAGAATTTCATAAGTGGCCAAAAGAGCTTATTTTAATTATTAATGCAAATAAGTGAGGTTATGGAAGATTTCTAAGTGTTTTTGTGGAAAGAATAATTGTACAACCTATAATATGATCATGTAGTGATTTTGAGTAATATGGCCATTTAAGGTGATGAGAAGAAACAAGACTTTGTTAAATGATTTTAAAGAGTGATTTTAGATGGGGATGTACGTGAAAAGAAATGAGAAAGCAAAAGCAGTGTGACTGTGAACTGTAAAAGATAGGGGTCACTTTGCTAATAAAATAGTAATGATCGGCCCATCCAAAAATTATAATTTTTTAGCGGATAGATATATCAGTTAGTTATCTTTCAAATGCCTTTTGAGTCACTTCATTCCGAGTGTTTTGTAAAACGTTATGGCGGTTTTGCCAAGACTGCATAGGACGGACCCAAGCTTTGCACAGTTGTGTTCTATCCCAATTTTAGGAACGCTCTTGCGGTAATTATGTTTTACACTATGAATGAAAGTTTTGAGGGACTTTTTAAGCTTTTCATATTGAGGTTTTATAGCTTAATTAGAGGTCGGATGTGAAAGATATGGACTTTCTAAAGTAGACCTTCAAACGGTAATATGACGGAAGAAAGAAATCATGACATTTGGAAATATTATCAGGAGTTTCTATATAATTATGGATATTGCAAAGAACTTACAATGTTTAGTGAGTTCAACAACTTTGATTATGTATAGAAGCTCACATGGGTTGAAAACCTGAGTTACATGGGCATGAGAATGAAATTAGATAAGTGGGGAGAGAAATCACTTAAGATCGGCGTCTATTGGGCCAAACTAGGGTTATGTGAGCTTTCATGAACCTCACAACACCCCTCTTGGCATAAACCTTTTATTATTCATCTCAAAAATATCAAAAACCCATATTCCATTCATATCCATTAAAGTCCTTTTGTTATCAACTCAATTATTTCATTTAGGTTAATTTTGCTTCAATTTGTTTTACTTCGAGTTCAACAACCCTAACTTATTTATTTTTCGAAATCATTTTAGTTCAAATTATCTTATGTTGAATTGTTTGAATTGTGGATGCTTCTTTTATTAATCAATTTCCATAAAATTACAAATTATGGGAATGAAAGTTGTTTACTAACTGCATTTACCTATAACTAAATTTCTTAAGCAGAAATAGGGCATAGTCTATCGTTTCCCATTGTGCATAAGTATTATCAAGTGAGATTGCATTTTAAACACTTCATGTAGGTTCATGGGCAGTGTCTTTAGAAATCAGCACGTACTTATCAATGTTATCATGTTTGGGTAAGTACATCAATGAATTAGTTTACACAGTGATTTGTCACATAATTAGTGACCCCATCAGTTATCAGTTACAGGGCATTGCCCTTCAGTTACACGCGCGACTTCACGCCAGGTCCCTCGATCGGCTTGGCAAGTGTACACCTATCCATAGATCATAACAACATCAAAGAGGTTCACTATCAGATAATAACTAGCAATTGCAGTTTACATTCATCCCCTTCACTGTTTTAGCTTAAAATGAAGTGCAAAGCGGGTGCCCAACCAATTTATGCAATGATCATTTCACCATACGGGAATGCATGTACTGAGCTTCGGCTTATAGTTCAAAATATTTTTCATGTTTTGTTTTAGGCAAATGACCAGTGAAACGCTTTCATGATAACAAACCAGCTGCGAAAATAAGTTGAGCAAGAGATCTAGATGGATCAACAGTAATGTTATAAATATATAGTTTGGAGCTTGAGATCTTCAGTTGATGGAGATGTAAATTTTATGGTAATTGCTTGGTTGTGATCATGCTTATTATGATGTTAAATGTATATGAGTTTGATTTATGCTCAACTATATCATCTCTAGGGTATTTTCTTTAAGCCTTATCCTTTTGAGATGGCGGTAACGCCCCGATCATTGGGTTTATGACCTCTATCATCGAAATTATTAGTCATAATTCAGGGATTTATTAAGGAGAATGCAAATTGTGAAACAAGTTTAATTTGGGGGCATTACTGTTTTGGTATAAGGGCCAGGTTAATTTTCTTTGACGGGATATAGAGTATTGAGAGTAGAGATGGGACGGTGAGAAGGTTGGTTAGTGGAGGTCATTAATGTATCATTAGAGATTTATGATAGTACAAATTCCTGTTTATCTCTCCTATTTTCTTCGCTTATGTTCCTCCTTATTACATGGATCCATATGCATTGAATATGGTGTCTGGTGCTTCTATGGCCATTCACATCTCATTACTGTATGCGAGTATGGTAGCCCACCTACAGACCCCATTTTTGGGTTCCATTGTGTTGTGGTCCATACACATAGGTTGTTGCGGACCTTATCTACAGTTGGCCCTTAGGTCGAGTTTAGGGCCCGATGTCATGACTGTGTGATGACTCGAGCCTTGGGATGGGACAAACCTAGATTTCTGTTTTGCGAGGCTTAGGCTAACATTATCATCGAGCTGTTATTAAGGAAGGAGTTTAAGCCGAGAGGGAATAACATGGACATTCTGTAGTATATATTTTCATTACACTTTGTATCTCCCCCACTATCACCACCTGCAACGAGCACTCCTCAGTCGCCTAACAACACAAAGCCATCGGGACCTAGAGAAGGGATCCCTGTATCTGATGGATCAAATGTGGTCCACATTGTTATGGATCTCCCTGATATACAATAGTTTAGCTCTAATAGTGACCTCATGGAAGACTGAGAGAATGACCCCAAGTTGGAGGAGTATCAGCTTGATCATAATGATGAGAATGCAGAGATTCGTGTCTTAGACAATAGTTTTCACTCGGGCAGGGAGCCTAGGGATGAGTCTAACCTAGGCTATGATCCATCTAGGGATCATTATATTGATTTATATTTTATGTTGACATCGCAAATAGATTACTTTTTGAGCCCACATGTATGTAGTGTATCCAGCTAGATAGATGAATTTTGTGCAGGTTATGACATTGCATATAGTTAGACAGGTCTTTCCGATTGTGTTTACTAGTCCGCCTACTTTTAGGCATGTGGGAGACTTAGTCTATTGGGGCTAAGTAGTGTTATAATTAGGAGGTAGGTGTAAAGGTTGACCTTAGGTGGTCAGTTGGATGTGATATTCTTTGTGGAACCATGTATATATATGTACACAAGCAATTATGGTAATGATATAATGAAGCTTTGTGTTATATTTTAATAATACTTGGGCCATACTAGTTGTATCTGTTGTGTTTGTGTATCTTATATGTTGGTTGTAGTCGGTTGATGGAATTACTCAGCTGAATGGATTCTAAGAATATTAGAATATGTGTAAAATAATGTAGAAACCCACATAGAAGAAAATTCAGATCATGGACAGGGGTCAGGTGATCAAGCTTTGTGTAATGTGCCAGTAACCCTTAGTGGAATGCCCTCAATTACCCCTAAGTTGGTTGGCAATATGGGAACTCTAAGTATCAAGAGACCTTGGTGTCCGAGCTTATGAAACGAATAGCCCCAGCACCTTCTGATATCCCTTATAAAGTTAATAAATTAGCACAAAGGGTAGGCGATGCAACCCTGAAGTATATGATAGAATGAATGACCCAGGGAGCTAGAAGCATGGATCAGAGGGATAGAAAAGATTTTCACAATAGCGGAAGTTCAAAAGGATAAAAAAAATAAACATTAGGATGTTTTATCTAACTATTGAATCTGATATTTGATGGAGCACTATTCAGTATAGGCTCTTAGGGCGTGACCTCACTTGGAATAGATTTCCAAAAGAAGTGAGCCAAATTCAACCCAATTGTGGGAGAAAGAATTTATAGAACTAAAGATGAGTGGTAGTATGTTGTGATGCAATACACTAATAAATTGACTGAACTATCCAGGTTTGTTCAGGAGTTTGTGCCATCTGAAAGACTGAAGATGATTTGAAGAGGGATTAGCTTTCTATATTCGGAACTAGCCAGTAGGTCAACGAATTCTTACCTATCAAGAGTTATATGAGCAAATCATTTAAGTGGAACTAGTGAAGGCTGAATTGAGCGCCTTGAACCCGATTAATCAGAAGAGGAAGTTGGCCAAACAGGGAGCTCCGAGCGATAGTGTAAACCAGAAGAAATCTGCTCCCACTCTTCCCAAGAGTCATCATGCAGGCTTAACAGAGACCTGCGAGAAATGTGGAGGAACTAACCACACCCCTCCTAAATGTTGAGTAGGAACTAATAAATACATGTGGTGTGGTAGCCCGGAACACAACATTAGTACCTGTCCTAGAAGTCTGAAGGCTAGACAAGGGCTCCCATCTCCAAGGCCCCCAGTTGTAAGGCACATATGTTGACTAAGAAGGAAGCTGCTACCTCTGGTGCAGTAGTTACTAGAACTTTGTTATTAATTTCAAAGCCATTTTGTGTATTGATTGATTTACTTGCCAGTAATTCATTTACATCTACTTGATATGCCATGCAACTGAACCTTGAAAATATGGAAACATAAACCAATTATAGAAATAAGTTACCCAACGGCTCCAGAGTTTAGTGTCCGATCTCTTATAAACTTGTTCCAATTACTATTGATGGGATAGTATTCCCGGGAGTTTTAATTCAATTTGCTTCTCATACCTTTACATCATTATGGAAATAAGCTAGTTATGTACTTATGGGGTCAAGATAGATTGTGAGGACCTTAAGGCTATTTCAAGGGATGAACAAGGGAGAGAAATATATTTTGCGGGCAAACACAGGAAATACCTTGTCCTTTAAATTCTGTTGTGAAAGCAATTGAGCTCTTACGTCGAGGAAATATTAGGTATTGTTGTTATACTATTGACACTAAACAACAGCAAGAAGAAGCAGAGGAAATCCTAGTAGTTTGTGAATTTAGAGTTGTTTTCCTAAAGAGATATTGGGACTGCCCCGCAAAGAGAAATTGATTTTGAGATTGAATTAATCCCTGATGCCCAATGTATCTCTAAAGCTCCATATCATATAGCCCTAACAGAGCTTTGAAAACTGAAGATTCAGTTAGATGAGCTATTATAGAAGGGATTTACCAAACCAAGTGTGTACCAAGGGCTGCCCTAGTTCTATTTGTAAAGAAGAAAGATGGAACCTCACGGTTATGTGTCGATTACAAAGAGCTAAAGACGATTACCATCAAGAACAAATATCCATTGC
Organism: Selenicereus undatus; assembly: GCA_017589665.1. NCBI lineage: Eukaryota > Viridiplantae > Streptophyta > Magnoliopsida > Caryophyllales > Cactaceae > Selenicereus > Selenicereus undatus. The sequence continues at coordinate 68,366,929 of JACYFF010031957.1, forward strand.
TCTGAATGGATGGTTCATTTCATCGACTGTAAAGAGCAGGAGTATTTCCAAGATTCACTTGAGATCAGGATACCATTAACTTAGGATTGCACTTGAAGACATTGTCAAAACTGCACTAAGGACCAAATTTGGCTATTATGAATTCACCGTGATGCCTTTTGGCTTTACCAATGCCCCCGCAGCCTTTACAGATCTTATGATTATAGTTTTTAGACCTTATTTGGGCAAGTTTGAGGTGGTATTCATATACAATATCTTGATTTACTCCAAAGACAGAAACAAGCACATTACCCATTTGAGAACGGTGTTACAGACCATGAGGGAACAACAATTGCATACCAAATACATGAAGCGTGAGTTCTGGTTAGAAGAAGTAGAATTTTTGGGACATGTGGTTTCAAAGGAAGGGATTAAGGTCGATTTGTAGAAGCTGAAAGCAGTTACAAAGTGCCTAAGGCACAATAATGTTATTGACATCAGAAACTTTTCCGGTTTAACAAGGTATTATCGAGTTCAAGAAGAATTTGTCGAAGATCCTCTTCCATGACCGATTTCTTAAAGAAAGCTACAAGCGAGCAAGAAGATAAAGTGGTAGTTTATGCCTTCTAACAGTTCAAGCCTTATGAGAGAAATCACCATACACATGACTTGGAATTAGCTGTGGTGGTCATTGCACTGAAATTTTAGAGACATTACTTATATGGTGTACCTTGTAAGATCTGTAGTGATCATCAAAGGTTGGAGTACATTTTCGCTCAAGACGCTTAGTCTGAGACAAAGGCATTCAGTAGAATTGCTTAAAAGTTACGACTTGTAGATCCAATATCACCAGGAAAGGCAAATGTTGTTACAGATGCACTAACAAGGAAGGCACGACATACCCTTAACACTGTAGTCATTATTCAGTTGAACCTCTGGAGAGGGCTTGAGAACTTGAATGTTCCATTGGGGTCATATGGCCAAGCATCTAAAAATATCAATGGATCCAACTCTTTTAAGCTGGAGCCCATAGTACTTTATGACTTAGGACTAATATTTGTATTCGAAGGAAGCATGGAACTCCCAACGGTCGGTGTTATGAAAGTAGTAGCAGAGAAGTTCACATGAAACATCAGGGTAAAATGATGCAAACATTGACGACCAAATCATATTTTGGGTCATGAAGATGTTCTTTAACATTCAATGAGGTGACATACATCAAAAACTCTTGAAATAGATTCTTGGAACTAACAGAAAAGCTATGCTGATAAAAAAAATGAGATTCCTAGAGTTTCAGGTAGATGATAAGGTTTTTCGGAAAGTTGCGCCAACTAAGGGTATACGGAGGTTAAACTGCGAGCTAAATTAAGGCCAAGATCTATTGGACCACACAAGTTTATTGAAAGATTGAATCACAGAGCTTGTTGATTAGATCTGCTTATAACTCAAACATGTGCACAACGTGCTCCTTACCTCACAACACGAGCACTACATTTCAGATCCTGACCACGCTTTCTTAACCAACCCCATTGCGGTCAATGAGGGTCTAGTGTTTGAAGAGCACCTAGTCTAGACACTAGATCGTACAATTAAGCAGCTAAGAATCAAGCATATATCTTTTGTCAAAGTATATTGGGCAAATCATACCTTCTCCGAAGCCACTTCGGAAAATTGAGGATGCGATGCAAGCCAAGTATGCACATCTATTTGAGATGAACTTGCTTGTTTTGTCAAAGCTCGTAAGTTTCAAGGACGAAACACTTTAAAGGGGAAAGGCTGTAATAGCGCGATCCTAAATCATGTTTATTTATTTAATTAATCCATATTATTAATTTTTCACATTTATTTGTCTTATTTAATCATCTCGGTTGGGAGAATTCATTTTGGGCGCCACATTGAAATTCGGATTTCATTTACAGTAATAATTTCGAGTGAATCGATATCAGGCCCCAGAATATATGAATAGGTGATAAAATATTTTTCACAATGTCATAAAAATTTAATTTTTGACCATGCAAAAATTTGGGCCCAAATTCATTAACTTTGGCCCAATTCATTTGGGCCTAATTTGCGGCCCGATTCATGTTGGGTTCAAATTGTGCCCCCGAAAATTTTGTTGTAATTTAATTAACTTGATTACCATCATTGTGCCTAATTATCATTAGGAAAAACCCACTTTTTGATGGGTAAATATTAGCCAAGCATCAAGATAATAACAAACCATTACTTTCCACCAAGTAAAAATCCTAGTCTTCTTCTTCCTCTCTCCTCCACACCCCCATGGCAGCCCCCATTGCTGAATTTGCTATTGTTTCAACCCACTTGTTGCCACTCCAGTCACCAACTGGCCACCTTTGCTGCCACCACCCACACCTCCTCCAACATCAAACAACACCTCCCACTACCCCTTCCTCTTTAAATCCAAGCATAAAGTGAGGTAAAACCCTATTTAATCTTATTGTATTTTTGGTTTTTACGATTGTTCTAGTTAAGATTTATGCTTTTGTGATCAAAATAAATGTTATTATGCAAAGTTTATTATTTTTGGGGATGGTGGAGATGGTGGAGTTGAGCTTGAGGTTGATTAAGCATGTATGAATCAAGAGAGTTTAGATTTTTGTTTGTTTCTTTAATTGTTGTGAACGAGCATGGAGAATAAGTTTAAAGATGGTTGGTGATCTGATTTTAGTCATTTATGGTGATTTGGATGGAAACTTGAATGTGGCATGACCTACAATTTCATGATTATACATGGTTTAATTTGATTTTTGGAATCAAGTATGTTATTTAGATTGAATTGGATGTAATTTAAAGGTTGGATGTGTTATTGACTTGAAAGGATAGTGTTATGTGAGTTTTGTCAAAACTATTGGATTATGAAAAATTCCATAAGTGTCCAAAAGAGCTTGTTCGAATTATTAATGCAAATTAGTGAGGTTACGAAATCTTTCCAAGTGTTTTTGTGGAAAGAATGATTGTAAAACCTGTTAATATGATCATGTAGTGATTTTGAGTAATATGGCCATTTATGGTGATAAGAAGGAACAAGGCTTTCTTAAATGATTTTAAGGAATGATTTTAGATGAGGATTTACGTGAAAAGAAATGAGAAAGCAAAAGTAGTGTGGTTGTGAACTGGCAGAAAACAGGGGTCACTTTGCCAATAAACTGGTAATGATCGACCCATCCAAAAATTATGGTTTTTGGTGGGTAGATAGATCGGTGAGTTGTCTTTCAAATGCCATTTGAATTGATTCATTCTAATGTTTTAAAAAATAGTTATGGCCATTTTTCTAAGACTGCACAAGATGAACCCATGTTGTGCACAATTGTGTTCCATCCTAATTTTAGGAATGCTATTTATGGTAATTATGTTTTACACTATGAAACAAAGTTTGGAGGGACTTCTTAAGCTTTTCATATTGGGGTTTTATAGCTCAATTGGAGGTCGGGGGTGAAAGATATGGATTTTCTAAAGTAGACCTTCAAACAGTAACATGAAGGAAGAAAGAAATCATGACATTTGGAAATATTATTAGGAGTTTCCTTATAATTATGGATATTACAATGAAATTACAAAGGTTATTGAGTTCAACAACTTTGATTATGTATAGAAGCTCACATGGGTTGGAAAACCAAGTTACATGGGCATGCAAATGAATTTTGAGAAGTGGGGAGAGTAATTACTTAAGATCGGTGCCCATTGGCCCAAAGTAGGGTTATGTAATCTTTCGTGAACCTCACAACACCCCTCTTGGCATGAAACCTTTTATTATTCATTTCAGAAACATCAAAAACTCATATTCCATTTATATCCATTAAAGTCCTTTCGCTATCACCTCAATTATTTCATTTTGGTCTATTTTGCTTCAATTTGTTTTACTTCGAGTTCAATGACCCTAGCTTATTTATTTTTCAAAATCATTTTAGTACAACTTCTCTTATATTGAATTGTTTGAATTATGGATTGCCCTTTTATTAATCAATTTCCATAAAGTTACAAATTATGTGAGTGAAAGTTGTTAACAAATTGCATTTACCTATAACTATATTTCGTAAGCAAAACCGGGGTTTAGTTTATCGTTTCCCATTGTGCATTAGTATTATTAAGTGAGATTGCATTTTGAAGACTTTAGGTACATTCATTGCATGTATCTTCAGAAATCAGCACGTATTTATCAAAATTATCATATTTTGATAAGTACATCAATGAATCAGTTTACATAGTGATTTGTCACATAATTAGTGACCGCATCAGTTATCAGTTATAGAGCATTTCCTTTCAGTTACCCGCGAGGCTTCAGGCCAGGTCCCTCGATCGGCTTCGCAGGTGTACACCTATGCATATATCAGAACAATATCAAGGGGGTTCATTATCAGATAACAACTAGCAATTGCAATTTACAATAATCTCATTCACTATTTTAGCTTAAAATGAATTGCACAGCGAGCGCCCAACCAATTTATGCAATGATAATTCACCGTACAGGAATGCATGCACTAAGCTTCAGCTCACAGTTCGAAATGTTTTTCATGGTTTGTTTTAGGCAAATGACCAGTAAAATGCCTTCATGATAACAATCTAGCTGGAGAAATAAGTTGAGTAAGGGATCTGGATGGATCAACAGTAATGTCCTACATGTGTAGTTTGGAGCTTGAGATCTTCAGTTGATGGAGATGTAAACTTTATGGTAATTGCTTAGTTGCGATGTATAAACCTCATGTTAGCTATGATGTTAAATGTATATGATTTTGATTTATGCTCAACTATATCCTCTCTAGGGTATTTCCTTTAAGCCATATCCTTTTTGGGATATCGGTCACGCCCCGATCATTGGGTTGACCTCTATCATTGAAGTTGTTAGTCCTAACTTAGGGATTTATTAAGGAGAATGCAAATAGTAAAACATGTTTAATTTGGGGGTGTTACACAAAGTGAGTGAACCCTAACACTTTTCTTGTTGATTTTTAGTTTCGATTCTTGTTTATGTTGATTTTGATTGTTGATCATGTAGTCTTGATGGAAATAAGAATTATTTTCATCTTTTAATTGTTGGTTGAGCTTGAAAGTATGCAAGGGTTCGGGTTGTTCAAGATCACGCAAGCTAGAGTTCGAAGGGATGGATTTGGATTGTTTGTGTTTGATTTTGTAGTCTTTAATCCTATTGATGATTATTATGGTGTTTTTGGTGATTTTGGATTAGACGAAGATGAATTAAGTTCGTCATAACCTAGGTTTTTGGTGATTATGCAGGGTTTGGATTATTCTTGGTGTCAAGCATGTTATTCTATATATTTTGACGTAAAATGAATCTTGGATGTGTCGTTTGACTTGGAAAATAACTTGAGGTGAGTTGGCATAAAGTATCGAATTATGAAAAATTTCTCCACTGGATTAAAATACGTTATTTGGCTCATATATGCAAATAAGTGTGATTATGGATGTATTTTGAGTGTTTTTGTGAAGAGAAAAAAATTGAAGAATGTATAAAGATAATTACATAGTATGTTGAGATAATATGGTTATGCAAGATGATATGAACAACAAAGTATTGTGTACTAATTTTGAGGAGTGATCATAGAGGGGAATCATGTGAAGAGAAGGGGGAAAACAAGAACAATAGAGTTGTGAATAGACCCGAAACAAGGGTCTTTCATAATTTAATTCGTACTATTTAGACCATCAAAAAATTATGATTTTTGGTGGGTAGATAGATCGGTGACTTATTGTTCAAATGCCTTTTCAATCACTTCATTCTGAGTTGTGTGGAGAGAGTTATGACTGCTTTGCTAAGGTTGTGCACAGTTGTGCTTTAGCTCAATTTTAGGGTCGTGCTGTGATGGTGGAGTTTTGAACTATGAATGAAGGTGTTGTAGAATTTTTTACGCTTTTCATAATTGGGTTTTATAGCTCAATTGGAAGTCACGGGGTAAAAGATATGAATTTTCCAAAGTAAACCTTGAAACTGTAATATGAGGGAAAAAACAAACCGTGAGATTTGGAAATATTATCTGAAGAGTTTCTCAAAAATTATGAATATTGAAAAGAAATTACAAAGTTTATTGAGTTCAACAACTTTGATTGTGTATAGAAGCTTACTTGGGTTGGAAAACCCATTTAAATGGGCAGGAGAATGAAATTTGAGAAGTGGGGAGAGTAATGACACAAGATCGGTGTCTATCGGGCCAAGCTAAGGTTATATGAACCTTCCTCAATCTCACAATACCCCTCTTGGCATTAAACCTTTTATTATCCATTCCATAAATATGAAAACCCCATATGCCATTTATATCGATTAAAGTCTTTTTATTATCACCCCAATTATTTCATTTTGTTCTATTTTGCTCCAATTTGTTTTACTTCGATTTCAATGACCCTAAAGCATTTGGTTTTCAAATCATTTTAGTGTGAGTTATCTTATATTGAATTGTTTGAATCGTGCATGCCCTTTTAATTAATCAATTTTCATTAAACTTACAAATTATGGGAGTGAATGTTGTTTACTACCTGCACTTACCTATATTTACATTTCGTAAGTAGAAACGGGGCCTAGTCCATCGTTTCCCATTGTCCATAATTATTATCAAGTGAGATTGCATTTTAAAGACTTCATGTACGTTTATTGCGTGTATCTTTAGAAACCAACATGTATTTATCAAAATTATAATGTTTTGGTAAGTATACCAATGGATTAGTTTAATCAGCAATTTGTCACATAATTAGTAACCTCATCAGTTATTACTTACAGGGCATTGCCTTTCAATTGCCCGCGTGGCTTCAGGCCAGGTCCTCGATCGGCTTGGCAGGTGTACACTTGTCCATACATCGTAATAGCATCAAGGGGTTCACTATCAAATAATAATTAGCAATGCGGTTTTACATTAATCTTATTCACTGTTTTAGCTTAAAACGAATTGTAAAACGGGCACCCAACCAATTTATGCAGAGATCATTTCACAGTATAGGAACTTATGTATTGAGTTTCGGCTCAGAGTTTGGAATGTTGTTCATGTTTTGTTTTAGGCAAATACTCAGTGAATCACCCTCATGCCAGCAAGCCAGCCCAAGAGAATAAGTTAAGCAAGGGAATTTGGAGGGATCAACATTGATATACTACATGCATATTTTTTAGCTATATTTTGCAATCTTCAGTGGGTGGAGGTGTAGATTATATGGTGAATTGCTTTACTGTGGTGTATAAACCATATATCGGTTAACAGTTATTGTATATGATTTGATAATGTGTGAATGCGTATGGTTGAAGCTATGCCTAACTCTGTTATTTCTAGTACACATGCTTCAAGCCTTGCCCATTTGGACGACGGTAACAGCCCTATCATCGAGTTTATTAGTTTTAATTCAGGGATTTATTAAGGATAATGCAAACAGTGAAGCTTGTTTAATTTAGGGGCATTATAGATTTGGTATCAGAGCCAGGTTTGATCTCCCTTAATGGGATATGGAGTATGGAGAGTAGATTTAGGGGAGTGAGAAAGTTGGTTGGTGAGGGTTATTATGATATTGTTGGAGAATTGTGACAATAGTAATGCTTGCTTATCTCTCTCATGTTCACCTCTTATATTCTGCATTAATAGATGGATCCATAGGCAATAAGCATCTTGCCCGTTACTTTTGTGGTTACTCATACCTCTTCACTACATGCTAGTATGGTAGTCCACATGTAGAACCCCCATCCTAAGTTTTATAGTGCTATAGTCCGTATGCATAGTGTATTATTTATGCTTATTTTATATGATGGTTGTAGTGAAGTGACTAAATTACTCTGTTTATTGAATACTAGAATGCCAGAACCTGTGCAAGACAATGCGGAGACCCACATAGGAGATAGCTCGAACCACGGTCAGGGGTCAGGTGACCAAGCTTCGGATAATATGCCACGAAACCTTAGTGGAATGCCCCCTATTCCCCCTGACTTCGCTAATAATATTGGGGATCCTAATTATTGGCATACTTTGGTGTCTGAGCTTATGAAACAAATTTCCCCAACACCTACTGAAATGCCTCCTAAGGATGATAAACAAGCAGATAGGGTAGCTCGATGCAACCCTAAAGTCTATGATGGAAATTATGACCCAGTGGAACTTGAGGAATGGATTTGAGGGATGGAGAAAACTTTCACTGTAGTAGAGGTTCCAGAGGATAAAAAGGGGAACATTCGGATGTTTTACCTAACAGGCGAAGTCGATATTCGGTAGAACACTGTTAAGGGTAGGCTCTTAGGGTCTGACTTCACTTGGAGTAGATTTTTGGAAGAACTAAGTGCCAAATTCTACGTAATTGTGGTTCAATGGGCCCAATGAGAAAGAATTTATGGAACTAAAGATGAGTGGTAGTGTGATTGTGATGCAGTATGCTAGCAAACTTATAGAACTATCCAAGTTTGTCTCAGAGTTTATGTCATCTAAAAGACTAAAGATAAGGAGATTTGAAGAGGAATTAGCTTTCTATATTAGCAACCAACTAGTTGGTCAACCAATCCTTACCTATCATAAGTTTTATGAGTGAGTAGCTGAAGTGGAACGAGTGACGACTGAGTTGAGGGCCTTGAACACGACTAATCAGAAGAGGAAGTGGACTGAATAGGGAGCTCCAAGTAAGAGTGTAAGCCAGAAGAAGCTTACTCCCGCTCCTGTCAAGAGTCATCTTGCAGGCTTAGCAAAGCCATGTGAGAAATGTGGAAGAACTAACCACACCACTCTTGAGTGCCAAGTGGGAACTAACAAATGCACGTGGTGTGTTAGCTTGGAGCACCTCATTGCTGCCTTTCCCCGAAGACTTAAGGCTATAGACAATGGCTCCCACCTCCAAGCCTCGTAGTTGTAGGATGGGCATATGTGTTAAGTAAGAAGGAAGCTGCCATCTTTGCTACGATAGTTACTGGAACTCTCTTTTCGATTTCAAAACCATTTTGTGTATTGTTTGATTCAGTTACCACTCGTTCATTTATTTCCATTCCATCTATCAGGCATCGAAACTTTGAAAATAAGGAGACAGAAACCAATCATAGAATCAAGTTACCCAATAACTCTATAGGTAAGTATCCTATCTCTTATAAACTTATCCCAAGTACTATTGGTTGGATAGTATTTCCTGGAGTTCTTATTCAATTTGTCTCATTAGACTTTGACATCATTCTGGAAATGAGTTAGTTATGTACTTATGGGGTCAAGATAGATTGTGAGGACCTTAAGGTTATTTCAAGGGATGAACGGGCAGAGAAATATGTTTTATGGGCAAAGAGGGGAAAAACCTTGTCCTTTCAACTGTGTTATGAAAGCGAGTGAGCTTTTACGTCGAGGATATGGTGGGTATTACTGTTATGCTATTGACACTCAACCAAAGGAACAAAAAGCAGAACATATCCAGGTAGTTGGTGAATTTAAAGATGTTTCCCTGAAGAGTTACCGGGATTGCCCCACAACAAAAAATTGTTTTTGAGATCAAATTAATCCCTGGTTCCCCACCTATCTCTAAAGCCCCATATCGTATGGCCCCAACAGAGCAAAGAAAACTAAAGTTTCAGTTAGATACGCCATTATAGAAGGGATTTACTCAACCAAGTGTGTCACCAAGGGGTGCCCCAGTTCTATTTGTAAAGAAGAAGGATGGAACCTTGAGGTTATGTGTCAATTACAGGGAGCTGAAAAAGTTCACCGTCAAGAACAAATACCCATGGCCTCGAATAGATGGTTTATTCGATTGACCGTAAAGAGCAGCAGTATTTTCCAAGATTTATTTGAGATCAGAACACCATCAACTTAGGATTTGCTTGAAGACATTCCCAAAACCGCACTTAGGACCCAGTTTGGTCACTGTGAATTCACCGTAATACCTTTTAACCTAACCAATGCCCTCGCGGCCTTTATGGATCCTATGAATAGAGTTTTCATACCCTAGTTGGGTGAGTTTGTGGTGGTATTTATAGACAATTTCTGTATTTACTCCAAAGAGAGAGACAAACAAATTACCCACTTAAGAGTGGTGTTACACACCTTGAGGGCAAATCAATTACATAGCAAATACAACAAGCGTGAGTTCTAGTTAGAAGAAGTGGTATTTGTGCGAAATGCGGTTCAAAGGAAGGAATTAAGGTTGATTTACAAAAGGTCGAAGCAATTACAGTGCCCAAGGCCCATCAATGTTACTGAGACTAGAAACTTTTTGGGTTTAGTAAGGTATTATCGAGTTTCGCGAAGGGTTTAGTAAGGTATTATCAAGTTTCGCAAAGGAAGCTATAAAGTTACCAAGAAGATAAAGTGGTAGCTTATGCCTCCTAATAGTTCAAGCCTTATGGGAGAAATCACCTTACCCATGACCCAGAACTAGCGGTTGTGGTTTTTGCGTTAAAAATTTGAAAACATTACTTGTATGGAGTACCTTGTGAGATCTATACTAATCATCAAAGGTTAAAGTACATTTCCACTCAGAGGAAGATGAATCTGAGATAAAGGCGTTAACTAGAATTGCTTAAAGATTACGATTTGCAGATCGAATATCACCCAAGAAAGGCAAATGTTGTGGCAGATGCTCTGACAAGGAAAGCACAACATACTCTTAACATTGTAGTGATTACTTAGTTGAACCTTTTGCGAGGGCTTGAGAACTTGGGTGTCCAATTAGTGTCACATGGGAAAGCCTCTCAATATATCAACAAATCTAACTCTTTTAAGTTGGAGCCTGTAGTACTTTGGGACCTAGGGCCAACATTTGTACTTGAATAAAGCATGGAGCTCCCAACGGTCTATGTTGTGAAAGTACTAGTAGAGATATTTACATGAAATACCTGGGTAAAATGACGCAAACATTAATGACGAAATCATCTCTTGGGTCATGAAGATCTTCTTCACTATTCAATGAGGTGACATACATCAGAAGACTCCTTAATACAAACTATTGGAACCAATAGAAAAGCTAGGCTAATAAAAGAAGAAGATTCCCGGAGTTTCACGTAGATGATAAGGGTTTTCAGAAAGTTTTGCCAACTGAGGGTATAAGGTGGTTGAACTATGAGCTAAATTGGGATCAAGATTTATTGGACCATAAAAGTTTATTGAAAGATTGAATCCCTTAGCTTGTCGAATATATCTACCTATGTAACTCAAACACATGGATAACATGTTCCTTACCTCACAACTAAGGCAGTACATTTCAGACCCTGATCACTCTCTCTTAATCACACCCGTTGCAATCACTAGGGTCTAATGTTTGAAGAGTATGCAGTCCAGATACCAGATTACAGGATTAAGCAGTTAAGCATCAAGAACATACCTTTAATTAAAGTGCTTTGGGCAAATCATACCTCCTCAAAAGCCACTTGGGAAACTGAGGTAGAAGTCAAGGCCAAGTACCCACACTTATTTGAGGTAACCTTTGATGTTTTGTCAAAGCTCATAAGTCTCAAGGACGAAACTGTTTAAGGGGGAAAGACTGTAATAGCCCGACCCTAAATCATGATTATTTATTTAATTAATTCATGTTATTAATTTCCTTGCATTTGTTTACCGCATTTAATCATCCCGGTTGGGAAAAATCCATTTAAGCCCCACTTTGCAATTCGGGTTTTATCATCGTAAAATTTCAGGTAAGTCGATAGTCGGCCCTGATAAATATGTTTTAGAGGACTAAATTTTTTTTTGTAATGACTTAAAAAATTAATTCGAGCTAAAAAAAATTCAATCGTGTAAAGTGTATTTTCTTTCGGGTTGAAATTCATTTAGGCCCAATTTTGGCCCAACAAGTTACTACCATTTGCTTAGCTAATTATCCTCAATTATGCCTAATTATCATTAGCAAAAATATTTTTTTGGTGTTTAAAAACTCAGCCAAGTATTATCCATTTTATTTTCCTCCAAGTAAATTATCAAAATATCTAGCTTCTCTCTCTCCTCCTTTTTCTACTTCGAAGTTAGTACACCCTAACAGTTTTCTTGTTGATTTTTAGCTTTGATTCTTGTTTATGTTGATTTTGATTGTTAATTATGTAATCTTGATAGAAATAAGAAATTTTTTGATGTTTTGATTGCTGGTTGAGCTTGGAAGCATGCAAGGGTTGAGGTTGTTCATGATCATGCAAGCTTAAGTTTGAAATGATGGATTTGGATTGTTTGTAGTTGATTTTGTAGTCATTAATCCTATTGATAATTATGATCATACTTTTGGTGATTTTAGATGAGATGAAGATGAATTAAGTTGTTCATAAGCTAGGATTTCGATTATTCTTGGCATCAAGCATGTTATTTGTATATGCTTTGATGTAAAATGAGTCTTGGATGTGTTGTTTGACTTGGAAAATGACTTGGCGTGAGTTTGCATAAAGTATTGAATTATGAAAATTTTCTCCAATGGATTAAAATAGGCTATTTAGCTCATATATGCTAATAAGTGTGATTATGGATGTATTTTGAGCGTTTTTGTAAAGAGAAAAAAAATTAAAGAATATATAAAGATAATTACGGAGTATGCTGACGCAATATGGTTATGTAAGACGATGAGAAGAACAAAGTATTGTGTACTAATTTTAAGGAGTGATCTTAGAGGGGAAATATGTAAAGAGAAGGGGGAAGACAAGAAGAGTAGGGCTATAAAAAATGGGGGTCTCTTTGTAATTAAAATAGTACTGCTTAGACGATCAACAAATCATGATTTTTGATGAGTAGATAGATCAGTGAGTTATCTTTGAAATGCCTTTTTAATCACTTCATTCTAAGTTGTGTGGAGAGAGTTATGACTATTTTTCTAAGACTGCACAGGACATACAAGAGCTATGCATAGTCGTGCTTCAACTCAATTTTAAGGGTCATGTTGTGTTGGTGGAGCTTTGCACTATGAATGAAAGTATTACATGACTTCTTGATCTTTTCATGTTTGGGTTGTACAGCTCAATTAGAGCTCAGGGGTGAAAGATATGAATTTTCTAAAGTAGACCTTCAAACGGTAATATAAGGGAAGAAAGAAGCCACGGGATTTGGAAATATTATCAATAGTTTCTAAATAATTATCGATATTGCAAAGAAATTACAAGTTTAAGTGAGTTCAAGAACTTTGATTGTTTATATAAGCTGCCTTGAGTTGGAAAAACACAATTAAATGGGCATGAGAATGAAATTTGAGAAGTGGGAAGAGCAATGACACAAGATCGGTGTCTATCGAGCTAAGCTAAGGTTATATTGACTTTCCTGAACGTCGTAACACCCCTCTTGGTGTTAAACCTTTTATTATCCATTCCATAAAGATAAAAAACCCATATTTCATTTACATCCATTAAAGTCTTTTCATTATCACCTCAATTATTTCATTTTGTTCTATTTTGCTCCAATTACTTCGAGTTCAATGACCCTAACGTATTTAGTTTTCAAATCATTTTTGTGTAGCTTATCTTATATTGAATTATTTGAATACTGGGTGTCCTTTTAATTAATCAATTTCTATTAAAGTTACAAATTAGGGGAGAGAATGTTGTTTACTAACTGCACTTACCTATAATTACACTTCTTAAGCAGAAACGGGACCTAGTCCATCGCTTCCCATTGTGCATAAGTATTATCAAATGAGATTGCATTCTAAAGACTTCGGGTACGTTCATTCCCCGCATCTTTAGAAATCAATACATATTTCTCAAAATTGTGATGTTTTGGTGGGTACACAAATGAATCAGTTAATCAGTAATTTGTCACATAATTCGTGACCCGATCAATTATCAGTTACAGGACATTGCCCTTCAGTTACTCGCACAGTCTAAGTCCCCTAATCAACTTGGCGGGTGTACACTTATTCATAGTTCGTAATAGTATAAAGGGGTTCACTATTAATTACTAAGTAGCAATGCAGTTTTACGTTCATCTCATTCACTACTTTAAATTAAAATGAATTACAAAGCGGGCGCCCAACCAATTTATACTGAGAGCATTTAACAGTACAAGAATGTATGTACTGAGCGTCAGCTCATAGTTTTAAATGTTTTTCATGTTTTGTTTTAGGCAAATGTTCAGTGAATCGCCCTCTTTGTAGCAAACCAGCTGAAGAGAGTAAGTTAAGTAAGGGAATCTGAAGGGATCAACATTGATATAGTACATGCATATTTTTTAGCTGTATTTTGAAATTTTCAGTGGATGGAGGTGTGAATTATATGGTGAATTACTTTACCATGGTGTATAAACTATATGTGCATTAACAGTTGATTGTATATGATTTGATAATGTGTGAATGTGTATGGTTGAAGCTATGCCTAACTATGTTATTTCTAGTCCACATACTTCAAGCCTTGTCCTTTTGGACGACAATAACACCCCTATCATCTAGTTTATTAGTTCTAATTCAGGGATTTATTAGGGATAATGCAAAAAGTGAAATATGTTTTATTTAGGGGCATTATAGGCTTGGTATCAGAGCCAGGTTTGATCTTCCTTAATGGCATATAGAGTACGGAGAGTAGATTTAGGAGAGTGAGGAAGTTGGTTAGTAAGGGTTATTATAATATCATTTGAGAATTGTGACAATAGGAACGTCTGCTTATCTCTCTCATGTTGTTCTCTTATATTCTGCTTAGTTAGATGGATCTATAGGCAGTGAGCATCTTACTGGTTGTGGCTACTCATATCTCTTCAGCATATGCTAGTATGGTAGTCCACATGTAGAACCCTTATCTTGAGTTTTATAGTGTTATAGTTCGTACGCGTAGGCTACTATGTATGCTTATCTTATATGATGGTTGTAGTGAAGTGATTAAATTACTATGTTTATTGAACACCAGAATGTCTGAACCTATGCAAGAGAATGCGAAGACCCACATAGGAGATAATGCAGACCATAGTTAGGGGTCAGGTGACCAAGCTTCACATAATATGCCACCAAACCTTAGTGGAATGCCCCCGATTGCCCCTGAGTTGGCTAATAACATTGGGAACCCTAAATACTAGCATATTTTTATGTCTGAGTTTATCAAACGAATTCCCCCAGCACCCACTGAAATCCCTCATAATGATGATAAACTAACAAATAGGGTAGCCTGACGTAACCCTAAAGTTTATGATGGAGAGTATGACCTACTGGAACTTGAGGAATGGATTTGAAGGCTGGAGAAAATTTTCACTGTAGTAGAGGTTACAGAGGATAAAAAAGTGAACATTGGGATGTTTTACCTGATTGGCGAAACCGATATTTGGTGGAACACTGTTAAGGATGGGCTCCTAAGGCCTAACTTCACTTGGAGTAGATTTCTGGAAGAACTTAGAGCTGAATTCTACCTAGTTGTTGTTCAACAGCCAAAAAGAGATAGAATTTATGGAACTGAAAATGAGTGGTAGTATGACTGTGATGCAGTATGCTAGTAAATTTACAGAACTATCCAGGTTTTGTTTCAGAGTTTGTGTCATCCGAAAGACTGAAGATGAGGAGATTTGAAGAGGGATTAGCTTTCTATATTTGCAACCAGCTAGCCGGTCAACCAATCCTTACCCATCAAGAGTTATATAAGCAAGCAGCTAAAGTGGAACGAGTGAAGACTGAGTTGAGGGCCTTGAACCCGATTAATCATCGGAGAAAGTGGATTGTACAGGGAGCTCTAAGTGAGCTTGTGAAATAGAAGGAGCCTGCTCCCGCTCCTCCCAAGAGTCATCCTGTATGCTTAGTAGAGCCCCGTGGGAAATGTGGAAAAACTAACCACCCCACTCCTAAGTGCCAAGTGGGAACTAACAAATGTATGTGGAGTGGTAGCTTGGAGCACCTCATTGTTGCCTATCCCCAAAGACATAAGGCTATACACAAGGGCCCCCAACTCCAAGGCCTACAGCTGTAGAAAGGGCGTATGTGTTAAGCAAGAAGGAAGCTGCCACCTCTGCTACAGTAGTTACAACTCTTCTTTTGATTTCAAATCCCTTTTGTGTATTGTTCGATTTAGTTGCCACTCATTCCTTTATTTTCACTCCATCTGTCTTGCATCTAAACTTTACAAATAAGGAGATAGAAACCAATTATAAAATAAGGATACCCAGTGACTCTAGAGGTGAGTATCATATCTCTTATAAACTTATCCCAATTACTATTGGTGGGATAGTACTCCCTAGAGTTCTTATTCAATTCGACTCATCAAACTTTGATATCGTTTCGGAAATGAGTTGGTTGTGTACTTATAGGGTGAGGACAAACTGTGAAGTCCTTAAGGTTATTTCAAGGGATGAATGAGGTAGAGAAATATGTTTTATGGGGAAAGAGAGAAAAATCTTGTCCTTCAAACTCTGTTATGAAAGCGAGTGAGCTCTTATGTCCATGATATATTGGGTATATGCTATTGACACTCAACCAAAGGAAGAAAAAGCAGAAGATATCCCTGTAGTTTGTGAATTTAGAGATGTTTTCCTAAAGAGTTATCGGGATTACCTCGCAAAGAAAAATTGATTTTGAGATCGAATTAATCCCTAGTGCCCGACCTATCTCTAGAACGTCATATCGTATGGCCTAAAGTTTCAGTTAGATAAGCTATTATAAAAGGGATTTATCGAATCAAGTGTGTCACTAGGGTGTGCCCCAGTTCTATTTGTAAAGAAGAAGGATGGAACCTTGAGCTTATACGTCGATTATAGGGAGTTGAACAAGTTCACCATCAAGAAAAAATGCCCATTGCCCCAATAGATGGTTTATTTGATCAACTGTAAAGAGCAAGAGTTTTTTTCAAAGATTTATTTCATATCAGAATACGATCAATAGAGGATTTACTTGAAGACATTCCCAAAACTGTACTTAGGACCGGTTTGGTCAATATGAATTCACCATGATGCCTTTTAGCATCACCAATGCCCCTGTGGCCTTTATGGATCTTATGAATAGAGTTACTAGACCCTTGTTAGTCAAGTTTGTGGTGCTTATAGATAATATCTTCATTAACTCCGAAGACAAAGATGAAGACATTACCTATTTAAGAATGATGTTATAGACCTTGAGGCAACATCGATTACATAGAAAATACAAGAAGCGTCAGTTCTGGTTAGACAAAGTGGTATTTTTGGGCCACGTGGTTCCAAAGGAAGGGACTAAGGTTGATTTGCAAAAGGTGAAAGCAGTTACAAAGTGCTAAAGACCCACCAATGTTACTGAGACTAGAGACTATTTAGGTTTCGCAAGGTATGATCGAGTTTCGGGGAGGATTTGTCAAAAAACATCTTCCCTAACCAATTTGTTGAAGGAAGCTACAAAATTAGCAAGAAGATAATGTCGTAGCTTATGCCTCTCGAAAGTTCAAGCCTTATGAGAGAAATCACCTAACCCATGACCAAGGACTAGCAGTTGTGGTTTTTGCACTGAAAATTTGAAAACGTTACTTGTATGGAGTACTATGTGAGATCTATACTGATCATGAAAGCTTGCAGTACATTTCCACTCAAAAGAAGCTCAATCTAAGACAAAGGCGTTAACTAGAATTGCTTAAAGATTATGACTTGCAGATCCAATATCACCCAAGAAACGCAAATGTTGTGGCAGGTGCCTAGACAAGGAAGGCACAACATACTCTTAACACTATAGTCATTACATAGTTGAACCTCTTAAGAGGGCTTGAGAACTTCGGTGTTCAATTAGTGTCACATAGGAAAACATGTAAAAATATTAATGGATGTAACTCTTTTAAGTTAGAGCCAGTAGTAACTTCCTGACCTAGGACCAACATTTGTATTTGAAGAAAGCATGGAACTCCCTCTGGTCGATGTTGTGAAAGAACTAGCAGGGAAATTTACGTGAAGCATCCGGGTAAAATGACGCAGACATTGATGACAAAATCATCTTCTGGGGCATGAAGATCTTCTTCACCATTCAATGAGGTGACATACATCAGAAGACTCTTTAAAATAGATTATTGGAACCGACAGAAAAGCTATGCTAATAAAAGAAGGAGATCCCTAGAGTTTTAGGCAGAGGATAAGGTTTTTCAAAAATTTTCGCCAACTAAGGGTATAAGGAGGTTGAACTACGAGCTAAATTGAGGTCAATATCTATTGAACCATACAAGTTTATTGAAAGATTGAATCCCATAGCTCGCCGAATAGATCTGCGTACATAACTCAAACACGCACATAACGTGTTCCTTACCTCACAACTCAGGCAACACATTTAAATCTTGATCACGCTCTCTTAATCAAACTTATTGCTGTCATTGAAGGTCTAGTGTTTGAAGAGCACCCAATCTAGGTACCAGATTATAGGATTAAGCAGTTAAGCATCAAGCAGATACCTCTAATCAAAGTACTTTGCACAAATCATACCTCCTCAAAAGCCACTTGGGAGACTGAAGAAGAAGTAAATGCCAAGGACCCATACTTATTTGAGATAACCTTGCATGTTTTGTCAAAGCTCATAAGTTTTGAGGACGAAACTCTTTAAGGGGGAATGGTTGTAGTAGCCTAACCGTAAATCATGATTATTTATTTAATTAAGTCATAGTATTAATTTCCTTGCATTCGTTTACCACATTTAATCATCCTGGTTGGGAAAATTCCATTTCGGCCCCACTTTGCAATTTGGATTTTATTTTCGTAAAATTTCAGGTGAATCGATAGTCGGCCCTGATAAATATTCTAAAAGATTAAATTTTCTTTTATAATGACCAAAAAATTTAATTTTGAGTTGAAAAAAAATTCAATCGCATAAAATGTATTTTGTTTCAGGCCCAATTTCATTTAGACCCAATTTTGGCCCAACAGGCTACTACCCATCTGCTTCGCTAATTATCCTCAATTATGCCTAATTACCATTAGCAAAAAGATGCTTTTGGTGTTTAACAACTCAGCCAAGTATGATCTAAGTCATTTTCCAGCAAGCAAACCATCAAAATAGCAAGCTTTTCTCTCTCCTCTTTTTTCTATTTCAAAGTGGGTACGCCCTAACACTTTTCTTGTTGATTTTTAGTTTTGATTCTTGTTTATGTTGACTTTGATTGTTAACTGCGTAATCTTCATAGAAATAAGAATTATTTTGATGTTTTAATTGTTGGTTGAGCTTGAAAGCATGCAAGGGTTGAGGTTGCTCATGTTTATGCAAGCTTAAGTTTGAAGGTTATGGATTGGGATTATTTGTATTTGATTTTGTAGTCTTTAATCCTATTGATAATTATGATGGTGTTTTTATTGATTTTGGATGAGACGAAGATGAATTAAGTTGGTCATACGGTAGGGTTTTGGTGATTATGTAGGTTTTGGTGATTATGCGGGGTTTGGATTATTCTTGGTAGCAAGCATATTATTTGTATATACTTTGATGTACAATGAATCTTGGATGTGTTCTTTGACTTGGAAAATAACTTGGGGTGAGTTTGCATAATGTATTGAATTATGAAAATTTTCTCCAATGGATTAAAATAGGTTATTTAGCACATATATGCAAATAAGTGTGATTATGGAAGTATTTTGAGCTTTTTTGTAAAGAGAAAAAAATTGAAAAATATATAAAGATAATTATGGAGTATGTTGAGGTAATATGGTTGTGTAAGATGATAAGAGGAGCAAACTATTATGTACTAATTTTAAGGAGTGATCTTAGAGGGGAAATATGTGAAGAGAAGGGGGAAAACTAGAACAGTAGGCCTATGAATAGACCTGAAACAGGGGTCTCTTTGTAATTAAACTAGTACTGTTTGGACCATCAAAAAATTATACTTTTTGGTGGGTAGATAGATCAGTACATCTTTCAAATGCCTTTTGAATCACTTCATTCTGAGTTGTGTGGAGAGAGTTATGACTGTTTTACTGAGGTTGTGTAGGACAGACCCGAGCTGTCCATAGTTATGCTTCAGCTTAATTTTAGGGGTCGTGTTGTGGTGGTGGAGTTTTGCACTATGAATGAAAGTGTTGCACGACTTCTTAAGCTTTTCATATTGGGGTTTTATAGCTCAATTAGGTGTTGGGAGCAAAAGATATGAATTTTATAAAGTAGACCTTGAAACGATAATATGAGGGAAGACGTGGGATTTTGGAAATATTATTAGGAGTTTCTAAATAATTATGGATATTGCAAAGAAATTTTAGAGTTTAGTGAGTTCAACAACTTTGATTGTTTATAGAGGCCTGCTTGGGTTGGAAAAACCCAGTTAAATAGGCATGAGAATGAAATTTGAGAAGTGGGGAGAGTAATGACAAAAGATCGGTAACTATTGCATCAAGCTAAGGTTATATGAACATTCTTACACCTCGCAACACCTCTCTTCGCATTAAACCTTTTATTATCCATTCCATAAATATCAAAAATCCATATTCCACTTATATCCATTAAAGTCTTTTCATTATCACCTCAATTACTTCATTTTGTTCTATTTTGCTCCAATTTGTTTCACTTCGAGTGCAATGACCCTAATGTATTTGGTTTTCAAATCATTTTAGCATAACTTATCTTATAATGAATTGTTTGAATTGTGGATGCCCTTTTAATTAATCAATTTCCCTTAAAGTTACAAATTATGGGAGTGAATGTTATTTACTAACTGCACTTGCCTATAATTACTTTTCTTTAGCAAAAATGGGGCCAAGTGCATCATTTTCCATTGTGTATAAGTATTATCAAGTGACATTCTATTTTAAAGACTTTAGGTATGTTCATTGCCTATATTTTAGAAACTAGCACGTATTTATCAAAATTATAATATTTTGGTAAGTACACCGTTGAATTAGTTTAGTCAGGAATTTGTCACATAATTAGTGATCCCATCAGTTATCAGTTATAGGGCATTACCCTTAAGTTACCCGCGCGGCTTCATACCACGTTCCCCGATCGACTTGGTAAGTGTACATAGATCGTAATAACATCAAGGGGTTCACTATCAGATAATAGCTAGCAATGCAGTTTTACGTTCATCTCATTCACTATTTTAACTTACAAGGAACTGCAAAGAGGGCATCCAACCAATTTATGCAGAGATCATTTAACAATACAAGAATGTATGTACTGAGCTTCAGCTCACAGTTCAAAATGTTTTTCATGTTTTGTTTTAGGGAAATGATTATGGAGCTATGTTTTAAAATCTTTAGTGGATGGAGGTGTAGATTATATGGGGATGTTTGAGCTAAAAATGTGATATTTTTAAGGTATTTTTACACTGATTTTAGGCTCGTTTTAATAATATTTTTTAGGTTTTTAATTGATTTTATTTTATTTTACAGATTTTGAATAAATACGGGAAAAAGGGTTTAAATGGCAGAAAAAGTGAGAAAAATAGAAGAAATGTCGGAGGTTGAAGAACCGGGCCAAAAGTCGATGAAAAACCGGGCAAGCAAAAAGAAGAAAATGAAAAAAACCAGACCGGTCCAGTGAACCGGACCGGCTCCCCTTAAAACCCCCCTCCCCTGCCTCACGCTCTCTCTCTTTCCTCCTCGCGCCCTGCTTCTTCGTTCCCAGGCCCTCGACCCAGAAAGCTCTCGAACCCCCATGCCTATCTCGCTTGCTCTCTCTCTCTCTGCCTCGTCACCTCCCTCTCACTCTAACCACATCACCCAGCCCACCGTTTTCCCCAAACCCCGAAACCCAAAACCACCCCAACCCACGATTTTGCTTCCCATCTTCGAAACCACCTTCATCTCCACCATCACCACGCTCCAAACGCCAGCAAAGCACCTCGCTGTCCCCTCATCCGCCGTCCACGCATCGTCACATCGAGGGTCCAGAGGCGAAGGGTTCGGGTATAAAAGGAGGAAGAAGACGCCATGTTTGAGAGTCAGGTAGCGTAGGTTAGATTTTAGGATTAGGATTAGGTTTAAATTCCGTTTTTAGGGTTTAGATTTAGTTTCGTTGTTAATTTCATTTTCGTATTCGAATCTCAGAAATTTCGAGTTTAAATTTCGTTCTCTTGCTTTCGAACTTCAGAAATTAGGGTTAGGTTTTAGATTCGGTTTATGGTTGAATTCATTGCAATTTTGAGATTCCTTGGTTGTAATTAAGCTTTCGATTTTGATTTTGCAAAATTCTGCGTTTATTGTGTTCAATATTGCTCGATTTCCCCTCTCCCCTATTGCGGTTGTTCGAATGGCCTTTTCTGGTGTTCGTTGGTTGCAATTCTGGGTTACCGAACCTTTGTGAGTTTTCCGTTCTGCCTTGGTTCAATTTCTCCCCTTTCCCTTGCTGTTTTTTATTTTGCTGAATTTTGTTTCTGTTCTCCTGTGTTTCATGTTCAATTTTTCTGCTTTCGTTCATGTGTTCCCTTTCCCTGAATCTGTCCTGCTCTTTTGCTTCTCTGTTTGTTAATTAGAAGGTGATGATGGTGAATGTTGGCTGGGTTGCTCAACTCCTCTGTTTGTTTTGTTCGTTCCCTCCCCTTAGTTTAATTCCATGGCATAATTTGCCTTAGTTATTTCTAGAATAACAAAGTAATTAGGTTGTTAGTTTTAAACCATGGTTAATTTCAAGTTTAGTTGTTTAATTTGGTTTAATTGGTTAATTAATATAATGGTTAGGTTAGGTTTAGTCATTAGGTTGTTTTGATGCTTTGTTGAATTAGGTTATTAAATTACCTTGAATAATTCCATTTAGTTTAATTAGTTAAATTTAATCGTTTAGTTTTAAAATGACCATAATTTCACGTTTTTCCTGTGGACCGACCCTTAAGTACTATGACTGACAATCGTGAGTATTTGAGGCATCATTTTCTTTTCTTTAATTTAATTTTCCATTCCCCCTCAAAAATCCCTCAACAGGGGAATTTCTTTACTGTGGTGTATGAACCATATGTGGGTTACCAGTTGATTGTATATGATTTGATGAAGTGTGAAAGTGTATGGTTGAAGCTATGCCTAACTATGTTATTTCTAGCACGGATACTTCAAGCCTTGTCCTTTTGGATGGCGGTAATGCCCCAATCATCGATTTTATTAGTTTTAATTCAGGGATTTATTAAGAAGAATGCAAACAGTGAAACATGTTTAACTTGGGGGCGTTAAAAAGACTAAGAGCATAAACCATCATCTCCCAACTAAAACATATTTTTCAAGCCTATACATCTCAAAATATTAACATCCCTGGGGAGAACACAAGAGAAAGTGCTTAAAATATATAAAACCAATGCCAAATCCTTTTATTTCATTTTTTTTCTTGCTTTTTTGGTGTTTTTTTCCTTCTCTTTTTCTTGTTTTTCTCCTTTCTTTTAACATTTTATTATAGGTACCTTGGGTGTGGTTTGTTGTTTTTTTGTCATTTTTTTTCTTATCTTATCGACCATTAAAGAGGAGGATCATAGCAACTCACAATACGTAACCTAATTGACTTGAAAGGAGCATAGAACATGAATCCCTTATCACATCCAACCAAACCGCAATATCCGTAAAAGGCTATATTATCAACAAACTACTCCCAATCAAATAATAAACACTATAGCCTTGACCAAAAGGGTAGGACATGTGTATGGCCAAGGATGATAATATAAGTTCACAACAATAAACACAGTAAAGGCTCAAAGGGGTAGCAACGGATAAAACATTCATATAAGGGTGACTAGTTCGTCAATGTGGCTCATAAAGTCAAAGAATGCCTCAATCATGTTGCCTAAATATGCATGTTAAAAGTGATCTTGAACAAGACTCAAAACAAGTTCCAGAGACTTAAAATCTAGGAAGAGTAACACATGAAAGGAAATATGAGACTAAAATGATGAATTAGTCTATTCAAGCTCAAAATCTCACAGGACAAAGCTCACTCATTGAATTTCATATGTCGAATACTCATGCCAAGAATTATTAAGTAGCCAATTCATATCCAACTTGATGGTCAAAACATGAAGCATAGTTCAAAAACTCATAAACAAGCATTTTATTCACAAATGGGCCTAACAAAAAGGGGTCGAAAAAGGCAAAAGAAGGCCCCTTAACCTAGAGACTCGTCATGGGAGGATTTAGAGGCTCATTTTTTCGGGTTTTTGTTTTCTTTTTTTTGGGATTTGTTTACTAAGCCTAAAATGCAATTAAAGACTAAAAATTCTCAAAACAAAGCTAAAATGAAGAAAGAAACCTAAAAAACTAGATGATTAACTAAAAATCCAAACTAAACCTAAATGCATGACCTAAAAATACAAACTTTCCTACATCCACACCACACATATATACATCCAGATACACATAACAACTACAACAATTCTCCCATTCTTGGACAAAGCATTGTCCTCAATGTAAGCACATAAAAAGTATAAGACACTAAAAGGGAGGGGGAGGGGAGGAGGAGAAGGACAGTGGGGTTGAGAAGTGTGCCAGTCCTGCCAAGCCTCTAAGCAGGCCCTAAAGTCTTGGAAGTATTAGTTCTGGGAGGCAATCACGCCACAGAGCTCATCATGCCGCTCCTAAAGAAAGTCACCGAGTAAGGCATGCTCAGTTTCTTCGTAAGCCCGTAGAGAAGCTTGCTCTTGTCGAATTGGGCGAAGAGTAGCATGTAAATTTTGGATAATCATGAGAGGGTGATGGTTGGGATGAACTAGAAGCCCTAGGGTGAGTAGGTGGAGGAGGTGGGACAGGTCATGCCAACTCTTCATCACCGGGCAAACAGTAGATATTGGCCCGGTTGAGGAGAGAGGTGCGATCAACATTTGGGTGGCACATAAGCCGGTTCCCAAGATAAATCCAACAGATATGCCCGCTATCTACCCTACAAAATTTCATTTACTCAAAAGCGGTCAACTTCAACCACTCCGAACCTGCGATTCTATCATTAGGGTTCAGTTCAACACCAACTGACCTAGTAATGGAGGTAATGAGGCCTCTAATAACAATCCTGTGCGCAGAACTAGTGGTTGCATTATACAATTGATTGATCAATAATGACTCGGGGTCAATCCAGTCACCTTCAGGTACGCTATAAAAAAATATAATTCAGACAAGCGAGCCACATTTAAACTATCCTCTCTTGTAAACAAACCATATGCTAACAAGCATTGGGTCACACGAATACAAGGGTTTCGAATAACTATGCCTTTGAAATTACTAGTGTCATACTGATGGTCCCCGAAAATTTCATAGCAAAAAGCATTCATGTTGAATTCCTTAGGGACATGGCGGTATGGTAAATCCATACTTGGTGAAAAACCAAATATACTATTAAAGGTACTTAAATTAAGTTCATAGAACTCCCTGTTAAGATGAAATTAAATGTCGCCCTCTTGACATCAAGGGCCACTCATGACCTCAAAATGCAATATGCTTAAAAATTCAAGGCTGTGGTCTCGATAAGTGTGGTCCCTAGTATCTAAAAATTGTCCCATTCTGCCCCGAGCAAACAACCAACAAATATCCTTCAATAACCCCATACAATTCAACATATCCTTAGCATAATATCATGTAGCCATTACTAGTTTACAACTCAAAGCATTATATCTAGCAATATGCTAAGGATTAGTTAAACCAAGGGGGTGTGGAATGTTGTCCCGGTTTCTCGCGGTGGTGGATGTTCAGAAGCTTCGTGGTGCTCTTTGTGGGGCGTGACTTGAAGTCCCAGGTTCTTACATGGTTCTTTCCTTCTTCTTTAGCACCATGGCGGTGTAATGTGGATGGAAAAAAAAGGCAAAAAATCAAACGAAAAGAAAATGAGTAGGAAAATGCTAGAAAATGAAAAAATTGAGAAAAAGGAAGTAAGTGGTGAAGAAATATGGAAGAAAAATGGAAGTTGGAAGAGTAAAAAGTGAATAATGGAGTTTAGAAGGTTGTGAGTATGGAGATGGGAAACATAGGAGAGAAAGAAGTCTTGAAAATGAAAAATAAAGGGAGATTTTGCGTTAAAGTGAAGCAAGTAACTGAAAAGTGAAAACAATTGATGGTTTTTGGTGAAGAATTGAAGGTTTCAAGTGAAGTGGTTATGGAGGTTTTAGAGAGAGAAGAGAGTGTTTAGAGAAAGAGAGGGTTGAGTTTTGAGGAAGAAGATGAATACATTTGGGGTCAAAGAGCCTTGAAAACCCTTGACCATGAATACGGGGCTCATCACGGACCATGGTGGTGGCCACGAACCGTCCGTGGTTAGCTTTGGTGCCGGCCTTTTTCCTTCCTCTATTTTAGAGCCTTCACAGACCATGGGTAGGCACCATGAGGTGTCCGTGGAGGTTCTAAAAACCTTTTATCATTGACGTTTTCTTCTCTATTATTTTTATTACCTTTTTTATTGTTTTATTGATTTTCTAGTGGATGTTTTAAATAGCAAAAGCACAAAATAAAATAAAAAAAAATAAAAAGGGAAAAGAAAAACAAACACTTGGGTTTCCTCTCAAGAAGCGCTCATTATGGTCGGGAGCTTGACCCCTTTTTCTACTCTAGTTCAAGTTCAATGAAAGTGTGGGTATGGACTCCCCCACAACATATGTTTTGTTTTTATCACAAACCAGGAAATTGAAGTCTTTCAGCTAAAGATACCACCTCAAATACTCAGGTTGAAAGCCTTCCTTTATCATCAAATTGCATCAAAGTGTTTTATCAACGTACAAAACAA
Source organism: Selenicereus undatus (assembly GCA_017589665.1). NCBI lineage: Eukaryota > Viridiplantae > Streptophyta > Magnoliopsida > Caryophyllales > Cactaceae > Selenicereus > Selenicereus undatus. The sequence goes on from JACYFF010031957.1 coordinate 68,393,350, forward strand.
TTCGATATTGGGCTCCATCAGGTGGGCCACCACTACAAACAAGGTCGCTTCCCTCCACATTTAATTTTACTAATAACCACACTTATAAGTGTAGAAACAGTAGTTGCCCACACTTAGGCTAAATGTGGGGAAGTTAAGTGTGTGGAAGTGTTCTCCACACTTAATGCAAATGCAGGTAAAGCTATATTTTCCACACTTATAAATGCGGTGTAAGTATTAATTACCCACAGTTTATGTGTGGCCATTATACGTTATGCCCACTTTGGAAGATGCAAGTCATAATTTTCCCCACACTTAAAAGTGTTACTAGAATTGTCTTAGTTTTTTTTTTTTTAATACTAGTAATTAATATAAAACTTATTAAGTTAAAAATAGAACAATTGTAAACAATGGTTCTTTTTTTAATTAACAAGGTTTATACTAATTACGTATCAGCGTGCATCACCCTACATAAATGAATAAAATTAAGAAACCAACAAATTAAAGTAGATCAAACATCAATTAAATAAATTATACAATAGTGCTTGAAAAAAATTAATTGTAGACATAGCAACAAAGACTAACGTTATCCAAAATAAATATTCTTGCATTGTTTTGAATCTATCATGCTAATTTTTTTGTTGTAGGTAGCTGATTGAATATTTTATTGCTCTGTATACTACCTAACACTACACTTTGAAAACATGACTAACGCCCAAAAATTTATAAAAAAATCTCCATCTTTGTTTTCTTCACTAAAAGATGTTAATTAGCTCCATAAATACAACCTATTAGACAATTGAAACAGACATAAAAAACTAAGTATTAGAAAAGATAACCAAAGAGATTAACTAAGATGTAGACTCAACAGAATCAAGTCTAAAGACGCACAAAATCCTAAATTAAAATGAATAGCATACTCTTACCAGGTTGCTGAATAGTAGTGAACAACTTTTCGTAAAGAATCTTACTCAATTAGTCCTTGTCTACGTTCTTTTTACCCTCAATATAGGCCTACAATAAATGATGTTTTAATTTTAGACTTAGTTAACCAAAAATAAAAGACAAATCAAACCTTAAATGTAAGAATATACAAGCATTTATATACCATGTCGCATAGAAAACAATGAGCAAGCTCTCTTCTCTTTGGATTCCCGAAACTTCTCACCATGTTCGGATTTTCGTCAATCACCTTATCGACTAAGTTTTCTATCTTAGAACGACCACACTTGAGTTTCATTCAAATAAAATAATTTGGTGAGGATACTTGAAGTAAGAATAACATAGAAAATCACATGCACACATGAGTAAAAATACACTGGAAGTATAGAGTCCATAATATCTTTCAACAATTATTCACCTGATTGTGCAGTGTCTTATTTGCTTGCTTTTTAGACAAATTGATACTCGGCTGAAATTAGAAGTATCTACTTCCTTCCTCTTTTGTCCGTTGATCGAATTTTGTGCTTGTTGATTATGTGCAGTTCCTACAAGTCTCCGACAACCATCTCCAGAAATCTTATAATTCAGGGTGACACCATCATTACAAGTCCCAAATTCAACTTGAGAGCTCTTCGAATTTGTAAGGCTACAAGGCAAACGATTCATCTCCTCAGATGATGAGTGATTACGGTGAGTAAAGTTGTCCTTAAAATAATAAAAACAGCCAAATAAGTTAAAAAATCTATTTCAATTTAACAAATATCATATTAGGAAAAAAAATAGGCACTCGCGTTGTTGCATATGGATTAATTACCTTAGAGCACATAAGTTCTCTTAAAAGAGGTGAAGGCATAGAAGTTAGGAGTAGCGGTTAAGTGATCACCCTTACTAACTCCCCGGATGTATTTTAGCTTAATGAAAACAATAGTCAAATAATAACCAAATGCAACGAATTGCTAAAATAATAGGCACTAGAAGTATTTGACTTCCAAGTCTACTCTTTCAAGTGGTCAAATGAAAATTACTTAACGTCTTACCTGCACTCTTTTGGTCAAAATTCAACCTTCGAGCAATGTTTGATTGATTTGAGCAACCAAAAGTATTCATATTTTCCCCCATAGATGTGTTTTGATCATACGACTATATAAAATTGCAAATTGAAAAGAAACTTCAATAGCGAAAAGTTAACTATGCAAGGTTTTTACATTATACTATAATGTTATGTTTATGTGCAAAAAATAAGGACTTACTTGATTTACAAAATTATGGGGTCGTGGCATGCCAATTGTGGAATTTTCCATCCTATTTGTTGAACTTATATGTTTCTTGCCAATTTGAGTTGTACATGACTTGTTAACTCCTTGAAGTGAATTTGGCTAAATAAAACTAGTCGCCAAATAATAATATGATTTTGTAAGCCGAAATAGCTAATAAGAACACAATTGTACCTGTCATGATTGTAAATGTCATCTTTACCCAAGTGGTACAACATGAAACCAAATGCAAGAAAATAAAAAAGGAGTGGTGGATTTGTTTTATGTGCACCTGTATGTTCTCTTTGCCTCTAGCACTTCATCTTTGCTGACTCACCTGCAAATACCCAAAATCCGGTGTGATAATGTTAAAAAAAGAAAGAAAAGAAAAGCCAAACACAAGATTTTTTACGAGAAGACCACATTTATACGCATACAAAATGGGAACTCACTTGGTTTAGAACATGAGGAGACCTAGATGTATGAGCAACTCCACCTTTATCCCTTAATACAGTGGTATTTTCTATTTTACTTGCATCCTTAATATACACCTTATTATTCTTAGCTAATGTAGGTGTAGCTGTCAAACTATCTCTTATGGGTTCACCAACTAAGGGAGTGTAATTCCTTTAATTCTCTTCAACATTATCACCCTAAACACAAACCAAGTAAAGAAATTAACATCAACCTTATCCAAAGTGTACATGTATTCGTTATCTATTTTTAATTATGGCAGCTCAACAAAAAGTAATAAAAATGACCTGAGATAGAACACGCGCATCATTAGTTCGTTGAGAGTTCAAGTAAGTGACCTCTTGGCGTAAGGATTGAACCTTTTTTAGCAATAGACTCACTATGCTAGAATTTGAAGGTTCAATTCTGCTTTGACAATTACGTTTGGCATTAAGTTGAGTAGAGGTTACTCCATATCCAACTCCTCTAACCCTCCCACTATTTTCAGGTCCCATCAACTTATGATAAGAAAAAGTCTCAATCAGCACTATGGCTTCAGAGAATACCACTTCTAAAGCACCCATCTTTCGTTTAACAATATCAACAGCAATATCCTATATAAATTATTGGTCATAGATACCAACATTTATCATTATGTTGTTTACGTATGTATTAATTAATGATATACTCTACGCAAATTACAATAAGTATATGAATGTATATAGCAAAAGTTTCTTAGTTACCGGTTCATGGTAAGATTCTTCTTTATCCTCATGAGTCTCCATAAACCATTCCAAAGGACTAGGTTCTCTTTGATGCTCCTTCTCCTATAAATTATTGTATAGGCATAAACAAAGAATTCTATACATAGCAAAGTATATATAGTATAACACCCTAAAACCAGGGCTAGTGATGTTAGTGATTTATAGAATTTTTCAAATAAACGGACAAAGTTTCCCCTGAGAACTGACCATAACTTAGGCTAATAGCCTTACAATAAGTATCTGCACTACAAAAATGTTGCCGAACTCCGACGGGAAAAGCGAGGCGGGGACCGGACGTCGGGAAAAATCAGAAGGCCCAATGGAAAATCAGATGGGGCCCGACGGACCCCGGGATTTCTGACGGAATTCGGTCGGTGTCTGTCGGTATCCGTATGAAATTCTGGCGGTCTCCGGCGGTCGCTTTCAATCGCAGATCTCGATGCACTCGGGCTGTGTGGGTTTCAAAATTTTCGACTGTTTAAATTGGGAGGAGGATGGTTTTATTCAGTTAGATGAAAACTTAGAGAGAGAAGGAGCTTTGAAGAGAAAGAGAGGGAGGAGAAGGAAGAGAGAGAAAGAGGTGTTTGAAGGTTTTAGTGGTTGGAAAGTAAACGGTAAGTGATTATTTATGTTAATTTGTTATTTAAAGTTAAAATAATTAAGTTAATTGATGTTTTGTACGGTTTTAATTTTTCAAGTTTGACTACCGCCGCCGCCGCCGCCTTGCCCCTGTCGCCGGTATAACGCCTGATTTTTCGGGTTTGGAAGGTTAGTAAAATTATTGCGCTTTAAAATTGTGTTAATTTATGTTTGATATGTGATGTTCATTTTTTTGAATTTTAATGTTGAAGCATGTTTGTTTAGTTTGAATAATTTTTTTAAAATGTTATATATGTTAAGCATGCATAAGATGTTTTATTAAAGTTAATAATTTAAGTGAAACAAGTTTGTACATTATAAAATGTTGAAGATCTTAGACATGTATATTTTTGGAGGTATGTTTAATTTTTTTATGATTTGTTTGAAATGTTAAGAATTGTTTTTTGTATTTTTGCAAGATCTACGTATGTTAAGTATATAGTAATTTAAATTTGTTAAGCATGTTAATAGTATTTTATTATTTTTGTAAATCTGAAATAATTATCTAATTATTTTAAAATGTTAAATATGTTAAACATGTATAAGATGTTTTATTAAAGTTAATAATTTAAGTGTAACAAGTTTGTTTATTGTAAAATGTTGAAGATGTTAGACATGTATGTTTTTTGAGGTATGTTTAATTTTTTTTATGATTTGTTTGATATGTTAAGAATTATTTTTTATGTTTTTGCAAGATCTAGATATGTTAAGTAGATATTAATTTAAGTTTGTTAAGGATGTTAATAGTATTTTGTTATTTTTGGTTGGGTTTGTTTAATTAGATAAAGTGTGAAATAAGGTGTTTAATTTTCAAGATTGATGCTGATTGATGCTTATTGAGGCTTCTGTGGATAAATAATATTGTTATGTTAAATTTATTTTTGTTTGCGTATATGTTTAATTTCGTTAATGGTTGTATTTTAGGTTTTTGAGAATTTATTTTGATAGGAAACAAGTATAATGTAACACTAATTTAATATGTAATGTATGTTGATTTGAATAATTGAAATAGTTGTGAGTACGTAAGCATGCATAATATATGTATTGTTTTTGGTAAATGGTTTGAGAATATTAAGTATGTTTGTTTTCTATTTGATTTGTTTTGTATATTAATTTTTGGTAAATATGCGAATAATATGTAATTTATTTTTGTCGTAAAATGCGGATGTGAATTACATTAAATTTTAATTATATTTATGAGGAGTATTTATTGGAATTAATGAAGCAAAATATGATAAGTATGTACATTTATAATAATTACGTAATTATTACGAAATGTTGTATTATATTAGACACGTGTAATGTTTTTAGCTTTGGTGAATATTTTAAAATTTGTACATATGCTTGTATTTTGTTTGATTTGTGATATATGTAAATGTTTTGTAAGTATGTCATGAAGTGTATGTCTCGTTGAAGTATGTTAACTATATATTGAGGTGTACGTGTTAAGTATAATATTAATTGAAGTTTGTTCATTAATTATGTTAGTTGTATTTATATCTTATTAATTTTTTATTTGATTTCTTGTGTATTTTTATCATTGGGAAGTATGTAAAGAATATTTTTGTTTGAGGTATGTTAAATATATTTTTTTGTAATACGTATATATATATATGTTGGACTGGATAAATAAATTTCTAAAAGATTTTTATTGCAATTAATTGTAGTTTACATGACAATTAAGGCAATCATATATTAGCAACATATGGATGGACCGTTGCATCGTCAGTGGATGTATAGGAGAAGAAATCCTAATGGACACGGACTTAGAGATGAGTGGTTGATGGGAGTTAATCTGTTTGATGAATTTGCACGAAATCAGGAGGAGTTCAGAATTAATGGAGTTTATAAATGTCCATGTGTGAAGTGTAAGAATATGCAATATTTTGCACCTGATGTTGTGAAGTCTCATTTGTATAGAAAGGGTTTTGTGAAGAATTATTGGTTTTGGACAAGTCATGGGGAAGAAGATAATTCGGAAGTAGGGGGTGCAAGTAGTTCACATTCTATGAATTTTGATTACGATCACAATGATCATAATCATATGGAGAACATGCTTCATGCTGCCTTCTAAGCTAATGAAATGAACATGAGTAGCCACCATGACGTAAATTCTAAGGCATTTTACACTATGCTTGAATCTGCCTAAAAATCGTTGTATGAAGGGTGTGACATAACTAACCTTGAAACATCGGTGAGACTACTTATTATTAAATCGGGACACAATATGTCACAACGTTGTTTCAATGAAGTTGTTGACTTGATGAATGATGTATGCCCTTCTGAAAGTGGCATTCCAAAAAATTATCGTCAGCAGCTCAGAAAAGTGAGAGATTTAGGTATGAATGTCCAGGAAATTGATTGTTGTCTAAATGGTTGCATGCTTTATTATAAACAGGCTGATAGTTTGTCTGCATGCAATTTTTGTGGACATGCAAGGCATTTACCAAAGAAATCCAACCAACGAGGTCATAAGGATGTTTCATATGCAAAAATGCACTACCTACCTTTAATTCCAAGATTGCAATGACTGTATGCTTCAAAAACGACTGTCGTCCATATGAGATGGCATCATGAGCACCGCCAAGAATCGGGTGTTCTCCGGCATCCGTCGGATGGATTAGCTTGGAAGCATTTCGACCAAAAGTATCCAAATTTTGTAGCAGAGCCTCGGAATGTAAGGTTAGGTCTATGTGTTGATGGTTTCACACCGTTTTCCATATCTGGAAGATCGTACTCTGTGTGGCCAATTGTTGTTACACCTTATAACTTGCCTCCAGATATGTGTATGACCACTTCGTACATATTCTTAAGTTGTATTATTCCGGGTCCAACAAATCCGAAGAACAGGATTGATGTGTATTTGCAACCCTTAATTGATGAGTTGAAAATGTTATAGGATGTTGGGGTGGATACATTTGATGTTTCATGCGGGGAAACTTTTGAGGCATGGGTTGTTAGCATGTCTATAGTATGTTATCCGATTGATGTGGACAATTAACGATTTTCTCGCCTATAGTATGTTATCCGGTTGGAGTACTCATGGGTTGTTAGCATGTCTGGTTTGTATGCACCAAAATTGTGCATCCCAGTTACAGCATGGGCAGAAGCCATCTTGGTTCGATTGCCATCGTCGGTTCTTGCCTTGAAATCATTGCTTTAGAGCTAATAAAGTTGCTTTTCGTAAAGGGAAGAGCATACACATTGGCCCTCCCCAGAGGATTTCCGGTGAAATGTTGTCTGATAGGGTATCAACATTGCCTAAAGTGACTACTGATATCCATTTTCAAATTCTGGGATTTGAGGAAAATGAACATAGTTGGACAAAGCAAAGTATCTTTTGGGAGTTGCCGTATTGGAAGCATCAACTTTTGAGGCATAACCTTGATGTTATGCATATAGAGAAAAACTTCAGTGAAAATATAATAAACACAGTGATGGATGTTCTCGAAAAAACAAAGGATGATATCAATGCAAGAGTGGATATGTCTATTCTGTGTAGTAGGCAAGAGTTGAACTTGGCTACAAGAGGGTCAACTGATAGATTGTGTAAGCCAAAAGCCAAGTTTGCACTGTCATTACCTCAAAAAAGGGTTGTTTATCAATGGTTACGGGAGGTTCATGTGCCTGATGGTTATTGTTCTAATGTGGAAAATTGGGTGGATCCATCTAACACAAAGTTGCAAAACATGAAAAGTTATGATCATCATGTGTTTTTGGAAAATCTTCTTCCAGTAGCTTTTACTGCTCTTCCGGAAGATGTGTTGGGACCCTTGGTCGAATTGAGTGAATTTTTCAGAAACCTATGCTCCAGTGAGTTAAAAGTTGCATGTTGGAAGAGATGAACAAAAACATCGCTATTACTCTTTGTAAATTGGAGAAAGTTTTCCCTCCTAGTTTTTGGAATGTTATGGAACATTTGCCCATTCATTTAGCAGAAGAAGCTTTGTTGGGTGGTCCTGTTCAATATCGATGGATGTATCCTTTTGAGAGCTATTTTGGCTGGTTGAAGCCTACGGCAAAGAACAAAGCTCGTGTAGAGGCATCTATGATTCATGCGTACTTAGCGTTTCAGATTAAACATTTCGCGGACTATTATTTTCAATCAAGCTTGCATTGCCCAACTGTTAGGCTTAATGAGGGTATGCAGCAATTCGAACCTCAGATGCCAACTCTATCGATGTTCAACCGTAAGGGCACTCCATTTGGTAACCGTGGAAAAAGATATCTTACTGAGGCGGAGTACCGTGTCACTCGCCTTCACATTTTACTGAATTGTGATGAAGTGCGACCATATTTGGAGTAAGTATATCAGTTACTCAAAGTTTCATTTGAATAGTTCACAATTGTCGAATAATAATTAATTAATTGCACTCGGTACACATTATAGTTGGTTCAGACATCAATTTCACGGTCATAATCCAAACACGAGTGATGTGCAAGTTGACTTATTCATCGAAGCAAATTTTGCATAGTGGTTTGAGTGTAATGTAAGTAATTTATCTGAAGTAACCTTTAATTCCTAAACATCATTTTTGTAACTCGATCTAAATGGTATTGCCTTCTTTTTTCCTGCATAGGTCAATTCTTATCGGGTGTTTACTGATGAGAGGCAAGATTTTTTGGTGAACTTATCTCATGGACCGATTATGATAGTGGAGTGTTTTGCTGGGTATAAAGTTAATGGTTATCGGTTTCATACCAAGGCTAGAAATGAAGGTAAAGTAACATATAATTGTGGCGTATGTGTCAAAGGAGTTGGCGAAGGTGATGAAGTACGAGGGGATTATTATGGCATACTTCACGAAATTATTCGTGTTGAATTTACGAGCGAGCCAATTAAAAAATGTGTATTTTTTTATTGTGAGTGGTTTGACCCGGATGTTCCTTGGGGACTACGTTATCCTAAATTTGCCCCATCTCCTGAGGTTAATCATACCAGATGTTACAGAAAGTTTGACCCATTCATATTTGCTGAAACTGCAACTCAAGTGGTATATCTTAAGTACCCCAATGGGGTGCCAGGAAAAGCGAATTGGTGGGTAGCTATGCCAAACAAACCTCGCAGTGCTCCTAAAGATAAGGATAATCTAGAACTTGCCTATCAATAGTTAGGAATGATAACCACGAATGTGGATAATGTAATAGCCACAATATTAGTCGATGAAACTACACTAGCTGATGATGTTGATGGACATGATTTGGGTTATGATCATAATGGGAATGGTGAACATGATGATGGTGATGAAGAGGATGAAGAAGATGAATGGGAGGATGAAGCTGAAAACACTGATGATGATGATGATGAAAATATGGTACTGCAAAGTGGTGATGATGAGGATGACAACGGGTCCTACAATGATTGATTTAATCTTTTCATTGTATGGATATTTAAGCATGTGTATGTAGTTTTTCTAATTGCAAAATCAGAAAAACAATTGTATATACGTGTTGACAATTTGTGATATATTTGCGCGGCTCTTTTTTTTTGTTTTGTCATTGTTTGTTAGATGTCTGGATACAATGGTGGACGTGGTCGTGGTCGAACCGTTTGGAATGATGCATGTAGAGGAGCACCACAACCGACCCCACAGTACGATCCTGCTGATCAAAACTATGAAACAAACACCTTCACTGGAATGTTTGGGGGTTTTCTTGATCCAACTCAACCGTTTGGAAATTATTTTGGCCGTATGAATGAGCAACCTCATATGCAACAACCTTTGTTTGGTGCGGGTATGCAGACACCAATGCAACCCAATATTCCTTACATGGGTGGTGCTTCAGGTACTCCATTACTTTATCAACAGTTTGGCACTGTTAGTCCACATTTCAACAGTAATCAGATGATGGGGCAACCCAGAATGCCAAGCCACTCATTGCACAACGAAGGGGTCCAAAATGAAGGTGTCGGAAGAGATAGACATAGTCCTGCACCTGATAGTGAAACAGCCAGCACCACTAATAAGATATATTTACAGCCCGATGGTGACACGTAAGTTCATTATGGACTTTTTAACTTCTTCAGCAGTCATACTCTTTTAATGCCTACAGCAATTAATTAATTACTTTTAACAAATTCTTTTTTGGTTCTTAGTTTTGTTCCATATTAGGGCGTAGTCCAGAAAATTGTTGAAAGTTTTGCAGGTAAGTACCCACGTTCTTAGACTAGGTGGGGGGAAGTTCCACAATCTCAGAGAGACATTTGGTTCAATGAGTTCAAGGTTAATTATCTGTACAATGAATTTCAAAGTCGTAATAGGATTATGTGGAATGTTTAATTACTAACATACTTTAACTTTGGCACAAAAATGCTACTACTGGCATCCAAATAATGAAACTCATATACGGAGTAACTTTGAGTTCAGAGGTGCAACTCAACTTAGGGACATTCTAGGATATGCCAGGAAGTACAACAAAAAGCTAGAGTGGTTACCACCTAGTGTTTGGAATGACATGCTTAAACATTGGAGTGACAATGAGAAGTTTAAGAAATTGAGTCAACAAAA
>JACYFF010031957.1:68404288-68457947 GCA_017589665.1 Selenicereus undatus
ATATATATGTATATATATGTGTATATATAGATATGTATATATATATATATGTATATATATATATATGTATATATATATATGTATATATATATATATTTAAAATATGTATGGTATGCATCCATTGAGGTTTTCGCGGATCTCTATGGTTTATATTTAATTGTTGCTTACTTCTTTTTTCTTTAGGCCAAAGCATTAGGTAGCGAACCCACCTGTGAGAAATTGTTTAAGGACACTCACTGCAAGGTGAAAGACAAAAGTTTTGTGGATAAAAAATCTACAAAAAAATATGTACGTTTGGCACATTCTATTCAGAGATTATATACGTTCATATGTTATAATTGTAGGTTTAGTACAAATTAAAATACTTTTGTTTCTGACAATTTTCAGGAGGATCATAACAATAAATGGGAGGAGTACTCTCAAGCTGCCACTCAATGTGGCTCCCAACTGTCACCTATGACCCAAGAAGAGTTCTGGATTAAGGACAATCTGGATAAGAAAGGTCGTGTATACGGTTTTGGTGCGAAGGGGGTCAAGTTGAAGAAATCAACTACCATTGCAGCTGCAGGTCACTCATTAGCTGAGTATTTTGATCCAAGACAGCAAGCGCAACTCCTCAATGAGAGCATAACCAGGCAAGTAGAGGCTATAACTCAAATAGCCAAGACACAGGGGAAGACAGAGTGCATGCTGAAAAACGTTTTAAGATTTTTCAAAGGTCAAAGTGCAGGTTCTTCTAGCCACACCAATTTCAGCCCTGATGATGAAGAGGACTCCCAAACTGACAATGATAATGATGATCCCACAAATTTGTCTGACTCTGATTAATTTATCCGAACGGTTGCGTGTAGTTTATGTCATCTGCGTGTACATCTAAAATAACTTCAATGTCGTTTTTACTATTTAATTTAGCACCTTCTGTACGTTACCGGATATAAAACTTCATTGTTGGTTGCTATTACATATTACATTTCATACTTTCTTCTATTTTTTTTTGGGCTTTTGCGAACAACCAATTCAATTTTCAAATTTTTTTTTTTAGCGGGGGGATTCCGACGGGAATTCCCCGTCGGAATTTCCATCGGAAATCCCCCCTCTCTCTGGCCTGGTTCTGTTGCTCGGAAAGTTGTTCAACGGGTATTTTCCGTCGGAAAGGCCGTCGGAGTCCGTCGGAGTATTTTCTACGACAAGCTGAATCCCGACAAGCCACTCTGCGTCGGGATTCTCATCGGAGATTGGGTGTATTTTTGTAGTTTTAAAAATGTAACAATACAAACATAATTAATATGTCTACGAGGCTCGATGGCTACGTGTCGGAGATCACAACTCTATAGCCCACACGGCTGGAGTACCAACAATATAAAGCAAACTGATTCTATAACAAATTGTCTTACACTATCATTATAGAGTGAATACACTTAAATTCTTACAAAATGAGATCGAGCACAAACAAGCTCCCTACAATTTAATTGTAGTGAAATGATATGTAAATCTGCTACTTCCCCAGTTCACAACTCCTTTGCTTGAACACTATCATGAACAATGAGAACTAAGACCATCTCTAGTCCATAAAAAATAGCCAAGGAGTCAAGTACATAGGATGTTGCTTGAACACTATCATGAATAATGAGAACTAAGACAATCTCCAACATCCATACCAATTCTTCATTCGAATTCAAACATGCACAAAGAAGGGCATGCAATTTAGCAGAAAGATTGTCCTTCACATGGCAGGCAATCAACTCGCTATGATTATTAGTTAATGGGTGACTAAAAATATTACTCACAAATGGTTTATGATATTGATATACCAACCCAAAACTAGCACCAAGACCACTTTCTTAGCACACACAAATTGTTAGACTGAGAAACATGTATCACAATACCACCAGGCAACATGATTATCCTAGCATTATACCTCAGTAGATGGTAACAGTTCACAGTTCAGCTGATCCTAATACGATAGGCTTTTGCCTGATGTTCCTATATTATTGCCCTTGTTATAGTAACAGTTCACAATTCACATGTTTTTACCAGGAAACATGATTATTCTATGCATCAAAGTAGATAGAAAGACTAAGCACTGAGTGATGATCGTAAAAAAGATTTTTTTCTCTTTTTTTTTTCATTCTCTATACGATGAAGGGTGTGTGAGATGTCTTTTATACTAGGCCCACCCCAAATGATTTCTTTTATGTGCTTACTCATTGACCATTTAGTCATCGAATTAAGTGGTACATATAAGGTCACATGGGAGGTTATAGAAGATTTGGGGCCATCGAGCCACCAAATCTCTTTTATGATAGGGGACATTGGTAGATTCCAGCTAGCTCAATGTCACTAATCACTTGCCATGTGCACTAATTTGGATTGCATATAGAAAAAATAAGGTAAAGGAAAGAGCAAGAAGAACAGGGAATTTCAATTGAGGGATACTGATATCTTACCTTGCCGATGGCTACGGGTAAATGATATTTGCCATTTGGTAACAAAACTAGATGGAGCTCGGGCCTTATCTGCATTTGTTAAAGATATTGGCGGGCCTTCAAGTTATCCTTGCTTTTCCCTTCCAAATTCAATAAAGTTCCCAACAAATTATCACAAATGTTCTTTTCCATATGCATTACATCCAAATTATAACGAAGACGGTTAAACTGCCAATGTTGAAGATCAAAGAAAATGCTTCGCTTCTTCCATATTTGCTCCTTATCCCTCTCATCAACGTCTATATTGGTTTGGTTTTTCCCATATGTAAACATAGTTCCCTCTAATTGTGTAAGTACCTGACTCCTTATTATTGAAGTTGGAGTGCTACCAAACTCCATATTTCCATCAAATCCATCCTTATCATATCAAAAAGAATGGTCTTTTGCTAACCATCTCCGATGACCCATACAGCAGAACTTATGCCCATTCTCTAGCCAAAGTGATTGAGTTGCTTTCCCACAAGGTGGGCATGCAAAACGACCACTCGTACTCCACCCAGACAGATTAGCATATGTAGGAAAGTCATTTATAGTAGAGTGAAGAGCACCCCGCAATGTAAATCTTGTGTTTGTGTATGCATCATATGCATCTTCACCGTGCCATAACTGAACTAACTCTTAATCAAGGGTTGAAGATATACATCAATATCCACACCAGGGGCCTTTTCACCGGGAATAATCTTCGATAGTGTAATTAAGGATTGTTTTATGCATAACTAAGGAGGCAAATTATATGGAATTAGTAAGACTGGCCAAGTACTATGTGTGCTACTAATAACACGGAAAGGATTAAACCCATCACTAGCTAGCCCAAGCTTATGTTTTGAGGATCAAATGCAAAATCAGGATATTGTTTATCAAATTCATTCTATGCCTTTGTATCTGCAGGATGCCTCAAAATCTCATCCTTTGTATGATACTTATCATGCCAAATCATATCTTCAGCTATCTTCGATGATTTTTAAAGCCTAAGCAGTGTGGGAATGAGAGGGAAATAGCATAATACCTTAGCTGGCAATTTCTTTTCACTATTCTTCCATCGTGAAGAACCACACTTGTCACATGATTCTTGTCGTTCCTTTTCACCCCAATACAATATGCAATCATTAGGACAAGAATGTATTTTCTCATATTCATGGCCTAAGTCCTTAAGTAATTGCTTGCAACTACTCCATGATGATGGGATGAGGTTTATATGGGGGGAAAACAGAACTGAAAAGTTGGAGCACCATATTAAATGATTTAATGGACCAACCATACATGCATTTCAAGTGGAGTAAGTGCAACAGAAAAGAGAGTTTTGAAAATTTTGAACCCTCATATAGCTCCTGTTCAACTTGTTCTAATAGCCTTTCATATCCATCATCTTTGTCTACCATGGAAGTATCACCCTCATGTCCCTCATTCCCTATATCACCATTATCTTCTTCATCCATACCACCCGCTTGATGAAACATGTCATTCCCACGATTTTTGCGCATCCCAAAAATATCATTAAGTATTCTCATAGTATCAATGTCACCAAAACCACTTTCTGATTGGGTATTAGTAGTATTGTGGCCTTTGTTAGAAAAAAATGAAGAAGGTTTAGAAATTTCCTCCGCATGATGCACCCATTCTTTATAGTATGGTTAAAAACCATTAAACATGAGATGATGTTACACTTCTTCTTTTGTGAAGCAATGATTGTGCCAAACTTTGCATTTATTATAAGGGCATACAATCAGTTTAGTACTGCCAACATTGCAAAAAGTAAAAAAATGACTCAACCCCATTCCTATATTCAAGAGAAGTTCTATGCATATGAATCCAACTTTTGTCCATTATAATTTCTACCAACCCACCTACGAGGTCATCACATAAGTCAATATAAGCATTATAACTAAGCATTGGCAATCAATAAAGGATGAGGGTAAAAGAATCACAACGGTCACAACAACACATCAAATTCTTGTGCTTAGAGCATACTACGCCATAAGAACTAAGCAAATTTAAACCACTAGCTACAAATTCAACCATATTAACGAGCTGAAGATGAAAATAGTTCTTCAACTTAATATTATGCATTTAGACATTGTTCAAGGCATAAAAATCACTAAGTAAATTGAAAAAGAACGGAAAATTTCATAACAATTTTTACGCTTAAATAAACAAAGGAAATTCTCTTTTAAAGAAAGAAAAGCTAAGGAAAGTGAAAACAACTTTTGTATTCTTGGGGAATGGGAGTTGAAAGGTACTTACTAAGTAAGTAAATAAGTAAGTAAGTAAATTTTAAACGTTCAATAGGTCTGATACAAAAGATTTCAAGATGTACCTTCTTATAGCAATGCAATTATATTAAGTTAGAATCCAATTATTCCCAAACTTGTGTTTGTGGGTCTGTGTGTGCCTCGAAAGAAACCATCCAACCTGTGTGCTCAAACAAACATGTAAATGAACAAAATTTGCGATAGAAAAACTCTATCTTGTCAATTAAACAAAAAATGGAAGATTAAAAAAAAATGAAGTACCTAAGAACACATTATTATATTTATAATTTTTTTGGCTAGATCTTCTTAAAGTTATAACTTACAGTGCAAACAAAGTGTTACCTCAAGATCTAAAATTGTCAGCTTCACACACATCATAACATCACAAGCGTAATCCTTTTTTTCTTGTGATGCAAATGATGCACAAAGGTTGCTGTGGATGAGACTTAAACTCAGGTCCCAAAATAACCAGAATAGTGATTTTTTCATTATTTGAAATTATTCAATGATTTATCAACATTTGAACAAATAGATTTACATGCATTTTGCATTTTATTTTTTCATTATTTAAAATGATTTAGACAAACTATTCGTGAAACCTAGCTGTAAGATCACTCAGTAACAGACCCAACAGTCAACACAGTGAAGCTATGGGTGTTGCAGGCATGATTTTAAAGCTAAGATCACTTGCTGATATGTCATATAACAATAAGCTAAAGATGACTAGAACGGTGATGACATTATCATACAATCAACTCAATTTAGTTCCATGGATAAGGTACTACAAAAGTGATTCCTAGCATAAATACTTTCAACATCAGGCTTACTATGCTAAACACCACATATAAGACCATGTTTTAGATTCCAGAAAAAGGGGGGGGGGGTTGGAGTTGATCAGTTCGGAGACAATAAAGGGAATCCTAAAATACTTGCATCTCTAACAAAGTTACTTAGATCACAAACTATTTGAAGCTTAGCATTTATCGAAGCATGTCAAACTCACATCAAAGATATATAACAAAGCATGTCAAACTCAAGAAATGTAAACTAGGAATATGGATGCACATAAGTGTATTCCTTTCAATAGGAATACCTTTCATTGAGATTTCAATAATGCTTTGCCTTAAACTAGACATGCTTGTATCTTAAAACTTGTGAAGCCATTATTAGGATGATTCCTGGTTGGATTTTCAGTCTTTTTGGCTCGAGGAGTTGTTGGAGTTATACACAACTTGTGGGAAAACTAATTAAATGTTTCTAATCATGTGGAAACATACCAACCTTTTAGCACTCATTGCAATTGTCCTCTAGCCCATCACTATGTTAGGCTTGGGCAAGGGGTAGTGCTTGAAGTTAGAAAAGGGGTGGTGGGTGAAGGATAAAGGACCATAGCCTGTATACTAAATATTTTTGGAATTAGACCAGCAGACCCTAGATGTTTCTCTTTACTGTCTTGATCTTACATTGTTGTTTGTCTTGCCCAATTGGAGAGGGTATAGGGGTCAATCCCATATGTTGACGAGTACGGGTACACAAGTGTTCTGATTTCTGAAGGGATACATTTTCAGCATTTTAGGTGTCCATCTTGATTATTTTCAGTTAACTTGTAGGATTTTTTAGTCTAATTTGAAGTGTCTAAGCACTATACGCACCTACGTCCCAGTATCATGCCTGAGAGATGGGTTCCATGGGGCTAAAAACCACTTAATCACTAAAATCCTGCAGAATGGCCTAAACCATGAGGGATTCTGGAAATTAAATTAAGGGAAAACGAAAAAAAGGAAGGAGGAAAATAAGAAAAAGGCAAAGGTGAAACACAATGTACCCTAAAATTAGATCTCTGCACAAAGAGCTCAAGCAAATTCTCACCAACAAAATTTCCAAGCACCATAAAAAAATCCAAATTCACAATCATACGTCACACACTCAAAGCCTTCCAGAAAACAAACACATATAGAATTATTCTAATTTCCCATACTTTGAGTACATTCAGATTAACAGTTGAGGCTAGGCTTACCTTACGAAGACGACGTATATGAATCGCTGCCAAAGTTCAGATAAAAAACAAACTCACAGAACCCTTAATTTCTTCAAGTGGCTGCCCTAATTTCGCCTTGACTATTTGCTTTGATGCTCCTATTCGATCGTTGCCCAGAATTTTGTTGCCTAGAAAACGTCACCCAGATGAAGAATGAATTTTGGGCTTCACTTGCATTGCTCAGATGAAGAACGGCTAGAATTCACTTGCGCCACCCACTTGAATGAACTGCCCAGAATTCATGACTTCTGGGGAAGAATTTGCTGCCCAGAATTTGAATTAAGGAGTTCGATCTCTAGGAATTAAGGAGTCTTGTAGCACAAATCGAATTCGCTAAGCTACCACCGGCTAGATTGATGAAGAACGAATTGAGGATTGAGTGAATTTTTAGGGATTGATCGATGAAGAACACACTGAGTTTTTTGGTTTTGGCCGGGGTGGGTAGGCACCAAATTAAAGCTGAGTTTTTTGGTCTTGGGGGGTAGATGGGCAAGTTATATTTCATAGCATGATTTTCACAATTTTGCTAAATATTTGTGTTATTTTTAATTATTTGTTCTATTTTTTTTGCTAATATATTTATATATACAAATTACCTCATGAGCATATAAGAAGTAATTATAAAAGCTCTTTTTAATTCCCCACACTTAATAAGTATAGGAATAAGTTAATAATTTACCCACACTTGTTAAATGTGGAATCGAGAAAACTACTTAAATCTTATTATTTTTCTCCCCATACTTTAATTAAGTGAGGTGATATAAATGCAGAAGGATGCATTATTTTTTGAAGTGCACGATCGTCATACTTAATCCCATATCAAAATCCAAATCAACTCCTTCCGTAGGAGGTAAAGAAAGAACTAATTAAGCAAACCTATCGTAATCACTCATGAACGATGCATTAGAAGCATAGGTCTCAACCTCAAGTATGCTACATGGCGTCAGAGCAGCAAACTCCATCTTAACATAACCCTGATCGGGATCCTCGGTTGAAACCAATCAAAATCAGAAGGGTTAGAAGAACTCCAATAATCCTCCATCTCAATTTCTAGAGAAAGGGGAACTACATCAGAGAAGAAAGAATTGGGGTAAACAATTTTATCTTCCATAAAACAAAATACAGCATAACACCCCCCACTTCAAATGTTATCCGCCCACCTTCAAATCAATCGTCGAGCCTGAAGTTGCCAAAAAGGGTATGCCTAAAATAATCTGAGCATCGTTAGTCCTAGTCATATTAGCAATGATAAAATCTTTAAGCACCCATAAATCTCCCTTTTTTAAGGCACGATCTCCAGCACATCCAAAAGTCGTATTTCACAACCATCCACTAATTGGAGTTAAAAGGGTGCTAGTTGCAATGGTCCCAAGTAAAGCTTATGAAACATAGAGTAGGGCAGTAAATTGACACTTGCACTAAGGTGGCATAGGACTCTATCAATCCCTACCTTACCTACTACACAGGGGATAGAAAAACAAGTTGGGTCAGGAAGCTTAGGGGAAAACACTTTGGGATCTCAAAACTACCTTCTTCTCCAAAAGTTATGGGCTCACCCTCATTACTTTTCTACTTAGTCTCAGCCATGCTCACCTCCCCACCCTCCTCAAGTCTCATGTCCTCATAATCCTCTACCCCTTCTTTCAAGCAGCTCGCGGGGGTTAAACTAAGGTTTACTAGCAAGTATACCCGAGGCGTAGATGAAGAGGTAGCTTGTTGAGCAATTTAAACTTCCAACATCTAATTGTGAGTAGTAAGCAATAAACCTTACGGGGCAATTGCTTAATGTACTCATCTTACTTTTGTTATGCAAAAAGTATATTCTCCATCATCGTCTTCAAGTTTGATTATTGAGGTGTTTGTTGAGGATAGGATGGTTTTTGAAATCTGAGGGGTGGTCTAAAATTCGTTTAAAGCACGAGTAGGGCATTGGACCTATAGGAGAAATTAGGGTGATTCCTACAACTAGAATTATATGTGCTAAAGAGAGAATCATTGGTTGGTCTAGGGTTATAGTTATTCACATAGTTGACCAGGTCACTGATATCTTGGGTAAAAGGACTACCTACTTGACAATGCACAGTCAAATTATCAACTGACTCACATATATCACATGATGGGAAAGAGTACTGGAACTAACAAGATTAACATTCATGCGCTCTACTTTTTGAGACATAGCATCAACTTTAGAAGAAAGCATAGAAATAGCATCTAATTCCAGCTTACCTCCAACCCCCCTAGGTTAGGTTCTCGCATATGACCATTAGAGATTATTTAGAGGCATCTCTTCTATAAGATTGTACGCTTTATCTTCAGCTTAGTTCATAAGAGTACCTTCTGCTGCTGCTGCATCAATAGTAGATCTTAATAGCTGAGCAACTCCATTATAAAATGTCTGCACGATCATCCACGTTTGAAGACCATAGTGAGGGCATAATTGCAGAAGGTCCTTGAATCACTCCCAGGCTTCATAGAAAATCTCATCTTTCTTTTGAGAGAAGGTAGTGATTTTATTCCGCAGGCTTGCCATCTTACTCAGAGGAAAGAACTTGGCAAGGCAAACTTCTGTAAGCTCGTCCCATGTTGTGATACATCCTGGAGGCAATGAGTGATGCCACACCCTCGCCTTGTCCCTATGTGAAAAGGGAAATAGGCGCAAGCGGATGGCATCGGTGGAAACTTCGTTGAGCTTTGACGTGTCGCACACCTCTAAAAAGGCCGAGGGGTGTAAGTTTGGATATTCTAACGAGGTGCCTCCGAACTGAGATTGTTGCACTATTGATATAAGGGCTCATTTGAGCTCAAAATTGATCGCTTCTACAGTTGGCTAGGCGTTGCTCGATGAAATGCCTTGGACTCCCAGGGTAACAAAATCCTGGAGCGTCCTTCTTTGGTCACGTCCTATTTCTACCATCGATGAAGAAACTACTTGAGTCTTTTGTCTTTACTCTTGTACCCTTAAGTTCTTCCTCCTAGAACGAAAGTTCCTTTTGATTTTTGGATTGAATTCAAACGAAAAGGGATTTTGCATATAAAGGAGAAATCCTGCAAAATTGCCAACAAAACTGCCAACGCAAATAAAAAATATAAAGAAAAAGAAAGAATGACAAAAGTGCTTACTCAATTTACAAGGGCTAACTCAATATGCACAAATTTGGTCTCCGACGACGACACCAAAAACTTGATCTTGGTTGCAAGCACACAGGTGTTGTAGTTTAGAAAAGATATCATTTCCATAGAGACCAAATGTAGTTTATTGAGTTTTATCCTATAAAAGTGCTCAACAAGCAAATTTCAAGTAGGAGTTTGAATAATGCTACAATCTAATCAAAAAATTCAATCAATTTAAGATAGCTAGGGATTTATTTTTCCTAGTAAAGATGTGCAATAATGAAATACAACATGCAAGTGATTTATAATGGGAGATTGAAATGGGCACAATCATATTTAGAATTCAATCTTTTCTTTCAAAATAAACTGAATTGCCTAAACTAACCAATTGTCATTCTTTCAAATGTCCTTGTTTAGTCTAACTTATGGATTTTCATGGCTGAAGTTCCTCTTAACAAGCAAATCTTTTTCAAGTATTGCTAAGTCACGTCCTATCTTGTCAGTCAAACAGTAAGTTTCACCTTTCAATCTTTCACTTAACTATTTGGAATTATCAAGTAAATTTGGCCAAGATTCACTCATAATAATCTCACACACAAGATAGAAGTTAACCAATTCCAATCAAGAACAAGCACAACTAAATACAAATTAGAGATTCCAACACCAATACTTGGTTAACAATCCCTAGATTGAGAAAACTACTCACGCATATTTGAAATAACAACAACTAAACAAAGTTTGAGAGAAGAAACCTTAGCACAATTGGAGATCCTCCAAGGGTTTTCCAACTTTGCAAGGCTCCAAAATACTAAGCATTTCTTCAGAACTTTCACTCTTAAACTCAGAACTAACTAAGAAATCTAAAACTAAACAAAGAAAATGGAAAAGAATGGAAGGGATTAGAGAATAGGAGTTCTCTTTTGCTGTCTGTCTCCTCAATCTGCTGTGAAATGGCTCCATTTAAAGAAGAACTTGATCAACCAAAGCCACATGATGAAGGCAAATGAAAAGACTAGCAGTTACGGACTTACCACGAACCATGCCATTCACCACGGACTGTCCGTGGTGGGCTCTGTCTCGACATTCTTCTATTCTTTCTACCTTCCACGGGCATAGTGACTTGGGGTTGTCCGTAGGGGTCAAGCTACAATCAGTTAGGGTTCAAATCTAGGGAAAAATGGTCTAAAAACCTACAAAACATGGAAAAGAACCAGACCTGAGCATAAAACAGAAAAGGTATGCATAATATAGCGTAAAACACATAATTCTCCCTAAAAATGGTACAAAATGACCTCAAAATAGAGTGCACTTTAAGGACTTATGAAATATATCTATGGAGAAATTATATCGCCATCACAAATGATTTATCATCATACTCACTAAACTTATTATTTAAATCCTTCAATCTAAATTCTATAATAGGAACTTACCCTGCTTGTCTACTCGGAACATAAAATGCATAAGCTATCCAACTCCTACATCCCTAAGCTCCTTTACAAACGAAAGATCATCTACTAAGATTAGTCAATGAAAAGGAAAAACAATTTCTATTTTGCACTTGGTTATACTCAACTACATGCTTAGTACCAGTCGATTTCCCTTCTAAGCAGTTTTAACTACATCATTGCTTTGCATTTTATTAGCATATCAACATATGGTTCCTAGCATTCTTGACCTTTGTCTGCCTTCTAACCTTCGTTCTAATGAAAAAATTAATTCATCAATAACATTTTTTATTGAGCTCTTCTACGAATCGTATGATAATGAATGCTATACCCCACCTTAAATGCATAGTCATTGTAAATATAAAGGATTTGATATTATAATGACATAATAAATCAAACTAGATCAACTGCAAAAGCATCCAAATAAATGATACCCTTACCCGAATAAACAATGTCTTAAAAACTTAAAAAGGAAAAGGTTGTGGCCGCAAGCAAACAACATATCAATAATTCAATGAACATAGTAATTGACACAAATTGAACAGTATGTTCATGCCTCTTAACACAACAATCTAGCAGCCAATGAGTAATGCCAATAATACAAGTGAGCAGCATAAAAGGAAGTAATGAACAACTGGCCCTAGCAAATGGGTCCTCCAGTTTGGGTTCAGATTGGGTTAAGTTCAGTTAGGGTTATATTTGCGTTGATCAATTTCGGTTCGAGTTTGTGTTTGGGTTCGAGTTCAGTTCAGGTTCAGTATGATTCGGGTTATGCTCGGGTTGTTCGAGTTGAGTTTGGGTTCGAGTAAGGTTTGGGTTGTGTTTGGATTAGGCTAACATTGGGTAACCCATATTCGGGTTGGTTTTGGTGAAGTTTGGGTTGGGTCAAGCTCGTTTCGTATTGGTTTAGGTGCAGATAAGGTCAAACTCAATTCGGTAGGTTTTGGTTATAGGTTTGAGTCAATTTTGGGTGGGACAAAAATCAAACTGGTAAGTTCCAATTGCTTGTTTTTTTAGTTGACTTACATTTCAATTATGTCGGTTTATATATGGTATAAGTAAGTGAAATTGTAAGACCCGCGTTCTTTATTTTACGTTAAGTTGCTTGTCTTGCTTTTTACGTTATAAAATCGTATTTTGAGTAACTATATGAGTTAATTGATTATCGATGTGCTTTTGAAAACTATAATTTTATAAAAGGGGATTTTTATCGCTATTATTGATTTCAAAGTTAATTCGTGTCATTTATGCCTTTAAATTATATCGATAGGTTAATTTAGTTGTTATTCGATTTATTTAGTCGTTTCCTGAATACGATTAGGTTGTCAACATTAGAAGGGTTAGAGTTCGGGGTACGAACTAAGCTAGCAGTACCGATTCCTAAGTAGCCGGGAACAAAAATAAAAGAAAGGTAGAAAGGAGGGGCATTTTGGTAAGCTCGCCCTACCCCTTTTCTTCTTCCTTCATGGCCGTGAGACCCCCCCGACATCCCCTCACTCTCTCTGTCTAACTCACGCTGCTCTCTCTCTCTCCTCTGCTGCACGACTTCTCCTTCCTCCTCACGCAGAACCGCCAGCCACCACCGCCATGAGCGTCGCCGGCGAGCCAGGGAGGGACCACGGCGGTCCCCTGCGCACGACCACTCACCATCGACCACCACCCCCTCTCCTCTCTGCTCCTCGCCGCGAACAGAGCCGGTCAGCGGCACTTCGGGTGGCCTCGAAGCACCACCCACATGTCGAAATCCAGCCAAACACCCATAATCAACCTCCCCCATAAGTCGAGTGGCCGAATTCAACCCAAATCAGCCACAAACGTCACCAATTCGGGACCTAGGGTTTCGGTCAAGCAAGGCATTCGGGCTAGGGTTTGGTCTCAGCTATTGGGCGTGCGTTTGGGACTAATTGGGTCGAGGATTGAAGCTTCCCAGCATCCAAATCTAGTTCAAAAACGCTTAGAAAGAGTCATCTAGCATGGAATCAAGGTGGGTGTTCCTCGCTTCCTAAATTAGTATTAATTTCGAAATGTTTTAACTTAGACGATGATTTATGTCAGCTTAGGTTTGGTTAATTTCATGAAATATGTGATGAGAAGCTATGCATGATTAGAATCGATTCGGACATGTTAAGTTTATTTATGTCTGAGTTGTTAATTCGAAGTGAATTACATGTGCTTAGCATCGATTCAGGTTAAGTAGTTGATACATGAAAAAGAATTAAAAACGAAGTTAGTATAGCATGTTTAGCATCGATTCAAGTTATTGAGTTAATGCTTAAAAAAAGATTAAAATCAAAGTTATATTAACGTGCTTAGCTTCGATTCAAGTTAATTAGCTAATATATGAAAAAGAATTAAAATCGAAGCCCTTTTAACGTGTTTAGCTTCCATTCGAGTTAATTAACCATGGCATGCAAATGAACGAATTTCGAAGTTAATGGAATGTATTTAGCATCGAATCAAGTACATTAGTTAATACATGCTAAAAGAATTAATTTTGCAGTTATATAAACATGTTTAGCTTCGATTCGAATCAATTTGGGTAGTTTATGCCTGAAATGTTATTTCAGTTAGTTCATGCTTGAAAAATGGCTTCGAAATGACTTATGCTCGTTTATAATCGATTCAAACATGTTTAGTTAGCTCATGTCTAATTAATTGTTTCGAAACGATATATGAATGGTTAGAATCAATTTCAGTACGTTCATGCTTAGGAAAGTTTCCTTCGAAATGCATCGTATATGTTAGAATTAAATCATGTTTGATTTACTTAGTAAAGTGTTGTCGATTAATGACTAAATGTGGTTATATGTGGCTGAATGGTGCTGTTTGCTTAGGTAAGAGTCTAAACCTCACCTCCTTTTATATCAGCCAATATGATAATATGTTATGATTAATAAATTGATGAAACGAGTTGGTAGTTGGATGGTTTGAGGACTAAATTATGAGGGTTCGAGGTCTTGTGGTACGGTGCAAGTAAGGAGGGAGACTGGGTTGTGAATTGACCGCAATCGTGTGGATTGCGAGGCCATGTGTGGCTCATTGTGCTGAATTGATTATGAAGTGCTTAAATGTGATATATGTGATATATGTGCTTAAGTGCTCAAATTGCATTATGTGCATAAGGGTGAGTTTTTCAAAGAAAGATTTCATGTTTTGAAATGATAGTAGCCATAACTATTAGTGCATGATGGCCTATTTTAATTAAATGAAAACAGTTTTGGGAGTGAACTCGCTTGAACGGGGGAATCCCTAAAGAGTTTTAAAAAGGTGTGAGTTATACGTTGAATGATTTTACTGTTTGAAATGCAAAGTTATTAGCCGTTATGGCCGATACGCTTTAAGTGGCTAAGATAATGTGCTGCGGACAATATGATATGATATGAAAGATGTTATCCTAGGGGATAAGTCCGGATAAACCCTAGAGGCCCTGACGAGGGCTAATGTAATGGTCCGATATGTTATATGTAGCCATCCCGGGAGTAAGAGCTTAAGCGTGAGCGTTAGGTCTCACTATGGGGTTGAGAATAGTTCTCACCCGATCAGCACCCTGTAATGATCTTATGCCAAAAGTATTTTCCTACCAAGATAAGAAAAGCAATTGGCCTATGCCATTTTATATGTTTTAAGGAAAAAGAATGTTTTACGGGCCCAAAGAGGCCAGTTGAATGAAATGTGAAAAGTTTATAAGGGTCAATATGCAACCGATATGAAAGAATATGAGCCTCAAGGGGTTAAGAGAAGGGTTTTTATGAGCCTCAAGAGGCTAAATGAAATGTTTTCAAAGAAAGGAAGGAAAGTTTTCTTTGTATGTTCTATGCTTTTCTTATAAATGATATGTGAATGAGATGCTAAGTAAGATACGATTACAAAAAAGAAGGCCTTACGAGCATGTTTCATGCATAACCTGAATGAGATATGGGATTTGAATGAGACTTGAAATCTGTGTGTGCCTTATGTATATCATATGAATACGAAATGAAATCTCTTTTAAAAGGGCAAGAGCCTCAAGAGGTTAAGAAAATGTTTCCAATGAAAGAAAGAAAGTATTGAACGAATGCTTTATGAAATGATTCTTAAGCATGTTTGAAAGTGGATTCCAATATCATGTGGCCTCATTCTTTTCCTTATCAAACCTGTCTGATTAAAAGTGCCTATTGAGTATATAAGTGATACTGTATCCAATGTTTATGTTTTAGAAACACATGATGAGTAAGCAAGTTCCTAGCATGCCAACATTAATCGAAACTTAGAATCTATCATGCCTAAAAGTGTAGCCAAGAACCTACGAGCTATGATATGTGGTTTAATACCATGTTAGTGTTACTTAACTGCTTGTTAGTCAAAGAACTTAATCATTTAGGAGCCTAGAGATGTGTTCGAAGGGTTTAAATGAAGTTATGTTTAGTGATCATTTCATAAGGTTCTGTGAATGTCTAATATGATATTAAAGTATGGATACGTGATATGTGACTATTAAAGATATTATTGCTTGCAACGGTTTTGGTTTTAAGGGGGTTGGGGGACACTCACTGAGCGTGTGGTTGCTCATCCCACTACTCTTTCCCCTTTTCCCCCAGGTTTTCTTTATATCGGAAAGAAGTTGAGTCAGCTACGTCGAGATGGAACTTGTTCTTGCTTGCTAGGTGTTGTTTAGATCCATTTGAAGGGATATTACGTGCTTAATGAGGTCATGTGATGTATCCTTAGTTTATATTCGTTGAAAACAAGTATTCTAAGTTCGTGTAATGCATATTGTTTATGAGTCGCTCTGTATGGCCATATGAGCCAACCATCCAGTTAGTTAGATGTCTTCTTGTTCAAAGTTAGTTATGTTTTGGGATGTAAACCCCATACTCCGGTTGTGTGAACCGTTGAGTTGTATCTTTTACTTTTTCTGTATTAATGAACTATTCTATTTGGTGTACTCCGAGCGAGTGGCTCGTCGAGTTATGAACTCTGGCGTGTGGCCGTTGAGCTATGTTTAAATGTTTACGCTTCCGTTGATTTACAGGGACTTATGTAAGGCGTTTAGCCTGGAAACGGTCAGGTCTTAGGGGAAACTCTGTCCGTTTCGTCCCAGAATTTAAATAAGAAGTTAAGAAAACGTAACGCTTCCGGCCCTAGGGGCTGGGGGTGTTACAGAAATTCACTGATACTTAGTCAATCAATTGAAGTTTGATTTTTTAGACTTATATTTTGCTCTAAATTGAAGACAATGCTAAATCGTTTCAAATGAATTTGAATTCATAAGTTGATAGATCGTCTAGTTATGATCCAACTCAAATTTATTCACATATGTTACCAATGAGAAGTTGCAATAGGTAAGATATAAGAGCATAAGAACAAGTGAATTTACCAAATTCAATTTAACCAACCAATTCGCCTAATTCTAACCTAAATCTAACTTCAAATTTAAATTAAAGCCAGGTTGAAATCAAACAAATTGAAACTAATGTGATCCAAATTGAATGTACTTATATTCATTGAGAAATGTGGAGTTCAAAGTGATGAAACTAAGGGAAATTGATAAGATAGTTGGACTTATTTTCAAAACTTAAAAGGGGAAGTCATTAGAGAGAAGGTTAAGAGAAATTGACAAGCAAATAGTAAGTCATAGCAAACCAACTCAAATTATGACTCTATCTATGTTTTACTTTAAATTATAAACTAAGTCGAGTCATATCAATCTATATGAATTCAAATCAATATCACCCAAATTTAACTTTACATCTTTATCTGCCCAATCGGATGAGAATAAAGCCCTAATGGCATAGTTGTCATTGCCTTAAAGACCTCAATGTATCAACTGTCATTCTACCAAGTAGAGACCCAAATTAAACTTCTTAGTTTCATGTTTCAACAACATTCACATCAATTAATAAATCAAATTAAGAGATGCACTATAACCTTTGTCATATATAGCTTATGCTTTGTTATGACTTTATACTTTAGTATTGTTTAATAGTTATCAGTTAGTTATTACTTAGTTTAACTTATGAGCATCGTTTGTTATGTTTTTCTTTGTTAAAAGTTTGTGATTTGAATAAAATTTAATTAGTAATTTTGCATTAACCTAAATTCAACTATAGAGTAAAGTCCATTATACATATTTGGATTTTAGCTTAATGAATAGAAAAATAATAGTAAACTAGTAATTTAACTTAACGAATAGACTAGAACTAATAATTTAATACATATTGTACATTAAATGATAGGCATCAAAATTTTAAAATAATAAAACCTTTTGATTTTAATATTTTTTAATTTTCTTTAATTTTCTTATTTGAATAATTTCTCAAATTTCATGAAAAAATTTTCAAAATGTAAAATTTACAAATTAAATGAAAATTAAAACCATCGGCCTTTTTTTCCTGCTTCTTTTTTCATTGAAAATCAATCACTGAGTTCTAAAGGTGGCTTGAAGTCTATAAAGAAGAACAATAATTTTAACAAATGAATAAATAAAAGCCAAAACGATTAAAATATGTCCCTCATTGCCCAAACCTCAAAAGAAAACCCTAATTTCATTTAATCTCGCTCTCAATCTCAACCTCTCACTCTCTAAGACCATATCCAGTGGATGGTCCGTGAGGAAAAATGGAGGACAAAGAAGGGGGTAAGGCGGGGGAATAGCGGCACTCGTTAGCTCACAACTCGCAACTCATGGGGAGGCTCAGGGCCATGAGCTGGCTCGTGGGCCTTTTTTCCTTTTTTTAAATTTTCTGAATACTTTTAATTAGTTTTTCTTTTTTTTTTTCTAAAATAAAGTTGTGTGTTATAGAGTGGCTTCATTCGTATTGTTTTATTTGGTGAGCCAAAGTGGTGAGCCTTACATAAGAGAGAGCGAGGATTGTGAGCCAAAAAGTTGGCTCACAACCTAATATGGCAGAGGTAGGCCCCGCTGGTGAGCGAAAAAACTAGCTCACCACTGGCAGTGCTCTAAGTCACTCAGTCCCTCTCGAATCTCAGTCTCAGCTTAAGCTCTCATCTCTCTATCTCAAGCTCTCAAATCTCAATCTCCACTCACATAATGCCTCACTAATTCTCAAGCTCTCACTCTCTCATGTAGAAATTCACTGCCTGTCTTCAGGGCTTCGGTTCGGCGACCAAGCATTAAGCTCAGTGACTTTGCTACTAGAAACCTTCGGTGACTAAACAAGAAGGTCCGGCAACTGCCGTGAAGAGTCCAACATCAACAAGCAATAATTTTCAGTAATTTTTGGTAACTTTGTTTGCTATAAATCTTTGGCGACAGCAAGTAGAAGCTCCAGTGACTACCAAAAATCCAAAAGTTCGACCAACGAGCACCGATCTTCGGTGATTGTCATTTATAAGTCTCTCTCTTTGTCATGCTAATTCTAAGTGAAATCTACTCAAGATTATTAGTTTGAAATTAATTGATTGAAAATTTAAAATGGGGTTTTGTTTGGATTTCGCTCATGTTGTCCAAAGGTCATGAGGATTATTAGTCCTCATCCTTTTCCCCAAATTATATTATCCGCTCGTAAGTCATTACTAAACTAATTAACTCCCAACCTTATTTTTTTGATCGATCTTTCTTCTTATTGATTCCTTGTTTGAAAATAGGGCTTCCTAGATTAGCCACGACCTAGGTCTTAATTATTCTTTATTCTCATCATATTTCTTCTTATTATTATTAATCTTTCAACTATATCTGAATGTGAAAATGAGCTAGCAATCTTTGGTAATTGTCCTATGTTAGTCTCTCTCTTTATTATGTTAATTCTAAATGAAATATATTTAGCATAATGCAATTTTTGTGATTTTGTTGATTTGGATATGAATTTGTAGGAAAGTCAAATTAGAGGGAAAAGGGGAAAATTTTGGGGTTGGTATTTCTTGATTTTCAGGGATTATTAACTTATTGTTCCAAAAACAAATTTAGGTATTTGAATTGCTGGATAATCTAATTTTGATTGTGAAAATCAGGCAGAGCTGAGGGAGGTAGAGGGTTAAGTGAAAAAACAAATAGGGCTTTAAACACCTTTTTGATCAGGATAATGTCATTATTGTTGTAACGCCCCCAATTTCTACTGTCTGATTATTCTAACATAACCACTTATTATTATAATTTTGCAACAGAAGACTTCTAATTTGATTGGAGGCATTACCGCCGTTCCATGATGAAACACGGCTGCTTGATTTAGTGAACTTTATGGGGGCTCAAACTGAAGGCCCCCCAACCCTAAAGTCAGGAGTTTTACTATTTTGTTCTTAAATCCTGGGGCAAAACGGACAGAGTTTCCCCTAAAACTTGACCATTTTCCCAGGCTTACAGCCTTACAATAAAACCCCTGCACTGAAAAACAATAAAATCTAACTCAACGGCCACTCGCCGGAGTACACAGCTCTACGGGCCACCTGCCCGGAACACTATAACCAATGCAGTTTAATGATAACCAAATAAACGGCGACAAATACAATACAGACCTGACAACTTAGATGGTGGCTCATATGGCCATACAGAGCGACTCTGAATGACATGCAACTAAGCACACAAGAACTCAATTTACAATCACACATCACAAAACACATTGCAGTTCACGTACGAGTCCATCATTTCACTTCTAGGCAGCAGTGACTCCCTTTCGGCTTCCTTCAGAAACCTGGAGGCACAATGATAGATGGGATGAGCGATAATCGCACAGTGGATAGCCCCCTCCCCTAAAAGATGTAATAATAACTTACAACCGTCGTTCGTAATTCCTTTTCTTTGAAGAATTCACCTATCGCATAGTGTGTTCCAATCACAAGGCAAGAGAAATAGCATTTGCACCAAAAGCCACTCGTATGAACTCGTAAACTTAATAAAACAATGTCATATGTTAATGTAAGTAGTGGACATGATCTATGAATACTATTATCTCCTCTCCTTTTGAACTTGTGTCATAAATTGGATCTATAACATCATTTTCTAAACAAGATACAAACAATTAATCACCTTTTCAGGTTTTCAATTCAATTATTCAATAACCTTCTTCAGTATCAAGTAGTAAGAGCAATAAAATGAATATACTGACCTCTGAACTTTACATGCTTGTTTATTCAATTGACCATGTTTCTCGTGACTCTACTGCATATTAACAAAGTTATGAAACATATAACTTCAACATATGCCAACTGGCAACATGATGTAACATTGAACTTTGAATCCTCTCTTTACTGGCAGAGCAATGAAATACTGATTTTTGCATCCTCTGCCTACTGGCAGAGAAATGAAATACTGAATTCTGACTCTGCCTTCTAGCAGAGAAGTGAAATACTGGTTTTTGCATCCTCTGCCTACTGGCATAGAAATGAAATACTGATTTTTGAATCCTCTGCCAAATAATGAGCTTGAAACATATTAGTTGAAGTTACATGCAAGCTTCTAGGAAGGTATTGGGTTGGTTAAGCTATAGATGCAAATAACCCTTAAAAATGCTTTATTCCTCGACCAATTTACTAGTCACCTGACTCGCTCGGTTGCTCAATCCGATGGTTTTAGGTTATTTCGTTACCAATGACTTATCGATGCAAACAGGCGGCTGATAAACAATTAAAAGCACTTAGCGATCATGTAATAAAGCATTTATGGACCTTGACTATAATATACAATTGACAAACGTCATGTAATCACCATACGATATCAATGCCCTTCACATAATCCATGGATACGATACGATGAACTATGCAATCGATAAACTATATAATGGATACGGTGTATACGATCGATAAACATATTGAGGCAATAGACTTAAAATGTCGATCGTAAGCTAATGTCTATGTAATGTCGATCGATAAACTAATGTCTATCGACTAGACATGAAACTATTTTAGGTTGGTTACAACTTAGGCAATAGACGAAACATGAAACTATTTCCACCTAACATGTTTCGAAATATGAGCCGAAACTCAGCCGTACATCCCTATGCAGTAAAACAGACTTGGTGGTTAAATGGTTGGGCGCCCGCATTTCAAAATATTCTGTTTTGCAAACAGGAGAGGGAGAATATATAAGTAAAATTGATTTGTTGCTTCTTATTATCTAAAGTGAACCCCTTGGTCGATGTACATCTTAAAACGATCGTACTTTAGGTGCTCACACCCCCCAGGCCGATCGATAAGCCTGAGTTGATTCCGCGCGCGGGTATATTGCCTTGATACATGATGCCGCGCGCGGGTTTACTGGTCGGCATAAGCCTTGATACATGATGGGCATAAGCCCTGATGATAATTGGCGGGGCCACTTGTTTATGTGACAAAACATTGAGAACTTGGTTCATTAAATGAATCTTGTTTTGATTTTTCATTGCTGAGAATACTGTGAGGTTGTGAAGAACATAGAATTTTTGAAGAACATAGGCAATGTACGTACCGAGATGGCCTCACTTCTACTCCAATTTAAGGTGGAACTATTTTCCACCTAAAATGTCTATCATATAATCCATGAAGTCACCTTATGGATCATGGTTTCTATGTCTATTGTAACCCAGGAATTCACCCTATGGATCAAGATCTATTGGTAATCGCTAATGTAATCATGCATATAATCGATACTATAATCTTGTATAATCGGCGAGCGTTATATAATCAATGAACTGTAAGTGAGCAGACATATTCAATGAACATTATATATAGCAATATATATACGATGAGCGTTCTATAAGCAATGAACTTTAAGTGAGCATACACAATGAACATTATATATATATGATGAGCGTTATATAAACGATAAACTTATATGATCGACGAACACTAGATATAATTCGATAAATATGCATAATCGATGAACGATATGTGTTTCATACGAGATGAGATCAATGATCAATTAATTGCAAGGATCAATAAAATGCAATTAATAAACGTTATATAATCAATGAGTAATAGAATG
Organism: Selenicereus undatus; assembly: GCA_017589665.1. Classification (NCBI taxonomy): domain Eukaryota; kingdom Viridiplantae; phylum Streptophyta; class Magnoliopsida; order Caryophyllales; family Cactaceae; genus Selenicereus; species Selenicereus undatus. Next base: position 68,426,512 of record JACYFF010031957.1, read on the forward strand.
CCATGAATATGCGTTAGATAATCAATAATCGATAAAATGCATAATTAATGAAGAACGTTATATATATAAGGGATTTCTGTAATCGATTACAAATTGACATATATCATGATAAACTTGACGTTATATATATATATATATATATATATATATATATATATATATATATCAATTTGATTATTACATATAAACTTAATGTATATATATATAATCGATAAACTTGACATACTCATAAATTTTCATATAATTGACAAATAACATAAAATCAATAAGTTATGCATGTTTAGCTTTGATTCGGACCTGTTCAGCTAAATCATGCCTGAAGACTAACTTCGAAGTGGATTATAAGTGATTAGAAGCGACGAATGTACGTTTAGTTAATTCATACCGTTTATTGACTTCGAAGTAAATTACAAATGCTTAGAATTAATGTATGTCTGTTTAGGTTCGAATATGATAATATGATGAACGAATGCCTAGAACCGTAATATGCTTAAGTGGCTTAAGTAGGTTCGATTACTAACTTCGAAGTAATAATCGAACATTTAGAATCGTATTAGACTTAAATGGTTTAATTAGGCTTGAAATGTAATTTCGAAACAATAAATGAACGCCTCAAATGGCCCTTATATAATTGCCAAACAATAACTTTAATTTAGTACGACTAACACATATATACACATGGTATCGTTCAATTCACGCTACAACTTCCTCACATTACTGATAATTGATTCAAGTTCAACCTGAACGAACTATAGTCAATAACTATTGAATTCAACCTGAACGAACTATAATCAATAACTATTGAATTCAACCTGAACGAACTATAATCAATAACTATTGAATTCAACCTGAACGAACTATAATCAATAACTATTGAATTCAACCTGAACAAACTATAATCAAAAATCAATAAACTTTATCGAAATTAACAATTTAACCATAAATAAGAGGATGAAGAAACCTACCTCGAATCCAAGCTAAAGGACCCGTTTAGGGTTTGATTCGGGTTGATTCGGTGTAGGTTTAGTTCACCCATTGCTTGCCAAGTACTAGTCGCCGGCCCCTGCTGAACGGCCGCCGCCGGCGAGCCGTGGAGGAGCTGCCGAGTCTTCGTCGGCGACCCCGGGTGGCACCGCCGTGGCCTGGTTCGTTCGGTTCTGTTCCCCTCTCGCTAACCCTCTCTCTCTCTGTGGCTCGGGTTTGGGTCACGACCGGGGTGGGGGATGGCTGGGCGTGCGTCGCCGGCGACCCCACCGGCACCTCCCTCCCCCTTTTCCGGCGTGCGTGTGTCACGACCAAGGAGGTCGAAGACCCCCCCTTTTTCGCACTGCTTCCCCGAGCTCCTCCTCCTCTTCTCTTTCCGCTACTGGGCCAAACAGAGGGGACGCGGGGGTGGCACGGCCAGGGCGACGGCGGCCAGGCGCCGGCTCACCGGCGGCCCCCCCTGCCCTGTCACCGGGGTCGGGGCCCCCCTCCCCCTCCCTCACGTTTTGCCCCTCTCAAAAACGGAAAAGAAGAAGAAAAAATGAAGGGGCTTCGGCCCCCCCCCTTTTCCTTTTTTTTTTCTTTTTGTTTTGTCTACTGATAAAAAAAAAACACCAACCCACTAATACCATAAATTCAATTTTCCGACCTTTTTGAACTTAAACCATAACCATTAATATAATCATCGGTCGATTTATTCGCCTTTTGATTATATTAAGGTTCGATTCAATAAATTGCAGGATCATTCCCAAAGTTCGACATTCTAGTCATATTCGGGAATTTGCTCAATGAGATTTCCAATAATAATCTTTAATACCCAAAAAGCTAATAACAATGAGAATAATAATATTCATTTCAATAAAATTGACACTCAGGCAGAATTTATAACGGCATACATCGGCTGAACGGAGGGGTTGAAATTCCGGGTGTTACAATTGTGGAAGAGGAGCCAAAAACTCAAATGTTGTTGTCAATGAGCAGCATGCTTCCACAATTGCTAATGCTAGTGCTGCCGGACTTAGAAGTATAGTCTGGCATGAGTATCTGGAAATTCTTCCACTAGAGTTTGAGGATGGGAAGAAGTCGGCTACTTATAAACACCATAGGAATAAAACCCTTTTTGCTAACTCAAGGTATGGAACTGGCAATATGAAGAAGCATCTCAAGAAAAGCCCAACATATCAAGCTACGAAGGCAGCTTAAGCAGCGTTAGGGAGGCCACCAAGTTTGCTCCAAAAGTCCATGAATTGGTAGCTAAGGCAATCATAACCCATGCATATAGTTTTTCTTGGGTTGAGCATAAAAGTAATATTGCAATTCATACATGTCTTAACAACCAAGTTATAACCATAATTAGAAATACTGACCAGATTGTCTCAAACTGCATGCTCATTTGAAAAAGGAACTTAAAGATACTTTACGTTCACTTCTTGGGCGAAATTCTTTGACTTGTGATTTGTGGACTTCTTGTCAAACTAAGGGGTACATGCGTTTGACGGCTCATAACGTGGATTCGAATTGGAAGTTGCATAGTAAAGTGTTGAATTTTTGTCACTTGGAACCACCATGCACTAGCTCTATTTTATGCAAAATTGTGTTGGAGTTGCTATGAGATTTGACATTCAACATAAGGTCTTTTCATAAAACTAGACAATGCATCTAGTAATGATAGAATGCAAGATGATTTGAAATTGAAGCTTATATAGAAGTGGTCTTTATTGAGCTGTGGTGGTCATTTTTATATTCGATCTGTTTCATACCCTTTGAATATTATTGTGAAAGATGGTTTAAAGGCAATTGATGATTATGTTACTAAGATTAGAGCAAGTGTAAAGTACGTCGACGGATTGAAAAGTCAAAAATTGCTTTTTCACCATTTGGTGAAATACGTTGTGCATGTGATTAAGGAAACCAAGGCGTTATGTTTACATGTCCCTACTAGGTGGAATTCGACATATCAAATGGTTGATAGGGAACTTATCTATCATTGTGCTTTCGAAGAACTTTATCTTTCAGATTTTTCATATAAGAGTTTTCCTACGGATGAAGAATCGGAAGGAGTTGCAAGGATTCATGAGTTCTTGGAACTTTTTTGTGACATAACTAATATGTTTTTCCATAATGAGTATTGCAGATTCCCATGGCAAATTTGTATTTTGAAAATGCATGGAAGATTGATATGTTCTTAAAAGAGCAATTTGAAAGTAGGGACCAAGTGCTTGGTGACATGGTACAACATATGAGGGCAAGGTTTGATAAATATTGTAGCGAATATACTTTATTGTTTGCTTTTGCTACAATTCTTAACCCTAGTTGCAAGAAGTTGTATAGTGACGAAGAAAGGAAAACTTAAATTAAGTCAAATGACTGCCATGCCAAATACTCGTCTTCAAGAGTACACCAAGTGCACTAATGCTCCGACTAATGTGGCATTAATATCATCATCAAGCACCATTAGTGGAAGCTTAGAAACTCCAATTGGCAAGCGAAAGTTTAACTACATAGTTGTAATTTTTTTTATCTTATATTTGTTATTCTATTTATTGCGACTTCTTTTTTTTTGTCTTCTCTTTGAGTAGAAAGAATCTAGGCATACGATCTTTTATTTATTATGGCATCTTTTTTTAATGTTAGACGTAAGATTAAACCTACCCTAAATTGTGCAATCATAGTGGTTCTAAGTGGTTTCACTTGAGGGTTTTTACCTCTTGTTCTAATAATTTGTGCTTACGAAAGATCCCAGAAACTTGTTCTACTAGGAGTTCTTTTACTGGTAAATGGGCTTCTGCTGTCCTCCCTTCCCTATTTTGCTGGTCTATTAAATTGTGGGCTTCTGCTATCCTGATTATGGGCTTTGGTGCTTTGTAGCAGTACTATGCTGCTGCAATAAGTACTAAATTTGCTGCAGTGCTACTGTTGTGTGGCTAAAGTGAATTGCTTTTTAAATTGATTTCTTTGGTGCTACTTTTTCAAGTTTATGTGAAACATCTGCTTGTGTTAACGAGTGTTTTGAAACATGAATCTTTTTGTGGCTAGGATCATAGTGCCTAGAGTCTTACTAAGTTACTATACTAAAAGGGTCGTAGTTATATTGCAATTGTCCTATTGTACTAAAAGTGTTAATCTTCGTAACTATCTCATTGTCTAATTATTTTTAGCGTTGTAATCGTGATTTTGTTATTTGGTAGCGACTTGATGAAAGTGAACTTGACGGCAACTTTAGCATTATTCAAAAGACAATGCTTGATAGGTATTTGGGAGATCCTATGCTTGAGTGCAAAGGTGAGATTGATTTTCGGCCTTTTTGGTAAGAAAACATGGAAAAGTACATAGAACTCCACCTTTTTGCACGAGATATTTTGAGTGCACCACTTACTACATGAGAAAACCTAAAACTTAACCCTTTCTTAACCCTTTCCTTGGATCATTTCTGCTTTTGTTTAGTGGGATTTGACCAAGTTTTGTCCCCCCAAGCTTATTGCCTTCTTTTAATCCCTTTTTAACTCTTTCGCATGTATTTTTCGAGTTATTCACGGAAGGGGAGCTGCCAAACACACATAAACAAGGTAATGCAAGAGCAAAGAAGGTGACATAGAGGCCCCAAGGGAGGCAAGAGGGCAAGAAAAGTAAGAGCTCAAGCTGCAGGGGAAGTGGCAGCCGTTGCACAGTCGACGGTTTAGCCATCGACAACCTGCAAATTTCAATCGGGATTCCTAGAGGTAGCAACGGCTCCCCGACGGGCCACCGCTACCACCATCATATTCTCAATAGGCGACAGCCATCGGCTAGGCCCCGTTTTTTCCCTTTTTATTCCCAATCGTCTTATATTTTGGGGGTTACGCGATTTGTCCCGGAAAAAAAAACCTCTCTAAACACTTTGAGGGGAGATTTTGGGTCTAAGTAAGATTAGCACAATTGGTTTATGGCAGATTTGAAGCTTGTACAAGACTCGAATTTTGCAACCGATTAATCTAAGTTTGTTCTTCTTTCTCTACTTGGTTTTTATTTTTCTAGTTTTTGTTGTTCTTCATGAAATTTGATTTAGATGTTGAAATTACTTTACTCAATATGATTAGAGGCTAAATTCTTAGTCTTGGATAAGAGTAGCCCCTATTATGCAAAATTTAATCATGTTCTCGGTTTTTGCGAATTGTGCCCCGGGTTGCGACTTGAAATCTCACCTAGTGTGTCAAGTGTTTGTTGAATAACTCGGGAGAGACTTATTCATTGTTCTTAATTAGGTTTTAGGAGTTCATCGAAAGTTGAATCCTTTATCTAGTGCGACTTTGTGAGAGCGGTGAATTTTCCTAATGTGAAAACAATTAGAGTTTCAATCGGAATTCTTGATCACTTAACCTTCTCACTTTAATGATTCTAATTTTATGAAAATTGACAATTAGGATCATTTAGTCGGTCTATTGACCTTTGAGAGAAGGCATGGATGTGTCTTAATTTCAAACTATTCCATTTCAGTTATTTATGTGGGCAGATTTGCATGATCTAGTTAATACTCCAAAGAGCGTAATAGTGTGGCGTGAATCCCAATCTGAGACCATTATTTTTATTGAATTAAACAAACTCATTAGTTTTCGGTAGAATTGATTTTCTTCCTAGTATCAATCAATTATCGAGTGTTGTAAGTTGATTTGGTGATTGAAAACAAGGTCCCTGTGGGCATGACCCGTACTTACCAGTTGCTAGCTATAGTTACATCGTGCACTTGCGGTAATTTTACATAAGCTTTTGGTGTCGTTGTCGAGGAACTTGTTTGTTTTAACTTTGGAAGCGATCAAAACACTCTAGATTAGGCTTTTTCTTTTTTTCTTCTACTTTTCCTCTTATGCTTCTTTAAGCCCTACTTGGACTTGATTATGCTTGGTGTAGTCTTTGGCTTTGTATGCACAGGTGCAGTCAAGGGAATCGACATCTCACTCCTTTTGACCCTAAGATAGAAGCTACAGTAAAATCGGTGCGAGAAAGAAGTAACAGATGCAAATCATTATAGTTGAAAGAGACCCTAGGGTGTTGTGGGACTACGTCCTATCGTAAGCAACCAGTATCACCTCCTCCCTTATGAGCCCGGCCGTTGAAGCAAATAACTTTGAGTTATGGCCTGCTCTCATTTCTTTTATGGAGAAGGACTAGTTTGGTAGGTGCCCTAAGGAGAACCCTATATCCACCTTCGTAACTTTCTAGCGAAGTGTGATACGATCAAGCTCAACGGGGTCTCCACTGACGCAATTAGGTTGAGGCTTTTCCCATACTCGTTGAAAGACAAAGCTCGTGACTGGCTCCTAAATGAAGAGCCTAACTCCTTCACCACCGGGGAGGCCCTATCAAACGCCTTCCTCAGCAAGCACTTCCCGCCGAGCAAGACAAATAAGTTGAGAGCGGAAATTACCTCTTTTGCTTAACGAGGCAATAAGTCTCTATACGAAGCGTGGGAGAGGTTCAAGGATCTTCAACGCCAACACCCTCATCATGGAGTACCCGACTGGCTCCTAATGTAAACATTCCCTAATGGATAAGACTAGTTCTTGAAGATCTCCATTGACGCCACAACTCGTAGCACACTCATAGGAAAGTCAATTGAGGTCGCGAGAGCCTTATTAGAGGAGATGGCCTCCAATAATTATCACTGGTCCAATGAGAGAGCAACTCCAAAGAGGACCAATAGGGTTTTTGGAGTTGATGGTGTGAACTTACTTGCCAGTAAGGGTGACACCCTTGCACAGTGCTTTGCTAGGGTTGGGACTCCTTTAGGGAATCCATCGGGGAGCTTTTTAGCTCTAATGTTTAAGGTTGGGGCTTTATGTGAGATTTGTGGCACTCAAGGCCATATTGCTACCGAGTGTCAATCCACTTTCCAGGGAGTTGAGCATGCTAATGCTATGTAAAACTCCAACCCACACCCACAAAACAACCCCTAGTCAAACACTTACAACCCTGGTTTGAGAAATCATCCAAATTTCTCCTACCGCAACAACAACCCCATTCCACCCAACACCCCGCAACCTCAACCCCCTGGTTTTCAAGACAAGGCACCCCACAACCCGCCTTCCTAACAACCTCATCAACCAAAATTCAATCTAAAGAGTCTTATGGAGTGCTTCATAGTGAGGCACTTAGCGAGTCAGATAGTTAGCTAAGCTCAAAATTTGAAATCATGACCACTCACCGGAAGATGATGCAGAACCAGATCGCCCAAATTATATAGCAAGTCAGCCATTTGTCTAGGTCCCAAGGGCATCTACCAGGTTAACCTAAGACCAACTCCAAAGGCCAGATGAATGTCATCACATTAAGGAGTGGTAAGGAGTTGGAGGGTCCTCAGGTGCCTGTGAGGGAGGATGGGAGAGAGGTCGACGAAGAGGGTGATGTTGAGAAGGAGGTCCCCACTGAGACTCCAAGTGAGAGGGTCCATGCTGGAAAGTCTAAGGAGGTTCGAGCTTAGCATGTTTTACCTCCAATGAAGCCTTACAAGCCTCCCGTTCCATATCCCCATAGGCTAATGAAGGCTAAGGAGGAGCACATATGTTGGAAGTTTCTTAAGATGCTAAAGAAGTTCCAATTTAATATTTCCTTTTTGGAGGCTATCACTGATATGCCTTCCTATGCCAAATTCCTCAAGGATTTGCTCTCCAATAAAGGGAAACTGCTTGAGAATGCCACAGTGTCTCTTACTAAGGAGTGCATCGCATTTTTTTAGAACAAGCTCCCTCCAAAGCTTTCAGATCCAGGAAGTTTTTCCATCCCTTGTTCAGTAGGGAATGTTACTATCAGTAAAGCACCAAGTGATCTTGGGGCTAGTGTAAGCCTCAAGCCCTACTCCATTTATAAGAAGCTGCAATTGGGAGACTTAAAACCTAGTACTATCTCTTTGCAGCTGGCTTATAGATCTGTGAAGTACCCTCTGGGTGTTCTTGAGGGTGTCCCACTACAAGTGGGCAAGTTCTTCATTCCATGTGACTTTGTCGTCATGGAGATGGAAGAGGACTCCCGTATCCCTATCATCTTTGGGAGACCTTTCTTGGCTATAGCAGGAGCCATGATTGATGTGAAGAACGGCAAGCTCTCACTTCAAGTAGGGGATGAAAGGTGCAATTCAGTTTTCCACAATCCATGGCATCTCCTACTCTAGATGGCACGTGATGCATATTTGATGTGCTGGAGAGAGCACTCAATTAGGAGGCCATGACTTGCCATTCTGTGGAGGATCCACTAGAAGTCGATTTGATCGGTTGTCATGTGGCTGGTTCCCACTGGGTGGCGGAGGAGTATGACAGGCTCCTCAATTCGTTTACTACCTATACGCCTAGGTAATCATCCAAGGAGGTCCTCAGTGTAGAGGCGCCACTTCCAAGGAGAAGGAGAAGAGCCTAACAAAGATAGAGTTGAAGTCTCTGTCTTTGCATCTCAGGTATGAGTTTCTTGACTCCGATCATCAGCTCCCTGTTATTGTTAGTGCTAAATTGGATGGCCCCTAACTAGAAAAATTATTGGATGTGCTTAGAAAGCATAGGGGTGCTTAGAAAAGTTGTTATAGCATTGATGATATTAAGGGACGCAGGCCCTCCTTATGCATGCATTACATCTTTCTTTATGAAGGTCATCGACCCTCCCTGCACCTCTGCGTTGTTTAAATCCTAACATGCAAAAGGCTGTGAAAATGGAGGTTGTCAAACTGCTTGATGTTGGAACCATCTACCCTATCTCCGATAGTGAATGGTTAAGTCCAGTTCAGGTAGTTCCAAAAAAGGATGGAATGACCATCATCGAGATTGAGCGTGACGAGCTTATTTCTACATGGACTGTTGCAGGTGGTGCTTGTGCATTGATTATCATAGGATGAATCAAGCCACCCAAGAAGATCATTTCCCCCTTCCCATCATTAATAAAATGCTGGAAAGGTTGACCCTGCACTCCTTGTTCTATTACCTGAATGGTATTCAGGTTTCTTTCAGATTCCTATGCATCCATATGATTAGGAGAAGACAAAGTTCACATGCCCGTACGGCACCTTCACTTATCGTAAGATGCCTTTTGGGTTGTGTGACGTCCCTGCCACTTTCCAGTGGTGCATGACTGTTATATTCTCTGATTTTATTGACAGCAACATGAAGGTGGTCATGGATGACTTTTTTTGTCTACAGAGGTGCCTTTGACTTGTTTTTAGAAAATCTTACCAAGGTACTTCGTAGATGTGAGAAAGTCAACCTTGTGTTGATTTGGGGAAAATGCCACTTCATGGTGCAGGAAAGGGTGGTTTTGGGTCATGTCATATGTGATAGGAGCATTGAGGTAGACAAGGCTCAGATAAAGGTTATCAAGCGATTGCCCCCTCCTACTTCTGTAAACGTGGTGTGGAGTTTCCTTGGTCATGCGAGATTTTGTTGCTGTTTCATCTTGGACTTCTCCAAGATCTCTAAGCCTCTAACTCAGCCCTTGGCTAAGGATGCCCCGTTTGTGTTTACTGATGAGTGCCATGAAGCTTTTTGCAGGATTAAGTAGGCACTGATTTCTGCTCCCGTCATACAGCCACCTGATTGGGATCTCCCTTTTGAGATTCTGTGTGATGCTAGTGACCATATGGTTGGGGGCAGTTTTAGGGTAGCACACAGATAGGAAGCCTGTTGTGATCTACTATGCTAGTAGAATACTGGATGAGGCTCAGCAGAACTACACCACTATAGAAAAGGAGTTGCTTGCAGTGTTGTATGCAATGGAGAATTTTTGATCTTATCTCTTATGCTCCAAAGTCATTATGTACACCAACCATTCAGCTCTCAAGCACCTCCTTGAGAAGAAGGACACAAAGCTCACTACAAACAATTTGTCATGTTTATGCACTTATCTAACCATACATGGCTAAGTGTAGTAGGGAAAAGAAGTGAATGGAGTCTTCAAAACTATATCCACGCGAAATAAATGAGGAAAAAAATATAATCACTCTTATAAGCATGGTGGTATCTTATTAAGGCGTGTCCAGGCTTATTATGTGTGGTGGACTTATCTTGCGTGAACGGAGCTTATCTAGCACGAATATTAAGTGTGCAGGGTTATTTAATTTTCCTTTTTTGTTTGCACACAAAGCAGGACTCATTAAAAATAAGGCCCAAGCGTGAATTCCCTTTTTTTACATTTTTGTCTCACCGCCAAATTAAAAGCAAAAAAACCCTCATCGACTTCTCAACTCGCATTCACGACTCTCTTCAATTCTCACTTCTCAATATCCATTATGCACACTGGAAAACCTAGGTTGAGTGCACGACGAACGGTAAGTGATCAATCGGTCTACAAAGAAGAATTTGTTCACGGCGGCAATGCTACCGACATGAAGAGGTGTCTACGATGAGGACCTAGTTCACGAAAAAGTTCTTGAAGATCTCTAGCTACATACGGTGCATGAGATTGATTTTTGTGAATTTTTTAAAAATTTTCCTTAAACTATGGAAGAATTACCAATAGACCTAAGAATTGGTTAAAGTTTGCTTGAAATTGTTTGATTGTTTAAATATTTTGAATTTATTGTGCTGAATTTTGGCTAGTATGGATGAAATGAAACACATAGGAATTCTAGTGCTAAATTATGTGAAGTTTACCTGAATTTTGATGGTACCTCATCATTCTTGTTTTATGTGTTGCTGGTTAGAAGGAATTTGCATTGTGGGATGGGAGTTTCAAGTTTGGAAGTTAGCTTGATCTAATACTATGAATTATAAAACTTCCAATGGAGATATGGAATACGAACCCTTGTTAATGTTTCCAACTCAAGATGGGAATTTTGAGTCACAAACGTTAGTCTGATATTAAATTATGGGAGATGAGATTTCCATAGAAGAAATAGTTTGCAAGAGGAAAATACACATCTCATCTTCTTAGTCTTCTATTGTTTTGTGTGTTGCCAGTTTTTCTAAATTCTGGTGTGTGCTTTGTGTGTTACCCTATTTTTTCAAATTCAACATTCTTTCTTTTTATTTTTTTCTTGAGCAGCAATATTTCGAAATCCTTGCATTTTAAGCGGGTGTTGAAGATACTGACTGTTCTAATTCCAGGAGATAGAGAATAGGGTGTACTGTTGACATAGATTTCCTAATGTCTCAAGTACTCATTTTATTTCTTTGGTTTGTTGATGGCTTAGAAAGTCTAAGCCAAGCGAATGAAGCCTCACTGTTGGGTAGGGAAAGATAATGCATATCTGTGGGTATATTCATGCATCTATACAGGAATATTACTTAAGATGTCAAGTTGTCACCAACTTTCCTTTTTTCTTCTTTTACCCTCCTTGTTGTAGGGAAAAATAATAAACATCATTATACTTGTTCTGTCATCTACAACAATTATAGGCTATAAGTAGAACCATGATTACTAAGAGCAGAAGCTTCAGAAAAGTCCAGAGGTGTAGTAGAGACTTACAATCCTTAACTTTTTAAAATTATATAGATAGACATTATTGATAACTACATATAAAATTACAACTTCTATTTTTCCTTTGCTTTTTTGGGGGGGGGGGGGAAGGATTCCAGTTTTTGTGAAATTAGAGCCAAATTCCAGTTTCTATGATGCTGAATGTAATATCCCGACCCTAACCCATATTTATTTAGATCATCTTTATTTTCATGGTTATTTATCTAACCAAATCATGTTTATTAATTCAAATACACCTAATTTACTTATTTAGCAAATTACAATTTTGGGTCCTACTTTGCACTTCAAGTTTTAATTACTGTAAAATTTCAGGTGAATCGATAGTAAGTATCGACAATTATGAATGAGTGTTAAATTATTTTCCATAACGTCAAAAAACTTTAACTTTTGGCTACGAAAAAGCTTGGGACCCGAACTCATCAGTTTTGGCCCAATTCCATTGGGCTCAAATTTTGGCCCGAAAATTTTGGTACAATTAAATTAAATTAATTACTATCATTTGTGCATAACTTTAATTCGCAAAAAGATATTTTTGGAGGCTTAAATATTAGCCAAGTATCAAAGATAAACATCCAAGTCATTTACCACTAAGAAAAGTCTAGCGTTCATCTTCTTACTATCTCCTCCAACATCAAACACGACCTTCATCCTCTAGCGTCCAAGCTCTAAGTGAGTAAAAACTCTAACTCTATTTTGATGTATTTTTTATTATGGTGATTGTTTTAGTTATGGTTTATGCTTTTATAATCAAAATAAATGTTATCATGCCAATTGTATTGATTTTGGGGGTACTGATCATGGTGGGGTTGAGTTTGAAGCATGTTAAGGTTAAGGTTTTGTCATGATCAAGTTAGCTTAAGTTAAGTGATGGATTTGTATTGTTTTGTATATGCTTTTGTAATCTTAAGTCTCGGTGATGATTATGATGATGTTTTTGGTGATTTGGAATGATTTCAAGTGAGGATTTATATGAAAAAAAGAGAGAGTAAAAAACAGTGAGGGCTGGAAATGGAAGAAAACATGGGTGACTTTGAGATTAAACTAGTAATGATCGACACGATGAACAATTATGATTTTTGGTCGATATATAGGTTACTCTGTTAGCTTTCAAATGCACTTTTAATTGTCTTCATCCGTGTTCTGTCCACAACGTTATGGCCATTTTACGGGAATTGCATAGGATAGAGCAAAACTAACACACTTGTGTTCTAGCCCCATTTTGGGAATCCTATTGTGGGAATCATGTTTTGTATGAAAAATGAAATTTTTTTTTGGACTTCTTATTCTTTCTATATTGGGGTTTTAGGACTCCATTTGAGGTCAAGGGTGAAAGTTATGAATTTTTGAAGTGAACTGACCTGCTTTGGTGCAAATTGGGTTGTTATTACAATTTCTGTACGGCATATACTTAAAGGGAAATTTTGAAAATTTCACTGTAGGTTTTCCATATTATTTTCGAATTTCCTACAAGGTTTCATGAATTTTGGTTCAGTATTTAGAGTTTGGTGATTTTTGAAAGCATTTTGAGTAATTGTGTAAAGAACAATAATAAAGATTGATTAAGATTGATTATGCACTCATTTTGTGTATTTTTAGCCAAGTAAGGTCATTTAAAGGGGAAATAAATATTCATGGACTTTCATGGAGCTTTTTGCTTGATTAAGTAGAAAGAAGAAGAAAAGTACACAATTTGGGAGCTTAATGAAGAGTTTTGAATCACTCATGCCTATTACAAAGAATGTACCAAGTTTGGGGAGTTTAATAGCTTTCATTCAGATGAATAATCCATTTGAGATGAAAAACTATATTTAATGGACTTATGAATGAAATATGCGAAGTGGAGAGAATTTTTGACTTAGAAACCATATTTCTCATACCAAGTTATTGTTGTTTATGCTATTTTGAACCAAGATATATCTCTATTAGCCTCAAACCTCTGTTACTTACTCAATTCAGAATTTATCAAACGTATTTATCAAGCCAAGCTATAGTATTCGCTGTTATCTTGAACCAACCTATACATCAGCGAGCCTTAAACCCATATCAACAATCTTTTTCAGAAAAGGTCAAAACCACTCTCCCATTTGCCACCATCAAGGCCTTTTCCTTTGTAATCTAATTTATCTCATTGTGTTCTATTTTACTTTCATTTACTTTATATCGGATTTAATTACTTTCATTAATTTAGTTTTGAAGTTGTATTGAAATACCCAAGTTATGTATACCATTTCATTACTCAATTTCTATTCCACACACTTTTACTTACTGAATTATGTGAGTAAGGATCATTTATTGACTACGCTTACCTACAATGACATTTATGAAACAGAGTCGAGGTGTCGTTGTCGTTTCCTGTTATGCATAAGGGTTATCAAGTTAGAACATATTTATCAACTTAGATGACATTTATGAAACAGACGACATTTATCAAGTCAGATGACATTTTTAAAGACTCAAGGTACGTCCAGTGCTTGTATCTTCAGAAAGCACAACATGTTTACCAAGTTGCAACTCTTAATGAGTTTATCAATGAATCAATTTATATAGTGATTTTCCATTTAACTTGTGACCCTGTCAGTTATCATCTATAGGGCGGCAGTGCATCATTTACCCGCACGGCTTAAGGCCAACTCTTGATCGGATTGGCAGGTGTACACCTATGTATAGATCATATCATTGCAAGGGGTTCACATTCAGATAATAATGAGAAATTCAATTTCATATTAATTTCATTTTCGTTGTTATTGTGAACTAAATGGATTGCAAAGGCGGGTACCCATCAACAGTGTTTCTATGCTCATTTTACGATATAGGAATGCATGTACTGCGTTTTAGCTCATATTTTCGAATTGTTTTCTTGTTTTCCATTTTAAGTGATGAAGTATCACATGTTTTTCCATTTAGCAAGCCCTTTTGGAAGTCATCTAATGCTCACAGTGGATTCAACATACCATGAATGTTGGGATCGACCTCAGGTTCAAGTTGGGTCTATATTCAATATACTTGTGTAGTATGGAGTGCAATTTTGCACATGGTATGATTAAGTCGATTATATTGAAGTTGAACTATTGGGGACTTTGGTCTTGGAGTGGTTTAGTTTAATAGATACTGTGAATGTGAGCATAAGTTGCACGATTAAATGGTTTCAGTGAGCTTTGTCCTTATCAGGACGGCGGTACCGTCTTCTATCATTAAGTCTTCCGTTGTAGTTTTTCGTAAATCATGTCGTTAGCATTTTGGGGGCGTTATAGATTTGGTATCAGAGATAAGGTTTTAAGGGTCACCGTGAGCTGTAAGGTGTTTATGAGTTATGTTGGACCAGCTGAATGAGCTGCTGATTATAAGTACATATCTATGGGCATATAATGAGGAATCATTTCTCTTTGGGTGACTCAATCATTTGATAACACCATGAGACCCGAGCATTAGCAACATGAGTGAGGGACACACAAATTGGGTGACCTGATAGTGAGACATGCTTTCGTTTACTTCACAGTGTAATGTATGATTCAATTCTATCATTTGTTTAAGTTTTGCAATTATGCACTCTTGGCGTGGTGTCTATTGAGTTATTCAACTTCAGCGGGTGGCCATTGAGCTATTAAAGTCTGATTTTTTATGTTAAGTACCTGTCGTAAGGCTTCAAGCCTGGGTTTTGGCCAGTTTTAGGCGGAACTCTATCTGTTTCGCTCCAGAATTTGAGAATTTCATTGAGATGTATTAACATACATGATATTGAGCACAGTGATGTTTAAAACCTATTACGGGGAAGCCATTTACAACTTGATATATCTCTGGGTTGAATCAGCTTCAGATGGAATTACTGTAGGGAATCCTGTGATGCTAGTTCAGTAGCTTGCGATGTGCTACTTGGCACTATATGGGTGGTATGAGTAAGACTTAGTTGCCATGCATAGAAAGAGGCTGCTCTTGTCACTAAGACCTTACACTAGCCATGTTCCCATTACTTCCATTCATTAATTTAGTTCGGCCCTAGTCACGTTTGATTTTTCAGGGGCATTATTCCTTTGCTATTGACACCCACTTTGACACTCCCTTGGTCTATAACATCTCTTTATCTAGGCCATTTGTTTAAATTGCTTCAATTGTTATCTAAATCATGTCAATGACAGCTTATCGTTTGCAAGAATGCTCTTTTATAGTAGTTCCTATAATTGTCTGCTTGTTTCATCTTTGCAATTTGATTTTATCCAACATGGTTTAATCTCCCTATACCCGATATTTCATTTATTCATAAGGATACGATCGTATAACTCGCTCTGAATTCATAATGTAATTATTCTCCTTGCTTTTAAATTCAATTCTTACACTTATACTTTACGTCCTTATTGATAAACTTCAGCATTCTCCATTCCATCTTATTGCTGCATTCAAATATCTGAGTGAAGGAACGTTCCCAATGTAACTTGTCCAATCTATTTATATATCTATTGCATTTTACTTATCCAATCTATCTATGTACTTATTGCACATTGCTTTTCCTTTCTATCTAGTGTACTTAACATAATAATTGAAGTTAGAAAGTTACCATCTTGCCATCTTGCTTTTGCTAAACCCGAGTGTAATCGAGCCATCTTTTCCCTTGGTTGACTATCTATTAATCCTTTATGATCTGTATTTATAAACCATGATTCATTTGGCATTACATTTTAACATTCTGGTTATTTTATTTCAACCACCTCATGATAATCCCCCTTTGATCAATCTTTTCTAATCTCATTGTTTATTTCTTTTAGACTTAATGACTCGCTTAACTACCAATTCCCTCATTTTCATTCTTGATGATACTCATTTTATTGTCCAATGTGGAATTGGAGTAGACCTTTGATTAGCCGGATGATGGGAGAATAGGCGATGCTTTGAGAACACTAAATGAGGACATTTTAATAAGAGTATAACCTTAAGCAATGTCGGGTCTTATTAGAGCGAGCCAGAAGAAGCATTGGGTATAAGAATAGAGCTAATCCAAGCAAGTATTACGAAAGAAATTCAAGGACATGTTAAGGTGAGATAAGCCTGACCAAAGAGTTATGTCGACAAAAGTAGGAGACAATCACTGTTTTAGATGAGGCAACAAGTACTTTGGGTAAATCATACCTCCTCAAAAGCCACTTCGGGAAACCCAGAAAGAGAAGAAAGTCAAATATCCACATTTATTTGTCATATCAGCGCATGTTTTCACAAAACTCATAAGTTTCGAGGACAAAACTCTTTATGGGGGAAAGACTACAATATCCTGACCCTAACCCATATTTATTTAAATCATCTTTCTTTTCATCGTTATTTATTTAACCAAATCATGTTTATTAATTCAAATACACCTAATTTATTTATTTAGCAAATTACAATTTTGGGTCCCATTTTGCACTTTAGGTTTTAATTATTATAAAATTTCAGGTGAAGCGATAGTAGGCCTCGACAATTATGAATGAGTGCTAAATTATTTTTCATAACAACACAAAATTTCAAGTTTGAGCTACGTAAAACTTGGGCCGGAATTCATTTATTTTGGCCCACTTCATTGGGCCCAAATTTGGTCCAATTCCATTGGGCTAAAATTTTGGCCTGAAAATTTTGTTGCAATTAAATTAAGTTAATTACTATCATTTGTGCCCAACTTTATGTAGCAAAAAGATATTTTTGGACGTTTAAATATTAGCCAAGTATCAAAGATAAACATCCAAGTCATTTACCACCAAGAAAAGTCCAGCGTTCATCTTCTTACTCTCTTCTTTAACATCAAACACCACATCCATCCTCTAGCATCCAAGCTCTAAGTAAGTAAAAACTCTAACTCTGTCTTGATGTATTTTTGGCTATGGTGATTGTTTTTGTTATGATTTATGTTTTCATGATCAAAATAAATGTTATCATGCAAATTTTATTGATTTTGGGGATATTGATCATGGTGGGGTTAAGCTTGAAGCATGTGAAGGCTAGGGTTTTGTCATGATCAAGTTAGTCAGGCGATGGATTAGTATTGTTTGTATATGATTTGGTAATCGTAAGTTTTATTGATGATTATGATGATGTTTTGGTGATTTGGAATGATTTCAAGTGAGGATTTATGTAAAAAAAAAAAGGAGAAAGCAAAAACAGTGATGGCTGAAAATGGCAGAAAATAGGGATGACTTTGAGATTAAACTGGTAATGATCGGCCCATTGAAAAACTATGATTTTTCCTAGGTTGATAGGTAAGTACGTCAGTTTTCAAATGTCTCTTGAATCGCCTTAATCCGAGTTCTGTAAACAAAGTTATCGTCATTTTACAAGAATTGCACATGTTAGACCAAAACTAACACACTTGTGTTCTAGCCCCATTTTGGGAATCCTATTGTGAGAATCATGTTTTGTGTTGTAAATGAAATTTTTTTGGGAGTTCTTAATTTTCCATATTGGGGTTTTAGATTTCCATTTGAGGTCAAGGGTGAAAGTTATGAATTTTTGAAGTGAACTGACCTGCTTTGGTGCAAATTCGGCTGTTATTGCAATTTCTTTGCGGCGTATACTAGGAGGAAAATTCTGAAAATTTCATTGTAGATTGTCCATATTATTTTCAAACTTCCTATAAGATTTCATGAATTTTGGTTGAGTATTAGGAGTTTGGTGATTTTTGGAAGCATTTTGAGTAATTGTGTAAAGAGCAATGACAAAAATTGAGTGAGGTTGATCATGCATTCATTTTGTGTATTTTGAGCCAAGTAAGGTCATTTAAAGGAGAAATGAATATTCATGGACTTTCATGGAGCTTTGAGCTTGATTAATTAGAAAGAAGAAGACAAGTATATAATTTGGGAGCTTAATTATGAGTTTTGAATCACTTATGGATATTACAAAGAATGTACCAAGTTTGGGGAGTTTAATAGCTTTCATTGGGATCAATAATCTATTTGGGGTGAAAACCTGTACTTAATGGACTTGTGAACAATATGGGAAGCAGAGAGAATTTTTGACTCAGAAACTATATTTGTCAGACTAAGTTATTGCAGTTTATGCTATTTTGAACCAAGATATATCTCTCTTGGCCTCAAACCTCTCTTACTTACTCAATTTAGAATGTATCAAATGTATTTATCAAGCCAATGTAGTATACTCACAGTTATGTTGAACCACGCTATACATCAACGAGCCTTTAACCCATATTAGCAACCTATTTTAGAAAAGGGCAAAACCACTCTCCCATTTGTCTACATCGAGGCCTTTTCTTTTGTAATCTCATTTATCTCATGGTGGTCTATTTTACTTTCATTTACTTTGTATCGGATTTAATTACTTTCATTAATTCAGTTTTGAAGTTGTATTAAAATAACCAAGTTATGTATACCATTTAATTACTCAATTTTTATTGAACGTACTCAATTATGTGAGCAAGGATCATTTATTGACTCCACATACCTACAATGACATTTATGAAACAGGGTCGACACCTGGTTATCATTTTCCGTTGTGCATAAGTGTTATCAAGTCAGAACATATTTGTCAAGTCAGATGACTTTTATAAAACAGATGACATTTATCAAGTCAGATGGTATTTTTAAAGACTGAAGATACGTCCATTGCCTGTATCTTCAAAAAGTAGAACATGTTTACTAAGTTGCAACTCTTAATGAGTTTATCAATGGATCAGTTTATACAGCGATTTTCCATTTAACTTGTGACCCCGTCAGTTATCATCTATAGGGCGTCAGTGCATCATTTACCCGTGCGGCTTCAGGCCAACTCTTGATCGGATTGGCAAGTGTACACCTATGCATAGATCATATCATTGTGAGGGCTTCACATCCAGATAATAATGAGCAATTCAATTTCATATTACTTTCATTTTCATTGTTGTTGTGAACTAAATGAATTGCAAGGGCAGGTACCCATCAACAGTGCTTCTACGCGCATTTTACAATACAGGAATGCATGCACTGAGTTTTAGCTCAAATTTTTGAATTGTTTTCATGTTTTCCATTTTAGGTGATAAAGTATCACATGTTTTTTCATTTAGCAAGCCCTTTTGGAAGTCATCTAATGCTCACAGTGGATTCAGCATGACATTAATATTGGGATCGACCTCAAGATCAAACTGGGTTTGTATTCAATATACTTGTGTAGTGTAGAGTGCGAATTAGCAAATGGTTTGATTAAGTTGATTATATTGAAGTTGAACTGTTAGTGACTTTGGTCTTGGACTGTTTCAGTTTAATAGATATTGTGATTGTGAACATACTTTGCAAGATTAAATAGTTTTAGTGAGCCTTATCCTTATCAAGACGGTGATAGCGCCTATTATCATTAAGTCTTCCACTGTAGTTTTTCGTAAATTATGTCATTAGCACTTTGGGTGCGTTACACTGAAGATTCCATAAGATATCCTTTTACTGCCTGTTATGGAATGTTTCGGGAGTGAAATGTACCTATGCATCTGTATAGTTTGATTTGAACACTTGCTGCGACAGAATGTTATATATGTTCACAACCATATATTAATTAAGATCAAATGAATACATATTGATGTGTTGGTATTCGGTGCTCAAATATGACCACATCTTTATCGAAGGGCACCATTTTTTGGTTTTTTTTGGGGGGGGTAGTTTGTCTAAGATGGCATCAATTTCTTATACAACCTTGATTGGGTATCTTAATTCTAGAAGAAAAATGATTAGTTCTTATGGAAATTGAACCACTTTTTTAAGCTTTGTAAAATAATTTAGTTCAAGGGATTCCAGGTTTTGATGAGCATGGATTTAGTGATGTCTTTGGGTTGAACAAAAGTAAGACTCTCAGAAATGGAAAGCTAAGGCTGCCCAGTAGTTCTCATGTCCGTAATAGAAGTTGATGATGTCTGATAACGAAAGTTGTCATTGTCAAAGAGGCAAAAAGGTCTTAGACCTTAATGGGATGTGCGTCAATGCATCATTATCCACGCATGTTGGGGCATTGAGAGGGTCTGTCTGCCGTTCTATGAAGTAGAGATTTCTGCTAGTAGATTTATTCTTCCATTTGGTTCTACTACTATTGCAATTAAGGTCAGGAAATGGATAGAAGAACGGAACTGTTTTAGTTAATCAAATGAAATTATTCAAATTTATAAATAATAAATTAATAACAGTTATGACAGTGCCCCATAATTCAATACATCATAACGGCCTAAGATAGCATACTTGCGGTAATAAATGAGATTGTATTGGTTGGAAGTTTCTAATGATCACAGTTGTTGGTTGAATTCACTTATAACTATTGATGGGGGAAACAGAGAAATGGAAACAGGTTGCGGTAGAGTATGGGTATAATGCTGGTTGTTTTAATTTGGGAATACTGAAAGAAGAAAGAGGGTGTTGAAAATTTAAATATTGGTTGTTTTCTCTTAAATTTCATCTATTAACTAGGAGATGATTATACATCATTAACCTTTTTGTCTATTTTCACCTTTTTATGTTCTCCCATCCAGGTTACCGAAGATGAAGAGTAGCCATGTTGCTCAGATTATCATTGTTGGTATCTTTCGCCTTTTAATACTTGTTTAGAGTTTCAATTTTAGTTTTATCTGATCTCTTTATTGGCTGGTCTAATTGTTGTGGCTGCGATGATTTAAGCACTCTAACTAGGTCATGCTTTCACTCTTACTTGTGTTGGATACTGTAGGGATGTGGCCTGATGAGTTGATCTGCTCCAGTATATGGTTGTTGAGATCGTTAGGAGTTTCTTTTATTTCTTATTGTATTTATGAAAGGTTGTAAAAAGAAAATAGCCAAGTTTTAGGTAGAGTTGTGCCGATTTTTTTTTCAAAAAATTAGAAGGAATAAACTAAAAAGACTAGCCTAAGGGTAAGGAAATTACATAATGTTTAATAATGAAAGTACCTAGTTTGAAGGCTTGTTAAGTTTTTGTCTCATTGTATTTTCCTCTGTCTTACTTAAGATTTGTACATCTTTTCATCAAAATTAGTAGTGTTGTTTGTTGTACCTAACTTTAATGTATGAGTTTGGTTATTTCAAGTTAAAACCAGGGGTAGCATGTCACAAAATCGGATACAAAGTTTGGGTTTGTGAAGTGCTCACTTGGAACTATGGAGTTCTACATTATCTCATTTGTTCTGTTTAGCTATAATCTTACATATGTATATTACAAACAAAATTAACTTTTTGGTAGTGGATGCGTACTTTATATGTATGCTGAAATTAATCTAGTAATAGTTGTTTGCATATATCTCTTAATTTTCATTGTGTGGTTGAGTAATGGTTATTTTTCAACTGAATTCATGACAATTAGTTCATGGTTATAAAGCTACAATACTTTTTTGCATCATTTAAATTTTGGTTAAATAAGTTCTCTCTCTCTCTCTCTCTCTCTCTCTCTCTCTCTCTCTCTCTATATATATATATATATATATATATATATATATATATATATGAGTGTATGTGCGTGTGATTACAATGCGTTATTAAATATAAATTATCGACATTTTTTAAAACAGTGACTTGTTATTTCTTTTATGCAAAAATGTTTCAACCAAAATTAGTTATTTGTATAAATCATTTGAAAGCTAGTTATTGAATACATAACATAACACTTATAAGCGAGGGAGTGGTCATGATGATTTTTCGCTCAAAGGGTAATCTAGCCACGGATACAAGCGAGGGGAATCTATCTACGCCTATAAGTGTGGTAGATGATGCAGTCTTTCACTGATATAAGCATGGGTACTATACTGTTTGCCACGCTTTTTAAGCATGCCGAATATTTCCCTACTGATACCCTATGCATGCCTACCTTAAGCGTGGCAAATAGACCCTGCCACAGGTAAAAGTGTAGAAGGAGGCGATTTTAAGTGTGGATAGATTCAACATTTCTTGTAGTGGCCTCGCCTCATCCAGTGGATATTACTCCTTCAAGAGTTTGATATCAAGACAAAAGGCAAGGTGGGGGCCGAGAACGTCGTTACTGATAATCTCTCGAGGCTCATTGTAGAGAGACAGGAGGGCCCTCTCAATGATACTTTCCCTGATAAGCATCTGTTGGCCATCTCCATAGAGCAAGCCCTGTGGTTCATAGACATTGCCAACTATTTGGCATCGGGAGTTCCACCTCATGACCTCTCCTCCCATCAGAAGAAGATGTTCTCCATGACATAAAGATGTACTTTTGGGAGGAGCCCTTCTTATACAAGTTGTGCAATTATGGTATTTACTGGCGTTGCCTCCCCAAGGAGGAGATTCGAAGCATGATTTCACATTGTCATGACTCTCCTTGTAGAGGGCATGCTAGCTCCTCCAAGACTGTCGCGAAGGTACTCCAGGCGGGTTTCTTTTGACCCACCCTGTTTCAGGACGTCCACACTTATGTCCGTACTTGTGATCGTTGCCAGCGGATGGGAAATTTGTCCCGAAAGAATGAAATGCCCTTAACTTCATCCTTGAAGTTGAGATATTCGATGTTTGGGGGCATTGACTTCATGGGACCTTTCCCATCGTGTAGAGGCAACAAGTATATTTTGGTTGCTATGGATTACTTCTCCAAGTAGGTGGAGGTCGTGGCTAGCCCTACTAATGACTCAAGGGTAGTGACTAAGTTATTCAAGAGGATAATTTTTCCTCATTTTGGGGTCCCGAAGGTGCTTATCGGTGATAATGGGATACACTTCATGTAGAAGAAACTTGGGACTCTAGTGAAGAAATATTGAGCGCATCACAAGTATGACATTGGCTGCCACCTTCAAACTAGTGGCCAAGCCGAGATCTCCAAACGACAGACTAAATCTATCCTTGAGAAGAAGGTTGCGAGATCCTACAAGGATTGGGCGGACAAACTTGATGGCACACTTTGGGCTTATTGAACAGCATTCAAGACTCCAATCAGGACCACCCCTTTTCAATTAATATATGGTAAGCCATGCCACCTCCCTATGGAACTCGAGCATGAGGCATTTTAGGCCATCGAGCACTTCAATTTTAATTTGAAGTCTGCGAGGGAAAAGAGCTTGTTACAGCTTCATGAATTAGAGGAAATCCGCTTGGATGCCTATGAAAGTTCTAAGAACTTTAAGGAGAGAATAAAACAGTGGCACAACAAACACATTCATCAGAGGGAGTTCCGGGTGGGCGATCTGGTCCTTCTCTTCAATTCAAGATGGAAGCTAATCCGGGAAAACTCCGATCGAGGTCGGGGCCCTTTGAGGAGAAGAACCTTTATCCATATGGAGCAATTGAAATTGGGACGGATGCTACGGGCACCTTAAAGGTGAACGGATCGTGGCTTACGCATTACTATGTTGGTGAACCAATCGACGGGAAGGTTTGTTAGGACCTTCCCAATGTCGTTTCTTCTTAAGATCCGTGCTTGGTCAAGCTCATGACCTTAAAAGAGTGCTTTTTAGGAGGCACCTCGAACCCTCTTCATGGGCTTTAACTCAAATAAAGAGGAGGTATTTTAAAAAAAATGTAAAAAAAAAATTTTGAAGTAAATAACTCCCAGTGCAATGGCTGTCACCTGAGCTATAGGAATTTGGAGGCCTGGGTTACAGGGGGTGGCGACAACCGCCGCGCCCCCTAGGTCCCCTTTCTTTTCTTCTTCTTTCCTTCTTCTTTTCCCACTTCCTTCAACCTCGGTAGCCCATCGCCCCCTTTCTCTCTCTACTTGCGCCACCTTCAACCACCTTCTTCCACCAATCTTACCCTCTCCTCCCCTAAATTTCGCCCTTTTTCATAAAATCCTTCACTCTTTTCATCTTTTCCTCCAAAATCCTCCATAAATTCACCCTCTTTCTTTCCTATTCACCCCATTCCTTCACACCAAAACCCTAACCCCTAATTTTCTCCCTTAAAAATTCAGCCACCTTGAAGTGTTTTGCGGCCATTCCATTGTCGAATTTTGCGTCCCCACACTCCAACCTTCCATTTGTGTCCCTGTTTGCACCTCCACTTCAGTGCTTTGTCTCTCTACAAATTTCACCACCATTAAATCTTAAGGAGAGAGAAAGCTTCATCATTTTAGGCAATTTTTTTTGCAACTTAGTACTCCAATTGCTCATAGGTACCTCAATTTCACACTTGGTTGTGTGCTTTTTTGGGTATTTGTAGAAGTTGCTTCCATTTGAGGTTAAAGTTTGTTCGGTTACTTGAAGATGGGAAGGAAGACAACCAAGCCTCCATGTCAGGAAGCTTCCAAGCGCACCAAAACGGGTGTTTCATCCTCCTCTACCACCACCAGTACACCTCCTCCTCGGAACCAGGCCCAAGCGGCCCGAGGTAATCGCCCAACCCCTCCTCATGTGATTAATAAGTATGAAATTCATGGAGGTGATCCCGAGCACATTGCTCGCTATGATTCGGTTGCTGCCAGATGGATTATTGAGCCCAAACATATGGATATTGACTTAATAATGCGTCTTGGGATATGGGATAGTTTGTATGAGTTACTTCAGGTTGCAAGGTGGGTGGAGTTTATGATGCTAGATAAACGCGTGTATGAGCGCCTTTGTTGGGAGGTTTTGAGCTCCTTTAAAGTGGATTGGAATAACCCCTACCAAAACATGCCTGTACATATCCAATTTCGATTTTTCAATTGATTGTGTGAAGCCAACCTTGCAAACTTTGACCACCGAATGCACCTTCTTCATGGTTGGGTTTCGACTGTTGGCCATGAGAACTTTAATGTTCAAGAGTTTTGTTGTGAAATAACTTGTGACAAGCGCACCTTATTCGTTGACAATCATGGGAGTCGTGTTGCTTGTAGCGCAAGTGGCACAAAAGCCACTTTAATTTGCAATCCCACCCTTAGGTACCTCCATAGGCTTATCGTCGGCACCATCTTCACTATGCATGAGAGCCAAGGCCGACCCTTTTGAGCGAAGTGTTCCTTCCTTGGTGCATTCTTCAAGACCAGAGTTTTGATACAGAGACGTTCCTTAGGTCTCCTGCTCCAAGTCTCCCGCTGCTTGTGGTGGCATTATCACCGCCATTGTCTATGCTTGGGATTTGGAATCCCAAGTTACCCAATTACAACCTTTGTTGATCGGGGGGGAGGTTCAATTTGGCCACTTGTATTCAAATGGAGATGTTTAAAATGAAGGGTGGGCGGATCTTCGTCTACCATCATGATCACCCTCTTTTTGCCCTACCTAACCCCACTCGGACGACATGTGCTGACCCTTCTAATTGGGTCTATGATAATGATATTGATGCAGAGTATGATAAGGTGTGAGCCCAACCCCAAGGTGGAGATATTGGTGGGGGTTATAGTGGTGTGCGAATGGAGGATGTGGCCAGGGGTTCTAGGGCGGTACCCCCCGAGGAGGAGATGCTTGAGCCTCCAACGACTAAGAGTCGCACTGCAGCGAGCTCTTTTGATGCAACCCACTTCTATCAGCAGTTGGATGATTAGTTCTCTCGCCTCCACCTGAGGCTCGATGCCATTGATGAGCGGCAACAGTAGCACGCTCAAGATCAGCACGAGTTGCTTCGTTGGCAAATGGAGTTTGATCGCCGACAACGTAACTTGGAGCACCATGTTTATTACGCATATGAGCATCATGGTTGGCCCTACCCCCCACCCTATTGGAGGCCTAGTGGCCCTGCCGGCCCTTATTATTGGACTGCGAGTTTCTCCCCCTCTCCTTTCCTATTACTCTCTTTTTCATTTATTATTCATTGGGGACAATGAATATCTTTAGCATAGGGGGTGAGCTGGCTCATGTATTATGGGGGTCATGTCGCTAGAGTTGGTGATTTTGTCTTTGGGGATGTTGATTCAGGAATGGCTTGGTCTAAATGATGGTTATTGGGAATGATAAATGAGCATATTTGTATAGATCAATGCATTGGGTAGGTAATCCACTTAGGTGCATTGTAGGCATCATTGCATGTTTAGGCCTTGCATGACTAGGCGCATGTTAGTTTAGAGCATATAGATTTCTCCATTGCATTGTATATATATGTTTGTTTTTCTTTCATGATCTTGAGGAACAATGTCGAGAAGAGGACTATCGAAACTTGCAAGGTACATATCTTTACCCTACTCTTCATTTTCCCACTTATTGATGTCCCTTTTTGGAAAAAAAAATTGAAACAAATTGAAAAAGAAAAATATTTGAAAAAAAAGGTTGACGAAATTGAAAAAGGTTGAAAAAAAAATGCCTTCTATGATGTGAATTCATGGTGTGATTGTTGTTTGATTAGCTTGGTGGCACACTTGGGTTATGATTTTTGTGTTGGTTAGTGGAGCATGATAGTGTGAAGCTCCTTGGATGATTTCTTTGCCTTGTGTGCATGCCTTTGCTTTTGAGCATCTCTTGTCATGTCTTAGAGGATCTTTGCTAGTGGTTGATTCAATTAGTAAAAATTGAACCGGGGGATGTTAAACCCGTGATATTTGAACCTAAATTTAACCACTCATCTTTAGTGGCTTTTTCTTCCCTTCTTGTGTGGCTGATCTGTGATTGCAATGCTAGAACTTGGCTAAGTCCTCTCTGAGGCCGCACCTAGGCAATATGCACTATTTCGAAATGATTGATGCATTCTTTTATTATTAAACTACAAGCCTAAAAAGCCACCTAAGTGATGATTGAAACTCCTTTGTTCACCCATTTTAGGCCTTTCCCGTTCTTTGTTGTCTACACATTCATTTCACCCATGCCCTAACTACACTCTCCACCCTTTTGCCATAAGAGATTAGTGGGGCGACTATCTTTACAATGAGGGGAGTTACTTTGGGAGTTGATATATTTTTAGGAGGTGCGCTTTGTGGTGGTTTGAGATTGAAAAAAAAGGGGGGAAAGAAGGGCAGCCGTATCATTTTGACAACGTGCCTAGCATTACACTCTTCATTTTAAGCTTCCTTGAAAAAAAAAGAAAAAAAATTTGGAGAAAAAAACTTTTGCAAAAAAAAAAGTGGAAAAAAAACGAGCAAGCCTCTTTATCAAGCAAAAAGAAAGAAGAAAAGGGAGTGTTTTCAAGGTTGATGCATAACACATTGTCCTTTTCTTGAAAATCGAATGGGCTCCTTTCTCAAGCGTTGCAAAATAAGGGGTTCTTGTTAGAGTTTTCAATTTTGGTGTGAAGTAGGGTTGTGTTCCCATTTCATTGTCAAGTACAGTGCTCTTGCCCTCTAGCCTTGTGGCGATTTAGCTTCACTATTCCCTAAAGTTTTCCCCATTCCCACCCTTACCTAAGCCCCCGTTACAACCCTTTATAGCCCTCTTGATCAATTTTACGTGCATTATTCCCACAAGTGGTGGTGGATCAGGACTCCTCCAAGCCTGTAGTTTTTTCATGATCAGCTTGAGTGTTAAGGATATCCATGAATGCATTTAAACACTTGGAGAGGAGAGTTCCACTTGACCAAAAGTAAGGCTCTCCTCGAGGCACCATTAACCCCCCACTAGCTAGCTACCTCCATGCTTGGTGTCTCACTTAGCCTTAGTACGCGCTTCTAGGTGATGTGATTCCTAAGGGGTTCGAAGTCCATCTTGCTCCCTCTCCACATCTTTGTCTTTTTTGATTTGTGTGACCTTGTTTGGTTAGTTAACTTTCATCACCATGCCTGAGAAGGATGTTGAGGGCGAGCAAGAACTTAGCATGGGGGAGTCGATAAACCTCAAGTTTGACTCTTTCTTAATCCTTTCCTTGGTTCATTTCCCCTTTTATGTAGTGGGATTTGGCAACATTTTGTCCTCTCCAAGCCTTTTTCCATCTTTTAATCCCTTTTTAACTCTTTCGTAGGTATTTTCTAAGTTATTTACCTAAGGGGAGCTGCTAAATACATGAAAACAAGGCAATGCAAGAGCAAAAAAGGTCACATGGAGGCCCTGAGGGAGGAAAGAAGGCAAGAAAAGCAAGATTTCAAGGTTCAAGGGAGGTGATAGGTGTCTCATAGTCGACAGCCCTGTAAATTTCAACCAGGATTCTAGGAGGTGGCGATGCCTCCTTGTCACCATCCTGACAGGCTGCCGCCACCACCATCATATTCTCAATAGGTGATGGCCGTCACCTGGCCCCCAATTTCCCCTTTTATTCCCAATCGTCTTATATTTTGGGGGTTACGCTTTTTGTCGGGGAAAAAAAAAACCCTCTCTAAACACTTTAACGGAAGATTTTAGGTCTAAGTAAGATTAGCCCTATTGGTTTATGGTAGATTTGAAGCTTACTCAAGACTCGAATTTTGCAATCGATTAATCTAAGTTTGTTCCTTCTTTCTCTCCTTTGTTGTTATTTTTCTAGTTTTCGTTTTTGTTCATAAGATTTAATTTAGATGCTGAAATTACTTTGCTCAATATGATTAGAGGCTAAATTCGTAGTCTTGGATTGGCAGTAGCCCCTATTCACTACAAAAAATAATGCATCCTCCTACATTTATGCCACCACAGTTAATGAAGTGTGCAGAGAAAAATGATATCTTTGATAGTTTTCTATACTCCACATTTAATAAGTGTGGGGAAGTCATAAACCTTTTCGTATACTTATCAATTGTGGGGAACATATATATATATATGTGTGTGTGTGTGTGTGTGTGTGTGTGTGTGTGTGTGTGTGTGAACTTATTAATTAACTTCAAAAATATATTACTTTAGGGGAATTTTTTTTAAAAGATAGAAACTATTTGAATATTGATTTATATATAAACATATTAATTTCCAGCCAAAACCATAATCCTAATCCGAGCCATACCCTTCACGTGCCTCTCACGTGGAATACCCCCTAATCTCCATTCTCTCTCTTTTCTCGGCTTTCATACATGGGACAAAACCTAGATGCCCGACATTCAGCCTCTCCCCCACCATTTTTGGTCTGCATCACCTTCTTCATCCTCTCTCACTTTCGAGCTCATCTCCATCCTCTCTCTCTCTCTCTCTTCGAAAAATCCATCAACCAGCACCACCATCTCATCTGATTCTCATCCACACCATCATTTCCGTAGCTATAGCGACCACGACATTCATCCTCACCATCCACACCATCACACTCCAATGGTAACAATTGAAAAGGGCTTTGGTATAAGGAGGCCGTGGAGATTGAATTAGGTATCAATCTAGGATTAGTTTTACATTTTTTAGGTTTAATTTTAGGTTGTCCTTCGTTTTAATTTCAGTACCAGTAAGTTAGGGTTTGCTCCCATTTCATCTATTTTGAAGTTAAATCCGTTTCCAGCTTTCAATTTCACATGATTAGGCTTTGTTTTGTTAACATGGATGTAGACATTTATGATCTAGCTTACAATCGTAATCTTTTCGGTTCGAATTTGAGTAATTCTGGTTTTCCCCCTACCCTGTTTCGGTCCTGTATTCTGCTCTGCCTAAGGCAGTGCTAATGGCCTTTCCACCATTTTTGGGTTTGGAATTGTGATTCTGCTTGTGTTCTAAAAGTCAGTATTTATTGGACGATTAGTGGCTCATATAGCATAGGTTTTGGACCTGGAATTGCTCAGTACTTGCCTTCCCTTTGCCTTGATTTTCTGAGCCCGGGTGATTGGTGTTGAACGTTCTGTTAATGGGGGTGTTGAAGTTGGGTTGAGCTTGAAGCAAGGATGCCCGTGGCCTCTATCCCACTTCCATTCTAGTTGGTTGTTCTGCCTTGTTTGGTACTTCAGTTGTTTAGTGTCTAATTACATGAAATTGAAAGCTGTAGCCAAGGTATGGGAAAAAGTCTCTGAGGAGTGGAGTAGTGTGGTACAGGAGTGATGTGAATGGGTGTGGGAGAAGGGGTGGTGGGTAGATAGGGTGTTAGGCATTCTTGTGGGTTGCTTGAAGTATTTGGTTTTTTGGTTGTCCTTTCTTTTTCTTGATTTCCCAAGAGTGATATTTGAACTATAGAGGAGTGATTGGCGAATCAGTAAAATTATCTGGGCAAAGTTATTTATTTAAGAAGTGGGTAAAAGTAATTTGGAAAAAGGAACAAATTTGAACCAATAGCCAAAAGGAATGAGTGGTCTACTCCTTTTCCCAACCTAATACGCTGAATTCAACCACCCAAGCAATGACAATAATCGAATTAGATAGTTGCCTGGAACGTGGTACACTCCGGTATGGGAGACAAATTCAAATGCGTGATTCGCTGCTTAGTGGAGAATCCATATAGGGAAGCATTTTCAAATTAATCCTTATTTGTTTCTCTCTCACTCTCTCTTTTTCTCGTTTTGCTCTATAAAAAGCATGCTCATTCACAGTAACCTCAAAAGTCCTTCCATTTTCTTCAAAATTTGGCTTATGAATCATGAAAATTTGCAATACCATTATGGTTGGAGATGGGTTCGTTGAATTCGGCAAATTTGGGGAATTGGTATGCCAAAGTATCGCATTCTAGTTTGCGCGAATCGGTTCATTGTACGTTGGGGAGGTTGAGACAATCCAGGAACTATTAATCAGCCTAGTGTGGATCTTGTTTAAGTTAACCTTATGCTTATTTTAATAACCTTACCCCTGAAAGGCAAAGATTCCTTTTGGCGTGCTTATGCTTATCTCTCTGGTAACTCTTATGCCTTTTCACACAAGTATCCACTTTTTGTGATTTAACGCTATCCCCTACAGCTATTTTTGGGTTTTCAGAATTGATTATTATTTCTTGAAGTGCCAGTCCTTGACTTTATTAAGTGTTTTTTTTTTTGCCGATATCTCTACTAAGACTTATGAGACAAGTGAGTGTAGGACAAGTTGCCCAACAGCTGGATTTGTTAATGGACATTTATGACTTTGTACCACAACTTGCTTTGGTAAATTCTTCTTGGATGATGAATGGATTCTTTCTGCTACTGTTCTTTTAATAGAAAATGCTTCTTTTGATGGAAAATGCTAAAGCTCAACAAATCCTTTATTTCGAGCATAGATAACCCTGGGATGGGGTAGTTTTGACCCCAATATGATGGTGGGCTGATTTGGGCTGAATTCACCTGGATTCTATCACTTGTTAAAATAAGTTGGATTCTGTTATCGGCTGAATTTAGTTTGTTCTATTGTTGGTTGAATTCAATTGACTTCTACTATTTGTTAAACTAGTGGTTTTATTGTTGACTGAACTCAGTTGGGTTCT
>JACYFF010031957.1:68497947-68509760 GCA_017589665.1 Selenicereus undatus
GAAAGTCATAGGAGTTTTTTGCAGCCACTAGGATTTTGAACAATGTATATATTTGAAAGGAAATCAAATGTATTGGGCAAGCTGGGAAGAATATGGCTATTCAACACACGTCTCTCTCCTTCGGCCTTTCTTCCTTCTTCACTTTCCTTTAGTGACCCCTCTAACTCTTAGGATCATCGCAATTATGATATCAAGTTTGTGGAATAACGTTAATGCGAATAGTATTTGATACCACGGCCTACACCCACTAATCTAGATAGCAATACCTGCTAAATGGTGCATGGAATTACCTAGGACGATAGTCTCACTTCACTACAAATAAAATCCTCTAGTCTAATGAGTAAGCCTCCCAGAACATGTTAGGTTCTTCTGCCTTGAGTATTAGTGGCTTTCAAAGACATCACTTACCCTTCTCAATCCAAGAAATGGTTTAAACTCATTTAGATACATTTGAATAGCAACCCAATGGTTCCCATTATGACAGTTCAAACAATACCAACAAAACAATAAAAACAATTTAGTAGTTCCATTGACGAAGGTCACACAAACATCAATTAAAACACAATATAAAATGTAACCAAACAAAAGGCATTTAAAAAGGAAGATCCAGAGAATTTCGGTCATGATTGTTACCTAAGTAAGTACGTGTTCTAAAAATAAGCTCTATTTTCTTAATCAAGCCTAAAAGGGTTCAAATAATTTCTATTAACACCTGCTTTCAAGCCCAAAAATTATCTCAACAAAATCTATGGCATAGAATAAACACCAACAGCTGCCCGATGCCCGAAAACTCAAATAATGTCCTCAAACTGATTTTATTTAATTTCATGAATTTCTAAAACTCATGAAACTCTTCAACTTAACTTTGTACACCTAATCTTTTGATCAAGGATCATCAATAAATTCCACATTAAGTTTGTATAATTTAGCTAAGAACTTAATAATGTCCCAAATAGTTGAAATTTGTGACATCTCTTAAAAATGACCATAACTTTATTAATTTGACTCCAATTGATATGATTCAAAATCTCCAATGTAGAGAGGATATAGAGGAATAGTATGTATCCTAAATTTTTAGCCATTAATATTTTTTGCCTTACCATTTTAGAGTTTATTTTCTACTAGCTCAAAAGTTTATTGACCTTCACTTTAGGTACCCACTATGCTTTTTATGCACCTAAACTTTGAAAATTTGCATTTTTAACTCTAATCCTTAAAAACTTAGTTTTAAAAATTTTAATTTTGTGCATGTGTAATTTCTCTCGGAAATACTACTCGAGACCCTCTTTCATTTGGCATTAGAGCTATGTGACAAAAAATAATTAAGATAATTAAGCTAATTAATAATTAATTTCCCTAATTAACTGAGTTTTAATGCTTGAATCATCACCTATTTTCCCTGCTCCTAATTTTCACTCACTTGAAGAAACCACTTCAGTAGTACTTGAATTAAACTATATTGCTGATATAGTTGTAGAATTAAAAGTCGAATTAGCAAATATTATGATTGAAGTTAAGAAGATTAAAAAGCAATTACTTGTAAACCATCTCTTTAGTCAACGAGGTTAGACATAGTGGAAGATCTACTTTAAATACTAGTACTCCATCTCAACATAAATATCCTTTCCAAAACCCAAAAAACGAGAATTCATTTCTTTTGCATGATATAAAAATTCAAAAAGAAGTATGAAAAAAATCAACTGAAAAGGCAAAGAAAGAAGAAGACGATGGAGTATAAGCACTATAATCTTGAAGAGTCGCAGAATATGTTTGATAACAAATAATATCCAAAAGAATTAAACAAAATTATGGGTGTAATAGTTGATAAATAAGATATATATATATATGATGATGATAATGAAGAGACAAATAATGTCTACTTTGAAGAAGAAATATATCATCAGATGAACTTAATTAAACTAGAGGATCTTAATATTGTACCTTTAGGAGAAGTTAGAAGGAAACTGTATAAAAAACATGGAAAATGGTATTTGACGACGAAATCAATGAGATTGGAGAAGAACTTAACATAGATGAAATCAAGTTTAGTCTGTTTAACAATGCTATTTCTAAACCCGAAGAATTTGGTGAACCTTCTAGAAGAAATACCCATTTTATGAGACCCATGTACGTTCCAACAGGGCATACAACAAACTTTTCCTTTGGGTTTATTCCAAGAAAAACCACGATCTTTGAAGAAATTAGTCTTACCCCAATTAGCCAAACAAGATATATCTTAAATATCGATGGAGCTCGCAATAGAGAAGAAATATTTGAGCTTTGGAAAAGACATATGAATAGTATCCTAAACTTAAATACTTCAAGGATAGTTGGAAATTTCCTAAATTATATCAAATATAGTTTTTCTGGCATTGTAGTTGATTAGTATGATTGATTAAATGAGGATGGTAAAAATGCATTAAGAATGATGAAAACACCAATTGCAATGTTCAAAAATTTATTTCAGGAAATCAAAACTAAATTTGTCAAAGCTAAACTTGATCCCGAAGAAAAGCTAGAGAATAGCAAAGAAAGATCAATAACATAGAGCTTTCAGATTTGGGATATTTGGAGAATTATATTGATAAATTTAGTCAAGATTATTAAAAAATTGGGCATAATAAGACCAATTTTGGAATGTTTTATGACAAATTATCGTATCCGATCAATTTTGTAACTAATGAAAAATATATTGTGTGGCTTGACAAAGTAGATGTCATTGATAACCTTGGTACGAGAATTTTCTACTTAAGAAAATGGGTTAATGATCAATGTCTTTATCTCCAAAAGAAAAATAAAATGAAGAAGCAGCTCCTAGCTTGTTGGGATTTTTCTCACCAATGAGAAAAGGAACCTGAAAGAGGAAGAAAAGGAACCTGAAAGGGGAAGAAAAGAAAATTTTACAAGAAAAAGAGCTTTGACTAAATTGGGGGAAGAAATATAAAAGAAAATATATTATAACAAACCAAGCCCTAAAAGACGAAGTGTTTTTATAAAATCCACTTATTATCTTGCCAGGAAAAATAATTGTACGTGTTAGGTATCGAGAGAAGTAAACCAGCATGCAAACAAATGCAAAAATAGTAAGGATAACAAGCTCATTAAAACTTCGGGTAGACTAGATTATTTTAAGCACAGCAAAGAAGAAACACTAGGGTCCTGTTCGGTAAAATTAGCTGTTCAGGTAATGGATAGTGGTTCAGGCAGCAGATAGCTGTTTGGATTGCAGATAACGTTTCTAATTTAGCTGTTAGTAAATAGTTGTTTAGATGAGTGGTTGAAACTAATGTGTTCGATAAATTTAACAGTTATGCTAGCTAATTAATGTAAATTAACATAAAATGATATGGATAATTTGCAAAGATAAAATTTTAAAGGATATTTTTTAGCTAAAAAATGTGAATCGCTACGTTTAAATGTCAAACGTTAATACTATTAGTTTTTCAAAAACGCTGATTAAAATGCTAAACACTACTTGAAATGCTAGTCAAAATGCTAGTTTACCGAACTCTAAAAATTAACTAATTAGTGTATTGACTTGGTCAAAACACTAAACATTACCCAAAACGTTATTGCCGAATACGGTCTAGATCTAGCCTTAAACAACAATAAGGGGATTGTTGAGATTGTAGTGAAAGATGAGTATAAAGAAAATGATTATGAAGAAACTAGTCACATGATGGAAAATGGTTCAATTACCTTGTGATCTTCAAGGAAAAGAATTAATTATAGATAATGAGAATAAAGATGTCAAAGGAGATTGAGTCCTTCCTATAATCCAGAAAGGCACGATATATAAGAAATACATCTTTCAATTAAAAAGCAAGTATGCATGTGAAATGATGGAGGGAGATTTAGAAATCAAAGACTGTGAGTATGGCGTGGAAGAAATAAATCTCATTAATTAGGAAACTATCCTTAAGTATAACAAAGATATAAAGCATAGGTATATCCATTTTGGAAGTATCTAAGTGCAAATCACTGCATTACAATATTATAGCAAAGATATTGATCTTTATACTTTGCTTTGTGATATCAAGCATACTGACACATCTACTAGCGCAAAGGTGTTGTAGTTTAGATTAAAAGATCGTCCTTAAGAACCAAAGTAATCTACCGAGCTAATTTCCTATTGAAAATGCTAAGCAATCAATCTTTTCAATGAGTTGATTTAAATAAACTAATTATCTAATTGGAAATTCATAAACTAATTATCTAATTGGAAATTCTACCAAAGTAAACCATCTAGGAATTCGGTTCACCAAGTAAAGAGTTGGATCATAAAATTAAGCATGCACTTTTTATGGATTGAATGATTTAAGAAATTGCAATCGAGTTAAATTTAATCCTTTCTTTCAAAATAAATTAAATTTCCCAAATAAATTCAACTAACACTCCTTCAATGTCTTCGATTTAGTCTAGGTTGAAGATTCATGAATGCTAAGTCTCCTCTTAACAAGCAATCATCTCCCGAGTTCATTGAATCAAGTTCTATCAAGGTGATCTAGTACCGAGTTTCACCTTTCAGTACTTCACTTGACTACCTAATATAAGCAAGCAAAATTGGCCAAATTTTACTCACGACATTTCAATCTCAAGTAGAAGAAAATCATTCCAATCATGAAATAAGCATAAGATTGTCGAAATAAAGGATCTAACTGCAATACCATGGCTAACAAATCCCTAAATTGAATAAAACTACTCATTCATATTTCTAATTCAACTAACACAAGAGCTCAAGGATAAATTGAAAGGGAAAGAAAACTTTACAACAATTGCAGCCCTTCAATGGTGCCACAATCTTCAAGCCTCCAAGTGCAAAGCTTCTCCCTTCAATTCTCCTTTTGCTCGCAAAAATAAACTAAACTAAACTAAACTTTAACTAAAAGACAGATGGATGTGAGACTAGTAATTAGATCATGATGGGTGTTGAATTCCCTTTTCCACAACCTTCAAACACGCCTTTTAAGCATCAAAACAGAGCATTCTCAGCCAAACAATGAAGAAAGATGAAGAGGTTAGCAGGTACAGGCTCACCACGCTCCGTGGCAGCCACCACGGTCGGACCATGGTGCTTGCAAGATTCGAAATCTTCTGCTCTTCTCTTGCTCCATGGGCATGGGACTTAGGGTACCTCTGTGGTGGGTCAATATGCACTCAAATAAGGGTCAATCGCTGGGTCAAATGCTCTAAAATCCTACAAAAGTCATCGAAGAACCATACCCAAGCATGAAATGAGAATATGAGCATAAATTATAACATAAAGCCCATTAATTCTGGAAAAAGTGCTACAAAATGTCTCAAAAATGAAGTATAGAGAAGCACTTATCACATACCAAATTTAACAATCAAATTGTCACAGGGATTAAGACCCATTTATGAAATGGATCCGTAGGATTCAATTATTGACTTGCACATTATGTAAGCCCAAAATATGAATTTACCAAAAACTTCCTATCCTTTAAGATAAAAACAATTGGGATGGACATGAAAATAGGAGGATATCCACTGAGAATATTTTGAAAAATAATCTACAAATTAGATAATATTACAAATCTAAAGACTAAGATAATAATAATAGAGGCAGAAAAATTTGAAAGTCCTGCTCCTATGCAAAAACTCCATAGGATAAAATCAAATCCGCAAGAGATAAAGATTGATAGGCTATGGATATCTAGATTTACCAATCCTATAACAATCAAGAAGAAGAACGTAACTAAAATTGATGAAAATGTTAAATTTGAAGGGGAGCCTTGGAGCAACGGTAAGGTTGTCTTCTTGTGACCAAAAGATCACGGGTTCGAGCCGTAGAATCAGCCACTGACAAAGTCAGGTTAGGCTGCCTACAATTCACCCCTTGGGGTGCGGCCCTTCCCCAGACCCTACGTGAACGCGGGATGCTTGTGCACCGGGCTGCCCTTTTTTTTATCGTTAAACCCCAATTATTAAGAAGTATGAGTACAAGATCAGAATGGGGAGAAAGATCTTCATCAGCTAAAGAAGAGCTTAAAGAAGATGATACAAGTAGCATGACTAGTGAAATGAGCATAACAAGCTTTTAATCTACAAGATACAGTGCAGACTAAAGTATGAATCTAGATAGAAAAGTAATTGGGTACAAAACAAGAACTATTAGCAAGCTAATCTATGAGGATGGATTAGTAAAAAATAAGACTATGGAGATATATATGAATCACCAGCACAAATTCTAATAGCCTCTATATCCCAATAAATATATGTTTGGAGGGATAGATTAAGTATGAATTGTATACCTACATAGATAGCGATTGTTTTGTCTATTTTGGAAAAAGATCTTTATTTCAAAAATTTATGTGGAATAAAGCCAAAAATCATTTACAAGTAAGGGCAGCTTACAATAGTATAATGATCTACAAAGATGCCATAGAAGGGTTATCAATTGAAATAGAAAAAGTCTAATGCATTATACCAGTCTTATGAGCTACTGATTAACCCTCTCATAATATGATTATTGGTAATAATTTTCAGAGATTATATTCTCAATGCAAACAGACCATAAACCAAATAATATTTACAGTAGATGGTCACTCAGCCCTTATTAATAAGTTGAATAAAGCTTACATTCATCAGAAAATTGAGTTCATATGTAGCTAGTGTGGTGAGAAGGTAATGCTTGCAGAATATGAGATAGCACTAACAATCTCACTACTTGAGTTATATATTAAAATGCATATTGTTGAACAATAAGAACAATTATGCAAAAACTTTACTCTGACAATCCTGTAAAATTTTGAGATAAAGATATGACATTTGCAAAGTCTACTTTGTTAAGTCGCAACATTATTATTCGTGCCAAACAAATGGTGTATACACACTAGGATATTCAAGAATTTGATAAACAAATATAAGAACTTCTGGATAAAGGATTAATTAGAATTAGCAAGAGTCCTCACACCAGTCTGTTTGCATAAAAAATATGATCTTATTGCAATACCGTCATACTTGATTTATGCTCAAAATAACTATTATTTTTAGATTTTTATTTGATTTTATTTCATTTTGTAGGTGATGAAAAAATCAGAAGAATATGAAAAAGATGAAGAAAAATGTTGAAAAATGAAGCATTGGACCATCAATGGTGGAATGAATCAGCAACCTAAGACATTGGCCCCAACCATTGTTATCATCAACAATAAAAATAAGGAAAACAATGAAAGAAAACTAGCCCCCTTCACATGCCCAACACATAAGCCACCCACTCCCCTTTAATCCTTATTCTCTATATCTCCTTCGGCTAGACCCCCGATACAACCCCCCTCATGTTCTTCTCCTTCTTCTTTGATCTCCATCCTCATCATCCACCATTAGGCTTCATCACCAGCACTCGTCCACAGCACACCAGCACTGAGCCCACCATCTTCATCCATGCCAACGCCAGCTCACCACAGCCAACGCATCAATCCTATCCACCATCCACAGCTGCCTCAATCAAATAGTCGAGAATGGAGGAGGGTGAGTATAAATTGAGGCTGCACCGTGAAGGAGGAGGAAATCTAGGCTCAATGTTTAGGGTTCTTGTTAGGTTTATTCAAGTTTTAGATAATCTTGCGGTTTAATTCGAGTTTTTAGCTTTCGTTCTGCTGTTTCAATTTCAGGTTTAGAGATAATTTAGGGTTCAAATTTGAGTCTTCTTTTTGGGTATTGTTGTTCAGATTTAATTTCAATTTCTAGCCAGATTATTAGGGTTCTAATTTAGAAGTTGAGCTTTCGATTTTAGATTGTTGCTCTTCAAATTTTAGTTTGATCTCTAGCTTACAATTTGTAAATACTTGAATGTTGAAACCATTCCGTTTCTAAGTTGGAGCTTGTAAATTTTAGTTCAATTCATTTGTGATAAGTCAAAATTGGTAATTATCAGCTCTGTTTGCTGAATGCTACTGGAAATCTGAAAATCCTCCTCCCCATGGATGTTTTTATTTCTGATTTCTGGGTTCAATTTCTTGGGTTAACCTGTTCGCTTTGTTGCTCTGTTATGATTTCTAGGTTTTGAATTATTTAAATGTTGGCTATGTTTTGTTTTGTTTGTTTCAAAGTATGGTCTAATTTGGGTTGAATCAATTCTCATGTTTCCTTTCTTAGGCCTCGGCCCTATTCCTTTCTCCCCTGGTCTACCTGTGTGCTCAATTTATTCCTCCTTCTCTGCTTGTCTCTGTTTGTTTATTTCTCAGTTTTGTAGCTCTAATTTGGTTGTGTTAGTGCTGGAATAATGCTCTTTTGATTGGTGTTGGTATTAGTTGATGTTAGATTGACGAGAGGCGGTGGTAGGGAAACTCTTGGTTTATTCAGGACTTTTAAATTCATCTTAATTGCTTATTATGAATAATGTGAACTAATAGTTACTAAGCTTTGGTAAATATTTTAAATAGTTGTAGTTTGATTAACTTAGAAAATTAGTTAGTTACGTTGATTTAATATTTGGTGACCTTGATCTCATCCTCGTCCCTGTGAAGACAACCCTCAAGTACTACGACAAAATTCATATACTTACGAATAGTTGTTTTTCAATCAAAATTATCGCACAAATTTTTTACGCCGTTGTCGGGGACTACGGCATGAGATTTAGGCCACATTTACTTTTTTCTTTGTTGCTTTCTTATAAGTTGGACATGATTTGTCTTGCTTTCTTTATTTTGTTATTAATAGTGACTTAGTTTAGTTTAATTCTTGAAAAATCCAAAAACAAAAAATTAGGAAAGGCTAAAACTAATAAACAAATTTAGAAAACTTTGAAAACGTTTTAAAATTTAAAAAAAAAATGGAAATATTTTAAAACAAATGGCAATTTGCTATTTCCCTCAATTTGCGCATGACATAGTTTGGTGATATTTGAGTAGATTGAATGACATTCGTGCTCAATATGTTGATTGATATTTTGAAAAATGAGAAATTTGCCACAAGTGATCTATGATGGTCTTAGTGTTGAATATTGAGGTCATGTTGAGATTATGTACCATAGGGGTTTGGGATGTTCATTCACTAAGACTCCTGATGAAATTTGGGATTTCTTCGAGTATTTAGCAAATGACATTTGGGAGTATGACAATGCTAGAGAAACCTTTAGTCACCGCATTCCCAACCCTGTTATAATGTATACTACATCTTTAGATAGGAGTCAGATTAAGGGTATATCTTATAAGCACTCTCATGCTACATATGTTCCTGTTTCATGCGATTACTGTGATTCCTTTGACGATGATGTTGATATTTCTTCATTGCTTAGTAGACTACCCATATTAGAGACATTGGTTGCCTTTAATAGGGAAATTTACTTGCAGAGTTTACTCAAGACTAACCTTAGTTTAGGCTCTTCAAGGCATGAGGACAGGTCTTTTGATGACTTTGATGTTAGGAGTGAGGCATCGATTCCTTTAGGGCCTGACTATTATGATGATACGCCATCTGATGACCACGAGGTTTCGAGTGATCCCTTATCTCCTTTATCGGTTGCATTCTCCCTAGAGTTTAAGATAGTTAGTGACCACCTCAAGGGTAGTCTGATCATTCTTAACTCACCTCTTCCTTTGGCTCCCTTAGGAGAGCTCGAAGAGGGAGATAGTTTTGACACCGATGCTAGTTGTGATGATCAGTGTGGTATATTAGTTGAGTCCAAGGATATCTTTTCCAAAGAGCATTCTCTTGATGATCCCTTTGTTAGGGATTTTAGTGAGGTTACACCTCTTGATGAGCTCAGTGATGCCATTTCTATTGATTGTTCCCCTAACTTAGCTCCCACTCTTCCCATTTCATCCCTTTCTTCCTCCTTCCCCATTCTTCCCCCTTCTTTAGAGCCTGGTGAGTCTACCTTTGTAGAGTCAGAGACTTCTGTGCTTAGCAGTTCTTAGTTAGATTAGACTTTTGATGATAATGACATAGAGAGACTCGAGGATCACTTTGAGGTGAAGGACTTGACTTTAAGCCCTTTTATGATATTTGATTTTCATATTACACTTGATTGGCCTCGCCTTGGTCCTCTCTCCTCTCCTTTTAGAGATATTAGACTTCATTTTGATCATTCATACCACTCTCGATGGTCTTTGCATTCATATGGTCACATCATTGTTAGCCATTAACTAGTGCATCTGATTTTACATATACACATCTCTCTTTGATTAGGTAGATAGCTTTGACAAGCTCAAAAGAGTCTTGATTTGCATTCCATTTATGCACTTGATTTGTGTTACACCTTCTGCTTCTAACTTACTTGCATTTCTATGAGGGTTGTGCTAGATTGTTTAACAAGTTCCTACAAGCCTTAGTCAGTTTTGATGAGTAGTAGCTTGTGAGCTGAGGTAGAGTGGCTGATGCACCATGGACCTCCTCGACATCATTTGAGTGAGGCATTAGTTTTGGTACAATCAATACCCAACTAGGTATGATCGTTCCACCTGTTCCCTATTCTTC
The DNA here is from genome assembly GCA_017589665.1 of Selenicereus undatus. Classification (NCBI taxonomy): domain Eukaryota; kingdom Viridiplantae; phylum Streptophyta; class Magnoliopsida; order Caryophyllales; family Cactaceae; genus Selenicereus; species Selenicereus undatus. The sequence continues at coordinate 68,508,388 of JACYFF010031957.1, forward strand.
TTTTTCGTTTCTTTTCTTTATTTTTGTATATAGTTGTGGATATTTAGGATTATGATTGTGTGGATGATCAATCTTGAGGAGAAATATGAGATTTGTTAAGCCGAGTTGGCTATGATCACCCTTGAATGTGTTATAGTGATTTTTTTACTTTTTGTGAATATTTGTTCATTCTTTTGGTTGACCAGCTGTGGATATTTAGGATTTTGAATAGTTGTAGATATCTAGGATTTTTTTTTGTATGTTTCAGTTGTGTGTTTTGTCTCCTTGGTTTTGTGAGTTTTTGTTTTTCTTTGTTTTTGTTTTGGATTAATAGCTTGTTTTTGTTTTCTTTTTTGTGTTTTGGTGGCTTTGTTTTTGTTTTGCATTTTACTTTTCTGTTGTTTTGTGTCCTGTTTGTCTTAGGATTTCTTTTCTATTGTCTGGTATTTAGTAGTTCCTTGCTTATGATGATTATGTTTTTTTTTAGGATGTTTAAGTTGTGTTTTGTGTATTGGTGGAATGTTTTTATACATATGTGATTAGTGCTTTTTTTTTGTTCTATTGGTTTTATATTTTGTTTTTCTTTTGTGTCTTGCTTAGTTTAAGGTTTGTTCTTGTTTAGTTTTGTATTTAGCAGTTCCTTGGTCCCGTTTTGTTTTTATTTTGTTGATTATGTATGTTTTGGTCTTGTTTTGTTTTGTTTTGGTTTGGTTTTTATTTTGCTTTCTTTTGTGATTTTGATTTTGATTTTGATTGGTGGTGTTCTAGCTTGTATATACTTGTGGATTTGTGTTGGTTTCACGGTTGTATAGCTTATGTGAGTGCTTTCTGGCACCTTAGTTCCCACAATGAGGACATTTTGGAGTTTTGGTGTAAGGGTGAAGTGCCCATTTGTGCATATTTTTCAAAATTTTTGAAAAATTCAAAAAGATTTTTGTTTTTGTTGTGGGGTTTTGTGTTCTTTCTTAGGCGATTGTGATCCCAAGTGCTAGGTCATAGAGTTATATGTAAATAGAGTTTGCCTAGTGAGATGTCTAGTTCAAGATGTAAAATCGATTTTTCATAATAACCCCATTTGATATGTGTGATTTTGTGCCTGCCTAGCTCCCTTTATCATTAATTCATTGGGTCTTGCTGTTAACTTGACATGTGAGCTTTTTATCTGTCGAAGTTGCCTTTTATGCTATTGAAAAATGTAGAAAAAAGGAAAAGACAAAAAATTCTGAAAGAAGTGAATAAAAACTCGTGCACCAATGTTCAAAGCTAGCATCTTTATTTCATATCTTTAATTGGCTTACATATGTGCCATTTTACTTGATTGCGCATCTATTTTGGGCAATGAAATAACTACTTTTCACATTCGAATATAACTCCTTTTTAGGGTGTAACGCCCC
>JACYFF010031957.1:68514760-68572608 GCA_017589665.1 Selenicereus undatus
GGGCTGTTACATAGGGTGTGTGTGTTATCATTCTTGAAAAAGGAAAAGAAAAAATGGGAAAAATGGAGCAAAGAAGGCAATCAGGCAATGAACTGGGGATCATGTCAATATTAGTGACTTGACTTATCAGAGTTTATATATATTTGCACATGCACCAAGGTGTGTATGTTATTGCATATTCTTTGTGGGGTGAAAAATAAGAGTTGGGATACATCTTGTGACTTAGTTTTCTTTTGATTGTACATTCTATTTGTATATAATTTGGTGATTTGGTTGCTAGGGTGTTGCGATTGTCTAAGTTGTACAGATAATTTCCCCACTAGTTGTATATATGCTCATGTTTTGGAAGAAACCAAAAAGATTTTCCTTTGCTTTCCAAAAGCTTTTTGTGGGTAATTCACTTGAAAAGCCTCATGAGACCTCACTCATCCACTTAAGAAACCGATGGGTTTAAAGGACTTGTTACATACGCTAAATGTAATCATGATTCCTACGAAAGTGAGTAAGGATTTTCTATTTCTTATTTTCCATTTCTTTTTTGGTAGTTTAGTTTGTTTCACTCAATGATGAACAAAATCTTGGTGTGGGGGTATTTGTTTGCACGAAAAATATGGTCTTTTTTTAATACCTTTATATCTTATCTGTGCTCAAAATAATTATTATTTTTTGATTTTTAGGTGATGAAAAAGATTTGAAAAATATGAACAAGATGAAGAAAAAGTTTGAAAATGAAGAACTGGGCCATCAATGGTGGAATGAATCAATAGCCCAAGACATTGGCCCAAACCTTTGTTATCCATCAACAAAAAAAAAAAAGGAGAACAATAAAAGAAAGGATTTTGGGAATATAATAATCCCAACTTGTGGGGTACCGGAAGATAATAAGCTAAACTTAAGAATCCTTGCCAGTGAGCTATACCTTTAAGGGATTTAATTTTGTTATATCACCAACGAGTCCAACTTGTGGAAAGGTGGTGTGGCAGTGGTTGATGCCTATGTGTAATTAAAATGTGAACAAAAAACCGAAAAAATACGACTTTGACCTTGTTTATCCAACTAAGCTTCGATGACCCGTTTAATTTAGGCACATTCATGTAATCTCTTACCCTGCTTCCTCATTCTCTCTTTTTCCTCAGTCTCCCTCCTTCCCCAGTCTCTCTCCTTGCTCAATCTCTGTCGTAGCGTATTCTTTCTCCTCTTCAAAGAGAAGACTCAAATTTCTCAAGGCAAAATAAAATGAAAACGCGAATTCTGTCTCCCTTGCGAAGAAATGAACATGTCTGGTAGACAAACAAGTATTGTTGGATCATCGAATTTTGGGATGGCCTCAAATTCAAGTAGCCAATGCGCGAATCTAGGCATGGTGAAGTGTTTTCATGACATACCTACTATCTATCAAACCTATAGAAGACCTCAAATATGTGGAGGAATTTTGGGCATAAATTGTGGAAGGTACTAATATGAAATTAGGGTTAAATTACTAGCTTGATGAAAATTAAGGTTTAATGACTAGGTGCAATCTGCAATTGATGAAGTACTTGTATGTGTTTGTAGGTTAATGAAGATTGTGGGTTATTTAAATAGGATGAAGAGAGTGCAATGAATGCTGATGAGCTCCAAATGTTGAAAGAAGATAATGCAAAATTGAGAAGCAAGATTGTTAAGGAGAAGGAGAAGAGGAGAAGAGTTGAAGAAGAAACGAAGGTAGTGAAAGAAGAACTCATGGCACTAAAACTTAAAGCTGCAAGCAATCGGGGATGACACAAAATGTGGATGTATTTGGCTATTTTCTTAGTTCTGGTAGTCTGGTCTAGGGAAATTAATGGTATGGTGTGGGCAGATATAAGGAGTGGGTGTTAATGCTTTGTACCTATTTATTAGGGTAGATGAATGTGGTTGAATAGGTTACTACATTTTGTGAGGGTAGATGTAAAATGTACTTTGTATTGAGCAAATGAAAAGAGTGAATGTGGTGAAATGTTGTTAAATGGATTTCTATAAAAACATGTGAGCCAAAATAGTTACTATTATATAAAGCTTCGTAGAAAGTAATGTCCATAACTTTCAATGTATGTCAACAAAATAAGCAAAAAAGGTTTACAAGTCATTGTAAACCTGGCACATTAAGCCTCATGTATGCACACCTAATATCCAAATCATAAACATGTCATGGGGTGGTTGACAAATTTAACACACAACAATCTACACCACATCTAAATTTCCTTGTCTATTTCAATGTACAAGTCTGACATCCCAAAAAAGGCTGCAGAGAAGATGGGGTCTTAACTCTGGAGGGCTAATCAAAGGTTGTGACCTACTAGTAGCTACTAATGCTCGATTGGGAATGAGAGGCTGGCCTTGGTATGCCATGGATTATGGTCCAGAGGAGGATGGAATATCCTAAGACATTGAAAAATAAAAAATTAATAATGTGGAAAATCAGAAAAATTTTTAAAAAAAAGTGAAATGTGAATCACTTACATTAGTTGTTCTCCCTCTACCTCTCCTGCCTCCGGTTCCTCTTCTACCTCCAGTAGCACCTGCTTCTTCCTCCCTTGGCTCACTAAGAGCCTCAACTTGTTTCCTTAGTCTGCCCCATTGAATTTTTTGTGGAGGTGGCCTACCATGAGTAAACTGTGCTGGTTGAGGACATCCCTTCTTGTTATAACTAACACTCTTATGGTTGGTGCACACTTTCTGTCTTCCATGTCTTATCAATCTGCCTGCATTCTTTGGATCTTCGTATGGATCTTTCCTTCTGTTTCTCTTTGCTCTACCAGGTCCTACCTTAATTGGTGGAGGTTCAAGTGGCATGTCCTTCTCAGGCTAGTGTCTCTCTCTAGCACAAGGAGATATTGAAAATTCATAGGTTGTCATATACCTCTCCTTCTTAAAATAAGAATGGACATAACTTTTCGGACCTTGATTTACCCATACTAGACATACAATGACATGATAACAAGGTATTCATGTAAGATCCCATTTTTTGTATGTGCATTGGGCTTGGTTGAGATCTACAACAAGATTGTCTAGCCTGTGCTTGACCTTGAACACTTTGTTGGCAGAAGGAATAGGGAAATAATTTCTTGTTGTTTGTTTTTCCTTCTCTAGTTTACTCCTTAATCTAGGGCATATGTCATCTTGATATGCTTGCATTATGGACCTTTTGACCATATCCTTTCCATCAAAGCCATTCTAATATCCTTTACCATGTCAATCAAATGTTTGGTTCTTGTATGGACAACATAGGCATTGAAAGTTGCAACCATGTTGTTGATTGTAACATCACACTTTGAATCCTCTCGCATGAAGGCCCTACAGAATGGCCTCGAATTTTGATGCTCCAAATCTTCTGTTACCTTAGAGGAGGTTTTTCTTAGTGCATTAATTGTATCTTTCAAATTAGTTTGGTTGTATGTCTTTGCTGCATTCCAAAATAGCAGCTTTAGTTCTTCATCCTTGTAAGTCTTCCTCCAATTTGCATAGATATGTCAAGAATAGTGTCTGCACTCATAATTAGGGAATACAGTTGCCAGAGCATGAAGAATTAACTTATTAAAAAAAAGCAAGCTCAGTCATATGCTTGGAACTCCAACCAAAAAAGATTTCACTGTATAAAAAAAGAATTGACATCTCAAAAAAGAGTTGACTGTAAAAAAAATCACCTTTGTGTTTATCTAATATAAAACTCTAACTAATGCCATTTGTGCCTCCAAGGTAATCCCTCATATGCTGAAGAACCTACTCCCATGAGTCATTGTTTTCACCTTCAACAACAGCCCATGTAATTAGAAACGTGTGATTGTTTCTATCGATGCCAATTGCAAACAGTAGACAACTTGCCATGAATGTCTTCAAAATGCCGCCATCAATGCATAACACAGGTCCACAACCTGAAAGTAGCCCCTTCATGAGCCCATCAAAGCGCACAAACATCCTCTAAAAAATAGGGATTTCCTTGACAATTTTACGGTCAATTTGATTAATAAATAAGCTACTTGGGTTTGACCTCTTTAGCTCGTCAATGTACCTTCCTAACTTTGAGTAATGGTTAAACATTAAGCTATGCAACATTCCATAAGCTTCTTGTTCTTCTTTATAAGTTGTCCACTTTATTACCAATTCTTTTGCAGGCCAATTTGGATTTTCTTTGAACCTCAACAGGTAGTGGGGCGCAATCTATGTATATTTCAATTGTCTATTCTTGACCATATTCCTCATACAAATATGATGGTTGTTGACTGTTCTAACAACCCATGTAGCTTTGGTCTTATCCCATGATGCATAAACTTTGAATCTGTAGCCTTGTTTGCAAACTGTACCTGCCTTTTTCTTCTTGAGTCAGATATGCCTATTTTGAAGTTATACCCCAGTGCTATTGCAAACCTTGATATTGCATCCCTGAACCCCTCAACTATTCCAAAAAGTCATTCCAACCTACCATTTTAATTTTTTGAAATCAGTGTGCTCATCTACCTTAATAGGTTTTTCCTTTTTCCTTAACAACCTAGGAACATCCTCATCAGTCACTCCATTAGTGTCCATTTTAACTTTAGAAGTCTCCTAATCACTAGGAAAGCTTAAAACTAAGTGTGTTTATTCATTACCAGTAGTAGTAGACTTAGCTTTGTCCATGTCCTATTTGCCCACCTCCTCAGGAGTGTCAATCCTTCCTGAAACCTTTTGTTTCTTACACTCAGTAACCTTAGCCTTGGCAGTTGCCCACTCCTCATCACTTGTCTCTAAGTGCTCAAATTCAGTCTCCCATTCATCATCAACATCAATGTTCAAATCATGTTGATCACCATCATTCTCACACCCATCATCATCAACAACACCACCTGAATTAATTTTTCTTTTATCTCTTGTTTTTGAAATGTTACTTGGAATGTCCTCAAAGGCCTCTAAGTCAATCTTAGTTTCAAGAACATATTCACTGTCACTAGAATCTTCACTAAGTGAGTCACCCTCAATCAATTTAGCCCAAGGAATATCTGATTTAGGTCTAAGGTCTTCCCAATCCCATTCAGGTACATACTCATTGTTCACATTGAAAACAAGGGCTATCTCATGTGATTGGGGCTACTGAGTTATAGTGGTAGGGAATGGAAAATGGGTATCAACAGATGTGGGAGTTGGTTGGAGCTGGTGTGGGTGTTTAGGCTTGCTAAACCAGTTCTTGAGTTGGGCCTTTCTTATGGCCCTTTTACTGTTTCCTACTAATAGGGGATTTTGTTGGATATGCTTCACTCTGGTGCCTCTATAATTCTGAGATCCAATTGTGCTTGTTGACCCCATCAGGCCCCCCTTTTGACAACATTCTGTACCATCATTGACACTACTGCTAACTGGATCCACATTTAAATGTTGTGTGGTCATAAAAGGGCAAGGTAAACCAAGCATCTCAGGGACCATTTCATTTGCAACATCCACCCTATGGACTAAATGCACAACCAGTCTTTTATGAACAATAGCAACAGTAGCCATATCTAATGATTCAAAATCATCATGACAAGTCCTCAACCCCTCTCTGAAACTCATACCAGGTATTGGATTGTAAAATTCCTCTACATTGGTAAACCCAATATCTTTAGCAAGTCCAACTATCTCAAACCTAGACGACTATCCATGTCAACAGGCTCAATCTCAGACACTCCAACTCCAACATATTCCACCTTAACACCTTCCACAAATTTTTCCCAACGATGAATCTCTACAACTATGTCATCATCACCCATTTTCATCAATTACACTGATTTAAAAACAAATCAAAGATACATGTATTAGGTTCACATTTACTAAAGCAGGCTTAAACTAATCACAATTAACTACAAAAAGCTTACCTTTACACGTTTCAGTCAAAAAAGTGGGGTTCTGCTTCTTTTCCACCTTATTCTCCAATTTCCTTGTCAATTTTGCCAACGACTACCTTCCAATTACAATTTAACAGCAACAAAGGGTGTAAAAAAACTTAATTTTGCTCACAACTCATAACACTCCAACTCTACGGTTTCCACTTTTCTAGTTAATTTTGAAATTTTGATGAGAGAGAGTGAGAAACTTAATGTCGTTTACTTTTTGCAGGTTTTAATTACAGTGAGTGTGAAGTTTTATTTCAAGAGGAGAGAGACTGAGGAAGGAGAGAGAATAAGGAAGCAGGGAGAGCGATTGCACTGATGTGTCCACAATTAAATCGGTCAACTAAGCTTAGTCGGATAAACAAGTTCAAAAATCGCATTTTTCTTTTTTTTTGTTCGATTTTTAATTACACATAGGCATCAACCACGACAACATCACCTTTCCTACGAGTCAGACTTGGTGGTGGTATACCAAAATTAAATTTCTTAAAAGTACAGCTCACTGGCAAGGATTTCTTAAGTTCGGCTTATTATCTTCCACTAGCCCATAAGTTGGGATTATTATATTCCAAAAACCCTAAAAGAAAACTAGCCCCCTCAGCCCAGCACATGACCCATCCATCTCCCCTTTAATCTTCATTCTCTCTCTCTCTCTCCTCGGCCAAACCCTCGATACAACCCCTGTCCTATTGTTCTCCTTCTTCTTCGATCTCCATCCTCATCATCCACCATCAGACTTTATCACAAGCACTTGTCCAAACCACACTAGCACTAACTCCACCATCTTCATCCACGCCAACGCCAGCTCACCACCATAAGGGCATCAATCTTATCCACCATCCACGACTGCCTCAATCAAATGGTCGAGAATGGAGGAGGGAGATTATAAATCCATGTCGCAACGTGAAGGAGGAGGAAATCTAGGCTCAATTTTTAGGGTTCTTGTTAGTTTTACTCCAGTTTTAGAAGTAGAGCTTAATTCGAGTTTTTAGTTTTCATTCTCCTGTTTCAATTTCAAGTTTACAAATAATTATGGTACAAATTTGAGTCTTCTTTCCAGGTATTATTGTTCAAAATTAATTTCAATTTCTAGCCAGATTATTAGGGTTCTAATTTAAAGGTTGAGCTTTCGATTTAAGATTGTTGCTCTTCGAATTTTAGTTTTGTCTCTAGCTTCCAATTTTTAAATACTTAAATGTTTGAAATTGTTCTATTTTTTGCTTGAAGCTTATAAATTCCGGTTTCAATTCTTTTATGATGAATCGAAATTGGTAATTGTCTACTCTGAATTTGCTAAATGCTGTTGAAAAATCGAAAAATCCCCCTCCCCGTGGCTATTCTAATTTTTTATTTCTGGGTTTAATTTCTTGGGTTGCCCTATTCTTTGGTTGCTCTGTTGTTTAGATTTTTATGTTTTGAATTAGTTAAATGTTGGTTCTATTTTGGTTTGCTTGTTTCGAAGTATGCTATGATTTAGGTTGAATTAGTTCTTATGTTTCCTTGCTTAGGCCTCGATCCTGTTCCCTTCTCCCCTGCCCTACCTTCTCCATTCGTTATGCCTTCTCTGCATGTCCCTATTTGTTTATTTCTCTATTTTATAGCTCTCAGTTGGTTGTGTTAGTGCTGGAATGATGCTCCTTCGATTAGAATTGATATTAGTTGATGTTAGATTTACGAGAGGCAGTGGTAGGGAAACTTTAGGTTTATTCATGACTTCAAATTGATCGTAATTGCTTATTATGAATTATATGAACTAATAGTTACTAAGCATCAGTGGATATCTTAAATAGCTATAGTTTGATTAACTTGGAAAATTAGTTAGTTACATTCATTTAATATTTAGTGACCTTGATCTCATCATTGTCCCTATGGGGTTGACTCTTAAGTACTACAACGAAAGTCGTATACTTACGACTCTTTATTTTTCACAAAACACTATCGCACATTGTCCCACTTTTATGGTAAGAAATTATGCTGAAGAAAAAAGAGGAAAAGAAATAATGGTAATCAATTACCAAAAACTTGATGATGATACCATCTTTGATATCATATTCCTAACAAAACAGTCATTTTCAATAAAATTCAATGAGCATCTTTGTTCTTGAAAATGGATTACAAAAGCAGATACTGGCAGATAAAAATAAATGGGAAAAGCATTCCTTTAACAACTAATTGTAGTGCCCCTCGATGATATTATGAGTGGATAGTGATGCCCTTTGGTCTAGAAAATGCACCTCAATTATTCCAAAGCAGAATGAATAACATTTTCAAAGATCTTAATCACTATTGTCTAGTTTACATCGATGATATCCTTGTATTTTCCAAGACCATAGAACAACGTAAAGATGATATTTTAGTTGTCATCCAAAGATGCATTGATCATGGTATTGTCCTTGGTAATAACAAATGCATTTATGTTGGACAAGAAATCAAGTTTTGAGGTCTAGAGATAAAAGTTGGACAAATCATCATACAAAAGCATATTCTAGAAAAAAAAAAAGAAAATTTTCCTAGAAAGATCAAAGATAGGAAGCAATTAAAAAGTTTCTTGGATGCCTTAGCTATGCTTTAGATTTCATTAAGATCTAGCTAAATTAAGAAAACCATTGCAGCAGAAACTCAAGAAAGAAGTAAATGGGTCATGAACCCCTAATGATTTAAACATTGTTTAAACTTCAAAAAGATGTGTAAAATATTCATGTTCTTGATTTGCCTAATAAAGCAGATGATTTAATTCCTGGACAGATGCCAACAACTAGCATTGGAGTGCAGTACACAAAATCAAAGAAGGAGAAAAACTCTGCAAATATTGTAGTGAAAGTTTTAGTAAGGCATAATGCAACTATCCCATGATGGAAAAAGAAATCCTTCCAATCTTAAGGGGAATTAAAAAGTTACTAATCTTTTTAGCGCCAAAACCTTTTCTTATTTGAACTGATTGCAAATGAATATTGGGTTTTGTGAAAAAAATTTTTTATTAAATATGTAAGCGCAAATGTGACTTATGTGTTGGCAATTATAGCTTAACTAGTTCTTTTTTTTCTATTGAACATATACGGAGATCAAAAAATGCTTTGGTGGATAGTTTAAGTCGAGAACTCGCCAATGGTGATCATCAGAGCAAAACTCTTGCAAGAAAAGGAGGAAATCCAAAATAAAATGTCATTGCTACTAGAACGAGTTTCTTCTTCTAGTAGAAACCTTATGGATACTTTGGAATTTCGTAGAAAAAGTAGATCATGCTTTGATCTATCGTGATTTTCATATCTAATAGTACAAAGGTTCAGTACTTTAGAGTTACAAATGAATTACCTAAGATGTCCTTATGATATTTAAGAAAAAATAAGTTCGCATGTTCAAGAAAAATGGTTCATCGAATGGTTTGCAGCCTGCATCGACTACTATTATAATTATTCTTATGATATTTGGGAGTCATGGAACATTACAATCTTCTTTCTTGATAAATCTGGAGTGGTAATGTTAGTCTCCTAGCAAATTCAATGTCTCCAGATGACCCCCATCATGAAAACCTAGGAGTATGGAATTGTTAGTCTCCTAGCAAATTCAACAATTAATGTTTAAAAGGATTAATTGGATTCTCAAATCTCTTGATGGCTAACAAAAATTCCATACAGTAGAAGTCTATATGTCGAAGTACATTGTGCGATAATTGAGTATGAGAGTGGAAAAGCTAAACTAGCCCATTATCTTGTTCAAATAGCTTATTAAGAAAATCCTAATGATCAACAACAAGAATGGTTTCCATAGAGACATGAATTAGTTATGATCCTGCTTTATCAAGAGCCATGGGGTTTTATAACATTTATCATCAAATGTGGGCATTAATTGAACAAGCAAGAGCACTAATGCATTGCAGGAACACTACTTTCATATGTCATAAGGAATTCAGTAAATATATGAAAGTAGAAAGAGCTACTTCAGAAGATGACTTTGATTTTCTCATTGATGTTGGAGATGGAAAATTTATATTAGAAAAAGTAAAAAGATATCTTAGTGAATTATTCGAATGATGGGATCCAAGGCATCTTCAACTTGATGAAGATTTTAATGATTATCTGGATAATAATGGGCTTCAAAACATTATTGGAGATGAAGGAATGTAGAATCTCAATATGGATGAGAAGTCTTATCAACATTAAAGGCTCTAAAAACTTGTTGCTCCATTATTGTACTATTTTATCAAGTCAAGTCAGAAAAATAGTGTTGTCTACTCTAGGTATGTGAGGATAGCTGTAGTCATGTGAATATCAGTGTATATTGTAGCCATTATGGTATCCTATGTAACCCATCTCGTTTGTAGAAGCAGAGTCTAAGTGCTGGGAAGGGACACAGTCATTTGAGCATACTTGAGCAAAAGAGGAGTTGGGTATCTCCATTTTCTCTATGCCTAAGCATCTCTGATCATCTTAGTAGTTTAAGTCCCTCTTCAAATCGTTTCATTGTAATATTTTCACTTTCAAGCTTTAAGAAAAGAAGTTTCCCGGTAGGGAATGTTATTTAATCGAACCTTATATCTTAAATATTATGATTTCTTGATTAAAGTCTCACTATCCTTAAAAATATAAAAACTTGATTAGTGACTATAGTCTGAGATATGAAACAAAACGGATATGTGTTGTGTCTGATCTAAGTAAGGTGTAGTTAAGAATAGCAATCTCTATAAATTGGAAGCTAGAAGAATGTTAGGGTCAAAGCCGATGAAGTTCAGGTAATGATCAGAACTCTCTAATTAAGCTTTAATTATTTTTGCTAAACATGATATAACTCCAACTACAGAAAATATAATATTTATGGTATAAGTAATAGATTGTGATAACTAGTACTAGTAGAGTCATTATAAGAAGGTTAAGCATTCAACATAAGCATATTTCCTTATAAAGACCAAAAATTAGTTCTATTGCATATCTTACCTAAATTAGGGATCATTTTTAAAATTTTAATAGTTTTGGGAAAGAAGTACGAAAAGAAAAACTTTAGAAGGCGGTAAAAAATCAAGAGTGTAATACCTCAAGGTAGTTAAAACTCAATACAAAAGAAACAGGGTTGAAAAAATGAACACTGAAAATCTAAAGGGTGGTAGGCGTAAAATACCCCAGATTAAGTTATATAGAATCTAAACTTTGAGCTTTTTGTCCATCGAATATTTTCTTATAATTAATTTTTCCAACCTAATATAATTTTTGTTCCTTTTAAGCTTATTCTTTCCTCGACTTTTAGCCAAATCATTGCTACATTTCAATCGAAACCTCAAATAGTCAAATTTCAAGCTGTAATTATTTAGAATAATGCTAACCAAAATGTACTAATTTAAGCCAAGTCATAAGAATAAGGTCAAATACCTTGAAGGTTTTATAATAACAAGAGATGAATCAAACTAACAGATGCTTGACTAAAACCAGGAGACGCTTGACTAAAATTTCTTCCATTGAAGGGTTTAACATGAAACTAGAGATTTTAAACAATAAAATTTTAGGATCAAATTTTGAAAAAAAATTCTAAAATTATTAAAGCAAAATTGAATTTTTTTTTGGTGTATATTAGTATATTAGGGTTAGGGTTAGGGTTAGGGTGTTCAGACCTTAACCACAAAACCACCAATAGGGAAGTAAGAAGGCAGCTAGGTAGGGTGGTGGCAGAAGGCATTGGCATTGGAATGATGGTGGCAACCGTGGAAGTGGTAGTGCTGCTACAGGTGGCGGCTCTTGGGGGGAGAGAGATAATGAGAGAGACCAAATGATAGAGGAAGAGTATAAGATACACAAGAAAAAGAAAATCAAATAAGAGGTTTAAAGGTAGCACAACCTAGTATTACTAGTCGGTGACACTTCTAGGTGATGTAAAGGTTGGGATGACCAGTGTCATGCAGGCCAGTGGCAGCGGTGTAAGTTGACAAATCAAAGGGGAAGTAAAGGGCTAGAGTTATTTTATCAATTGTTAATTGAGTTTGAGATGGTAAAAGAAGTATTTGCAAAGGAGAATGAAGTAGTAGAAGAATATGAGAAAGAGAACAAAAAAAAATTCTCATAAACCTCATGACTGAGAGAATTTTTTTTCCTGTTGATAAATGTTTTGATTATTTATATTTATATCTATTCAAATTTTTGGATATATTTTGATTAGAAGAGGCAAATAGATTGGCTTGATTTGAATTAAATTTTCCAATAAATAGTTGCATTGATCTAATACTTGTCTAGTCATCCTATAAGCTAAAGCATTGTACATCCGTTTTGATTTTTTGTAAAAGAATACACAATAAATATATCTAAGATCTGAAGAAAATTAATATAATTTTTTAATGTAGTATGCAATCACATTTCAATCATTTTGTTAAGAGCAATGGCCCAACCTAACTATCCAACTAGCTATTATAAGGATAGTTCCTTCATCTTAACTTCATTGGCCCTTGTTCTTTTTCATTGTATTCCTTCGTATGTCATAAATCTTATGAGAGGTTTAGCCTATCTTATCCTTGTCCTAACGTGGGATAAGAAAATCTTGAAAAAGAGTAATTAACGAATTTCAATATTATTGTCATACTGCTATTGAGAGTGTGTATGACCAAAGCGAGTAAGAGAGTCATCGTACTATCATGTGGTCTTTTCTTTCTTCCACTGATTGTAATTCTTGGATACATACTACCATCTTTAAAATTAAATGCAACATGGTGATAAGATCCTCTATTTAGAGAGTGATCATGGTAGTTCCATGAATGTGATTTCCAAATGTGTTGTTAGATTTGTCAATATTAAAAAACCTTGTTCTTATTCCACTTTTGTCCGATTTGCTTGGGTTGATAAGAAGTCTCTACTTTGACAATTTTTGAAAAGTGTGAAGCCCATTTCCGATTATGTGTTCATTAGGAAACAATATGTGGTAAAGTCTTTACTTGTGGATATTGCCTACATTTTATTGGGCTGTTCCCCTATAAATATAACAAAATGAGGAATGATAACACTTATCTATTGACTCATAATGGAAATATAATTAAGTTGCCTCCTACTCAACCGTCAAATCCTTATATGATTTTAGGCATTAGTTCTAAATCCTCTAATATTAAAAGAGAAACGAAGAAGTTGTATTTTATATTTGGACACAAATGTGAAACCGAAGGATGACAACGTAACATGTCATTTGAATTAGTGGTGAAAGGTCAACCAGTGTTTTTATGTGCTAATACATGTGTGATGTCCACAGTAAAACATTTTGTACATAGGGGTAACTGAAATGTCACTAGTATATAATTGAAGTTGTAGCACTTGGGGTCATCTCAATGCATAGGGATAGGGTTCATCTTGAGCTACCATACAACTAGTCTAACCCATTTTACTCTAATTAAATTAATAAAAGAACAACAATTTCAATGGTGAAACCCTAAGCTTAATCTAAGAAATGCATAAACAAATTAAAAACACCAAATTAAAGGCAAAAAATTAGGCATATCGTGAATATATAGAACAACACACACACATACACACACAAAAACAAACCATAATATGAATCTAACTACTTATTGACAAGTAAACATCATCAAATTAACAACAAGGATTAAAATAAACCAGAAAGAGAAGACAAGAATAAAGAATGGAGTGTTACCTAAAGATTTCATACACAAATTGGTTAGTTAGGAGTTATTGTGTTATTATTCTTGCTTACCAACTGCGAATCTAACCTAACAATAGCTAAATTTGGAAAAAAAAAAGAAGAAAGCTATCATGAAAAAAACAACTGCTAAAGAAACCTTAACATGAAAAAAGGAAAATAAGAGGAGAAAATGCAGATTTCAGAGAGAAAAGAGCGATATTAAAAGTAGAGAGAGACAAGAAGCATATTAGAAGGCAAAAGCATCAACTTTAAATACGAATGAAATAAATAAACAAAAATCCACATGATAAATGGACAGAATTTGATGAACCAAATTAAGCAAAGCAGTAAATAAAGCAAGAAATAGAGTAACACAATAAAAAGAACTTGGATTACACATAAAGTGTGTATTTGGAGGCTATATAACACAGATTATAAGTAAAGCTAACTCTAAGCTAGGCTAAACTAAAGTTATGCATAAATATGGTAACAAATACTCTTACCCTTACTAGAGCTCTGCAATAAAAGACACATTTGTTAGCCAAAGGGCTAGCATGCCCATGTTTGTTGACATAGGTTGACCATGCCTTACAGCCATTAAAGGACTTAAAATTACATTATGGCATGTATCACTATGTTTGGAAAAGATGAGTTTAAATGGATTAACTTTGCAAGAGAAGTATTCAACTTAAGTAAGCGGAAAATGGTTCAACACCCAATCTGCTTCATCTTGAAGTTGCTAAAGAGTTTAAAGTTGCTTTTAATGCCTCAAGTTGGCATAGGATTTTGAGTCAAAAAGGGTATCCAATAGCATACTTTAGTGACAAATCCATTGATTCTAGGAGGATAGGTACACCACCTATGAGAAAGAGTTTAATGCTTTAGTAAATTGTTCAGAATATCAGAGATTTTCTCTCCTTCCCAAATAAATTTTCTTTGGTGTGATCATGATTCTATGAATTCATTAATGAACCAAATTTTTTTTTTAAAAAAAAACATGTCAATTGGACGAAGTTCCAGCAAGATTAATCCATTGTGCTGATGCACCATATCTAGTGTTGAACATACTGTGTCTAATGCTTAAACACTTTATTTCCTATTACTTGGGATTTGGACTTAGCTATACCACCATTGAGTTTGCATATAAGTTATACTATGTGATGAACAAGTCCACTAGAAATAGCCCATTTGAAGTTGTGCATCAAGTCATTCATCAAATTTCTATTGATTTAGAAGTCAGTGACATTTGAGTTTTCCAAAACATCTGCCAAACATATTTAAGATTTGCATGCATATGTTCAACAAATATTTGCACAAAGTAATGAAAATTATAACCTTGTTATTGATGTGAATAATAGGAATTAAGCTTCAGTTGAATGAGGGTGACTATTAATGGTCCTATCTTCAATATTGAGCCTTTTTTTTTTTTACCTCTTTTCACCTTTATTTTTGAAACATCATGGCTCCAATGCATATTTTATTGATTTGTCTCCAGATTTATCTATTAGCCCTATCTTCAATATTGATGATTTCTGACACTTTATCAACGTACTTTTGACCTCCCACATTGTTTGCGAGTGTCACATCACGTGTAGTTTTTTGACTTCTTTAGTTTAGATGCCTAATTAAACATCCTTTCATTCTATCGTTTGTCATTGATGACGTTGAAGTTATCATCAAAGATGAAGTTCTAAGCATTAGTAGTGGAGGTTTTCAATGTTTCTTATTTCACTAGAAAGGTTGTCCCCGATTTTGTAACTTATTAGGTAGAGAAGATGACCTTGGTTGTATAGCTCCTAATTTTGCTCGATGAGTATCTGACGACAACTATTTGATGATGAGTTTTTCAAAGCCAAACATACATGATAGAATTCAAAAGGCGTGTTTTAGAATAAGGTTTAGGATAAGTTACTGAGAATTTGATCTGTTAATCTCTAAGGAATATCATTCTCCAATGATCCCATTTAGGATTTTATTTTGAGTTTCATGTTTTCCCTTATTTAGATTGATTTTCTCTCATGTTTTTCATTGGGTTATCTTGTTAGCTGTTAGTTATGGAGAAGGGGCTGTAGAGTCTTGCTCATACCATCACATGATACCTAAATTAAATGATAATTATCATAATATTGATTTTCCTCCCTCATCTCGAAATTTCTGCTCCCTACCTAACTTTGCATCTTGCACTCTAAATTCCTTTCTTTTTCCCCTTTTCCCTTTTCCCTTTTGATTTCTATCACCACAATATTGTATTTTTTGGAATTTGACTATAAATGTTACTAGATGTACTGACTAAATAGCGAGTAGGTACAATGACAATTATTAGAATGTGTTTCAATAAACATTATAAGTGCTTATTAAGAAATCAACTACTTGTAAGAGATTTTTCAGAAAATCATTTTAATAAAACAATTATGAAAAGTACTTATTAATATACCTTTCGACTGCATAAAAAATTGTTGACAAAGCTAGCATGGTTCATATAGTACTATAGTCCCAAAGTATACTATAAATTACAATAAACTATATAATAGTCCCACAGCATACTATATCCTATATTTATATATATATATATATATATATATATATATATGTTTGAAAAAAGGGGAAAAAGAGGAAAAGAAAGATAAGATAAAAAAATGCCTCTAATCTTAACACTCACCGAGTGGGGGAAAAAATACTCTATTTTAAGAAGTGCATTTGTTATTTAAGTTTACCTATAACTAAAAACCTTGCCGTCTCTATGATTTTTAACACTTAGAAAACAGTAACTAATTGTCTGACTATTTAAAATTTAAATTTGTTAGGGGTAAAGTTGTCCAATCATTTAATGTTCTAGTTTTTCAATAACTAAATGTGACAATTAATCTTTTAGGACAAATGAAAATAGAAACTATAACAGTCATAATGAGATGGACGAACTAATATTTTGAAGGTTTGACACTTTAGTTCTCCTAGGCATGACCATTGAAAGTAGCCCATAATTTTGTGAAAACAATAATTTACTCCTTTTGGGCTTTCTAAAGAGCCATAATTTAGTCTTCTTTCTCCACAAAACATTCTAGAAATTATTCTTGACCTAAAGTGAGATTTTTAGTAATTTAACTATTTTTTTCTTTTATGGAGTTCTGCGCCTGTATCATATGATGTCAATGAAACTCTAATAATAGTAATAGTATTACTAGAAGAGTGCGGTTATAGTGGTTGTCATTATATGACAAGCACCATAATTAAAAAAATCTTCAGCGTTCATTTATCTTTTATTGATCTGAACCGTTGAATTTTTTTTTTGTCATTAAATAGTTAGAAATGTATATTAAAAATCACAAAAAATATGTAAATATTGATGAAAATAATTTTTATGTGACATTGTTTGGTTGCTCTCAAATAACATTAGAAACACAAATTAATTTTTTTTTGTGAAAAAATGGTTTGTATATTTCCGCCAACTGGCGACTAATTTTTCGACGACCGACTTATATTCTCTCTTTCTCTGGCGACTCCAATCTCTCTTTTCCTTTCTGACGCCGAGGTTGTTCGTCCTCCTCTCACACCTCTGTCATATTGGGGGCTACCGGTCATATTCTGGCGTCCCCTAGCTGGTGTTCTCTGTCACGACCGGTGCCGACAATGTTTATGGGGAGAAGACAGGCGGCTGGGTGAGTCGTAGGGTTTGCTTAGTGTTTGTCTTTTTTTTTTAATTAATATGAATCTAAAGTTGTAGCAAATATATACTTAAAGTATTAAAAGGATGCTTGGTTAGATGGTCATTGCCATTCCTATGCATTCCATGGCATAGGTTCGAAGATCAGCAAAGCAAAATGGTGTGGACATTTTTGTAACGTTGGAGGCCAATCTCATAACATTGTTTACCATATTTATTTGAAATTATTTATTATTTTCACACTGCAAGTTAGTGTGGACATTTTTGTAACATTGGAAGCCAATCTCATAATATTGTTTACCATATTTATCTGAAATTATTTATTATTTTCACACTGCAAGTTATCTCCTAGTATTTTACTTTTTAAAGTCATGGTTTAGGAAACCCTAATCTCTTTATTCTATAAATTTGTTTCCAAGACTTTGTTCCCCCATCAACAAATAGTTATCCATCTCTCCTATTAAGTCACTCAAGGTCTCCTCCTATTCAACAGATCTTTGACAAAATAATTTAACACCCATATTGTGAAGCTTTTGAAAGTGGTTTTTTAACATTCAATGTAACGCCCCCAATAATACATAAATCATAGCTGCATTTACCTACCTAAGCATAGCACCAAGAAATCAATGAATGGGTGTTACCGCCGTCCGTAAGGACAAGGCTTCGCTTGAATATGAAAATTTAGCCATAAAAGCAAAGTTTATCTTCAAAGGGCGAACACGTCCATTCAAACCATTTAATCACATACAGGAATGATTCTAACTTCTCCGGGTTACATCAAGGTGATAACAACTTACATAACTCAGTTTAAATATACAGCTTGAACACCAAAATGCACCATGAAAAGGCATGAAAACATCTTAGCACTTCTATCCACCAATCATCTGGACGGTCCTGATTTATTTATCACCTTCATCCTCCCTGCCCGCCTGAGAGCTGTTTACTGAACATTTTCCTCAAAGAAAACATAAAAATATTTCGAACTATGAGCGAAAGCTCAGTACATGCATCCCTGTACTGATAAATATTCACTAGGGAAAGAAATTATGAGGGTCCGTTTTGCAATTCATTTTTATTTTAAAATAGGGAATGAGATGTATATAAAGCTAAATTGCCAATTATTATCTGATAGTGCACCCCTTAGTAACTGTTACGATCTATGTATAGATGTACACCTGCTAAGTTGACCGAAAGACCTGACCTGAAGCCGCGCGGATAACTGGAGGGCAATGCCCTATAATTGATAACTGGGGGGGTTACTAATTATGTGTTAAATCACTGATTCAATTGGTTCATTGATGTACTTACCAAAATATTATAATTTCGATAAATACGTGCTGATTTCTAAAGATACAGTTAATGAACGTACCTGAGATTTTTAAAAGCTAGATCATAGAACAAATAGATGCACTAAAATGGAGAGAATGAGCGTTTAGGCCTTGATTCTGTTCAAAAATCATTATAGACATATGAGGTTAGAATAAACTTATTTTTATAATGGATACATTTAAATAAAAAGGAAATAGGCTTTAAAGGATTTGTACAAACTAGTTGATAGGTTAAAGTAAGATGCTGAAGTTAAAATGCGGGGTTAAGGCACGGTGGAGAGTTTAAGTGGTAAGGGCTTATGACGAGGTATAGAAAGAATAAAGAAAAACATAAACTCCCGACCTCGAATTGAGACGCAAAACCCCAATATGTAAAGCTTAAGAGGTCCTCTAAAACTTTCCTGAAGGACACATAACCAGATTACTACGACAAGTTCCATAAAATGGGGTCAGAACACCAACATGTCAGATTTCAGGGTTGAAAAATTCATTCTCCCCAGGTTCAGTAAAATGGCCACAACTTCCTCCACAGAACTGGGATTAATGCGATTAAAAATTCCACTTAAAGCAACCTTCCAGACCAATCTATGCAACAAAAATTAGAATTTTTGGTTGGGCCGATTATTACCAGCTTTGATCTAAAGTTCGTCATGTTTCACTGAAAATTCCAGCCTCACTGTTTCAGGATGTTCTCTCACTTTTCACACCAAACCTCAACTTAAACTCTTTCTTAAGAGCATGTAAGCACACTATGGTACATCCCAACATCATACAAGATCACCACACTCAAATTCACTTCATATATATATATCCAACAAGGCTTACTTTCTAGGCACATAAACAAATACCTCAAGTTTAACACAAATTTGGTCCAAACCATGCATTCATGGATAAAACCCTAACTTTGGGTCAACTTGAACCCCATCTCATCTTTCCAACACATCGTAAAAACTATAATAAACTTCAATACATTAAAAGATAAGCAAAAACAAGGAGAAAACAAGCCATAAATATCACTTGAACAAGAAGCTTGCATACAAAAGATGAAACCCTAACCCTAACTTAATCCAAAATCAACTCCACCGTAAACCCTCAACAAGGTGATTCTTAATACCACAAAAACAACATAATCCATCAATAAAACAACCAAAATAAAGAACAAAAACCAACATGATCAAAGATCAAAATCAAAAATCAGCATAGATGTGAAAGAACACTTACTTTGTGCTAGCAAAGGAGGTTACAAGGATCCTTGATGCTTATGAAAGTGAAAGAGGTGTTTGGGGGTGGTGAGTGGGGTTGTTTTGTGAGGTTTTGGTGGTGGAAAGGTGGTGATATGGTGGTGGAATGGGGCTGCCGAGTAGAGAGAGAAAGAGGAGAGGGAAGAGAGAGAAAATCATTTGGTGAAAAATGAAGATAAAAGCCACTTTTTAATTTTTATACTCCCTTTATTACATGGCTTATTACTTGGCTGCAAATAGGGTAGAAAAGTCAATAATATCATGCTTGATTAAGGCTTAATTAAGAGGATTTAGCTAATTAAATAAAGGTCAAGTCTTGTTGCATCGAAATCGGCTTTAAACGGGCTCGGGTTTAGCGAAAAACTGAAACCGAGTGCATTTATGAATTTTTTTTTTTGAAGTTTGAGGTAAATGGTTGTGGTGCCATGAAAAGAATTTTAAACATTAAATTCTTAAATATCAAGGCCTAACTCAATTTCCAAAATTGACGAGAAGAAATCTCCAAGTTGCAAAGTAAGGGCCTCGTTAGAAATGTCCAAATAAGAATAATAAAAAGATGGGAATATAAAAAGAAATGATGTGAATGAAATGAACTCAATCACATGGATTAATGACATGAAGTTAATAAACAGAATTTAGGGTCGGACTATTACAGTCTTCCCCCCTTAAAAAGTTTCGTCCTCGAAACTAAGCTAGTGAACTTCCCCAAATCATGCTAGATTACCTCGAATAAATGTGGGTATTTGGCTTTCATTGCCTCTTCGGTCTCCCAAGTAGCTTCTTCGAAGGCATGGTTCGTCCAGAGTACTTTATCCAATGGTATCCGTTTGTTGCGCGGCTGTTTGATCCTGCGATCTAGTATTTGAACGGGACACTCTTCATATACTAGATCTTCAGCGATATCGACAGGTTCAGATACAATGGTATGGTTTGGATCTGGAATATATTTTCGAAGCTGAGAGATATGAAACACATTATGGACGTGCTCCAGTTCGGCATGCAACTCTAGGCGATAAGCGATAGGATTCAACCTCTCAACGATTTTATAAGGTCCAATGTACCTTGGACTCAATTTCCCCCGTACTCCGAACTTGTTCACACCTTTAGTTGGTGAAACTTTTAGAAAAACTTTATCACCGACTTGAAACTCTAGATGCCTTCTTCTTTTGTTTGCATAACTTTTCTGTCGACTTTGGGCAACCTTAATATGCTCCTGAATCTTTCTGATTATCTCAGTAGTCTCTTGGATCATTTCAGGACCTATAATCGCCTTAATCGGTGCCTCATCCAAATCACTCTATCACAACGGGGTTCTACATTTTCTCCCGTACAGAGCCTCAAATGGGGCCATTTTGATGGTGGATTGATAGATGTTGTTATAAGAGAATTCCACCAAAGGTAACATCTTCCCATTTCCCTTGAAACTCCAATACACAAGCTCTCAACATGTCCTCCAAAATTTGATTAACCCTTTCAGTTTGTCCATCTGTCTCTGGGTGATAGGAACTGCTGAAGTTTAGTTTGGTTCCAAAGGCCTTTTGAAGTGCTTCCCAGAAGCGCGCTTGGAATCGTTGATCCCTATCTGAGACTATGTCTAGAGGGATCCCATGTAGACGAACTATCTCCTTAACATACAGTTGGGCCAGTCTTTCTATTCCCCAAGTATCGTTAATTGGCAGGAAATGAGCCGACTTTGTGAGTCGATCAACTATGACCTAGATAGCATTCTTCTTCGAGGCAGAAAGGGGTAAACCCATAACAAAGTCCATTGAGATTGAATTCCACTTCCAAGTGGGAATTTCTAAGGGTCGTAGTTCACCCACAGGGTGTTGATGCTCTGCTTTAACTTTGTGGTAGATTAAACACTTGTTCACATATTCTGCAACATCTTTCTTCATATTATTCCACCAAAAATATTGTCTCAAATCTTTGTACATCTTTGTACCTCCTGGACGCACTGAATAACGAGTATTGTGAGCCTCTTCCAAGATTTGTTTTCTTACTTCCCCATTTTTGGGCACACATAGGCGATTCTGGAACCGTAAAGTCCCATCCTCGTGTATTACAAAACCCGAAGAGTTGCCTTTTTCTAGATTTTGCTTTATGCTTTGGAGATCGGGATCACTTTCCTGAGTCAGTCGAATTTCTTCCACCAGGGACGACTGAACCGTAAGTGCGGATAATTGAGCATTCAATTGCCCTGGAAATACTAATTGAATTCCAAAGTCCTGAAGTTCTCTCAAGAGGGTCAATTGAGTAATCACCACAATGTTTAAACTATGTTGCGCCTTCCTACTCAAGGCATCCGCCACCACATTTGCTTTACCAGGGTGGTATTGAATCTGCAAATCATAATCTTTAAGCACCTCAAGCCAACGTCGTTGCCTCAAGTTGAGCTCCTTTTGGGTGAAGATATACTTCAAACTTTGATGATCAGCATAGATCATGCACGGTACCCCATATAAATAATGCCTCCAAATTTTCAAGGCAAAGACCATAGCTGCTAGTTCCAGGTCTTGGGTAGGATAGTTTTTCTCGTATGGCTTGAGTTGTCGAGAGGCATACGCCACTAGTTTGTCCTCTTGCATCAGTACACACCCTAGACCGTTCTTCAATGTGTCACTATAAACTGTATACTCCTTCCCTTCCATTGGTAACGTGAGAATTGGGGTGGTAATTAGTCGCTGCCTTAGCTCTTGGAAAGCTTTCTCACATCTTTCAGTCCACTCGAACGTATTCACCTTCTTCAACAAATTGGTCAGTGGTGAAGCGATTTTCGAAAAGTCCTGGACGAACCTCCGATAATAACCTGCTAAACCCAGAAAACTTCTAATTTCAGTGACATTAGTAGGCCTTGGCCATTCTATGATTGCTTTCACCTTTTGGGGGTCAACTTTAATTCCTTCTTTGGTAATCACATGCCCCAAAAATACCACTTCCTCCAGCCAAAATTCACATTTCTTTAATTTGCCATAGATTTGATGCTCCCTCAAGGTTTGCAATACTGTTCGCAATTGGTCAGCATGCCCCTCCTTATCCTTAGAATAGATAAGGATGTCATCTATGAACACCACTACAAACTTGTCTAAATAAGGTCTGAAAACCCTGTTCATAAGCTCCATGAAGGCTGCAGGAGCATTAGTGAGACCAAAAGGCATTACTGTGAACTCATAGTGACCATACCTGGTTCTAAATGCTGTCTTAGGAATGTCATCAGGTTTAATCCTAAGTTGATGGTACCCTGACCTCAAATCACTCTTAGAGAACACTCATGCCCCTTGTAATTGGTCAAACAAATCATCTATTCGTGGTAGAGGGTACTTGTTCTTGATGCTAATCTTGTTCAACTCCCTATAATCAATACATAGCCTCAAGGTTCCGTCCTTCTTCTTGACAAACAACACTGGAGCACCCCATGGTGACACACTTGGCCTAATAAAGCCCTTTTGTAACAGTTCATCTAGTTGAAGCTTTAATTCCTTAAGCTCGGTTGGGGCCATACGATATAGGGCTTTAGAAATGGGTTGGGCTCCAGGAATTAACTTGATCCCAAAATCAATTTCCCTCTGCGGGGGTAGTTCTGGTAATTCTTCTGGGAAAACATCTTCAAATTAACAAACCACAGGTATATTCTCTACTTCCTCTTCTTTTGTTTGGGTGCTGATAGCATAACACCAATATCCAATGCATCCTTTATATAATAGCTTACTTGCTTTCATAGCAGAAATCAAAGGACAAGAGTTTGCCTCTCTCTGCCCATAAAAACACACTTTTCTTCCTTTTTCATCTTTCAGGATAACCTTAAGATCTTCACAATCGATTTGGGCTCCATAAGAATGCAACCAATTCATCCCTAAAATGATATCAAAATCAGACAAGTCAAATTGAATCAAATCCACAGGGAAGGTGGTTTCACCAATGGTGATGGGGACAAGTTGATAAGAGAGGGGGCACTCAATCACAGAATTATTGGGTAGCTTGATTCTATACTTGGTTGCCATCCTTCTGTTCTCAAGGCCCAATTGTTTAGTAGATCGGGTATATATAAACGAATGAGTGGCACCAGAATCAAATAATACGCAAAATGGCTTTGAATTTAAAAAGAGAGTTCCAGTGACTACCGTACCAGAGGTAACAGCTTCCTTTTTGTTCATCACAAATGCCCTTCCTGCAACTGCAGGCCTTGAAGGTGGAGGTCCCTAGCGGAGCGGGGCCAAGGGTTTCGCTGTGCCCTTGTCTACAGCTTTTAGTCGTCGGGGGCATGTTGCGATAAGATGTTCAGAACTTCCACACCACATGCATTTGTTGGTGCCAACGCGGCATTCAGGAGTGGTGTGATTTGCTCTTCCACACTTTGCACACGGTGCTGTTGAGCCTGCAGAACGGCTCTTGGAGGGAACAGGAGTAGGTTTCTTCTGGTTCTGCTGGTTCTGGTTCACACTCTCACTTGGAGTCCCCTGCTTAAACCCCTTTCTCTTGTGGTTGATTGGATTCAATGCCCTCAACTCTGTCTTTACTCTTTCCACTTCTGCTGCTCGCTCATAAAATTCTTGATAAGTCAGCATTGGTTGTCCAGCTAACTGATTTCGAATATAGAAGGCCAAACCTTCCTCAAACCTTCTCATCTTTAACCTCTTAGATGACACAAATTCAGAGACAACCTAGATAGTTCGGTGAACTTACTAGCATACTGCATCACTGACATGCTACCACTCATTTTTAACTCCATAAATTCTTTTTCCTTTTGCCTTTGCACCACAACTGGGTAAAACTTTGCCCTCAACTCTACTAAGAATTTATTCCAGGTGAATTCAGGCCCTATGAGCTTATCCTTCATTGTATTCCACCGAATGTCAGCTTCACCTGACAAGTAATATGTCCCAATGTTCATTTTCTTTTCCTGTGGTACCTGCACTACGGTAAAAATTTTCTCCATTCCCCTTATCCATTCCTCCAATACCACTGGATCATAAGATCCATTGTAAACTTTAGGGTTGCGCCGTGCTACCCTATCTGCCAATTTATCCTCCTTAGGAGGGGTTTCAGTAGGTACCTGAGGAATCCGCTTCATCAATTCGGCAACTAAGGTTGGCCAGTAACTCGGGTTTCCTAAGTTGCTAGCCAATTCAGAGAGCGACGGCGACACATCACCATGTGGTTGTCCCTGACATGAGGCTTGATCCCCGGAACCCTGGCCTTGCTCCGAATTATCCTCCACATGCACCTCAATGTCGTTTTGAGACATTCTGATCAGACATTGAATAAACAATTCAGACACTGGGACCCCAAACATATAAGATAAACATGCCCAATAAATATATAAGAGATGGCTCATAGAATATTTCATAACTCAAGGCATCCTTATTTCATTTCATAACTGCTTACTTACACACATAATTGCTGATTTATATACAAACAACAAAGGCATATAACACCTAACTGAGTGGGCAAGCCTAAATTTGACTCCTAAACACTAAACACTAAATAGCCCCTAGACACTAGATCCGTCGCGTGACAAAAAAGAGTTACGGATCATGTGGCCATGGTCAGAGAGGATTGGACTAACTATATACAATGTTAGATGTCACACAAAACATAACCATCCAATCCCACCATACCATATGTACATACAGGGCTCAAAATAAAAAAAAAACACCGCGCCGATCCTTAGAGCCACCTAATGATCCCTAGATGGATCGTAATCTGGGTCTGACTCGTCATCAGGTTCTTCACCTGAATCAAAACTGCTTGTGGATGCCTCCGACTCGGCATCACCAACCTCTGGTTGAACTTGGGGCTCATGTTCGTCCTCTACCATCAACTCATCCTCCTCTTGCTCCCCTGGCTGCTCTATCCCCATCTCCTCATTGCCTTGATCCTCCTCGGGGTCATCCTCCTCAGGATCCTTCTCCTCAGGATCATCCTCCCGGTGGTCCTTACTGGAACTGATCACCACTAGGTCCGGGGTATCAGGGATGTTTATCACCTCGTGGGCCTCCCCAGGGCTCTCAGGCATCAGTGGGGTGCCTGGTACGGGTGGGTTAGGTGGCTCCTGTGCTGGCGCTGGGGCTACTGGTGGAGGATGGACCTGATGGAGGGGAAAAACGTGTTGAAGGGTTTCCATGGTAAGTCCCCTCAGTTCAAACTCCTCTCTCAACAACAACTCTGCAGTGAGAGTCGTCCAAGCCCCCCCTGGGCCCGAAACCTAGGCCTATCTACGCCTGGGTTCCCTGTCATCATAAAGTCATTATAACGGTGCCTGAATTCCACCCACGGGCCAACCGGGGGTAAGGACCAAAACAATCTCCACACACGGAACGCAATACTGTGAAACTCGGAATAAGGGTCCTGCGCGTGTTCCTCCATACTAATATGGAGCAACGCAATGTGTGCTATCATTGATCCACCCAGCAACAGGTACACACCATAGGGATCCATCCAACAAAGAAAACACATATGTGAGGTACAGGCAAACATAACCATAGCCACCCATAAATAAGGAACATGCAAATAAAAGTAACTTGCATTCTCCTAACATCACTCTAACAACATGCGATAGCCCCTCCTAACAACCACTCTCACCCTATAGTTTCTAGCTCTACTTTCCTCAAGAAATCTCAACCTGGCTCTGATACCAAATCTATAACGCCCCCAATAATACATAAATCATAGTTGTATTTACCTACCTAAGCATAGCACCAAGAAATCAATGAATGGGCGTTACCGCCGTCCGCAAGGACAAGGCTTCGCTTGAATATGAAAATTTAGCCATAAAATCAAAGTTTATCTTCAAAGGGTGAACACGTCCATTCAAACCATTTAATTACATACAAGAATGATTCTAACTTCTCCGGATTACATCAAGGTCATAACAACATACATAACTCATTTTAAATATATAGCTGGAACACCAAAATGCACCATGAAAAGGCATGAAAACATCTTAGCACGTCTATCCACCAATCATCTGGACGGTCCTGATTTATTTATCACCTTCAGCCTCCCTGCCCGCCTGAGAGCGGTTTACTGAACATTTTTCTAAAACAAAACATAAAAACATTTTGAACTGTGAGCGAAAGCTCAGTACATGCATCCCTGTACTAATAAAGATTCACTGGGAAAAGAAATTATGAGGGCCCGTTTTGCAATTCATTTTTATTTTAAAACAGGGAATGAGATGTATATAAAACTAAATTGCCAATTATTATCTGATAGTGCACGCCTTAGTAATTGTTACGATCTATGTATAGGTGTACACCTGCCAAGCCGACCGGAAGACCTGGCTTGAAACCGCGCGGATAACTGGAGGGCAATACCCTGTAACTCATAACTGGGGGGGTCACTAATTATGTGTTAGATCACTGATTCAATTGGTTCATTGATGT
The DNA here is from genome assembly GCA_017589665.1 of Selenicereus undatus. Classification (NCBI taxonomy): domain Eukaryota; kingdom Viridiplantae; phylum Streptophyta; class Magnoliopsida; order Caryophyllales; family Cactaceae; genus Selenicereus; species Selenicereus undatus. The sequence continues at coordinate 68,541,836 of JACYFF010031957.1, forward strand.
ACTTATCAAAACATTATAATTTTGATAAATACATGCTGATTTCTCAAGATACAGTCAATGAATGTACCTGAGATTTTTAAAAGCTAGATCACATAATAAATAGATGCACTAAAATGGAGAGAATGAGCGTTTAGGCCTTGATTCTGTTCAAAAATCATTATAGACATATGAGGTTAGAATAAACTTATTTTTATAATGGATACATTTAAATAAAAAGGAAATAGGCTTTAAAGGATTTGTACAAACCAGTTGATAGGTTAAACTAAGATGCTGAAGTTAAAATGCGGGTTAAGGCACGGTGGAGAGTTTAAGGGGTAAGGGCCTATGACGAGGTATAGAAAGAATAAAGAAAAACTTAAACTCCTGACCTCGAATTGAGACGTAAAACCCCAATATGTAAAGATTAAGAGGTCCTCTAAAACTTTCCTGAAGGACACATAACCAGATTACTACGACAGGTTCCATAAAATGGGGTCAGAACACCAACATGTTAGATTTCAGTGCTGAAAAATTCATTCTGCCCAGGTTCAGTAAAATGGCCATAACTTCCTCCATAGAACTCGGATTAGTGCGATTCAAAATTCCTCTTAAGGCTAACATCGAGACCTATCTACGCACCAAAAATCATAATTTTTGGTTGGGCCGATTATTACTAGATTTGATCCAAAGTTCGTCCTGTTTCACTGAAAATTCCAGCCTCACTGTTTTAGGATGTTCTCTCACTTTTCACACCAAACCTCAACTTAAACTCTTTCTTAAGAGCATGTAAGCACACTATGGTACATCCCAACATCATACAAGATCACCATACTCAAATTCACTTCATATATATATCCAACAAGGCTTACTTTCTAGGCACATAAACACATACCTCAAGTTTAACACAAATTTGGTCCAAACCATGCATTCATGGATAAAACCCTAACTGTGGGTCAACTTGAACCCCATCTCATCTTTCCAACACATCATAAAAATCATAATAAACTTCAATACATTAAAAGATAAGCAAAAACAAGGAGAAAACAAGCCATAAATATCACTTGAACAAGAAGCTTGCATACAAAAGATGAAACCCTAACCCTAACTTAATCCAAAATCAACTCCACCGTAAACCCTCAACAAGGTGATTCTTAATACCACAAAAACAGCATAATCCATCATTAAAACAACCAAAATAAAGAACAAAAACCAACATGATCAAAGATCAAAATCAAAAATCAGCATAGAGGTGAAAGAACACTTACTTTGTGCTAGCAAAGGAGGTTACAAGGATCCTTGATGCTTATGAAAGTGAAAGAGGTGTTTGGGGGTGGTGAGTGGGGTTGTTTTGTGAGGTTTCAGTGGTGGAAAGGTGGTGATATGGTGGTGGAATGGGGCTGCCGAGTAGAGAGAGAAAGAGGAGAGGGAAGAGAGAGAAAATCATTTGGTGAAAAATGAAGATAAAAGCCACTTTTTAATTTTTATACTCCCTTTATTACATGGCTTATTACTTGGCTGCAAATAGGGTAGAAACGTCAATAATATCATGCTTGATTAAGGCTTAATTAAGAGGATTTAGCTAATTAAATAAAGGTCAAATCTTGTTGCATCGAAATCGGCTTTAAACGGGCTCGGGTTTAGCGAAAAACTGAAACCGAGTGAATTTACGAATTTTTTATTTTTTTTTTAAAAGTTTGAGATAAATGGTTGTGGTGCCATGAAAAGAATTTTAAACATTAAATTCTTAAATATCAAGGCCTAACTCAATTTCCAAAATTGACGAGAAGAAATCCCCGAATTGCAAAGTAAGGGCCCCGTTAGAAATGTCCAAATGAGAATAATAAAAAGATGGGAATATAAAAAGAAATGATGTGAATTAAATGAACTCAATCACATGGATTAATGACATGAAATTGATAAACAGAATTTAGGGTCGGACTATTACATTCAATCTCTTACTTGATGATTAATAATGTTATTTAGTATAAAATTCGTTGTATTTGTTATAGATTATGGGAGAAATTTGTTTTTGCAAATGTAATTAGTAGGTTTAAATCGTTTTGTTGCAATGGGATAAGTGTTTTGAGCATATGTGAATTTGATAGGGTTTTCTTTTTCTTTTATGGTTGCAACTTTATTAGTTTTGATTGAACTTTAATTAGAATTAGACCTATGCTTTTTATTTGTTGTTGAAATATGATGGAGATATTTGTACCGTTTTTTTTGGTGCAATAGTATAGGTTGGTAATTTTGTGAACAAATGTAGTTAGAAGTTACAGATTTTGTAATAAATTTGTTAGTTTTGACTTTTTTTTTTATCTATATAGAAGTTAATTTTGTTATGTATGCCTGATCTCTCGATTCTATACATTTGCATGATGTTTGATCAATTTGAAATCAAAAATATAATTTTAATTCATTTTCATGTTATTGTAGCGTAAGTGTAATTCTTTGCTATAATCATTACTTTAATAAGTCTGTTTGGTCCTTAGAAAATTTGGTAGAAAGAAAAGTTAAAGGAAAAAAAATATGAAGGAAAAAAAAGTAGAGAGAAAATGAGTTTTTTTTCTCTTGTTTGGATTGAGGAAAAAATACGAGAATTTGGATGAAAAATTTGAATGTTGATGAACTACTTGAATCATGTTGATATCATTTAAGCAATGTAAGGTTAGAGGAGATTGGGAATTTTCCTCAAACTTTCCTCACAATTTTATGAGGAAAATTTTATCACTTGTTTCTAATAATTTTTCCACCTAACTTTCCTCCATATTTTTTTTCTTTGTGATTTTCTCTAAACCAAACACAAGAGAAAAAGTAACTTTCCTAAATTTTTTTCTTTCCACCAAACTTTCCTAGGTCTAAACGGAGCCTTAAGTGGTTCCTAAATGTTTTTTTTTTTTGGTTATGTAGTACATCATGGTTGTGAGTAATGAAGAGACTAGTTTACATTTTGAAGAGTTAGACCATCAAAGTGGCAAAGATGATGATAGTAATTCTTCGGATTTTGGGGTTACAATAATTGAGGATTTGCATGATAAAAATTTATGGGTATTATTTGGTAAAAAACTTGAAGATTTCACCTAGAGAGACATGAGAAAATTAATACTCAAATCTTTGGATTTATACTATAAATTTTATAAAATGTATGCAAAGTTGGAAGGTTTCGGAGTTTGGGAAAAAACGGCATGCAAGAGTAGAACCGATGGGCATCTAACTTCCAAAATATTATAATGTTCTACAGAAGGTCTTCGTCTTCAAAAGTATCTAGAAAACCATGATAGGAGAAGGAAGCCAAAAGGGTTAACCGATTTGATTGCCAAGTTAAAATTCAATTTAAATTGATCAAACATGCAGATCATTGGATTGTGACAAGATTTGTGGCTAAACATACACATTCCCTAGCAAAACAAAAGCAAACAGTGTACTTGAGGTAGGTTATGAATTTGTAATTAATTTTTCATATTTTGATTCCTTATTTTGTGTATCATATTATTAAAGTACGTTTTTAATAAAGTATGATTTTTTATATATAAAAAAAAGATCTCATAGAGAAATTTCGGAGGATGATAAGAAGGAGACGGAAGAAATGTATGATGCTGCTATTCCCTCATGCATTATAATGCAATCTCTGGCAAATCGAGTTAGAGGTCTTCATGAGCTTCGTTAATTTGAAGACGACATGAAATATCATCTCCGCAAGTATAGAAATGAGCAAACTATAGACGGTGATACGGATGTTCTTTTGGCATATTTATGAGGAAAGAAAGAAGTTGATGCTCTACATATTTCTTGAGATATACTGAGGATGAGGAGGGCAGGTTGGAGAACCTATTTTGGTGTGATAAAAAGTCATGCATAGATTATAAAACTCTTGGGCACGTTCTTGCATTTGACACCACCTATAAATGTAATACATATAACAAACCACGTGTAGTGCTTGTTGGTATAAACCATAATAGAAAGACAATGACATTTGGTTGTGCTCTAGTCGTCCATGAAAAAGAGTATTCTTTTATTTGGGTTTTGGAACAATTGGTTAAAGTAGGGGATGGACAAAAGTCAGACACAGTTTTAACAAATGGTGACAAAGTAATGGCTAATGCAATTAAAGTTGTATTTCCGGAAGCAAGAAACAGATTATTTTTGTGGTATCTAATGAAAAATGTGCAATCGAATGGGGTTAATGAGTTTACAACTGGTTTCATTAAGTGCGTTAATAAATACCAAACCCTTGAAGATTTTGAAGTTGGTTGGCAAGAACTTGTTTCCCATCATGGTGTCCAATAATGAAAGTGGGCAATTGACTTGTAAAATGATAGGGAAAAGTAGGCAGAAGCATATCTACGAGGATGCTTTTAACGCCCCCAAATTAAACATGTTTCACTGCTTGTATATTCCTTAACAACGCCTCAATTATAAAATGATAAACCCAATGATAGGGGTGTTACCACCGTCCAAAAAGGACAATGCTTGAAACATGAGTACCATAAATAACATAGCTAAGCATAACCTTAGCCATACACATTCACATATGATCAACCACTTACAAATAGTGTTAACCTGTGTAAGGTTTATAAACCATAGCAAAACAAATCACCATCTAATCAACATCTCCATCCATTGAAGATTTCAAAATACAGCTTTAAAGTATGCATAAACTGTATCAATGTTGATCTAGCCAGATTTCCTTGCTTAACTGATTCTCTTCAGCTGGTTTGCTAGCACGAGGGCAATTCTCTGAGTATTTGCCTAAAACAAAACATGAAAAACATTTCGAACTGTGAGCCGAAGCTCAGTACATGCATTCTTATGTTGATAAATGATCTCTGAATAAACTATTTGGGCGGCTGCTTTGCAATTCAATTTAAGTTAAAATAGTGAATGAGATGAATGTAAAACTGCATTGCTAGTTATTATCTGATAGTGAACCCCTTGATACTATTACGATCTATGGATATGTGTACACCTGCCAAGCCGATCGGGGACCTGGCCTGAAGCCGCGCGGGTAACTGGAGGGCAATGCCCTGTAACTGATAACTGATGGGGTCACTCATTATGTGATAAAGCACTGATTAAATTGATTCATCGATGTACTTACCAAAACATTACGATTTCGATAAATACGTACTGATTTCTAAAGATACAGGCAATGAACGTACCTGAAAGTTTTAAATGCTAGTTCACAGAGTAACAAGATGCACTAAAGTGGAGAGAATGAAAGGTTGGGCCTTGATTCTGTTGAAAAGATTATTATAGGAACATGGGGTCAGAAATGAAGTTGTTCTCATAATTGATACCTTTAAATAAAACTGGCATAATTGATACTTTTAAATAAAGCTGGCTTATAAAGAATCTGGCCTATAAAGAATTTGTACGAACCACTTTATAGATTAAACTAAAATGCTGGAGTTAAATAAATTATAGAAATGATGATTTAAGGCACGGTAGCCAGTTCTGAGGGTAAGGGTTTATAACGAGGGTACGGAAAGAATAAATCAGAACTTATACTCCCGGTCTCAAAATAAGACCTAAAACCCCAATATATAAAGCTTGGGAAGTCCTCTAAAACTTTCCTTGAGGACACATAACATGATTCCCACGATAGGGTGCAAAAAAAGGGGCTAGAATACCAACATATCAGTTTGGGGTGCAGGGAAATCAGTTTAAAATCCATCCTGCACTGGTTCAGTAAAATGATCATAACTTTCTCCACAGACCTTGGATTAATGCGATTCAAGAGCCATTTCAAATCTAACACACTGACCTATCTACCCACCAAAAATCAAAATTTTTGACTGGGCCGATAATTACCAGCTTTATCTCAAAGTTTGTCCTGTTTTTTTGAAAATTCCACCCTCACTGTTTTAGTTTGTTCCTTCATTTTTTTACACCAATCCTCAACTTAAACTCTTTCTTAAGAGCATGTAAACACACTTTTGTACATCCCAACATCATACAAAAACACCACACACAATTCCACTTCATATCCATATCCAATAAAGCTCCTTTTCTAGTCACATATACACACACCTCAAGTTTAATCCTAGTTTGGTCCAAACCATGCATTTTGGATAAAACCCTAACGTTGGGTCAACTTGAACTCACTCCTATCTTTTCAAAACACCATAAACATCACAACAAACTTCAATATATTAAGAGATGAGCAAAAACAAGGATAAAACAATCAATAAACAACACTTCAACATGAAGCTTGCATGACTACGATGAAACCCTAACCCTAGCCTCTTCCAATTTCAACTCCACCATGCTTCATCACCAAGATGATTCTTAATACCATAAAAAATAGCATAATCCATCACTAAAACAACCAAAATTACGTCATGGAACCAAGATGATAATTAAGGCTTAATGATGGTAATTAGATAAGCAAATGGGTTAGGAACGTGTTGGGCCAAAATTGGGCTTAATTTGGGCCCGGAAGAAAATTAAACTGTACGTGATTAAATTCTCCGTAGCTCGAAATTAAATTTTTCAAATGTCATGAAAAATAATTTAATCTTTTAACCCATAATTATCAAGGCCTAATATCAATTTTTCTGAAAAATTATTTTTCATAAATGAGACTCGAATTGCAAAGTAGAGCCCCAAATGAATTCTCCTAACCGAGATTATTAAATGAGATAAATAAATGTGAAAAATTAATAACATGGCTTAATTAAATAAATAAACATGATTTAGGGTCGGGCTATTGCAACCGTCCCCCCTTAAAGAGTTTCGTCCTCAAAACTTATGAACTTCGATGATCATGCAAGGTGATTTCAAATAGATATCAGTACTTGGCTTTCACTTGCTTCTCAGTTTGTCAAGTAGCTTTTGAGGAGGTATCATTTGTCCAAAGTAATATGATTAAAGATGTCTGCTTGACGCTGAACTACTTAATCCTGAGATCTAATATCTAGATTGGGTGCTCTTGAAACACAAGACCCTCAATGACCGCAATGGATTTGGTTATGACGGTGTGGTTAGGATCTGAAATGTACTGCCTGAGTTACAAGGTAAGGAACACAGAACATGTTATGCACATGTTTGAGTTATATATGCAGATCTGGTAGATAAGTTATGGAATTCGACCTTTCAATGAATTGATATGGTGAAACTTTCTTACAACCTTAATTGATGAAACTTTCTTAAAAACCTTGTTATACAGATGAAAATCCAGGAATCTCCTTTTTTTTTTTATCAATATAGCATTTTTGTCGCTTTCAATAGGATATTTTCGGGACTCTTCTAACATGTGTCACCTTGTTAAATGCTGGAGAAGATTTTCATGACCCATAAGATGATTGGTTGCCAATGTCCGCCGTTATTTTGTCCTGATGTTTAATGAAGGATTCTCTGCTAGTGCTATTACAACGTTGACCGCTGGGAGTTCCATACTTTCTTCAAATGCAAATGTTGGTCGTAGGTCGTGAAGCACTACAGGCTCCAACTTAGAAGAGTTGATCGATTGATTTTTTAGAAGCTTGCCCATCTGTTTTTGGATGATAAGAACTGTAAAAGTTTAATCTAGTTCTAAAGGCTCTTTGAAGTGCTTGCCATAACAGGCTTGAAATCTCTGATATCGGTGATACACTATATATGAGGGAATCCCATGACAAAGTCCATTGAAATTGAATCCCTTTCTCAAGGTTTTGCTTTATTCTTTGGAGCTCAAGATCATCATCCTGATTCACTCTAATTTCCTACATTGGGGAGGACTATAAGGTAAGTGTCGGCATTTGAACATTCGCCTTCCTGTGCGACACTAATTGAATGTCCAAGTCCTCAAGTTCTCTCAAGTGATTCAGTTGAGTAGTTACTATAGTGTTCAAGGTATGTTGCGCCTCCTGTTCAGGGCGTCTACCTACATTTCCCTTTCTTGGTTGACATTGAACCTGCCACAACTAATGTTTTATGTAGATTGAGCTTCTTCTAAGTGAGGATATACTTCAAACTCTGATGGTCAGTATAGATTGCACAAGGTACACTTTACATGTAATGTTTTTAAATTCTCAATGCACCTGGATTATGGGTAAGGTACCACCCATAAGACTTGAACTGTTGGGAGGAATAAGGTACCACTATATCTTCTTGCTAACTTTGTAGCCTACTTCAACAAATTGGTCAGGGAAGATAATATTTGATAAATCCTTTCTGAACTCGATAACTCCCTGCTAAACTCAAACAATTTCTAGTCTCAGTGCATTGGTGGATCTTCGACACTTTGTAACAACTTTCGCCTTTTGTAAATTGACATTAATCTAATCCCTTGGAAGCATATGTTCCAAAAATACCATTGCTTCTAACTAGTACTCATGCTTCTTGTATTTGCTATGAAAGTCATGTTCCCTCAAGGTCTGCAACACTATCCACAAATGAATAGGATACTCATCTCTGTCCTTGGAGTATTTCAAGATATTTGTTTTATAAACACCACCACAAACTTGTCCAAATAGGGTATGAAACTCTATTCATAAGATCCATAAAGGCCGCAGGGCCATTGATTAGGCCAAAAGGCATCACAATGAATTCATAGTGACCCAAACATGGTCCTTAGTGTGGTTTTGGGAATGTCTTTAGGTATAATCCTAAGTTGATGGTACCCTGATCTCAAATCGATCTTAGAAAAGACTCATACTCCTTGCAGTTGATCAAATAAGTCATCTACTTGGGGTGATGGGTATGTGTTTTTGATGGTGATCTTGTTCAGCTCTCTGTAATCAATACATAACCTCCAGGTTCCATTCTTCTTCTTTACAGACAGAACTAGACATCCTATGATAGCACACTTGAATGGTTTGATAAATCTCTTCTGTGATAACTCTTCTAACTGAAACTTCAGTTCTTTAAGCTCAATTGGGGCCATAAGATATGAGGTTTTTGAGATAAATTAGGCACCAGGGATTAATTCAATCTCATAATCAATTTCTCTTTGCGGAGCAGTCTCAGTAACTTTTTCGAAAAACTTCTCTGAACTCACAAACCATAGGGATGTCTTTTGCTTTTTCTTCCTTCGGTTGAATGTTACTAGCATAACACCAATACATAATATATCCTTGATATAAGAGCTCATTGGTTTTCATAACAGAATTTAAAGGACAAGATTTTCCTTTTCTTTGCCCATGAAACATATTTCTCTGCCTTGTTCATCTCTTGAAATAACCTTAGGGTAATCACAATCTATCTTGACCCCATAAGTACACAAGCAGCTCATTTCCGGAATGATAACAAAGTCTGATGAGTCAAAATGAATCGAAACTCCAGGGAATACTATCCCGCCAACTGTAATAGACACATGTTTATGGGAGGTAGAACACTCAACTTTAGAGTCGTTGGATAACTTGATTCCATAATTGGTTTCTGCCTCCTTATTCTCAAGATTCACTTGCATTGTAAATCATGTGAATATAAATGAATGAGTGGCAACTGAATCAATCAATAGACAAAATGGTTTCGAAATTAAAAGAAAGCTTCAGTAACTACTGCACCAGAGGTAGTAGCTTCCTTCTTGCTCAACACATAAGCCTTTCCTACAGTTGCGAGCCTTGAAAGATAGAGCCCTTCTCTACAGCCTTTAGTTTTCTGGAACTGGCAGCGATGAGGTGCTCTGGGCTACCACACGATGTGCATTTGTTAGTTCCCACTTAGCAATCCGGAGTGTTGTGGTTAATTCTTCCACAAATCTGCTCCGAGTGAAACCAAACCCTAAGAGCCTATTCTTAACAGTGTTCCGGCAAATATTGGTTTCATCAGTTAGATAAAATGTTCCAATGTTCACCCTTTTATACCCTGGAACCTCTATTACAGTGAAAATTTTCTCTACTCCTCGAATCCATTCTTAAGGTTCCACTGTGTCATACTTTCCACTCTAGAGTTCTTTAGTCTGAATCAACTGAAGGCGTTTTTCCAAAGGGCAGTAACCCATCAAAATTTCTAACTGACGCAATCCAAATGCATGGCAAAGATTTTGATTGTCAAACTTAAGCTTTATGCAAGTGATCTTCCGAAGGAAACTTAGATTGACTCAGCCAAAAAGGTAGACACATTGCGTTCCGCTTAGCAATGGATTCCACAAGTTGGACAACAATCAACTGCTACACAAAGCGCAATTAAGATCTACCTTCTATTCCAGCGTGCTACAAAGTTATCACCTATTGACATGGGTGCAACCTAATCATAATCCAGCTACTAGAATTAAGTGACCAGAACTGATGAAGATGTGACATGAGAGTGAATGGTGCTGCAACTGGATAGGGAGATGCCATGACGACAGGATGACTAAGCCCCTGGTCAAAGCGAGGAATATCCAAACAGTTGATAATCCAACCAAGACAATGGTAAATGGTATGCTACCAGAAAATGCAGTGATATATTTTCAAGAGTAATATCTACTTCACAGATTGAGGTGGAGTCAAAGGACTACTTGAAAGAATTTGGGCAATTTAAGCAAATCTTGAGTTGTAGTTAATTGAAGCCAAATGTCTCTCTAAAGTGTCCTTGGTTTCTCTTATATGGAATGGTCAGTAGTCAATGGTTTCAAAACTTATGTATAATAGAATAAACCTTTCCAAAATCCTACAATTCAGGGGGTACTACATCAAGAACCCCCCTATAGCTCTCTTAGATGGAATCCTTGGGTTATAGAAGAAAATATATCTGCAATCATTAAAGCATGTTAAAGTAGTTGTCACTTGAATCCAAGAACGCACAAAATGACACCCATATGATGAGGAAGCATATGCTCAAAGTTGCAGGTACCCACTAACTTGGACAGTCTGTACCAGTAGACTTCTAGGCTGAATTTCATTAACCAATGGTCTCCAAATGTGGTACAACATGGGTCATTGGAAAGCTTACTTTCTGTACTTTGACATAGACTAACCAAAACATCCCTATCTGATGGAATGCATAAGCTACAAGTGAGCTAAACTTAGACGTTGTGCATTAGGATTCTGCCCAGTTTGCAGACTTTGATTTGTCTATTTGAATAACCAAATGACCTCCAATCCACTTGAAACTTTTTTCATATGAAAGATGTCTCCTTAACCTTAAAATTGGGATGGAAAACCCTTGCGTAAATCATATTGATCATGGACAAGGGTTATCTCAAAGTCGGTCCTTATGTAATGATTAAAACTATCAAGTTGATTGAACTTGTATATTCTGCCCATACTTAGTTTTCCCTATGCATTTAACCTCAAAATGAGTCAAGGGCCTTCATAGCATACATCTGTAACAACCCCTAACCCTAGGGCTACGACTGTTAGTGATTCTTAGGTTTCTGGGGTGAAACGGACTGAGTTTCGCCTACAAACTGGCCATTTTACATCAAATCCCCTCCATTGACTGGAAGTATAAAAGGATATCAAATCAAGCTCAACAGCTGCACATCGAAGATCAAAACTCTACGGGCCACACGCCGAGAGTACAAGAGTTTACATCCCAAAAATAAATAATTTCAGCTAAAAGGACGACATACCATTCAGATGGGTGGCTCATATGGCCATGCCGAGAGACTTCTGGACAATATGGCGATACTTACCTAAATGCAGTGGAGCACTTTCAACTTGTTATCTCCGTCAAATCTGCTACTTGAGATCAAACTATATATACTTTATACGAATCCACCTGACAAAGAAGAATATATGAGTAGAATATGTGCGAGATAAGCAGACATTACCAGTGCCACAAATCTCCAAGGATATCATAATAATCCTCAGTCCTCACTAACGAATTTCTCATTATCTTAACTCCATACTCTATGTCCCATAAAGAAAATCCCAACCTGGCTCTGATACCAAATCTGTAACGTCCCCAAATTAAAAATGTTTCACTGCTTGTATTTTCCTTAATAACGCCTCAATTATAAAATGCTAAACCCAATGATAGGGGTGTTACCGTCGTCCAAAAAGGACGAGGCTTGAAACATGAGTACCATAAATAACATAGCTAAGCATAACCTCAGCCATACACATTCACATATGATCAACCACTTACAAACAGTGTTAACCCATGTAAGGTTCATAAACCATAGCAAAACAAATCACCATATAATCAACATCTCCGTCCACTGAAGATTTCAAAATATAGCTTTAAAGTATGCATAAAATGTATCAATGCTGATCCAGCCAGATTTCCTTGCTTAACTGATTCTCTTCAGCTGGTTTGCTAGCATGAGGGCAATTCTCTAAGTATTTGCGTAAAACAAAACATAAAAAAAATTTCGAACTGTGAGCCGAAGCTCAGTACATGCATTCCTGTATTGATAAATGATCTCTGAATAAACTGTTTGGGCGGCCGCTTTGCAATTCAATTTAAGTTAAAACAGTGAATGAGATGAATGTAAATATGCATTGCTAGTTATTATTGGATAGTGAACCCCTTGATACTGCTATGATCTATGGATAGGTGTACACCTGCCAAGCCGATTGGGGACTTAGCCTGAAGCCGCACAGGTAACTGGAGGGCAATGCCCTGTAACTGATAACTGATGGGGTCACTAATTATGTGATAAAGCACTGATTAAATTGATTCATTGATGTGCTTACCAAAACATTACGATTTCGATAAATACGTACTGATTTCTAAAGATACAAGCAATGAACGTATCTGGAAGTTTTAAATGCTAGTTCATAGAGTAATAAGATGCACTAAAGTGGAGCGAATGAAAGCTTAGGCCTTGATTCTGTTCAAATAATTATTATAGGAACATGAGGTCAGAAAAGAACTTGTTCTCATAATTGATACCTTTAAATAAAACTGGCATAATTGATACTTTTAAATAAAACTGGCTTATAAAGAATCTGGTCCATAAAGAATTTGTACGAACCAGTTTATAGATTCAACTAAAATGCTGAAGCTAAATAAATTACAAAAATGATGATTTAAGGCACTGGTTAAATTGATTCATCGATGTACTTACCAAACATTACGATTTCGATAAATACGTACTGATTTCTAAAGATACAGGCAATGAACGTACCTAGAAGTTTTAAATGCTAGTTCATAGAGTAATAATATGCACTAAAGTGGAGCGAATGAAAGCTTAGGAATTGATTTTGTTCAAAAGATTATTATAGGAACATGAGGTTAGAAATGAACTTCCTCTCATAATTGATACCTTTAAATAAAACTGGCATAATTGATACTTTTAAATAAAACTGGCTTATAAAGAATTTGGTCTATAAAGAATTTGTATGAACCATTTTATAGATTAAAATAAAATGCTGAAGCTAAATAAATTATAGAAATGATGATTTAAGGCATGGTAGCCAATTCAGAGGGTAAGGATTTATAACGAGGGTACGGAAAGAATAATTCAAAACTTATACTCCCGATATCGAAATAAGACCTAAAAACCCAATATATAAAGCTTAGGAAGTCCTCTAAAAATTTCCTTCAGGACACATAACATGATTCCCACGATATGGTGCATAAAATGGGGCTAGAACACCCACATATCAGTTTGGAGTGTAGGGAAATCAGTTTAAAAATCCATCCTGCACTGGTTCAGTAAAATGACCATAACTTTCTCCACAGACCTTGGATTAATGCGATTCAAGAGCCATTTCAAATCTAACACACTGACCTATCTACCCACCAAAAATCAAAATTTTTTGCTGGGCCGATAATTACAAGTTTTATCTCAAAGTTTGTCCTGTTTTTCTGAAAATTCCACCCTCACTGTTTTAGTTTGTTCCTTCATTTTTTTACACCAATCCTCAACTTAAACTCTTTCTTAAGAGCATGTAAACACAATTTTGTACATCTCAACATCATACAAAAACACCACACACAATTCCACTTCATATCCGTATCGAATAAAGCTCCTTTTCTAGTCACATATACACACACCTCAAGTTTAATCCTAGTTTGGTCCAAACCATGCATTTTGGATAAAACCCTAACTTTGAGTCAACTTGAACTCACTCCCATCTCTTCAAAACACCATAAACACCATAAAAAAGTTCAATATATTAAGAGATAAGCGAAAACAAGGATAAAACAATCAACAAACAACACTTGAACATGAAGCTTACATAACTAAGATGAAACCCTAACCCTAGCCTCTTCCAATTTCAACTCCACCATGCTTCATCACCAAGATGATTCTTAATACCATAAAAAATAGCATAATCCATCACTAAACACAACCAAAATTATGTCATGGAACCGAGGTGATAATTAAGGCTTAATGATGGTAATTAGATAAGCAAATGGGTTAGGAACCTATTGGGCCAAAATTGGGCTTAATTTGGGCTCGAAAGAAAATTAAACTGTACGCGAATAAATTTTTTGTAGCTCGAAATTAAATTTTTGAAATGTCATGAAAAATAATTTAATCTTTTAACCCATAATTATCGAGGCCTAATATAAATTCTTTGAAAAATTATTTTTGGTAAATGAAACTCGAATTGCAAAGTAGAGCCCCAAATGAATTCTCCCAACCGAGATGATTAAATGAGATAAATAAATGTGAGAAATTAATAACATGGCTTAATTAAATAAATAAACATGATTTAGGGTCGGGCTATTACAATAATTTTTGAGGTATAAAAATACAACAAGGACAACACCTCCCTGAGTGGGTGCCACTTTCGTAGGGTCTGGGGAGATCCAAACATAGGCAGTCTTACCTCTACCGACATCCCTGCCTGTAAAGAGGTTGAATCCAATAGACGCACAAAATAAGATTTTGTGAAAACATTTATCAAAGAAGCATTTTTTAAAAACCTTTAATGAGACACAAACTAAGGGTACACAACAAGGAATGAATGAAGACATAGTAATCAACAGGTGGTCGTAACTATATAAACATAAATACAACATAAGTATAACATAGTAGAGGAATGCACTATACCTTAGCAAATAGAGATAGGTAAGTAATGTCTCGTGCCGGATGAATGTACTACTTGCATACAAACACGACATACGAAGAAAAACCCCCCCCTACCCTACTACAATTGGAAAACCACAGCCAAATCAGGTGGCCAACTCCTTATGTTCCAAGATCCTAATCCTATCCCGCCATAGTCTCCTATCCTAAGCCATATCCTCCAACAATTCTACAACTTTCAAGTCATCTCTAATGTCTCATCCAAACTCTTCTTTTGTCGTCCCTTCCCTTTTTTTGCCTTCTGGGATGTTAATCATCTCACATATTCTCACTGGAGCATCCACACTCCTTTTCACATGGTCAAACCATTTGAGTCTTGTTTCCCTCATCTTATCTACGATGGGAGCTACTTTAGCTATGTCTCTGATTACTCCATTATAAAATCTATCCATTCTCGTATAACCACTCATCCACCTAATCATCCTCATCTCTTCTACCATCAACCTTTGAACCTGTGTCTTTCTTATAGGCTAACACTTCGATCCATACAATGCAGCAGGTCTAACTACCATACAATAAACTTTGCCTTTGAGTACTACAGGCATCCTCTTATCACACAACACACCTGAAGCATACTTCCATTTTGCCGACCCACTTTTATGCGTTGGTTAATATCGTTGTCAATATCCCCATTCTGTTGAATGATTGAGCCTAAATATTTAAACTTCTCGACCTTCGGTATCATCATCCCATCAATGGTTACTTCTCCCCCTGTATCTTCCCTTCGACTGAAACAACAGTGTAGGTATTCAGCTTTTGATCTACTTACTCTAAAACCTCAAGACTCCAGTGAATGTCTCCATTGCTCCAACCTGTCATTGACTCCTTCTCTGGTCTCATCACTAAGAACAATATCATCTACGAATAACATACACCATGATAACTCATCTTGAATTCCTTTTATAAGTTCGTTCGTAACTAAAGTGAGTAGAGAAGGGCTTGAAGCGGAACCCTATGGCAGGCCCACCCCAACGTAGAAGTCATTAGTAGTCCCTCCTGGCGTCCTAACACTTGTCCTACCTCCCTTGTATATATGCCTAATAACTCGAATATACACAGGTGACACTCATTTCTTTTCCAAGCATCTCCATAACACTTCACACGGAACTCTATCATATGCCTTTTCCAGGTCAATGAACACCAAATGAAGATCTACCTTTCTATCTCTGTACAATTCTATGAGCCTTCTAATGAGGTAAATCGCCTCTATTGTTGACCTACCAGGTATAAAACCAAATTGGTTCTCTA
The DNA here is from genome assembly GCA_017589665.1 of Selenicereus undatus. NCBI lineage: Eukaryota > Viridiplantae > Streptophyta > Magnoliopsida > Caryophyllales > Cactaceae > Selenicereus > Selenicereus undatus. The sequence goes on from JACYFF010031957.1 coordinate 68,557,959, forward strand.
ATATCGAAATACCCTTCCGCAGCCTTCTCTCAATCACCCTCTCTTATAACATCATAGTGTGACTGAGCAACTTTATACCCCTATGATTATTATAATCGTGAATATGACCTTTGTTCTTGTATAATGGGTTGATTGTACTAAACCTCCAATCTTTGGGCATTTTAGCGGACCTAAAAATAACACTAAAAAGCTCCATTAACCACTCTAATCCTTGTTCACTCAAACACTTCCACACTTCCACCGGAATCTGGTCTGATCCCTTTATCTTCCCATTGGTGAACTTCTTTATGACCTCTTTAATGTCGTCCTTGCTAATAGGTTCACACAATCAAGGATCAAGATGCCTCTCACTACTCTCTCTATCCCTACTTCAAAAATCTTCCATCACTTCACCATTGAGGAGTGTGTAAAAGTAACTTTGCCATCTCTCCTTGATTTTTTCATCCTCAAACAAAACCTTACCATTTGGAGGTATAAAAATAATTATCTTAATTGATTAATCGTTTGGAATATAATTGTTTGAAGAGTTAACTTAATATATGATTTTTCCATTGTTGTAGGAATGAAGAGTACACAATGAGTTTGGGGCATGCACAAAACAACTAAAATAGGGATCGATCCAATGATAAACCTACATAGACTTGTTCAATTGCATGAACAAGTGATTGTAGAGCAAAGAAGAGCAAATGGACATAGTGATCACACAACACTTCACACCTTTCCTCTTATAGAAGTAGTACTATACAACATCAAGGCACATGCTATACAGGTATCTACGAGAAATTGTTATTACCTTTTGTGCAAGGAGATGTGCTTTGAGTCATTTTATGTTGTATAAGGTGAAAAATAAAACATTGATGGTCCCAATGAACCTATTTGGTATTGCTTGCAAGCAGTTGAACGTGAAGAAATTTGGTATATAGTAATTAGGGATGGTGCACATCAAATGATGTATTGTTATTGCATGAAGTTGGAATCGGTCGGTTTTCCATGCCACCACAAGTTTGCAATAATGAAATATGCAAATATGCAGGAGATTCCAAGTGGTTGCATCATTGAACGATGGACTATTTGGGCTAAGGAACAAATTAAGCTTTATGAAGACAATATCACACATGAAGAAGGTAATGTATTTGATGGAAATAGGAGAATAAGGGACCCATAGGTTGTAATTTCAGAAGGGGCATCAAAGGGCAAAAGGTCTCGAAGTTGCAGCAAATGTAGTAATATAGGGCATACTAGACGCACATGTCCAAAAAATGGCAATTGTAAGTCTGATGGGAAAGAAGCATTACAAAGTATGGACTTGAATGAAGTTTATAGTACAAGCCCTCAATATTCACTGACAAACTCTTAGGAGAAAATAGGTAAAAACAACACAAAATTAGTTCGTGAAAAACTAATGAGTGACATGCCAAATTTTTACATTGATGGTGAAATATAAAAAGGTAAATATCATTATTCATATAACATTTACAAGTTCACCAAATTATTTTTATCAACATGGTGTAATAGCATATTATAATATCAAATCATGACTTTATTGAGCTTGCAAGTTGTATACAGCGAAGAAGTGGAAAACCTTGACAAGAATCCTCAAATTGTTGATTGGTTTCCGGATGAAGATTGGTGAAGATTACGATACTATTGTTTTCATTTGTAATTGAATTGTCTACGCATCATGCACATTGATTTGATTGGGAAACTCAAAACTAAGTTTGAATTTTGCTTAGTCCTTTGATCGTAGTTTAATATAGTAAGTCAAAACACTGTAATAAACTTATCACTAACAAATTCTAAATTTAAATTCTGCTGCATTGAACTCGCTAATCACAAGTTTCGCCATGTATTTCAATTACTCCGCTGGCATTTCAATAGGCTGTAAAAAAGCATCTACAATACACAAGACCATTTTTCTACTACGCACAAGGGGCTAATATTTTGTGCTTTTAAATTCTTACAAAAAACTTCATTTCGCTCCATGCACAATTATTAGATGCTTTAATATACTTCAGAACATACTCTGCTATGTCGGGATGCACATTGTGATAGATCTTAATAGTATCAAGCTTAGTTGACACCATATTTTTAAAAGTATCAAGTTCGTTATATATTTTCGCTAAATTTTTGGTGCAATTTCATGGATAATTTGTATTCTCACTCGAAATCTTCTCATTAATCTACAAGAAATAGTTTAACAAAATCAACACCATATTTAAGAAATGAGGATACCACTAAAGTCCTAATTCTAAACAATTTAAACTACAAAGTTCTAATCTTTAATGTTTTAAAGGGTCAGGAAATTATCAAACAAATTATAAACAAAAAAATGTTAATATACAAATATTAACGTTAATCATGCAAAGGTGCTCAATTCATAAAATTTTTAAAAAATGCACAAGTAAAATTGGAATCTTTAAACTCACTTGATCAACTTTTGTTTCACCGTACTCACCAAAACATTTCAATGAAGAATTCATATTAGGCTTTTTCATGAGGTTAATGTTCATATCCAATTGGTGGAGCATACGTAAATTACTTAATAAATTTATATAAGTGATGCACTGGAGTCTATAAAAGGAGTTCCATAACAAATAAAGTTGTCATTAAAGATTATTTTTTAAAATAAATAAATAAATAAATAAGTATACAAGAAATTCAATTTCCAAAAAAAGAATAGAATAACATATCCTATTTTCCATAGACAATATGCACCATTAAAAAGGAAGGAGAAAAACGTCCAAATTCACCATTGTCAATATTCAAACCTAGGCTACAGAGGCTACGCAAGCAATCCGGAAACCATTCAGCTAAGCAGATTGTCAATGCACTAGATACAGACTTTATTATAAGCATTAAATACACGTTAATCAAAAATAAAAAAACGATAAACGAGCTCGCAATCTTATGAAGCACCTATTCGATGACGCCGTCGCTCGTCTTCTCCCCGTAACAAGTGCCGGCATCAGTGCTGATGGTGAATATCAGCTAGGGGAGGCCATAATATGACCAGTAGGCTCCCAATACGATAGAGATGTGAGAGAGGAGGAGGACGACAACATAATGATCCACTACCACCAGTAACCTTCTTGCCCAAATTGGAACAACCTAGTTTCCAGAAAGAGGAAAAGAGAGACAGGAGTCTGTTACACCTATTTTTGACTCCGTTTTAGCCCTTATTTGACCCATTTTTCTTAGCGTTTTCATGTCAAGTTTAGATGAAAAAGGGGACAAATTCACTTCCTTTGATTCAATTGTACTTATAATGTGTTTTGTCTTACTTTCAGGAGCAATTCTTGGGTTTTGATAGAAAGGAAGACCTTAGGAGCGATTTGAAAGATGCATAGAGGTCCAACGAAGCCCTAAGAGCACAAGTGAGAGCTGCAGGAAGCGCACGGTCGTGCTACAGGAGTGCACAACCGTGCTGCAGGACCAGAAGCTACGCACTGGCTGGTGTAAGGTCGTGCGTCCTGCCAGGGCTTGGGTGCGCGGTCGTGCATCCTTGAAGCACGACCGTGTCTCCTACCTACCGTCGCGATTTAAGCAGTTTCCAACCTTTATAAAGGGGCTTTTTCTTTCTTTTTGGAGGGGGCCTTTTGTTAGGTTCCTAAGATGGCCAATTAGGGTTTATCCTAGCCTCCACAAACCCCTTTAGGGGGAGATTAGATTAGGTTAGTACTTGTATCAATTGTAGAGGATTTTGGATTTGCAATTGAAGATTAAGTTCTTCTCCTTTTCTCTTTAATTTCATGCTTTTTAATTTATTTGCTAGTTCAATAGATTATTGTTTTGCTTTGGTTTCAATGTTTGTTTGTGAATTAAAGCTTTGATCTTTGGTTGTGTTTTGTTCTTGAGATAGCCAATTGATTCTTATTTAGGCCTTGACCTAACTTATTTATGCTAGAATTTAGAGATTTCTTTCATGCCCACCACGTGTTCAATGAAATGCTTGAGAGAGCTTTCATCTTTATTTTTGGGGCAATTGACTTATGCTGAGAGATGAGGTCGATTATCTATTGTGGGTAGAGAGAATAGCTGGGATTCGAACATGAAAATAGTCTTGGTCGCTGGCTAGGTCAAGGGTTGTCAACCTTGTAGTTTAATTGCGCCAATCCCATGAAAATAGGTGGTTAGAACAATTAAACTAGCCTTCGACCCTTGAGAGAGGGCTTGGGTGGTCTCTAATGATGCAACCGATCATCTCTGAATACTAGCGTAACTTCAGAAGGTTAAGGTTTGACTTGATTAGTTGGTTTATCTCAGGTTTAATCATAATCAAAGTTTTTTGTTTCTTTTAGTAGTTTAGTTCTGTTTTCCATCCCTGTTTGTTTTGCGTAGCTTGAGACGCTTTACTTAGTTTTGGTACTTGGAAACACAACTCCCCGTGGACGACAACCCGAGTACTCAACGATGCACCTTGCACTTGGGGTTTATAAATATTAAAACTCTATTTTTTCCCTAACAAGTTTTTGGCGCCGTTGCCGTGGAGTTGGCGTTTTTCAATATCAGGGTTTATTTGAGCTTTCAAGACTAGGCCTTTTAGAAACTCCAAAAAAAAAATTCAAAATAAAAAATTTCAAAAAATTCAAGATGGCTATTTTCCATTTAGCTCAGTTTGAGCGTGAACCTTTCTGGCACTACTTGTCTAGGTTGAATGATTATCGTGCTCAATATGTTCTTTTTGAGTATGCGAAATGGGAAATATGTGATGTTGTGGTTGAGGCGATAACACATGAGACCCGAGCCAGCTTTGAGTCTATGTGTTATGGTGGTATGTGTTACTTAGATGTTGATAATATGCAAGATCTGTTTCAGTCCTTTGCTCGGTATCAGTGGCACCACGAGCAAGCTAGTGAGTCTTTTGAGTGCCCTTACCCCACTTTCTATGATTTTCATGCTTATTCTTCTGCTGTGTGCGCTTATTGTTCATCTTTTGATCACGATGCGAATTCTTGTCCCTATTATGATATTTCCGAAGAATGTTATGCTAAGTTTGAAGCCATGATAGGGACAATGAATGAGCGACTTGAGAGTTTTGTTGGTAAGATGGGGGAGTGTCCTATTGCTTGAGACCCTTGTCCATCTTCTCCTAGACTTGAGGTCAGTCTCTATGATGATTATGAGTCTTCCCTTCCCCTAGAGTCGAGTTTTATTGATGTTACACTTTCCATCGACCTTGGGAAAGCGTTTGATCCTCCCTTGACTCCTTCATCACTTGTCGCTCCATCCTTACCTAGCACACCTAGAGACACTACTGGCGGTGTCTTGTGTTTACTTTCTACTCCCCTCCCTTCAGTTTAGTGCACGGGGTTAGAGATGGGTGAGTCTCCTAGGGGTGGCGCTAGTTTTGTTGAGGATGATTTGCTCGATTGGTCAGGCGATATTGCACTATTAGAGCCTTCTTATGAGGAGTTGTATAGTGATGATGTGAGGGTTAGTACAGCTCCTAGAATTGAGCATATTGATCCCATTTGCACCGAGCCACTTAACTTGACCCCCATTTCATCCCTTTTACTTCCCACCATCCCCTCTCTTTGCCACACATTTCATGAGTCCCTAGGTGATATTAGTGGGTTTCACCCTTCATTTGATCCATATTGCACATACCTAGAGGACGTACCTACGAAAATCATGTGGAGTACTTTCTTTGATCATGATTCTGATTTTTCTATAGCATTTGATGAGTTTAAGAGGGCACTAACTTTGCTTGCTCCATCTTTCCTAGTGTTCACTTATTCACACCATTCTGAGAAGCATGCAACAGTGCACGACAAGGTTCTGAGAGCGTTGACCGCATCTGAGTTGACGACTCACATCTTGAGAGACAAGGAGGGGCTAATGCTCCTTGCGCCCTTATGGCATAGTTTGAGTACATTCAGTACCCGACCTGATATAATCGATCTAACTCTTCTCCCTTCTTTTTATTTTCTTTCTTTTTCTTTTTGTTTAGTTGTGGATATGAGGATTGTGTTTTTGTTGGTGATCATCTTGAGGTGAAATTTGGCATGTTGTTGAGCCATTGATGGCTATGATCACCATTTTTTTTTATTTTTGTGCACATTTGTGTTTTGTGATTGGTGGTGTTGATGAATTGGTATACCTTTGTTTTTGGTGGTTAGTTTTGTATATAGGTGTGGTCTTGTTTTTGATTTGGTGAGCGTTTTTGGGAGAGTGTGCTAGCTTGTGTATATGTGTGCAAGTTTAGTGTTCTTGTGTGTGTTTGTTTTGTTTTGTGCGTCTTGTGTGTGTTTTTGTTTTCTTTATTTTTGTGTGTTTTGTTGTTAGTGATGACTCTCAGCTCCTAATGAGGACATTGTGAGATTTAGGTGTGGGGGTGGGGTCATTTACCCTTTTATTCTTATTTTTGTGCAAAATTTTCAATTTTTGTGCAAATTTTTAAATGTTTCCTTTTCTTCGCATAGTTTTTCTTTTTGGCTTTTGGGGTCTTGTACTATTTTCACTGACTTTGATCCCTTGTACCTTAGCTATTAGCTTGTACCTAATTAAGTTGTTCACGATAGATCTTTGTCCCAAGTGTGTCACTCTCAGTCCCAATTCTAACCCCAGTAGTCTGTTATAGCTATATAATCCAGTCCTTGTGTACACTTCATCATTATCTTAGGATCTTAGTCTTCCGTGATTGACTCTCCCACCTATTTTCGACACGGTTACTTTAATTTTTGTCTACATTCACAAAAACAAAAAAAATAAAAAAAATAAAATTTGGAATGACAAGTATCCCTTTGAGGCATACGCCACTAGTCTTTACCATTTGAGACATATGCTACTGGGTGTTACCCTTTGAGTCAATACTGCTACTGGGAAAGCTTGCTTCCCTTGTTAATAAGTTAATAATGTAGCATGTGTCAGTCAGGTGGGAACGAGTTTGATTTTGGTAGGCTTGAGTCCTAGGATGATGATATACTCACACACCAAGCATAAGGATGGATTCCAGGTTTTGATGAACAGTAGGGTGAAAAGTTGGTGCTTTGATGTCATGTACGTGGATAGACACTCTTGATATGTACACTATGTTTATATACAAGCTAATATCTTTGTTGCATTGGTGATTTGGTTGGTTATAATGCGTACAGTTTTTCCCCATGTATAGATATTTATTCCTTGTTTGTACATCTATTTTGTTTTCTTTGTTTTCCTTTCTCCTTTTGCACTTATTTTTCTTTTTCAAGATCTTGTGGGTATATCTTCTGCCAACCCTCACGAGACCTCACTCGTCCACTTGGGGGAACCAAGGGATTTAAAGGGCTTGTTGCATACGCCAAATGCAACCGTGATTCCTACAACAGTGACTTAGGTTCCTATGTTAGTTCTCATTTTTATTTTGCTCAAGGACGAGCAAAAAGATAGGTGTGGGGGTATTTGTTATACCTATTTTTGACCCCATTTTAGCCCTTATTTGACCCATTTTTCTCGGTGTTTTTATGTCAAGTTAGATGAAAAAGGGTCAAATTCACTTCCTCTGATTCAATTGTGCTTATAATGTGTTTTGTCTTACTTTCAGGAGAATTTCTCAGGTTTTGATAGAAATGAAGACCTTAGGAGCGATTTGAAGGATGCATAGAGGTCCAACGAAGCCCCAGGAGCACAAGTGAGAGCTGCAGGAAGCGCACGGTCGTGCTATAGGAGTGGACAACCGTGCTGCAGGACCAGAAGTTACGCACTGGCTGGTGCACAGTCGTGCATCCTACCAGGGCTTGGGTGCGCGGCCGTGCGTCGTCGAAGTACGACCGTGCATTCTACCTGCCGTAGCGATTTAAGCGGTTTCCATCCTTTATAAAGGGGCTTTTTCTTTCTTTTTGGAGGAGGGCCTTTTGTTGGGTTCTTAAGATGGCCAATTAGGGTTTATCTTAGTGTAACACCCCCGACCTCACCGGGTCGTGTTACACGCCATAGTCTTCCCTGGGAAAGACTGTTAAGGCAACTTACTTAAACTTATTTGAAACATAACATAAAAGAGACTCAATATTTAAAACTTAAGCCACTATAACATAATTGTGTCTTGAGTTTAACCCTCGGGTTAGGAATGCTAGGATTTTCTTAATTTTCTGGGGCAAAACGGGCAGAGTTTTCCCTAAAAACTTATCGTTTCCTAGGCTTACAGCCTTACATTATATCCCTGCAACACAAAAGGGTACTAAATAACACCAACAACTCAACGACTACACGCTAGAGTCGACAACTCTACGGGCCACAAGCCCGGAGTATACAGAGCTTTCTATTTTTCATAAACTGTACAAGGAAAATGATTACTTACATAACCTTACAATCACAATCGACATTACATAACAATATCATAAACACAGCAACACAGTCCAAGCAAGTCCACTCTGGGCGCTCCATGCATCAGTCACATACCTGTGGATCTGGGAAAAAGTGGAAAAGTAATGGGAATGAGCAACCACCGCTCAGTGAGTAAACCCTCTCTCCCAGAACATACTTAAAATACATATTAACTTACGAAAGCCTTTCGTAATTCATTTTAGTTGAAGAGCTTACACATAATACATCATATTCGAACCATAAACCAAGTGAAGGAATAGTCATACCAAAAAGCTTAACTTTAGTAGAAACCGTATTGCTAATAAAATTACGTAAACCCAGAAACATAGCATAAAAGGAGTTTTAAGTTTCACTTACCGAAAACATACATAGTAACTTATTCAGGTAAACGAGGAGACTAGACTCTTAGAGGTACTTTGTTACTGCAATCCCGAGTCGGCCAAACTCGAGCGACAACATACGCCTATCCGGACAGGCATCATACAATGCTGAGACATAATTTTCATACTTAGACTTCAGGCGGGAATCAAACCACCATCCCTGAATCTGTCATAACATAACATGCGTGATACTAGGCGGGAACAAAGCCACCATCCCTGGGTCTCAAACTTAAGCTTAAAGTTTCTAGAGTAGCTCCTCCATGTATACATAGACATAAACATAATGATTCGTACACATACATACTTATACATAGACATAAACATAATCATTCGTACACATACATACTTATACTTATTCATATATATATCTTAGGAACTTATAACATTCATACACATAAATACTTACATACACATACATACTTAGTAGACAAACATGCTTATACTTATTCATATATAGGTTTTATGAACTTAAAACCTGAAAACATAATTTTCTTGAAACTTTAGCGTTAGGCAAACAACGAGAAAGGCCTCTTAAATACATGGTGAGTATACTAACTCACGATTCAGAACTTGGGTAGTTACTAGCATGCACTTCAAAGCTAGGATTCACATACACAACTCCAATTGCCCTTTTTCAGATCGTTTCAATCTTTTAAACACAAAAGAAGGAATTTGATATAAACCAAGTTTACTAATTAATAAATCAATAGTTCAAAAGCTTTTCATAATCGAAATAAATTTGCTAATGTGTAAACTAACTTTGTAAAATACGTTTATGAATTCGTAAAATGAGTTCGTTTCGAACTTAAAAGCTTCATAAAAACGTAATTAGTTTGCTAAATCATAAAACAATTTCGTTTTCAACTTAAAAGCTTCTTAATGACGTAACACGTTTGTTAGTTTGTAAAACATCTTCGTTTTAAACTTACAAGCTTCTTAGAAACAAAATAAGATTTGTTAGTAGGTAAATCGGCTTCATAAATAACTTAAAGACTTCTTATAATGTAAATCGTTTACTAAATCATAAAACAACATAGTTTTTAACTTAAATGCTTTGTGTAAATGTAAACGACTGCTAACTCATAAAACGACTTCACTTTTTAGCTAAAAACTTCATTTAAATGTAATGTGTCTGCTAAATCGTAAATCGAAACTCATTTGAAACATAACGTGTTAGTCAATGCTTAATTCAAACTATGTTCGAAGCTTAAAAGCTTCTCATAAACGTTATAAGTTTATTAACACATAAATCGACTTCCTTTGAAACTTCAAAGCTTCTTAAAAACGTAATAAGCTTGTTAAATTGTAAAACGATTTTGTCACGAACTTAAAAGCTTCGTATAAACATAATAAGTTTGTTAAATCGTAAAACGATTTTACTTCTAACTTAAAAGCTTCGTATAAACGTAATAAGTTTACTAAATCATAAAACGACTTCGTGTATAACTTAGAAAGTTTCTCTCAAACATAATACGTCTATTAATTCGCAAAACAACTTCATTTCTAACTTAAAAGCTTCTTAAGAACGTAAAACGATCGCTAGTTTGAAAAACGATTCCATTTTAGCTTAAAGGCTTCTTGATAACATAATACGTTTACTAATTCGAGGAACAACTTCGATTTTAATTAAAAGCTTATTAGAAACGTAATGAGCTTGGCAAATCGTAAATCGATACCCATTTGAAACTTAGATACTTAGTTAGCAATAAATGCAAGCTAGATTCATTTGAAAATTTCATTTTAACTCAAGATGGGTGTGAGGATAAACTAAAGGCTTAAAATGTTCCCAAACTTGCTACCATTCAAAAACATCAGCACCTGTCTTGAAACTTCATAAAGACTCAAAAATCTATCTTGAGGCCAACTTATGAAGTATTCATTTGTTTGTCCACATATACAATCGAATTCATACAACAACAATCCAATCTACCAATTCAGTAAGCTGATTCATAAACTAATTATTCGAAATCCTCAAAATAGGAAGGATTAAAGGTTTACCCACCTCGAATCCAAGCTATATGCGTGCAAATTGGCTAGTATTAAAGCTAAATTCGAACTCCACACACCCAGAAATCCGGCCGCCTTTGCGTGAGGTTCGAACACCACCAAACCCAAAACCCTAACTCACAATTTTTGAAGGATTTAGGCACACTTAGCACGAATTAAAGGGAATTCAAGCAAGGATTCAGTTTATAGAGGTAAGGTTGCTTGAATTCTCACCTGCATACACGAAATCCACCGGTGTTCGGTCAGTTCTGCGTTGAAATGGGTTCAGCCACGCGCAGGGGAAGACGCTGGCGCCTGGTGGGCGTCAACTGGGGTCCGGTCAGGCCTGAGACGCAGCGTGGCAGCGAGGAACAGAGAAGAGAAGGCAGTGGAGCTTGAGGTCTGCGAATGGTGGAGGAAGCAGAAGAAAGGGCAGAGAGAAGGAGGGTGTCGGGCACGCGTGAAGGAGGAAGAAGAAGCAGGCGGGGGGGGGGGGGGTCACGCGTGTGATAATTTTAATCCCCTCCTCCCCCCCTTTTTTTGATTCAATACTACAACAAAACTTCAACCTATTGTATTAATAATCGAATACCTGGGCCTCTATTCATAAACTGAAATCCTAAATATAATCATTGGTCAGCTTACTCGCCCTTGATTATATTAAGGATTGATTTAGTAAATTACAGAGCTATCACCAGGGTTCAATAATCTAAACGTATTTGGGAATCACTTTTGTTGAAATTTCAAGGAATCGAAGGCTTATCTTGTTACACAACTTTAGGAAATCTATTTTTGGGATCTAAAGTTGAATAAATCAATAACTTGGGCGATATGACAGTTGTAGGTTGGCGGATATTAAAATAAAATTTTCCAACCCAACAGGCATAATGTTCATTAAGCAAGTACAACAAAACTCTGGGTCTCACACTTAGCCTCCACAAACCCCTTTAGGGGGAGATTAGATTAGGTTAGTACTTGTATCAATTGTAGAAGATTTTGGATTCACAATTGAAGACTAAGTTCTTCTACTCCTTTTCTCTTTAATTTCATGCTTTTTAATTTATTTGCGAGTTCAATAGATTATTGTTTTGCTTTGGTTTCAATGTTTGTTTGTGAATTAAAGCTTTGATCTTTGGTTGTGGTTTGGTCTTGAGATGGCTAATTGATTCTTTTTTAGGACAATTGATTCTTTTTTAGGCCTTGACCTAACTTATTTATGCTAGAATTTAGAGATTTCTTTCATACCCACCACGTGTTCGATGAAATGCTTGAGAGAGCTTTCATCTTTATTTTTGGAGAAATCGACTTATGCTGAGAGACGAGGTCGATTATCTAGTGTGGGCAGAGAGAATAGCTGGGATTCAAACATGAAAATAGTCTCTGTTGCTAGCTAGGTCAAGGGTTGTCAACCTTGTAGTTTAATTGTGCCAATCCCATGAAAATGGGTGGTTAGAACAATTAAACTAGCCTATGACCCTTGAGAGAGGGCTTGGGTGGTCTATTGTAACACCCCCAACCCTAAAGCCATGAGTGTTACTATTTTGTTCTTAAATCCTGGGACAAAACGGACAGAGTTTTCCCTAAAAATTGACTATTTTCCCAGGCTTACAGCCTTACAATTAATTCCCTGCACTGAAAATAACAGTAAAACTAACTCAACGGCCACCCGCCGGAGTTCACAGCTCTACAGGCTACCCACCCGGAGCACCACAATCAATGCACTATAATGTTTAAAAAAATGAACAACGAAGGGTACAACCCTGACAACTTAGATGGTGGCTCATACGGCCATATAGAGCGACTCTAATGATATGCAAACCAAGCACATAAGAACTTAATTTACAATCATTACATTATAACACACACTTTGCAACTCACGTACAAGCACATCACTTTACTTCTAGCGTAGCAACGACTCCCTTTCGGCTTACTTCAGAAACCTGGAGGGCAACAATGACAAATGCAATGAGCGAAAATCATATAGTGGGTAACCCCCTCCCCTAAAACATCATTTTCAATGCAATAATAACTTACGACCGTCGTTCGTAATTTCTTGACTTTTGAAAGGCTCACCTATCGTACAGTATGTTTCCTCCTCACAATGCAAGAGAAATCAATATTTGCACCAACAACTTAAATTTAAGAGTAGCTATACCCGATGAACTTTCCATAAGTCACTCATATGAACTCATAAACTTAATAACACAATGGGCTTGAACCCATGAACACTCTCTCGTTGAACTCTCTGGACAAAAGGCTCCTCCATTGCTAAAACCTTATACGTGATGCTTAATACATTAGCGTAGCGAAGCTAGTGTTAGTTCATATAATGTAAATCGTGCATAGTCGTTAAGATGTCATTAAAGATGCCGTCAGGTAGTAAGCTATAAGTTGAAGTTTCATTGCCAACGACTTGTCGATGGAAACATGCGACCGATAAAACAATTAGGAACACTTAGCAATCATGTAAATAAGCATTTATGAACCTTGACTATAATATACAATTGTCAACAATCGATACGCTGTATAAAGTCGATTAACATAAGGTTTGATAAAGGCAATAGCTTATTTAGCACTACAATTGACTTAATATACCATTAGCGATTTATCTAAAGGCAATCGACTTAATATAATGAAGAACTATGTGTCATCTAGAATTTCATAAAATCGATAATCATTATACAAACAATAAACATTGTATACTCGATAAACTTTATATATAATCGATAAACATGTAAAATCAATGAGCGTTATATAATCAATAGACTTTAAGTACGTATATATATATATTCAATGAACAATATATATATATATATATATATATATATATATATATATACGCGATAAATATGCATAATCAATAAGCATTATATGATTAATAAACCTTATAGAAACAGTGAGCATGCATAATCGATGAACGTTATATATAATCGATAAATATGCTTAATCAATGACCGTTATATAATCAATAAACTTTATAGAAACAGTGAGCATGTATAGTCGATGAACATTATAGATTCAATGATAACATTATAAACCGGCGATGACCATTATATATATATTCAATGAACTTTATAAATAGAAGCCCTCATATAATCAGTAAATTTCTTAGCATTGATAATTTATCCATGTATATATTCGATAAACTTATGTATAAATTTCATATAATCGATAACTGTATATAATCAATAAACTTGACATATTCAATAAATTTAATATAATTGCCAAATGACATATAATCAATAAACTATATGTATATAAATGATAAACTTTAGTTCAGTACGACTAACATATATATATATATGGTATCATTTAATCTACGCTAGAATTTCCTCATATCACTGATAATTGATTTGAATTCAACCTGAACGAACCATAATCAATAACCATTGAATTCAACCTGAACGAACTATAATCAATAACCATTGAATTCAACCTGAACGAACTATAATCAATAACCAATAAGCTTTATCGAAATTAACAATTTAACCATAAATAGGAGGATGAGGAAACCCACCTCGAATCCAAGCTAAGGGACCCGTTTTAGGATTCTATTTGGGTCGTCTTGGTGCGGGCTCGGCTAGCCGGTTGGCTACCCCCAATGAACTCGTTGGCGCCTCCTCCTCCTCTACCGTTTTTGCTCATCGCTGATGGCCCTGGTGGCGCCGCCGTGGCCTAGTACGGCCGGTACCGCCCTCCCCCCCCTTGCTGTTGTTGACCCACTCTCTCTCTCTGTGTGGCTCGCTTAATCGAGGGCCGGTTGGGGCGTGGGACGGCCAGGCGTTGTCGGCCGGTGGCTGGTGGCCTCCACAGCCCCACCGCTCTCTCTCTCTGCGCTGGCTGGGGGGGTCGACGAACCCCCCCCTCTACTTCCCTGATCCTTCCTCCTCTCTCTTTCTTTTTTTTTTTGAAAACAAATGGGGCTTCGGCCCCTTAAAAATTTGTCTTTTTTTTCCATCCTTTTCCCCCCGTATTACATATAT
>JACYFF010031957.1:68580401-68595506 GCA_017589665.1 Selenicereus undatus
TACATATATATATATATATATATATATATATATATATATGTATATATGGTTTTGATGGGTTGTGATTGTGTGAATGCCTCTAATTGTAGACATTGATTAGCATTGCTAAACTTATAATTTCCAAGCAAAGTCTTGTCCTTTTTGGATGGTGATAACGCCTTGATCATTGGGGATGTCGCTTCTAATTGGTGAAACTAATGAAGAGAATGCAAACAATGAAGTATGTACATTTTGAGTGTTACAGATTTGGTATCAGAGCTAGGTTTTGATTTTCGGATGGGATACGGAGTGTGGAGTTTAGATATAGGAGGGTGAAAAGGGCTATCAGCAAGAAATGGCGTGTATTATTAGGGACTTGTGATATCAGAAATAGGCTTCTGATATTAGAAATTCACATTGCTTACCTCTTATATGCCCCCCATTGTTATTTTCCTTGCTAGATGGATCCTTATGCAATTAACGTGATGTCCGGTGCATCTGTAGTGGCCCACATTTCACTATTGCGTGCAAGCATGATAGCACATGTATAGGACCCTTTCTCTGAGTTCGACAGCTTCATGGTCCGTGCATGCAGACTACTATGGTCCTTACCCACAGTTGATCCGTGGGTAGAGTTTAGGCTCCGTTATCATCATTTCTTGATGACAGGAAACCCAAGTTGGGACGGGCCTAGGTTTCAGGTCCATAGGGCTTGGGTGACCACCACGTCGAACTTGATGTTGAAGGAGGCATTCGAGCAGAGGGGGATTATTATGGAGACTCTTTAGCACGTCTTTCCCTTACATCAGGCACATCCCCCACCTATACCTCCAGCACCAGCACAGGGACTACCCTCATTGCTCGCACCAAGTACCCCACTGATGCCCAACAGGTCTGGCGAGGCTCATGTGGTGGTGGATCTCCCTAATGCACCGGAGACTATGGTAGTTAGTTTTGAGGATGATGCCATGGAGGGTTTCGAGGGCCATCTGGAGGCGGAGGATGATCCTAAGGAGCATCAGGAGATTGATGAGGTTGTGGTGGAGCAACAGTTGGATCAGGAGATTGATGAGGCGGTGGTTGAGTAGTAGGTTGAGCAGGAGGCTGACGAGGTAGAGTTAGGAGTGTCGGACAGCAGCTTCGACTCCGGTAAAGAGTCGGAGGATGAGTCCAACCCAGATTACGATCCGCCTAGAGATCGTTAGGTTGTTTCAAGTGTTCACCTAAGTTGATTATATTTTGAGCCCTGCATGTATATATGGTAGGGTTGGATTGGATAGTTATACCTTGTGTAGCATATGACATTATATATAGTTAGTCCAATAATTTCGACCGTGATGACAAGGTGCATTTATCCTTTAGTCATGTGATGGATCTAGTGTCTTGGGGCTAGTTAAGGTTTGGGGTTGGGGTAGGAGTCAAAGCTGATTTTTCCTAGTCAGTTAGATATGTCATGTTTTTGTTAATCATGTATATAAAAATGCAGCTATGTATGTAAATAAGCAGTTATGAAATGATATAACGAAGCTTTGGGTTTGTTTTCAATGATATTTGAGTTACATTAAATGTATTTTTAGGCATGCTTATCTTATATGTTTGGGTATTCCAGTGATTGAATAGTTTCGTTTAATGTATGATCAGAATATCCGAATCAGTGCAAAATAATGCATAGGTTCATATACAAGAAGTCTTAGATCATGGCCAGGGATCGGGTGAACAACCCTCACACCATGTGCCACCAAATTTTGGCCAAATGCCACAAATTCCCCCTGAGTTAGCTAATAATATTAGGGACCCAAACCACTGGTCGGTCTTAGTAGCTAAACTAATGAAGCAGATTCCCTAAGTACCTATTGAAACCCCTCCTAAAGATGATAAATTAGCAGATATGGTAGCACAGCGCAACCCTAGAGTGTATGATGAAAATTATGATCCAGCACTATTGGAGGAATGGTTAAGGGGAATGGAGAAAATTTTTACAGTGGTAGAGGTGCCAGAAGAAAAGAAAGCAAACACTGGGACGTATTATTTGACTAGTGAAGCTGATATTTGGTGGAACACTATTAAGGATAAGCTCACAGGGCCTGAATTCACCTGGAGCAAATTTCTGGGTGAATTGAGGGAAAAATTTTACCCAGTTGTGGTCCAAAGATAAAACAAGAAAGAGTTTATGGAGTTGAAGATGAGTGGCAAGATGAGTGGCAATATGACTAAGTTAATAGAATTATCCAGGTTTGTTCTTGAATTTGTGTCATCTGAAAGGTTGAAGATGAGGAGGTTTGAAGAGGAGTTGGCCTTCTACATTTGAAATAAGTTAGTTGGGCAACCAATCTTGACTTACCAAGAGTTATTTGAGCGAGCCTCTGACGTGAAGCAAGTGAAGGCAGAGTTTAGGGCCCTGAACCCGATTAACCAAAAGGGAAAGGGAATTGATCGAGGAACTCCGAGTGAGAGTGTAAACCAGAAGAAACCTTTTCTCGCTCCTCCCAAAAGCTGTCTTGCAGGCTCAACAGAGTCCTGTGGAAAATGCGAAAGAACAAATCACACCACCATTGAATGCCAAGTAGGAACTAACAAGTGCATGTGGTGTGGAAGCCCTGAACACCTCATTGCTGCATGGCCCCACAGGTTGAAGGCTGTAGACAAAGGTGCTACAAAACCCTTGGCCCCACCTTGCTAAGGGGCCCCACTACCAAGGCCTGCAGTAGTAGGATCAGCATATGTAATGAGCAAGAAGAAAGCTGTCACCTCTAGTACGATAGTCACTGGAACTCTCTTTTTAAATTCAAAGGCATTTTGTATATTATTTGATTCGGATGCGACTCATTCATTTATATCTACCCGATCTGCCATGCAATTGAACCTGGAGGGCAAGAGAATAGAAACTAATTACAGGATCAAGCTACCCAATGATTCTGTGATTGAGTGTCCCATCTCCTATACACTTGTTCCCATTACCATTGGTGGAACCACCTTCCCTGTGGATTTTATTCAATTTGATTTGTGTGATTTTGATATCATTTTCGGAATTAATTGGTTGCAGACTTATGAAGCTAAGATTGACTGTGAAAATCTTAAGGTTATTTTAAAAGATGAAAAAGGGAGAGAAGTATGTTTCTATAGGCAGGGAGAGGAAAAATCTGGTCCCTTGATCTCTACTATGAAAGCAAGTAACCTGTTATGTCAGTGGCGTATTGGATATTGGTGTTATGCTCCCGACACCTAAACAAAAGAATAGAAAGTAGAAAATATTCCTGCAGTTTGTGAATTTGAAGATGTTTTTCCTGAAGAGTTACCAGGACTACCCCCACAAAGGGAAATTGATTTTCGAATTGAATTAATCCTTGATGCCCAATCTATCTCCAAAGCCCTATATCATATGGCCCCAACTGAGCTCAAGGATTTCAAGATTCAATTAGATGAGCTATTGCACAAGGGATTTATTGGGCCAAGTGTGTCCCCATGGGGTGCCCCAGTGTTTTTTGTAAAAAAAGGAAGAAATCTTAAGGCTATGTATTGACTACAGGGAGTTGAATAAGATTGCCATAAAAAACAAATATCTTTTGCTGCGAATAGATGACTTGTTTGATCAATTGCAAGGAGCAGGAGTCTTCTCTAAGATTGATTTGAGGTCATGGTACCATCAAGTTAGGATTAAACCTGAAGACATCCCCAAGATTGCGTTTAGGACTAGGTATGGTCACTATGAGTTTACAATGATGCCGTTGGCCACACCAATGCTCTCGCAACCTTCATAGATCTTATGAATAGAGTCTTCAGACCTTACTTAGAGAAGTTTATAGTGGTGTTCATAGATGACATCGTTATCTACTCTAAGGACAAGGAGGAATATTATGATCATTTGAGGATGGTGTTACAAACCCTAAGGGAGCATCAACTTTATGGAAAATTTAAGAAGTGTGAATTTTGGTTGGAAGAAGTGGTGTTCTTGGGTCATGTGGTTACAAAAGAAGGAATCAAAGTTGACCCCCAGAAGGTGAAGGCAATCATGGAATGGTCAAGGCCTAGTAAGGCCACTGAGATTAGAAGCTTTCTGGGTTTAACAAGCTATCATCGAAGGTTTGTCAAGGACTTTTCGAAAATAGCTTCACTCCTAACCAATATGTTGAACAAAGTGAATAAATTTGAGTGGACAGAGAAGTGAAAGAGCCTTTTAGGACTTAAGGTGGTGACTGACTACCGCCCAAATTTTAACACTACTAGTGGAAGGTAAGGAGTATACCATTTATAGTAATGCTCCAAAGAATGGATTATGGTGTGTTCTAATGCAGGAAGACAAAGTAGTAGCTTATGCCTCTCGATAGCTCAAGCCTTATGAGTAAAATTACCCTACCCATGACCTTGAGTTAGCAGTCGTGATCTTTGCATTGAAAATTTAGAGACATTACTTATATAGGGTACCATGCAAAATCTATACTGACTATCAAAGTCTGAAGTATATCTTTGCCGAGAAGGAGCTCAATTTGAGACAACGACATTGGCTTGAGTTGCTTAAAGACCATGATTTGGAGATTCAATATTATTCAGGAAAAGTAAATGTTGTAGCAAATGCCCTGAGTAGTAAAGCGCAACATGGCTCAAGCACTGTGGTAATTACTCAGTTGAGTCTCTTGAGAGAGCTTGAGGACATGGGAATTCAACTAGTGTCCCATGGCCAAGCAAATGTTCAATTATCAGCATTTACCTTACAGCCTTCCACAGTGGACGAAATTCAGGTGAACTAGGAAAGTGATCCCAAACTCCAAAGAATAAAGCAAACTTCAGAGAAAGGGAAGTCTTCTACGTTTGTAGTACATGGGGATGGGACCCTGCGATTCCAACATCGCCTAAGCGTACCCAAAAATGAGGAATTGAGGAAACAGATCCTGGAGGAGGTTTACAATACTCACTACTCAGTGCATTTAGGAGGCGCCAAGATGTACAGAGACTTAAGGCAATACTTCTGGTGTAATAATAAGAAGAAGGAGGTTGCAGAATAAGTAGATAAGTGTCTAACCTAATAATATTTTGGCCCAAGATCCGTTTCCAAATCTTAGCAAGGTCTATTCGATCCTCACACAAGAGGGGCGAGTAAGGGACACGACTCGAGGCTAAGAAGAAAGAGAAGTGATAGCGTTTGCTATCCGTAGCCAACTGGATGGGAAAGAAAAACTGGTGATTTGCTCTCATTGCAAGCGGATTGGGCATGACGTTTATTCTGGCTTTGCACTCATTGGGTATCCTGATTGGTTGGGCAACAGACCACTTAATGACAGAAAAAATGGAGCCCGCAGCAAGGGACAACAGCAACGAACAAAGAGAGTGGCAGGATGTGGACGTGGCACTCTGAGGAGTTACGCAGCTCAGACTGTTCCTGGAAGCATACCTACAGCCAGCGCCATAGAAGGAAATGATGTGGGCATACTTGGATTGAATGTTGACCAAGTATAGGCACTGCTAACATTGCTAAACAGTCAGAAAAATTCCAATCCTTAGAAGATGTCCGGTAAGCAAGTGTCATGGATCATCGACACAGGGCCATCGAATCATATGATAGGGACCTTAAGCAACTTACATAATTTGGGGGATATAGTACCTTGTATTGTTGGTTTGCCAAATTGGAACAATGCTGTGGCCACCAAGGAGGAATCTCTTATTCTTTATGGAGGAATCTCTCTTGAGAATGTTTTATATGTGCCAGGATTGACTTGCAACTTAATTTTTGTGTCACAGTTTATAGATCATTCCAATTGTATTGTTGTATTCACTCAAAATATGTGTGTAATGCAGGACCACACTTTGAGGGCACTGATTGGTGCGGCTGAACGTCGGGATGGACTCTATTATTTCAAGGGGACTCCATGCATTTCAGCTGTGAAGATTGACAAGGAGGCATCTTTGGACCTTTGGCATCAACGTTTGGGTGTCATCCGTCGATGCAAGTAATTAAGTTAGTTCCCATTGTAGTTTTAAAAAAATTTGGTGATCATTTGAATAAGTGTTGTGACGTGTGCCAATGTGCAAAACAGACTAGAGAAAAGTTTCCAGTTAGTGATTTTCGAGCTTTGGATGTTTTTGAATTGATACATTGTGATTTATGGGGTCCTTATCGACATGTTTCTTCTTGTAGTGCGTCCTATTTTTTGACTATTGTTGATGATTACTCTAGGGATGTATGGATTTACTTGCTAATAGATAAGAAAGAGGTGTCCCAGACTCTGAAAATGTTTTTTTTCATGATGGAGCGTCAGTTTGGCAAACAAGTCAAAATTATAAGGATTGACAATGGAACAGAATTTACTAGTTTGGCAAATTATTTCCTTAAGAATGGCATAATTTTTCAAACATCTTGTACGGGTACACCACAACAAAATGGATGGGTGGAACGTACGCATCAACATATCTTGAATGTTGCCCGAGCCTTGAGATTTCAGGGACGTTTGCCTATTGATTTTTGGGGAGAATGTGTGCTAACAGCTAATTCTTTGATAAATAGAACGCCTTCCTCGATTTTGAATGGCACGACTCCTTATACTGTTCTCCATGGTCGTGATCCTACATATGATCATATTCGTGTTTTTGGCACCCTTTGTTATGCTCAAAAACAAGGGAAGATGGGCGACAAATTTGATTGTCAGAGTAGACGATGTATCTTTGTGGGATATCCATGTGGGAAAAGGGAGTGGCGTTTGTATGACCTAGAAACTCATGAGTTTTTTGTTTCTTGTGATGTCAAGTTTTTTGAATCAAAGTTTCCTTTTGCTTATTCCCTTGCAAGCGACTTTGCTCCACCCTCTGATTTTGGAGATCCAACGTTTGCTCTTGGGGATTACGATGATTTGGGAGTAAGGGGGGAGCAGAACATGTCGTGCCTAGTAGTACTACAACGTCACGTGAAGCTAATGAGGGGTTGCCAGTTCATGACACCACTGCCAAGGAATCCACTGGGCATAATGAACCAGAAATATTGCAGGAGAAATTGTTGGGTCGGGGTCACAGGCAGAAAAAGACTTCCGTTCTGTTGCGCGATTATGTTACTCATTCAATACAGAAATTGAGTCCGTCCGAATCGACACCCAAACCACAGCGTTCCTCAGGTAATCCTTATCCCATTGCATACTACATGAATTGTTACAATTTTTCTTTGCGGCATAGAATGTTTCTTATAGCTATACATGCAAAACAGGAACCGACAACATATTCTGAAGCGATCAAGGATGCGCGATGGCGGGAAGCCATGCAATAGGAGATTTAGGCATTGGAGACTAATGGAACATGGGTGATCGAGGAACTGCCTATGAACAAGAAAGCTCTAGGGTGCAAGCGGGTCTACAAAATTAAGTACAATTCCGATGACACCATAGAAAGATATAAGGCTCTGCTTGTCATCCTTAGAAATCATCAAGTTGAAGGGATTGACTATACTGAGACATTTACTCAGGTGGCCAAAATGGTTACAGTATGCGTTTTTTTAACCATTACCGCTGCAAGAAACTGGGAAGTGCATCAAATGGATGTCCACAATGCCTTTCTTCATGGAGACGTTCAAGAGGAAGTTTTCATGAAGTTACCTCCTGGGTTCCAAGTTTCGGGTCCTGGGAAAGTATATAAGTTGAAAAATTCTCTCTATGGGCTTAAACAGGCCCCTCGATGCTGGTTTGCCAAACTTTCCACTGCCTTGAAGGTTTTTGGATTTCAGCAGTTGTACTCAGATTATTCACTCTTCTCCATGAGGAAAGGCGACATTCATCTTAGTGTACTTGTGTATGTTTACGATCTCATTGTTGCAGGGAATGACAGTTCCGTTATCCAAAAGTTTAAAGCTTATTTGAGTACCTGTTTTCACGTGAAAGATTTGGGTGTCTTGAAGTATTTTCTTGGTGTTGAAGTGGCGCGAAGACCCGAAGGATTTTTTCTTTGTCAACGAAAATATGCCCTTGGTATTATTACTGAGGCAGGTTTGTTGGGCACAAAACCTGCGCGTGCTTCCATGAAACAAAATCATCGTTTGGCTCTATCTACTAGCAAACTCCTAGCTGACCCAGAACCCTACCATCGTTTGGTAGGGTGCCTAATTTATTTGTGCTTTACGCAACCTGAGTTGTGATATAGTGTCCATATTTTGTCCCAATTTATGCAACAGCCAAGAAAGGAGCATTGGCAAACTGCATTCCGGGTTATTCGCTATCTAAAACAAAATCCTGGGCATGGGATCTTGTTGAGTAGTGCTTGTGAATTATGTCCAAATGCATGGTGTAACGTAGACTGGGCTGGGTGCCCGATGACTAGACGATCCCTAACAGGTTGGTTGATATTTTCCGGTGTGTCTCCCATTTCCCAGAAGACAAAAATGCAGCATGCTGTATCTCGATCTTCTGCTGAAGTAGAGTATCGTTCAATGTCCATGACTACTTGTGAACTACAATGGCTAAAAGGTGTTTTAGCTAGTCTTGGAGTGCTTCATCCTAAACCATGTCACTACATTGCGATAGTCAAGCTGCTTTGCACATATCTCAAAATCTAGTTTTTTATGAACGCGCCAAACACATTGAAGTCGATTGTCACTTTGTTCGCGATGCAATTGTTAAAGGGGATATTCATCCTAGTTTTGTCTCGACTACTAAGCAACTAGCAGACATTTTTACCAACGCTTTGGGACAGCAACACTATTCCATCTTACTTCGCAAGTTAGGCATTTGTGAATTGCATGCTCCAACTTGCGGGCGATATTGTGATATTGTTGTATATCTGTAATTTTGTGATGATAATATTCTGTGAGATATTGACTGTTATATTAGGATAGTTTTTATTGTTTCCAGCTTATTCTTAGTAGTATGTTTCGGAATAGGTTGGAGGAAGGTTGTGTGTATATTAGGACTTCTGTTTTGAATGAAAGCAAAGGCTTTCTCTCCTAAAACTCCATTGTTGGCTTAACTTGTTAAACGCCCTAAAAATGCTAATGACATGATTTACGAAAAACTGCAGTGGAAGACTTAATGATAGAAGGCGCTACCACCGTACTGATAAGGACAAGGCTCACTGAAACCACGTAATCTTGCAACTCATGCTCAAATCACAATATCTACTAAACTGAAACACTCTAAGACCAAAGTCCATAATAGTTCAACTTCAATGCAATCGACCTAATCATACCATGTGCTAACTCGCACTCCATACTACACAAGTATATTGAATATGGACCAAACATGACCCTGAGGTCGATCACAACATTCATGCTATGCTGAATCCACTATGAGCATATGATGACTTCCAAATGGGGAAACATGTGATACTTCATCACCTAAAATGGAAAACATGAAAATAATTCGAAAAGGTGAGCTAAAACTCAGTACATGCATTCTTGTATTGTAAAATGAGCATAGAAACACTGTTGATGGGTACCCGCCTTTGCAATTCATTTAGTTCGCAATAATAATGAAAATGGAAGTATTATGAAACTGAATTGCTCATTGTTATCTGGATGTGAACCCCTTGCAATGATATGATCTATAAATAGGTGTACACCTGCCAATCCGATCAAGAGTTGGCCTAAAGCCGCGTAGATAAATTATGGGCTGACCACCTATAGATGATAACTGACGGAGTCATAAGTTAAATGGAAAATCACTGTATAAACTGATTCATTGATAAACTCATTAAGAGTTGTAACATGATAAACATGTTTTGCTTTCTAAAAATAAAGGTAATGGACGTGCCTTGAGTCTTTAAAAATATCATATGACTTCATGAAAGTCAGTTGTTTCATAAATGTCATCTAACTCCATAAATATGTTTTGACTTGATAACACTTATGCATAACGAGAAATGATAACTAGACCTCAACTCTGTTTCATAAATGTCATCGTAGGTATGTGTAGTCAGTAAATGATCCTTGCTCACATAATTGAGGGAGTAAAGTATGTGTAATAGAAATTGAGTAATTAAATGGTATACATAACTTGGCTATTTCAATATAACTTTAAAACTGAATTAATGAAAGTAATTAAATCCAATATAAAGTAAATGAAAGTAAAATAGACCACAATGAGATAAATGAGATTACAAAGGCAAATGCCGTGATGGTGACAAATGGGAAAGTGTTTTTGGTCTTTTTTGAGATAGGTTGCTGATAAGGCTTTAAGACTCACTAATGTATAGCTTGGTTCACGGTAACAGCGAGTACACTAAATTGGCTTGATAAATACATTTGATACATTCTAAGTAATAGAGGTTTGAGGCCAAGAGAGATATATCTTGGTTCAAAATAGCATAAACTGCAATAACTTGATCTGATAAATATGGTTTCTAGGTCGAAAATTCCACCAACTTTCCGAATTTTATTCACAAATCCATTAAATATAGAATTCCACCCCAATCAGTCATTGAACTTAATAGAAGCTATTAAGCTCACTAAACTTGGTATTTTCTTCGTAAAATCCATAATTGATTCAAAGCTCATAAACAAGCCCCCAAATTGTGTACTTGTCTTCTTCTTTCTCATTAATCAAGCTAAAAGCTTCTTGAAAGTCCATGAATATTCATTTCCTCCTTAAATGACCCTGCTTAGCCCGAAATATACAAAATGAGTGCATGATCAATCTCACTTGATGTTTATTATTGCTCTTTACACAATTACTCATATTGCTTTCAAAAATCACCAAACTCAAAATACTCCAACAAAATTCATGAGATCTAATAGGAAATTAAAAAATAATGTGGACAATCTACAGTACAATTTTTAGAATTTCCCTCCAAGTATACGCTACACAGAAATTGCAATAACATTCCAATTTACACCAAAGTAGGCCAGTTCACTTCAAAAATTCATAACTTTCACCATTGACCACAAATGGAGACCTAAAACCCCAATATGAAAATATTAAGAAGCCCAAAAAAACTTTCATTTACAATGCAAAATATGATTCCCATAATAGGATTCCCAAAATTGGGCTAAAACACAAGTGTGTCAATTTTAGTCCCTTATGTATAGCTTTGGTAAAATGACCATAACGTTTTCCGTAGACCTCAGATTAAGGCAATTCAAAATCCATTTGAAAGCTAACACATTGAAATATCTACTTGCCAAAAATCATAATTTTTCCATGGGTCGATCATTACCATTTTGATCTCGAAGTCTGCCATATTTTCCTGAAATTTTTAGCCCTCACTATTTTAGCCTTTCCTTCTCTTTTCACACAAATCCTCAACTTACACCATTCCTTAAAAGCATGTAAACAAGATTTGGTTCATCCCAACATCATAAAAAACCACCACAGTCAATCATAATCATTAATAATGATAAGGGTCACCAAATCAAATACAAATCAATCCTTAAACATGGTTTTAACTTAAGCTTGCATGAACATGATCACCCCTAAACCCTAGCATGATTCAAGCTCAACTCCACCATGATCAACACCAAAATAACTCTTATTTCCTATCAAAACATCATGATCAATGATCACAAATATCGAAACAAGAATCAAAACTGAAATAAAAATCAAAGCCAACAAGATTAAGTTCAAGATCACTCACTTTGATGCTTGGTAACAAGAGGTGTATGTGGTGTGAGGTGTGGGGGATGACTGGTGGTGGTTGTGGTGGTCGGAGGCAGCCCCTGACTGGCCGGAAAACACCAGGAGAAGGCAACACAGCTTAGGGGAAATGGGGGTTGTGGGGTAAAGGGAGAGAGGAGAGATATGATGTTTGAGTTTTCGGTTGTGTTGTTTTTTGACTTGTCTACATGCTTGGCTAAAATTTTATCCTCAACAAGGATTTTTATTAACCATGGTTATATTTAAATCATGGTAATTAGTTAGGTTAGTCAGGAAAGCTTGTTGGATTATGCTTGACTTGTACGGTGTAGGGCCCAGGAAGGGAAGTAAAACGTATGCGACTAAATTTTCGTAGCTTGAAATTAAATTTTTGTGAGGTTATAAAAATAATGGTAATAATAATAATAATAATAATAATAATAATAATAATAATAATAATAATAATTGTAATAATAATAATAATAATAATAATAATAATAAATTCATAAATTATAATTATCCAGACGTACTATGGATTCACTCGATATTTAATCAATCAACGAAACTTGAATTGACATCAATGAAACTTGAATTGCAAAGTGGGACCCAAAATGAAATATCTTCCAACCGGGATCATTAAATACGATATATAAAAGTGAAACTTTTAAATAACATAATGGAATTCGTTCGATAAATAAATTGGGTGTAATTGAATTAATAAACATGGTTTGGTTAAATAAATGACCATGAACAATTAAATAAATAACCATGATTAATTAAAATAAACATGATTTAAATAAATAAATATGGTTTAGGGCCGGCTATTACAAGCTAGGCTAGTCATCGTTTCAAAATATATTGGTCGACAACTTTAGGTACACAATAAACATTGAAAATATGCAAACAGTGGCAGCAAAGAATACCACTCTTACTGTACTTGAGAGTAGATCTTAACAATGCCTTTCCACTTTAATGTATTCATTCTCAAACACTCTGTACAAGTTGTTCGTACAGATTTTCGAAGCACATTGCAAAAGGTTAACATGTGGCAAATACATCTCAGGATCCCATCCTTATTTTTCACAATCTTACCTTTTCCTTAATCCTCCACTTAGTAACAACATCACAGAATATATTGTAAAAATCAAACAAACCACAAAAGCACTGACTCTCCTTGACAAATAAGCATTTGTAGACTCACTTCTTTGTGATGATAAAATGCCACAAGAAAAAACATCCTCGCAAAAATCTAGACACCATTTTTCTTTCAACCTATACAATCTAACCAATCAAGCATTTTTAGCAAATTTATACTCTTCAACAAGCCTAACACAAAAACAAAAAAAAACAGTGAGCAGAAAATAATAAGTTAGTGAGCAGAAACATGTAACCTTAGTGAGCACATAATAAACAGTAACAGAAAGGGGATCACTTGTGCCAACAAGAATTAAACTCTACTAATGTACCACATCTTATTAGAATATGATCAAACTTATTAAAAAATCCACCCAAAACCCTAAAATGACTAATATTCTTTTTTGAATTCTCCAAGATGTGTCAAGTACACAACCTATGCTTTCCTAAAGGGAAGACCTTTCCGATATCATTTGCCATAGAAAATGCTTAATCCGTTATCCTAGTTTTCGGCTGCACATTATCTATAGCTTCCAAAAATGATTCAAACAACCAAACAAAGCTCTCAACCTTCTCATTCATCAAAAATCCACATCCAACCATAACATTCTTTGCGTGATGATTCATACAAACAAAAGGTGCGTATATCATCTCATAATGGTGGGTTTTATATGTAGTGTCAAATACAAGGAGATCACCAAACAATAAATAGTCAGATTTTATTTGCGAATCTCTCCAAAAGAAGCTCATGAAACAATCATCCTCGTCCAATTTAAACTTATAAAAAAATCTTGCTCATTGACACACCTAGTTTCTAAAACACACATTGAATGATTGGCATCACCCCCATCTAAAGTCCTTTTGACTTCATTTGCAACACTATTATAGGCATCCCTTTTGCTAAACCTAAGTAATGGCGAGCCCCTAGCCTCATTTCTTAGAAGCGATAACCATGAGAAACTTTCGTATCATTTCTTCTTATCTTTTGTAAAAAAAATCAACATGAGCTTTCTTAACTTTTTTATGTGACCTCAACTTATGAAGCACATCTTCAAAAAGTAATTCATGATTATGAATCATCTCATACTTCTTACAAACCCATTCTCCATTGGCTTCAATGTAAAAAGTGGCCCTAGCTTTACAATTGTACTTGCGACTGCGTTTTGTAAATGTCTTATCTTTTTTCTCAGGACACCTTTTAACAGCTTGTTTACTGCGAAAAAACTCGCTCGAATGCACCTCCTCTGAACCCCCTCTCCTCCCCAACTTGTCACATCTTATGGAAAAACCTTTACAAAAAGCATACTCATTGTATACCTCAAATGCTACATCTATAGAACTGACCCTTTTACCAATAGCTCTGATTCATTAGCCTCCTTCACATCAACAAAACACATTCATCATCAACATGTACACATTTCTCCTTGTCAATCACAACACAATTAGACATAGCAGCAACAATATTACCATTATCAGGCACAACATAATTGCAATCGGAAGCCACATATTTCCCTTTTTAAACACCAGTAGGGTTATATAAAACTCTAACATAATCATCAACATCAACAATCTCAGCAATAGAATGATCTAATGTAGATAGTAAAAATGAAGTATCACTTGAAAAAATAAACATAGCTTTTATGGTGAGTTATACTCTACAATAGGTGAGCACAAGCTAAATCCTAATAAGTCGAACATTTTTTTAGTGAGCAAAGAAGGGCTCTGTAATAGAAGGAAACATATTTTTTATAGTAAGCTATATTGGTTATAGTCAGCTAATGTTTTCCCTGTTAGGCACATAATTGATTATAGTGATTATATTTAGAGAGCACAGAACCGATTTATGATTGGTGAGCACAAGTTGAATCCTATTGAGCTAAATTTATTTTGTTAGTAAGCTAATCACTATATTTGGTGAGTGCATAACTGATTATGGTGAGTTATTATTTCTCATATTACACAAACTAAAATTCATGCAGAATGAAGTATATTCAAAAATCAAACGAAAAAACATTGTTAAAGTTGTATATTAACTAGCAATAAAACAATTACAAATACCATGTACAACTCAAACCAAAAAACAAACATTCTAGCAAACATCTCGATCAACCAATCACAAAAACAACTATATATTCCAACCACTAACTACATTATATTTTTATAACACAATATTATAACAACAAATGCAATCCAATTGGAAAATTTCGAAATTAACTCATCAGAACACAAAATTAGAACACACAAACTCCAAAACCGAACACAAAAATAGAGATCGAAAATAGCATGATCAAACTTGAAGAAGAATTCGCGTTTGATAACTCTTCAACATCAATAGTGACATTAAGATCAAACCTAGGCATTAAATAACTGTTGAAAAACTAAAGGAATTGAAATAGCATAGAGCCTTCAACAATGGAACGAAGTAGTGGGATGAATAAAAGCCGTGATTTCTCAACTT
>JACYFF010031957.1:68630506-68685447 GCA_017589665.1 Selenicereus undatus
GGCCTAGGTCCAGATGAATACACTCGCATCTCTGAGTGTGAATCAGCACAGGCTATCTGGAACGCCTTGCAAGTTGCTCATGAAGGTACGAGTCAAGTTAAACAATCTGGAATTGAGCTACTTATGCGACAATATGAGTTGTTTGATATGGGTGATCGTGAAACCGTGATGGATATGTACACACGGTTTACCCACATCACAAACGAATTAAAATCTCTGGGAAAGTCTTTCACCACTGAAGAGTTGGTGAGGAAAATCCTCAGAATTTTACCTCGTACGTGGGAGGCCAAAGTAACAGCCATCCAAGAGGCTAAAGACATGAACCAAATCACCCCCGATGAGTTGATTGGCAATCTTCAAACCTATGAACTCAGAAAGAACTCACAACAACAAGAGGAGCAAAAGAAGGATCGTGAGCTTGCCTTGAAAGCACATGAGGACACTGACTCTGACCTTGAAAATGAAGACATGGCCCTAATGACCAGAAAATTCAAGAAATTCTTCAAAAAGGTCAAGGAGAACAACAAAAGAAAAGAATTCAATAAGTCCAGAAACACCCCTAAAGATCAACCTATAGGGTGTTTCTAGTGCGACAAACCAGATCACTTAGTCAAAAATTGTCCTCTGCTTCGAGAAGATCAGATGCCAGAACAGCCTCGAAAACAGGGTCGAAAACACCCTGTCAACAATCTGGGCAAGCGATTCTCGAAAGCTATGCTGGCTGCTTGGGGAGATTCCTCTGAAGATGAAGGAGAATCTGAAGCTGAAGAAGAGGTCGTAGCACTGATGGCACAAAGTGACTCAGATTCAGATGATGAATCAACAATCAGCTTCACAGATCTCAAGAACTAGGTACATGGTCTTAACAAAGCTACTTTAGAAGAACTTTTATATAATGTGTTAGACACCTGTGCTGATCTAAAAAGAGAAGTTCGTGACCTAGAGCTTGAAAATGAAATTCTTAAAAATGAAAAACTTGGTTTACATGAAAATATTAACATGCTCAAAGAAAATCTCTTTATAAAAGAAGGAGATTATACTCGAGTGGAAGAAAAACTCTTTGAGGTGGAAGGAATGGTTGAAGACTTGCTCAAAGAGAACAAGAGCTTGCATGCTAATATAGAAAAACTAGAAACCGAACTTGCCACGACCAAGCGTTGGAACAAGTCCTCACAAGCCCTTGATTGGTTAAACACTCACCATAGTCGAAACAAAAAGGGACTTCGATATAAGCCTAGACGGACCGTTTATCCCATACATAGGAAGTATGTTGGATTACCTGAAAATATTGTTTGCTTTCATTGTGGGAAAACAGGTCATTATAGATACACCTGCCCCTTAAAGAAACATGCCAATGAAAAGAATGAAAGGTATGTGAAACAAATCTGGATTAGAAAAGATGAGCTTTACATGTCTAAAGAAATGGGACCCAAGTGGATCTGGGTTCCCAAAACTAACCCGTGATTTGTTTTGCAGGCTGAAGTGAGAGAAAACAACCTTACGAACAACCCCACAAACACCCTTGAAAACAAGCAGTTGTGGTATGTCGATAGCGGGTGTTCGCGGCATATGACTGGAAAAGAATCAAACTTTCTCTCACTTACAGCTTTGAATGGTGGGAGTGTAGCATTTGGAAACGGCAAATCTGGGACAATTGTCGGTATAGGTAATATTGGTAAAACTCTCTCCCACTCAATTGATAATGTGCACTTAGTTGATGGGTTAAAGCACAATTTGCTAAGTGTGTCCCAACTGTGTGACAAGAACAACCTAGTACTGTTTTCAAAAACACAGTGCTTGGTTGTGAATGACGACACAGGAGATGTTGTGTTGAGGGGGAAGCGATGTCAAAATGTTTATAAAGTTAGTATTTCCACTCTTCCCCAAAATAATCTGACCTGTTTAAATGCATTAAATGATGATATAATGCTATGGCACAAGAGATTAGGTCATACAAGCCCGTCCTTGCTAAACAAACTTGTTTCCAAGGATTTGGTTGTTGGACTACCTTCCATCAAGTATAATGATGATAAGGTATGTGAAGCTTGTGCAAAAGGAAAACAAGTCAGATCTTCTTTAAAATCTAAAAAGTGTGTAAGCACCACCCGACCTCTTGAGTTATTGCATATTGATCTATGTGGTCCCATGAGGATAGCTAGTAGAGGTGGGAAAAGGTATGTGCTTGTAACAGTGGATGATTACTCTCGATTTACTTGGACCCTGTTCTTAGCCTCCAAGGATGAAACTTTTGAGAATTTTATTGCCCTTCTCAAAAGGATTGAAAAGAGAGTAAGACACTCATTGGTTAGCTTGAGGTCTGATCATGGTACTGAATTTGAAAATTCAAGCTTTACAAAATTTTGTAATGAACGTGGTGTTGATCAAAACTTCTCAGCCCAAAGAACACCCCAGCAGAATGGGGTGGTTGAACGAAAAAATCGCATGTTAGAAGACATGACTAGAACAATGCTCATTGCTAGTAGTCTTCCTAAGAACTTTTGGGCAAAAGCCTTGAACACATCATGTTACATTATAAACAGATGCATGATTAGACCCATTTTGAACAAAACTCCTTATGAACTTCTTAAAGGCAGGAAACCCAACATTATGCATCTAAGAACATTTGGTTGTAGATGTTTCGTGCATAACAACGGGAAGAATGCCTTAGGAAAGTTTGACCCTAGGAGTGATGAGGCAATATTTCTTGGTTATTCCTCTCACAGTAAGGCATACAAAGTCTTTAACAAACGAACCCTGTGTGTTGAGGAAAGTGTGCATGTGTTTTTTGATGAATCTAACTCCTTGAATGAGAGTAATGCACAGGATGAAGAGTTTGAATTAGGTCTTGTCCAAAAGGAGCTGTTAAATCAAGAAAAACAAGGTAAGAACACCCTGAAGGAAACAGGTACAGAAGCTGTTCCTCAAAGCGATAGTCAAGGTGAGCTCCAAACAGGGGGAAACACCGTTGAACCCTGTTCGGAACCATGTTCTTCAGGAACCAGCTTGCAAACAGGTGTAGAAACAGGATCAGGAGGTGTTCTTGAGCCTGATCCTACACACACTTCAGTTAGAACAAAACATGTGGCTGTGGATCCAATTAATCCAAGATCATGGAAGCACCATAGTTCGCACCCTCTTGATCAAATCTTGTCATATATTAATACTGGAGTGCAAACTAGATCTAAACTTAAGAATTTTTGTGCTTTCTATGCTTTTCTTTCTAACATTGAGCCAAAGAGTGTAAATGAAGTTCTTGCAGATTCAGATTGGATTGCGGCTATGCAAGAAGAGCTTCATCAATTTGAAAGAAACAAAGTGTGGCACCTTGTACCTAAACCTACAGACAGAACAATCATTGGAACCAAGTGGGTGTTCTGAAATAAGCTGGATGAGTCAGGAACAGTCACTAGGAACAAGGCAAGGCTGGTGGTTCAAGGGTACAATCAAGAAGAAGGGATTGATTACGAAGAAACCTTTGCACCCGTTGCAAGAATTGAGGCTATTCGAATCTTAATAGCCTTTGCAGCTCATATGGAGATCAAGCTATATCAAACGGATGTTAAAAGTGCATTCCTCAATGGATACCTTAAAGAAGAGTTGTATGTCAAACAACCCCCTGGTTTTGAAAATGGTGATTTCCCAAATCATGTTTTTAAACTTGACAAAGCACTTTATGGTTTAAAACAAGCTCCAAGAGCTTGGTATGAACGGTTGTCAAGCTTTTTACTTGAAAATGATTTTAGAAGAGGCAAGGTAGACAATACCTTGTTTCTGAAATCTAAGGGGGAACATCTATTGATCGTCCAAATATATGTAGATGACATTATATTTGGTGCAACTCATCATGATTTATGCCATGAATTTTCAAATATGATGAGGAGTGAGTTTGAGATGAGCATGATGGGTGAGCTTAACTTTTTCTTAGGCTTACAAATCAAGCAAACTCCAAACGGCACCATGATCCATCAACAAAAGTATATCAAGGAGCTACTTAAGCGTTTTGGGATAGAGTCGGCCAAACCCATAGACACTCCTATTTCTCCTTCAACCAAATTGGTTATGGATGATGGGAGTCCCTCAGTTGAGGAAAAACTCTATAGGGGCACGATTGGGTCACTCTTATACCTAACCGCTAGTAGACCGGATATCGTTTTTAGTGTTGGTTTATGTGCCCGTTTTCAGTCTAGTCCTAAAGAGACTCATCTTAAGGCTGTTAAACGGATACTAAGATATTTAAAGCATACACCTGATTTATCTCTATGGTACCCTAAAGGTTGCAATCTTGATCTTGTTGGATATGCTGACGCTGATTATGCAAGTTTCCTAGTTGATAGAAAGAGTACCTCAGGTATGGCTCACTTTCTTGGACCTTGTTTGGTATCTTGGGCTACCAAGAAGCAATATTCAGTTGCCATGTCCACAGCTGAAGCAGAATATGTGGCGGCAGCCTCATGTTGTGCTCAGTTGTTGTGGATACGACAACAACTCAAGGATTTTTGTGTTGACACCTGATGTATTCCTATTTTTTGTGATAACACAAGTGCTATTAATATTGCCAAAAATCCATCTCAACACAAAAGGACAAAACATGTTGACATTCGACATCATTTCCTAAGAGATAATGTGGAAAAAGGCTTAATTTCTATGAATTTTTGCTCAACGGAAAAACAGATTGCTGACATATTCACTAAGGCACTAGCTCGAGATCAGTTTGAGAGAAATAGACTGGAACTGGGGTTGGTGAAAACACCCTGAGAACACCTGTTCTCAGAGGTAGATCAAGCTGACGAAAAACACCCTATAATACCTGTTCTTCTCTCTTGTTTCTAATGTTTGTGGTTTGTGCTTAGCGAATATGTGTAGTCTGTGTACTCTCATGATTATGTACTGCTGCCTTGGGAGATGGAGAAAGAGTAATCATGACAGACCTTGGAATGAGAAAAGCATGCTCAAGAACAGGCGGCGCGAACAGGTATGCCTTAATTACTTTTATTGATTGCTGCCTGCTAAAATTCCAGGTGTTCCCTAGGTAACCCTTCGTGACAGGTGAGGAGTTTAAAAACTGCCTTGCGTGCGTCTGTCCTCTTCATCTTGTTCTCTCTCTCTCCTCTGTTCTTGTTTTCAAACCCTAGCAAAAACCTCCCAAAACCCGAAAATCCTCCTTGCGATAATGGCTCTCAAACCTGTTTCTTGCAACTTGAGTTTACCCTCAATTCCGTCTCCTCCTCGCCCAATTATTCACAAAACCTTCGGGTATCTCACTCAACTAAACCTCAGCAGTGTTGGGCTTGGGTTGAATGATATTCCCTACCCCTTTGGTTCGGAATTAATGGTGTATGTGGGAACAATCCCCTGTCCCATTCCCTCTGCAGCATGTGCTGACTCTTCGGGTCTCCAAGACCAATTCTTGGACAACCCAGAAACCATTGTTGGGGATGACTCTGTTCCTCTCGACTCTCAAACTGGAGAGAAGAGGAAAAGGGTTAAGATGGTGGCTAGGCGCACTCGAACGCCAAGAACATGACCACAACCAAGGTCTCGCCCCTCTCTAACTCCCTCTTCACCTCCTTCTCAACCTCTTCGCAAGTCTGCAAGAATTATCTTCAAATCAACTCCCAGAGCCTCTAAACCCTCCGTTCCTATTGTCGAAGAGATCTCCTCTTCTACTGAAGGGTCCTCGAGTTCTGACTCTGAAGACACCACCTTCAAACATGGGACACCGGTGTTCTCTGAGTCTTCTGAAGATCAAGCCCCTCCAAAAACAACCACTAAACCTGCTGTGAAGTCTTGTCCAGCAAAACCACCCCTAAAAAGAAAACCAAGAACACCCCCCCTACCAAAAGTGACTACCTCTGTTCCTGCCTCCAAACGCCCAAAGCAGTCCACTCCCTCTCCTATGTCTGACAAACATGCGCAGTTGCTTAAGCGCAATGTTGTCAGGGGGAAGGTAGTGTCTGTCAGGTTTTTTGAGGAACAGGGTCTGGGGGTGTTTTTAACCAAGCTTCGAGCCCAAGGCTGGCTTGAGTTCTTTGCAAACACCCAGTTGGGGTGTTCTGTGCCTGAGTTGGCTGAATTTTACGCCAACTGCAGAGTCACCGAAGGGATGGTGACAAGTTCTGTGAATGGGCAAGGCATCAGGGTCGATGCGCCCACACTTGGGAAAATTCTGGGAGTGCCCTCACAAGGTTTTGCTGTGTATGTGAGGGAAGACAAAACAGCCATGGAACAAGCCAGGCTCCTGGAAGTGTCCAAACGCCTAAGTCACAAACAGGGTCTGAGAACACCCTGCTCTGTCAAAAAGGGTGATCTGATTCCTCCCCACCAACTCCTTTTCATGTTCGTCATTAAGAACGTGATTCCAAGGGGTCAAGGGAGAAACTCAGCCGACCTTTTTGATCAGTGCCTGATCGACTTATTGGACAGGGAGGAACCCATCAATCTTCCGGCAATCATGATTCGCCACATTGGGCGAATTGCGAACACCACCCGGGCTCATGATCTCGGATATGGGTTTCTGCTAACAAGGGTGTTTGAGCACTTTGGCATAGTGCTCACAAGGCGAGTGAATGCCCAAGTAATAGATGCAATTGGGATTGACACTCTGCTAGGGTGTGGCTTTGAGTTTGGGGAAGGGTCCGGTTCCAAACAGGGTCGTCGACCACCTGTTTCTGAGCAACCATCCACCAAGGTAGAGGCTGTTCTTGAGGACAATGCACGCCTCAAGGATGAGCTCTCCGCTGTCAAGGCGGCTCTCGCTGAAGAACAAGCCCTCTCTGCTAAGCGTCATGCAGACTTGCTTGCTCTTCTATCCTCCCTTGCTCCTAGTATTCCTCCCCTGCAGACGAAACCACCCCCTGCTCCCTGATTGTATAGGCTGTTTCTGTTTCTGTTTTTTCCTCTTTCTCATTGTACTGCTTTGCTCTTTAATGAAATATCCATTTGCAGTTTCTCTTCCTTGTGATTCCTTCTCCTTTATATTTGTTATTATTGCTTTTTAATGATGCCAAAAGGGGGAAGAAAAAGACATTGAAAAAAGAGGTGATACCTATTGACATTGACATGTGTGAATCTGAACTGACCAACCTGTTTTCGACCTGATCTTGACTTACGTGAATCCCTATCAGCATTCACTTTGTGGTTGTTTTGTCAATATGGTCACTTGGTTTGTCATCATCAAAAAGGGGGAATTTGTTGAGTTATTATATTCAAGTTTTGATGATAACAAATCCAAGTGAAAAAATGTGTCCAAGTAGTGTTGCTCCAAACATGATCTGCAAACAGGCTTAACTGGTGTTTGTAATCTTTACTGTGTTAACTAGTTTGCTACATGTGAGAACAGGTTCTTAAAACAGGTTTTCAATGGGTGATTCTTCATTAAGTCAAGAACGCCATCTCACAATGGTTGTAAGGCCTGTTCACAGCAACTCTTCTAGCAATGCAAAGAACAACTCCAACAAACAAGGTAGCCTTGATGTCCCAGCAGCTTCTCTAGCGATGCAAAGAACAACCCCAGCAAACAAGGTAGCCTTGATGTTCACAGCAGCTCTACGGATCTTGGACAAGATTCAAACAAGAAGTCTTGGGTATATAGGCTTTATTTATTTAGACTCTTGTTAATATGCCAATATTTGAAAAAGCTTTTTTAAACATCTCTTGAATCGGTATTTGCGTTAAGTGCTTCAGAACACTAGACTGCGAACAACCCTGCAAACAGGGTGCCTAGGGTGTTTCTGACCTAAAGTGACCATGCCCGATTATCCTTGAAATTATTATTTCGGTTGGCCTAAATCTCCAGAATATTTTCAAATGTTATTCTTCTGGAAAATATATTTCTTGATTATATTATGGGAGATTTGGGAAAATAGATTTTGGGAGATTTGCCAAAATTAGAAGATTTTCTCTGCCCATATCTTCGGATGTGATAAAGGTTTTAAATTGCTAAAGATTTCTGGTTGCCTTGCTTAAAGCGTACCCACGGCTATAAGGAGATAAAGGTTATCTCTTAAGATAACAAATCCCTTAGATTTTGGGAAATATTTTATCACTAGCCATTGGGAGTTTTGTTTTGAAAAATCACTTTCCAAACTTAGGTGATTTCCTTTCCTCTCCTTGGTTTTTTACCGTTGGAATTTTTGGTTAAAAACAGCTTTGTTTTCACGAAAACATAGACAGAAACACACGCTGAGCGATAGAGGGAAGAAAGCAAAAAGAAATCTTGAAACACAACATTTCCAAAAGGCAAAATTTCAAAAGAGGTTTTTCTAGTGAAAAGAATTTCTGAGCTTCACTTGAGAAAAGAAAAACCAGTTCAAGTTGTGTTTAAAGCAAGCTTTCAATATATTGGCATAATAGGAACTTCATTGTACCTTACATCTGCTTAGTCAGAAGCACCCCCTGTAAGGTGTTTGTAACCCTGATCTTGAATCAGAAAAGTGAGTGAGTGTGTCCTAAGTCGTGTGGACTTTGGACGTGTCCAATCTGGTGAGATTTGGACGTGGTGTAATCTGCCTTGAGAAGGAGATTACGTGGTTGCAAGGTTGTAACAAGGTGTGTTGCAATTGTAACGTGTTAAGCCCGGTTTAGTGAAGTGGTTAAATCCTACACGAGGTAGGTCGTGGTTTTTCACACCTCAGTTGGGCTAGAGGTGTTTTCCACGTAAAAATTGTGTGTGCTTTAATTCCGCATTTATCTTGGTGATTTTCGTATTTGCAATATCTGAAAACACCCCCTGCAAACAAGTCAACAGGGTGTTCGTCATCTGAGAACAACCTCAGTCAGGGTGTTTGTCATATATAATGCGAAAATCAGACACCACAATTCACCCCCCCTCTTGTGGAAGTATACTCTAAGATCTAACACTTTTCACACTGCAAGTTGCAATCATTATTTCAAAGTGTCCAAGATGTTCAAGGAGATGCAAACGGGCTAGCATACCTCAAAATGCCCGGTTTTGTCCATGCCATTACTTAAGCCTAATCATGGCTTAAGTCCAAAATTTTTGCCTTTTTGGAATCCTCAAGAAGTCTACAATCAAGTCCAAGCATTGATTTCGAATCATGCACACAAGAGGATGAAGAATCAAGGAGTTTTCTCAAACTGGCCAAATTGCACCCCAATTTGCACGGTTTAAAGTTTGTGTTTGATTACCCCACTTAAACACATCCTATACTTGATTTTTTGGTTGGGGGGGGGGATTATACACAACCTAAGATTACCCCCACATGTTTAAAACCCAAATCATGACCACTTTTGCTAAGCTGAATTGTTGCCTCAAAACCGGCGAGCCACGGGTTGAAGTCGGTTCAATTGAACCTATTTATTTCTTCATCAAACAGCCGACCACTCTAATTTTCTAGATAGCTTGGCACACCTCCCAAGCTTGGCACATGTCTCAAGGCTGCCTTGGATTGGTGGAAGCATGGGGAAGAACGACCAATGGGAGTGAATGAATAAACAATGTTGTCTCCTTTCTCTCATTGGCTAGCCGAAAAGTGACTTGAGATTTCGGCTTGTCACATGCACTCTAGCCTCATTTTCAGCTTGTATTATGTCTAAGCATGAGTTTAATTGATGTATAATCGGGTTAGACAAAGTTTAGATTCATGATTTGATGTATTAGATTGCTTAAGCATTGCTAGACTATGTTTTAAGCTAAACCGATTGTAACTAAGCTAAGCTAACACCTTTCCTCACTAGTAAGGAAAAGGGAGGTGCTTGCTAGCTTGCTTGCTTGTTTAGTCTTCATTTTTGCTGCATACAAAAGCTACCTCACGGTCGTGAAGAGAAGGTAACCCATAGTGAATGAAAAACTAAGTTTGAGAGCATTTGCTTTCTACTTTCTAAGCTCTTGCTTGCTTATCCTTGATTAGGCCAATTAAGGTGGTGTCCAAGTGAGTCTTAACCTTGATTAAGTGGTGATTCTGTATCTTAATCACGATTAAGGGCCCTAAACTCAAAGGTTGGTGGTGATTATGTATCCAATCTAAAGTTTAGTTCTATCTTGTTCTAGTTCACATTCCACGGTTACCAAGTGAAGTTATTAGCTTGTATTCTTAAGTTAATTACTTTCACTAAGCATATCCTTCATATCCCCTCATTCTCCCACTTCAAATACTTCCATTTCCATCCACTTTCATGGTTTATACATCACAAACGAGAGTAAAACCAAAGCAAACATCAAGAGCCTTCAAACCGTGCTTAGTTGATTCTTTCAAGGTTTTGTGGGTAGCAAAGTGGCACGGTGTGGCCGTGCACGTAGGCACAGCCGCGCCACCCTTGGTCGCGACTAAAGGTTGGTTTTTAACTTCTACTTGATGTGTGTTGGCTTGGGTAGCTTCTTCCCTTGACACATACATCATATTTGGTATCAGAGTTGCGTTTCTCCTAGGCCTTGCATACCCTTCCACTTCCACAAATCATTCCTCTATTCCCTTCCATACAAATTCAGCTTTACCCTTGTTCCAGCAACCTTATGCAAGCATGTCTTTGGGAGAAAGATTTGAAGCCTTGATGAAACAAAATGAGTTCTTGGCTAGCAAAATTTGAGAAGACTCTCAAAGGAACCAAGAAGCTCAAGCACAAAATTAGTATCTACGAAAGCAATTGGGTTCATTTTTGAAACAAAAGCAAAAGTTGAATGAAGACACCCTTCAATCTGAACCAAGAGCACATGAACAAGTCTATAGCCATGATGTTGATTCATCAGGTGAAGAAGAAGCGCCTAGAATGGTTAGAGGAGAGCCACGAAATCAAGCTAACAACAATGATTTCAGAGTTGAAGTTCCTGAATTTGAAGGTAAGCTTGATCCTAAAAATTTTATTGATTGGTTACATATTGCTGAAAGAGTCTTTGAGTATAAAGGACATACCTGATGATAAGAAGGTTAAATTGGTGGCATTAAGACTCAGAAAGTATGCATCTATATAGTGGACAAACTTGAATGCTAAGAGGCTTAGAGAAAGGAAGTCTAGAGTTCTAACATGGGAAAAAATGAAGTGTAAGCTTAAGGCACGGTTTCTCCCACCTACTTATGTCCAAGATTGTTATTCTCCATTTCATAATCTCACTCAAGGTAGTATGAATGTTGAAGAGTACACACGTGAGTTTGAGAAATTGATGATTAAATGTGATATTCAAGAACCTGAAGGGCAAACCATAGTCAGATACTTGGGTGGTCTTGATCCTAGGTATTCTAATGTGGTAGAATTGCAAGCCTATGCATCTTTTGATGATGGTTGTGTACTAGCTCACAAAGTGGAAGAACCAAGGAAGGCTAAACAGCCCCACAAACCTCAAATTGCAAAGCCTTTCATTCGGAACCAACCTTTTAACAAGGGGAGTTCCAATCCACCTCCTAAACCACAAAATCCCTTTCCCTTGAATCCACAAAGAACCATAGCACCTCAAATGGCTCCAGCACCACCTTTGTCCTAACCCAAACCCAATGAGCAATAGAAGGTGTTTTAAATGTCAAGGGCTTGGTCATATTGCTTCTGAATGTCCAAATAGAAAGGTTATCACGTTGGCAGAATGGACAGCCGTAAAAGAGGATTTTGAAGAAGAGGAGAACGAAAGCGAAAGTAAGCAAGAGCGTGAAGAAATTCACGAAGATGTCATAGAAGAAGCTGATGAAGGAGAACTCTTGGTCCTAAGGAGAGTTCTAAGCAATCAAAAGGGAGTTAAAGATGAGCAAAGAGAATTCCATACTAGATGTAGCTCTCAAGGTAAAATATGCTCTTTGATCATTGATGGTGGTAGTTGTTCTAATGTTGTTTCTCTAAGCATGATTGAGA
The DNA here is from genome assembly GCA_017589665.1 of Selenicereus undatus. NCBI lineage: Eukaryota > Viridiplantae > Streptophyta > Magnoliopsida > Caryophyllales > Cactaceae > Selenicereus > Selenicereus undatus. The sequence goes on from JACYFF010031957.1 coordinate 68,642,300, forward strand.
AACTAGGGCTGCAAACAATGACTCATCCACATCCTTACAACATCCAGTGGCTGAATCAAAGCAAGGGAATTCAGGTGAACTCTCGTTGTTTGGTTACATTTTCCATTGGAAAGACATATGAAGATGAGTTATGATGTGATGTTATTCTTATGGATACATGTCATATTCTTTTGGGAAGGCCATGGTTGTATGACCGTAGAGTTATGCATAATGGTTATCTAAACACTTACTCATTTTCCAAGGATGGCAAGAAAATCACCTTGGCCCCTTTATGCCCACCCAAGCTCCACGAAATACCCCCACAAAATAAGCCCAAACACGGTGAGTGTCTATTAGCCGTGAGTGAGTCAGTTTTAAAGGCTTCACAACATGAGTTTAACGCCTTTAGAGAGTGGATTCTAAGCATCCAAGAAGAACCTGAAAATTTGATGCCCACTCATCCCATTGCCAAAGCACTCATTGAAAACTTCTGTCATCTATTCCCTGAGGAGATCCCCACTTGTTTGCCTCCAAAGAGAGACATTCAACATCACATTGATCTTATTCCTTATTCCATCCTACCTAATAAGCCTGCATATAGGATGAATCCAAAGGATACTAATGAGATTCAAAGACAGGTTACAGAATTGCAGGAAAAGGGCCTGGTTCATGAGTCTTTGAGTCCATGTGCCGTTCCAGCTGTTTTACTGCCAAAGAAAGATGGTGGAATGCGAATGTGTGTTGATACCAGGGCCATTAACAAGGTTACTATCAAGTATAGGTATCCCATACCAACACTAGAAGATATGCTAGTTGAGTTACATGGCTCTAAGGTGTTTTCAAAGATTGATCTTCAAAGTGGTGACTACCAAATCAGAATCAGAGAAGGTGATGAATGGAAGACTGCTTTCAAAACAAAAGGTGGACTTTATGAATGGTTGGTAACGCCTTTTGGTCTTTCTAATGCACCTAGTAGTTTTATGAGGTTGATGAACCAAGTGTTTAGACCTTACATTGGCAAGTTTGTGGTAGTCTACTTTGATGATATTTTGGTATATTCTAAGAATGGGCATGAACATCAAGATCATCTAACTCAAGTTATGCTTGTCTTAGAATGTGAAAAGTTTTTTGGTAACCTTAAGAAGTGTGCTTTCTTCACTCCTGAAGTTACATTTCTTGGTTACATTGTGACTGAAAATGGTATAAAGGTAGATGAAGGTAAGGTAGAAGCCATTCGTTCTTGGCCTATACATAATAGTATTCATGATGTTAGAGCATTCCATGGTTTAGCTTCTTTCCACAAGAGGTTTATTCGGAATTTCAGCACTATTATGGCTGCTATGACTGAAGTTATCAAAGGTACGTCCTTTATATGGAATCCAAAAGCTCAATCTACCTTTGAAGAGATCAAGACTAGACTTACTCAAGCATTGGTGTTGTCATTGCCATGCTTTAGTAAAGTCTTTGCAGTTGAATGTGATGCCTCTGGTGTAGGCATTGGTGGAGTTCTTACACAAGAAGCTAAACCTCTAGCCTTGTTTAGTGAGAAATTGTGTGATTCTAGAAGAAAATACTCCACTTATGATAAAGAGTTCTATGCTATTGTGAGATGTTTAGAGCATTGGAGTCATTATCTTATTGCAAGTGAGTTTATCTTACATTCTGACCATGAAGCATTGAAGCATATTCAAGGCCAGCACAAGTTAAACTCCAGACATGCCAAGTGGGTTGAGTTTATGCAATCATATCACTTCACTATCAAGCACAAGTCAGGCGAACTCAATCAAGGTGCAGATGCTCTATCCAGGAGGTATCTCTTATTGTTTCAGTTAGATGCTTCTGTGCTTGGTTTCGAGCATCTACAGGTCTTATATGCCAATGATGAAGACTTTGGGGCATTATATGCTGCTTGTTCTAAACACCCCAAAGGAGATTTTCATGTACAAGAAGGTTTTCTATTCAAGAGTACTCGGCTATGTATTCCAAAGTGTAGTACAAGAGAGTTGCTGATTCGAGAAGTTCATGGAGGATCCTTAGCTGGACATTATGGTGAGAACAAGACTATTATTATGCTAAGGGAACGTTACTGTTGGGCAGATATGGAACGTGATGTTCAGGACATTCTAAAGAGATGTGGAACATGTCAAGTTGCACAGAGTCATTCACTACATCAAGGCTTACACACTCCATTGCCTATTCCTATCTCTCCATGGGTTGATGTAAGTATGGATTTCATTCTTGGAGTTCCTAAAACCCAACAAAACAAGGATTCTGTCTTTGTTGTGGTTGATAGGTTTTCTAAGATGTCTCATTTCATTCCATGCAACAAGACTAATGATGCTCATCAGAACACAAAATTAGAACACACAAACTCCAAAACCGAACACAAAAATAGAGATCGAAAATAGCATGATCAAACTTGAAGAAGAATTCGCGTTTGATAACTCTTCAACATCAATAGTGACATTAAGATCAAACCTAGGGATTAAATAACTGCTGAAAAACTAAAGGAATTGAAATAGCATAGAGCCTTCGGTAATGGAACGAAGTAGTGGGATGAATAAAAGTCGTGATTTCTCAACTTATCAACTATGAATTTGCTTTTTAAAAAAATGCGAGATATACGTAACATTATGGGCTAGCAACTACGTTGGCCAAAAAACCCAACATTGTGGGCCTGGGAGGACAAATGAGATGTCCACCCGATTGCACATAATAAAATGCGGATCTGCTCCATCCCAACATCATTATTACTCACAATCCAACAAGACGTACTCCCCGATTCATATGGTAAAAAAAAACAACAAAAATTAACAACCAAGTAAAATGTAGCCCAATTTTCATGCAATCAAATGAAATTATAAATTAAGTCTGAAATACTAATAACCACATGGCTTATATCTTAAAATCTAGGTGTGTATCGACCATGAACAAGTCAGAAATTTGTTTGTCCAAATTCTAAATTCCTCTTCCTTCTCTTTCGTGTTCTCGATTGTCTCCTTTTTTATTTGTTTATAAGGATATAGATGTTTTAAAGAAAGTGATAGATAAATTTGTAAATCTCTTTAAAAGATCTAGGATGACATCATATACTTATGTTTAGAGATGGGTATAAATCATGTAGGATTATTAATAGATATATATGACATCCATGTACGATAGAATGGTTACATGTAGTAACTAGGAACTTTTTGTAGTTGATAATGATGATTTTACAAAGTACTAATTAATTCAAGTCAATAAGGATCATCTAATTTACAATTTTAAAAAATTGGAGCAGAACTAAGTGGCAATTTATGTTGATTGCATCAAGTTACCTATGGGACCTATGATACTAATGCCATGGAGGAGCTCAGGAAAAGAGAAATGCATATAAATCTTAGTGAGAAGAAATTTGGAGTTCATTCAAGCTAAGCTGCCACAATAGGGTCAGCTCTATATATAGTGTTAACCACTCATTACAACAAAAAGGAAAATACAAAATAAAATATCTGTAACAAACTTTACAGCTCAGCACCCATTTTCTTATGTAAGAATTCTCACAATTTTCTCAAGTCTCCTTAACACTCCCCCTCAAGCGAGGTGTGAAGAAATTCAGAACACCTAGCTTAGAGAAAAGCTTGGTTTGCTGCTCTACAGGCATTATCTTGGTCAATAAATCAGCCAGTTGATTTTTGCTGCTCATATAAAATGGCTTTACTTGCCCAGCCTTGAATTTGTCATGGATGCAATGGCAATCCAGTTCTATGTGTTTAGTCCTTTTGTGAAACACAGGATTTGCAACAATGTGGAGAGCTGCCTAATTGTCACATAATAAACTCAATAGTTGCAGCTAGCAATGTTAAGATGTCTCCTCAGTGAAATAAGCCAAGAGATTGCATAGCAAGTCTTAACAATTTCCATATACTCTACTTCAGTTGAGGATCTAGCAACCACCTTTTGCTTCTTAGATTTCGAAGATATCAAAGACTTTCCAAGTTGTATGACATACCCTGTAGTGGACGTTCTTAATTGAGCACAACTTGCTAATCTGAGTCGTAGTGTTTGAGTCTTTTGCAAAGAAAATCCTTGTTCAAGTGTATATTTCTAAACTTGAGAATGTGAGTAGCAGCCTTTAAATGTTCTGTAGTTGGTTTGTTCATGAACTAACTAAACACTTGCACACTGTAGCTTATATCTGGCCCTGTCATAATTAGGCAAATGAGCTTCCTAATCAACCCTCTATATCAGCTTGGATCAGATAAAGGTTGTCCTATGCCAGCTAGGAGTTTGGCATTTTGAGTTACTGGAAGTCTTAGTGGTTTATAGGCTGCCATTGCAGTTTCTTCTAGGAAATCCATATTGCATTTCCTTTGGCATACAAAGATACCTTTTGTTGTTCTTGCAACTTCTAAGCCAAGAAAGTATTTTAACATCCAGGTATTTCATATAAAGCTGATTATTCAGCTGCTGCTTTAGTACAGCTATGATCTTATCATTGTTTTTAACAATGATCACATCATCCATACATGCCAGAACAACTATGAAGAAGTATCTCTTTTTCTTGGTGAAAAGAGAATAGTCAGCCTTTGATTGCTTGAAGCTAAAACTCACAAGATCACTGGAAAACTTTGCAAACCATTGCCTTAGTGCTTTTTAAGTCCATATAAGGACTTATTCAGTTTGCATAATAACTTTCTCCCCTCAGTAAGGTGGGGGTAGTAGGGGAAAACAGATGAGAGATCACCCCCACATGTTTGATGTGGAGTAGGAGTGGGTATTGTAGGGTTAAGAGATTGCACTTTATTTTTGAAAGGGAAAATGTGCTCATAGAATTTTATATCCCTTAACACAAACACTTGTTACTAAAAAGGTTGAGCAATTTATAACCCTTTTGAGTGCTAGAATAGCCTCGAAAGACACATGGTACACCTTTAGACACAAATTCATCACCATCTTTGGAAGCGTTGTTGGCAAAAGGTAACAGCCAAAGACATTTAGCCTGTCACAATCGGGAGGAGCATGCAACAAGATCTCATAAAGAGTTTTATTTTTCAGAATAGGTGATAGAAGTCTATTTATGATGTAAGTGGTTGTAAGAACACAATCACCCCAAAATCTCAAGGGTAAGCCTACTTAAAACCTTAGTGCCCGAGATATCTCTAAAATGTTTTTGTGTTTTCTCTCCACTCTTCCATTGTGTTGAGGCCTATCAATAGAAGATGTCTGGTGCAAGAAGTCATTCTCAGAAAAGAACTCAGTGCAAGGTCCTTATTCAAATTCTAGTGCATTATCAGACCTGACAACTTTCACATCGCTATCAAATTGGTTTGCCATTGTCTTATGAAAATTCTTCAAAACAATAAGAGCATGGGATTTGCATTGAATCATGAAAGTCCAAATAGCTCTGCTGTAATCATCCACTATGGTAAGGAAGCACCTGTATCTACCTTGTGTAACCTCTCTGTATGGTCCCTATATGTCCATATGAATTGAATGAAATGGTTGTTGACTATGCCTTTTCCTCATTGAGTATGGAAGTTTGGTAAACTTTGCTAAACGACATGTCCAACAACAATCCAATTTTGCATTCATTTTTGGAACACAAGGTATCTGTCGTAATTTTGACATAGCTGCATGACCAAGCCTTTAATGCCATACAGATACATCAAGGTTATGATTAATAGTAGCAACAACTATAAGTGTATACTCAAATTGACTAACCAAAGCCAATTCAACAAGTTTATTACAAAGGCCAATAGCATTCTTACCCAAAGCTACTAGTGACACATCCACGAGATAGTTTAATTTTTCTACTTTCGAGCACCGTTAATTGTCTTTGTGGCACAATCTTGAATAAGACATAATTTAGGATTAAACACATCCACATAATTATTGTGTTGCACCATCTTAGAGACAGACAATAAATTGACTTTGAATTCTCATACAACAAGGGTATTAATCAGCTTAAGCCCATTAGACATCCTAACATCCCCTTGAGATACTATATGAGTTGTGCTTCAATTTGTCAAATTTATATGCAAATCAGGCTGGATGTTATGACAAATAGTAAGCCTATAAGCATTTGGGGCCAAACGATCTATTGCCCTAGTATCTAAATCAAATCGTTTGACACATTTGCAGCACAAGAGCATTGTACAATACCTGCAAAATTATAATTCAATTTTTCATGTGTCATAATTTCTTGATGACAACCTAGTTGATGAATTGGCTGAGCTAGCTCCTCGCAATAGCATCAGTAGTTGCTTAATTTGCTGCTGAGTCAAAGTACTCAGATCATGTGCTTCTTATATGACGGAGTCCCCACCCCATTGCTAAGGAAGGAGGTCGAACAACTCGTTCAAGGTCCATTTCACACTCCAAGTTACAAGCATTATTTCAAAATGTCTAAGATGTTCAAGGAGATGCAAAGGGGCTAGCATACCTCAAAATGATCGGTTTTGTCCACGCCATTACTTAAGCCTAATCATGGCTTAGGTTCTAAATTTTTGCAATCCTCAAGAAGTCTACAATCAAGTCCAAGCATTGATTTTCAAATCATGCACACAAGAGGATGAGGAATCAAGGTGTTTTCTCAAACTGGCCAGATTGCACCCTAATTTGCACAGTTTAAAGTTTGTGTTTGATTACCCCACTTAAACACATCCTAACCTTGATTTCTTGGTGGGGGGGATTATACACAACCTAAAATTACCCCCCTGTTTAAAGCCCAAATCATGACCACTTTGGCTAAGCTGAATTGATGCCTTAAGACCGGTTAACCACGGGCCGGTTCAAGAACCAGTTTATTTCTTCATCAAACAGCCGGCCACTCTCATTTTCTAGATAGCTTGGCACACATCTCAAGGCTGCCTTGGATTGGTGGAAGCATGGGGAAGAACGACCAATGGGAGTGAAGGAATAAACAATGTTGTCTCCTTTCTCTCATTGGCTAGCCGAAAAGTGACTTCAGATTTCAACTGGTCGCATGCACTCTAGCTTCATTTTCAGCTTGTATTATGTCTAAGCATGAGTTTAGTTGGTGTATAATTGGCTTAGACAAAGTTTAGATTCATGATTTGATGTATTAGATTACTTAAGCATTGCTAGACTATGTTTTAAGCTAAACTGATTGTAATGAAGCTAAGCTAACGCCTTTCCTCACTAGTAAGGAAAATGGAGGTGCTTGCTAGCTTGCTTGCTTGTTTAGTCTTCATTTTTGCTGCATACAAAAGCTACCTCACGGCCATGAAGAGAAGATAACCCAAAGTGAATGAAAAACCAAGTTTGAGAGCATTTGCTTTCTACTTTCTAAACTCTTGCTTGCTTATCCTTAATTAGGCCAATTAAGGTGGTGTCCAAGTGAGTCTTAATCTTGATTAGGTGATGATTCTGTATCTTAATCAAGATTAGGGGCCCTAAACTCAAAGGTTGGTGGTGATTCTGTATCCAATCTATAGTTTAGTTCTATCTTGTTCTAGTTCACATTCCACGGTTACCAAGTAAATTTATTAGCTTGAATTCTTAAGTTAATTACTTTCACTAAGCATATCCTCCATATCCCCTCATTCTCCCACTTAAAAAACTTCCATTTCCATCCACTTTCATGGTTTATACATGTTGAAGATTTTTGAGGGGGAATGCAAAATTAAATTAAAGAAAAAGGAAAATGATGCCTCAAATACTCACGATTGTCAGTCGTAGTAATTAAGGGTCGGTCCACAGGGAAAACGTGAGATTTATGGTCATTTAAACAAAATGATTAAAACTAATTATCTAAACTAAGTGATGTTATTTAAAGCAATTTAACAACCTAATTCAACTAAACTCATTTAATCCTAATTCAACAAAGAATTAAAGCAACCTAATTAACTAAATAGACTAAACCTAAACTAGTCTTATGTTAATTACCCAAATTAAACCAAACTAAACTTGAAATTAATCGTGATTCAAAAACTAACAACCTAATTCCTTTATTATTCTAGAATTAAACTAAGGCAGATTATGACAATTAATTAAGCAGTAGGGGAGGGGATTGAATTGAAGCAGAAGAACAGAACATCAGCACCAAAATGAAATCAGCAACAGGGGAAAAGGGAACGAATTGGCGCAAGCAGAAACGAACCAACGCAAAGCAAGATGAATCATAACATAATCAAGGGCAAACTAGTAGGCATGGGGAAAGGCTCGAACAACCACCATGTCTGAGCCATGGAGGATTCGAAGCCGAACAGAGAACGCGAACCAAGAATCGAACCCAACCGGAATTCGAGCAGGGGAATGGGGGAAGAATTCGAATGCAATTGAACAAAATAGACCCAGAATTTTGCAAAATCAAACCGAAACCTTACAACCAAGAAACTTCAAATTCGCAGTGAATTCAAGCCCTAAATCGAATCTAAACCTTAACCCTAATTTATGGGACTCGAAAAAAAGAGAACGAAATTGAAGAACACAAATCGAAATTGACATTAACAACGAAATTGAACGAAACTAAACCTAAAACGAAATTAAACCTAATCTACTCCTAATTCTACCTCTACGCTACCTGACCTTCCTTCAATGGCGTCTGCACCTTGCTTTATACCCGAAACCTCCTTCAAATCTCGATCGTCGATTGGGATGGCGTGCGTGGATGGCTAAGATGAAGCCAGTGAGGTTGAAGACGTGCATGGTGGAGATGGTGGGATGGTGTTTCTGAAGTGGTGGAAAACCGTGGGTGAATTTCGGTGGAATCGGGGTTTCCTGTTTGTGGGTTTCGTGGAAACGGCGGCTGGGATGGTTATTGGGTGGAAGCGAGGATGGTGATGGGTCTGGGTTACGGGGTCAAGGGGAGATTGGGATTTACTGGGTTGTTGAAGAAGAAGCGTCGGGGAGAGAGAAGCAGACGCGAGGAGGAGGGAGGAGAGAGAAACACGCGAGGAAGGGGGCTGTTTTAATGGGAACCGGTTCAGCTGAACCGGCCGGTCCGGTTCACTGGTCCGGTCTAGTTTTTTTTATTTTCTTCTTCTTTCTCTGGCCGGTTTTTCATCGAATTTGGCCCGATTCTTCAACCTCCGATCTTTCTTCTATTTTTCTCACTTTTTCCGCCATTTAAGCCCTTTTTCTGCATTTATTCAAAATATGCAAAATAAAATAAAATCAATTAAAAACCTAAAAAATATTATTAAAACGAGCATAAAACCGGTGAAAAAGTATCTTAAAAATAGCACATTTTTAGCTCAAACAAATACTCTCACACCAAGATTTTGCTCGTCCTCGAGTAAAATAAACTAAGCTAAGTAAAAGAAAATGAAAATAAAAGAAAAGAAAATCCTAACTCACTATCGTAGGAATCACGATTGCATTTAGCGTATGCAACAAGCCCTTTAAACCCCTTGGACTCCCAAGTGGACAAGTGAGGTCTCGTGAGGGTTTCAAAGTGAAAATACCCACAAAATTATTCCAAAAATAAAAGAAAATCTTTTTGGGCTTTCTCGAAACTGATATGTACAAAAATTGGAAAACATATGCACAACTCCTAATCAGCTAAATCACCCATGTGCTTAATTATTAACCTGTATACACACAAAATGTACTTCAAAGCCCTTTACCTCTAAATGACATCAAAACACTGATTTTCACCCCATTGATCATCCAGATTTTGAATCCATCCCGGTGTTTGTGTGCAAGTGTATCATCATCTCCAGGACTTAGATTTACTAGAATAGACTCAATCCCACTTAGCTGACATAACTACATTATTCTTATACTGACTTTGGAAGCAAGCTTTCCCAGTAGCAATATTGCCTCAAAGGGTAATACCTAGTAGCACGTGCCTCCAAGGGTCCCAGTGGTGCATGCCTCAAAGGGATACTTGTCATTCCAAATTTTATTCTTTTTATTTATTTATAATACAATTTTTTTCATTTTTTCCAAGGTAATCATGCCATAGCTAGTGGGAGAATCATTCATGGAAACCTAAAACCTAAAGACAATGATGAAAGGATAACAAGGACTGGATTACACAACCCGTAATGAACAGTTGAAGTTAGGATGAGGGCTTAGAATTTCACATTCGAAGTTAAAGACTTATCACACACATCCTATTAATATACAAACTAACAACTAAAACACAGGGGATTCAAACTAATCAAAAATAGTACAAATGTCCCAGAAAAAGAACAAAAATCATCAAAAATTTTCAAAAAAATGGCACCTCACTCCCACAGCAAAACTTCACAATGTCCTCATTGGGAGAATCAAGGCGCTAAAAAGCAAGTCCATAAACTAAACAACCGTAAAACCTAGAATATATACAACTAGAACACCACCAAAAACATAAAACCAAAAACAAAATAAAACCAAAATAAAAAAATGAAAATCAAAACTAAAATCAAAGAAACACACAAAAAGTGAAAAACAAACCACAACCCTAAAAACTAAAGAAAAGTAGACAAAAATCAAAATCAGAACAAAAATCAAAACAAAACCAAACATACACATATATTTACAAACGCAAAACTAAACAAAAATTAAAGACCTACTAAATTGCAAACTAAACAAAAAGAAATCTAAAGCAAAATAAAGGAAAAGAAAAACAAAAATGAAACAAAAATGAAAATAACATGAACCAAAAAAATGAAAATAAAATAAAAGAAAATAAAAATGAAAGTTAAATGAAATAAACAAAAATGAAATAAACAAAAAATAATGAAAATAAAATGAAAGAAACAAAAATGAAATAAACAAAAATGAAATAAAAAGGAAAAACTAAAACATGCTAAGCTAAAGAAACAAAGTATTTGCAACTAACACATATTCACAAAATCCTAATATATACAACTAAATACAAAAAGGAAGAAAATAAAATAAAAAGAAAAGATGGGTGGAACGATCATACCAGGTTGGATACAGGTTGTACCCAAACTATAAAGTGTATAGAGCATCAGCCACTCCATATTAAGCTGAAAAGGTGCTACTCAAATCAAAACTCGTTAGAGCACGTAACAGCTTATCAAACAAGGATTCCCAACTCTCAATAGTATAGCAACTATAAAAAACAGAGAGTTGGAACCAGATTGAGTACATCCATATAACCAGGAAAGCACAGGTAAGGGCCCGTTTCAACTTATCAAACAGTTAGGCCCACTCAGGAATGAAGTGAATATACTCACAAACAGCCAGTGGTGAGGTCATAGGCCTAGAAACTATGTCAGCATGAATGAACTGTCTAGGCAAAGCAAAGGGTTCAAATCCACAAGTCCTTTAAGTTCAATATGCATATGAGTCTGGTCAAACGTCTCAGTGGTCATGTTCTCAGACTCAATATAATCAAACTTGCAAGATTCAAAAAGGAGGTCAGTTTGAATAGGATCAACAGAAAATGATTCATACTCAACACAAGAATCCTTACTCAAACTCATATCGACATCATGCAACTCCTGTAACACACCTTTAGAATCATCCGAATCATGAAACTCTACTGTAGGTATCATGCTAATTTCTAACTCACTATCAGAATCAGATTGTTCATTAGTGACATTTTCAGGTGAGCTAGCACAGGGTGCAAGATCTGATGATAGAGACTTAGGGAGGTCACTTTCTTGTTCTAAACTAGGCAAACACATGTTTTCATTCAAATCATGCCTAGTAGAATAAGAAGGCTTATAATCATCATAGAGATCAATATCAGGTTTAGGAGATCGTAAACTAGAATCAATCTCACTAGAAGTCTCCCTATTTTGATTAAAACATTGAGAATATTCAACAATTCTCAATTTCATGGTCTCTATAAATTGATTAGTCATATCATCAATTTTGATCATTTGATCAGTCATATCATCAATTTTCTTTTCAAGTCTTGCACAGGTAGCACGATAAGGACAGGTAGAAATATCATGATAAGGAGATTCACAACAATCACACAATACAGGAGCCATATAAGAATAAGATGGGTCAGATGAGTTTAGAAAATGATCAGGGGGAGAAGGATTAGCATAAAAAGCATACTCATCAGAAGTTGGGTATCCAGAAAACTGATTAGCTTGTTCAAACTCGTAAGTTTCCCAACCTAAATTTTCAAAGAAATCTTAAACTTCATCTTGAGTTTTAGATAACAATCCTAGCAAACCCCCTGGGCACATGGACTCAACATGACCTTTAAATTCAGAATTTAGACCCAAAATAATGACCTCACAGATTTCCCATTTTTGAAAGGTTTGAGGAAACTGAGCACGATAATCATTAAGTCGCGATAAGTAGCTCCAAAAAGGTTCATGCTCATATTGTGGGAAACTGAAAACTGGCATTTTGAAAATTTTTAAAGTTTTTAAAGTTTTTCAATTTTTTTGGATTTTTGGTTTTTTTTTCAAATGTTTTTGGATTTTTTTGGTTTTTTCAAAAACAAAAAACGATATCAAAATGAGACATTGAAAATCGATTCGAAACTTAAAGTTACGAAATGACTAACAAGAACTCATTAAGTAAATAATAACTAAACAAAATAACAACGAAACTAAACAAATACGAAAGCAACTAAAAACATAACCAAATCTCACCGTCTTCCCCGGCAACGGCGCCAAAATTGTTGAAGATTTTTGAGGGGGAATGGAAAATTAAATTAAAGAAAAAGGAAAATGATGCCTCAAATACTCACGATTGTCAGTCGTAATACTTAAGGGTCGGTCCACAGGGAAAACGTGAGATTTATGGTCATTTAAGCAAAATGATTAAAACTCATTATTTAAACTAAGTGATGTTATTTAAAGCAATTTAACAACTTAATTCAACTAAAGTCATTTAATCGTAATTCAACAAAGAATTAAAGCAACCTAATTAACTAAATAGACTAAACCTAAACTAACCCTTATGTGAATTACCCAAATTAAACCAAACTAAACTTGAAATTAATCATGATTCAAAAACTAACAACCTAATTCCTTTATTATTCTAGAATTAAACTAAGGCAGATTATGACAATTAATTAAGCAGTAGGGGAGGGGATTGAATTGAAGCAGAAGAACAGAACATCAGCACCAAAATAAAATCAGCAATAGGGGAAAAGGGAACGAATTGACGCAAGCAGAAACGAACCAACGCAAAGCAAGATGAATCATAACATAAGCAAGGGCAAACTAGTAGGCACGGGGAAAGGCTCGAACAAACACCATGTCTAATCCATGGAGGATCCGAAGCCGAATAGAGAACGCAAACCAGGAATCGAACCCAACCGGAATTCGAGCAGGGGAATGGGGGAAGAATTCGAATGCAATTGAACAAAATAGACCCAGAATTTTGCAAAATCAAACCGAAAGCTTACAACCAAGAAACTTCAAATTCGCAGTGAATTCAAGCCCTAAATCGAATCTAAACCTTAACCCTAATTTATGAGATTCGAAAACAAGAGAACGAAATTGAAGAACACGAATCGAAATTGACATTGACAACGAAATTGAACGAAACTAAACCTAAAACAAAATTAAACCTAATCTACTCCTAATTCTACCTCTACGCTACCTGACCTTCCTTCAATGGCGTCTGCACCTTGCTTTATACCCAAAACCTCCTTCAAATCTCGACCGTCGATTGGGATGGCGTGCGTGGATGGCTAAGATGAAGCCAGTGAGGTTGAAGACGTGCATGGTGGAGATGGTGGGATGGTGTTTCTGAAGTGGTGGAAAACCGTGGGTGAATTTCGGTGGAATCAGGGTTTCCGGTTTCTGGGTTTCGTGGAAACGGTGGCTGGGATGGTTATTGGGTGCAAGAGGGAGCAGGGTGGAAGCGAGGATGGTGATGGGTCTGGGTTACGGGGTCAAGGGGAGATTGGGATTTACTAGGTTGTGGAAGAAGCGTCGGGGAGAGAGAAGCAGACGCGAGGTAGAGGGAGGAGAGAGAAACACGCGAGGAAGGGGGCTGTTTTAATGGGAACCGGTTCAGCTGAACCGGCCGGTCCGGTTCACTGGACCGGTCTGGTTTTTTTTATTTTCTTCTTCTTTCTTTGGCCGGTTTTTCATCGAATTTGGCCCGATTCTTCAACCTCCGACATTTCTTCTATTTTTCTCACTTTTTCCGCCATTTAAGCCCTTTTTCTGCATTTATTCAAAATCTGCAAAATAAAATAAAATCGATTAAAAACCTAAAAAATATTATTAAAACGAGCATAAAACCGGTGAAAAAGTATCTTAAAAATAGCACATTTTTAGCTCAAACAATACATCACAAACGAGAGTAAAACCAAAACAAACATCAAGAGCCTTCAAACCGTGCTTAGTTGATTCTTTCAAGGCTTTGTGGGCAGCAACGTGGCACGGTGTGGCCGTGCACATAGGCATGACCATGCCACCCTTGGCCGTGACTAAAGCTTGGTTTTTGACTTCTACTTGATGTGTGTTGGCTTGGGTAGCTTCTTCCCTTGACACATACATCATTATAGGTGAACTTATTTATGCCTGATTGATAATAATACAAGTACAACACTTTGAATTTTTCAATTTGATTTTCAACTTATACCTACTGAATAGTCCCCAATAGAGTTGTCAGCATAAGGTTCACAACCTGGAATCCTTACGTAGATGCATTAGGCAACTTGTATGCTTGATTGCTTGGTTTAAGATTTTTTTTTTTTTTGTGGTAAGAAAGGATGTAAATATTTTGGGTAGAGGGAAATAAGCAAGTATGCTGAGAACACATTCGGGTCCGTCATGGAAATAGCTAGCACTTTTCTGATAGGACCTTGATCTATTGATGCCCAGGCAAAATGGGAACCCGATTGGGTTCTTAGCCAAGAACGTGAGTGGGTTGTCTGTCCCAAATAGCTAGACATATTTGGATCATAGCGTCGGATTCTTAACTCAACCACCTAATCCCTTGTGTGCATGGGATATTTGTTTGAAATTACGAAGTAGCGAAGTAGAGTTACCAATGAGTTTGTAAAAAAATGCACCAAAATCAACTAAAATCAATTTTCCTATCAAGCCTTTTAACTTGAAAAGAAAAGATTTTGAAAGATCCCTAAATAATCCCTTGTTTAGGGACCACGTGACTCTATTGGCTTGAACTAAAGATTCAGATTTGTGGCGAAGGTACGATGCTAGGGTGGGATGCATCTTGGCACCTACCATCATAACTGACTACCACTACTAATCAAATCAAAAAATTAGACAGTTATACTTTAAAAAATGCAACATATTAGTGAATTTGAAGCATAATAAAAACAATAGCGTTCATAATTCATATAAAAGCTAGATAAAAGAATAAGAAAATAAAAAAAAATTGGGTATACTCATTCAAAATTAGCAATCGCCTCATGCTCCTCATCCAAAAAAAAAAAAAAAATTCACCACAATTCGACTGGAACGTAGTTGGGTCTTGGCTGATTTGGTCTAGGAACACAGTTAGGTTCCTGATCTGGTCAGAACTCAAGTGGACTTCAGCATAGGCCCAAGGCTATGAAAACTAAGGCTAAGTCTAGGCTTTATGCTGTTAGTCTTCCGAGTGTATGGGTTGGGCTTTAAGTTTCATCATTGGGCTTTTATAAAACGAGACATAATTTTTATGTATTCATAAATAGTATTTACGATAGTGGGGCTATCTAATATATAACAAAGGTTCATTTGTTAATACATAAAATGCTTACTCCTATATAGTAAAATGCTTATTTGACTTATTTGTATTGTACTATGAATTGCTTACATGATATAGCATTACTTACTTTCATTTTATTAATATTTGTGATCAAATGTACTCATTTATTGATATAAAATGCTTACTGTAATAATAATAAAATATTCATTAATACACATGTTAAATACTCACTATTATATGACACGACTGCTTATCTTTAGAAATAAATGTTTGTAATAAATTGTGCTTACTTGTTGATATAAAATATGGCTAACATGGTAAGGATTAAGTATTATTTAATTTTTTTATAAAAAAGCACTAAATGCTTATTAATGCATATGTCAGATGTTCACTAATATCTGAAGTGATTGCTCATCACTATAAATAAATGTTGTACAGTTCAAATTATGGTTTGCACATCATTGATCAAATGTTTATTTGTGCGTATAACATGATAATTTTAACTTATGATATCATATATGAAAACTTAAATTATGAGACGCCTACGAGAAAATTTAATTAAGTTGTGAGGCAAGATGTAAAGTTGTTAACAATGCTTACAATGAGAAGCACCAGATGGTTTTTAGCATATATGTTAAATTCTCAATATATAGAATTATTTTTCATCATTAAAACTAATATCATAATGTTTTCCGGATAAATGCATATCAACATAAGTAGTAAATATTTACCAGTACATTAGCAAAATATTCATCAAGTGCGTGGGCCACTAGATAGTTTCTACTAGCAACTCCCATCACCCTCATCACCTCGTTTCCTCCTCATCCGTCACTACTGCAGCTTATAACCACTACCTCTTTCTCTTCCTACCATCTCTTCAAAACATACTAACACATGTTATGAGCTATAATTCTCAGGATTTCTTTCCCATCTTCTAGGAAGCTTTTAGAGAGTTGTACCCCTCCAACAGGGATGTCGTTATTTGGACTCTTGTCCTTGGTGTAAATTCATTCCATAATGTTTAACTATCAAGGATAATAGCTCCATTCAAATAGCTCCATTCTCATCAAATAGAGCCAAAACCCGTATTGCTAAAAAATGAATTTTATGCACACTCCACTTAATTTTGGCAATTTTTCTCTCAAATGGAGTCCAATGCTAATTTTTAGCACGTGAGGCCATAATATACGTCATAGAAAATTAATTTAATTTGTCCTTAAATCAATTGGACATTACTAGATAGGAACCAAATTTTAACCAAATGTAAACATTTACTGACAATATTTACATATCTTAATATTAGACTTAAGCACCTTTCGAACGAGTCATAGGCAATGAATTTTGGAGGCCATGAGCTGGGTGAGATATCATGATGAAGTGCACTTATGTGCTGAAAATTGATGTTAAGTAATTAATGGGTAGTTAAGACCATCTTCATATCCTGCTATAAGGTCAAAAGGGTCCCGGTATGTGTCAACCTTCCCCATTTAAGAAGGATTTGCCCTCAAATCCTTGGGATTGTAATCATTAACACACTAAACTTGAGAGCCTTTTGCCGCCTTTGGGTATGCAAATACCTAATGAGCTGAGAACTCCTTCCTTCTTGAATGTGTGAAAGTTATTGAAGAACTTAGCATACTAAAGCAATATGCAGCCCTCCTAGGCCTCATAAGCTTACTAAAAATGCCAACATACTCATCACAAGATAACTCAAACTCATTGTACTTAAGAGGGGGGTTACTCATAGTTTAGTCATCCCCTTGGATGCTTTCTTCTAAGCTCGATTAATGAGTAATGGAGCTTTCGTCATTGATTCTTTTAGGACTTCATCCTTAAGCTCTTGGTGAGCTGTAAGGGATAGAGGTCTCACTCCCTCACTTGTCTTTGCCTTTACCATTAGTAGCACAACCTATATTTCTCTCATGAAGATGCTTGATTTACTTTCCTTCCTTGGTTTAATTGTATGAGGTTTGGGTGGGGATAAAGGAGCCTATGTGAGACTTCGGCCATTGTGCTTGACTGCATAAGTGTTAGCATACCCATAAAAGACCACTTAATTATCATATAACCAAGGTCTACCAAGCAATAAATAACATACATCCATAAGACAAACAACACATGACACTTTATCACAATATGGACCTACCGAAATGAGATATGAGCTCGTTTGTAAACGGTTACTTTACTGCTTTGCTTGAGCCACTGTAGAGTATAAGGAGTTAAATGCACCTTAGCTGGCAATTCTAGCTTCTCGATAAGTGTCATGGAAGCCGTATTAGTACAACTTCTTCCATCAATGAGTGCCTCACACATCTTGCCTCTAATTGTACCCCTAGTATGAGAGATTAGCTCCCTTTAACTTCATTCAAGACAAATCTTATTAGCATATAGAGCTTTGCGAACGACTAACAATTCACCAACATTCGCGGTGACCAAAATGGCAACGTTGTTTTCTACTACTTCTTCACTATATTCTTCCTCAATGGCTTAAATCTCTTTTACGTCTCTATTAGTAACTCCCTTCGTACTAGGGCAATTGATTTGGAAATGGCCATAACCATGATACTTGAAACATTTCTTGTCTTCGAATTTCTTAGGTGTTTCACTAGCAATACCCTTATCCTTTCAAGAACTTTGATTTAAAGGGGTGGTGTTTTAATTTCAATATGAGTGCAGAGGCTTTTACTAGAGAAGGTTTGGAAGGATCTTCTACCCTTAAGTTATCTCTCAACGTTGATTTCAAGGTTAAACACATCATCAAAGGAAAGATAAGGTTGGAGATCTACCTTGTTGGCAATATTGGGTGATAAAGCCTTGATGAATCTAGCAATTTTAAGCTTGGGTTCTTCATCCACGCTAACCCTCATTTAGAGTTGTTCAAACTCCTTAATATCATATTCCACCTTGTGGTTCTTTCGGATGTGAGAGCTGATCTTAAGGTAGATCTCTTGCTTGTAGAAGGAGGAGAGGAACCTATTATCCATGTCCTCCTTAAGGTTGGACTACGTTATGATCTTGGACTTAGCTTCCCTTACACTATTTCTCTTCAAGTTCTCATACCATAGGGAATATCATTTCATCTTGAGAATAAACAACTTAAAGGCCTTTTCACCATTATACTCCTTAATCTCAATAGACTGAACATGATCAAAGAACTTTATTAGATTAAGGTTTACCTTGAAACTTCAGTGCCTCAATCTTGAAATCTCTAAGGTCGTGCCTTGGATGCCTTCTCTCTTAAATCTTTCTATCATTATCCTTATAATTTTTATGAAAGGATAAATCGCCTAGTTACTGGGGCTGACATTGACCTCTCGGTAGTGTTGACTTCATCACCGGATGGGAATTGATCCTCTCAATTGCTTGTGTTCCTTTATGAGCCTTCTAACTTGCTCTTGAACTTCAAGGATGGCCTTATCTCTCCTCATATCATGGGCATTCTTGAAAGGAATACCCTTAGAATGAGAAGGGTCTTCTTCATTGGCAATGTTCAGTTGAGGAATGAAGGATTAGAACGAGAACAGGAAACCACGGAGCGCAGGCTGATCACGGAGGGGTCGTGGCTTTATTTAGAAGAGGAGAAGGAAGCCTCTATTATTAACTACGAGGTGCTCCAAAGAGAAGACCACAGACCATGAGCTTCACTACAATCTATCTATGGCTAGCTCTGGTCGCTTGGGCTTTGCAGTTTTTGTGAGGGTCTTTTTATTTTTTTAATGGAGTTTTAAAGTTGTGTTTGGGTTGAGAATTTTACTTGGGCGATTTTTTGGGTTGTATATGAACTAAGAAGGGTTGTTTAAGATGGGTAAATGAGAGTAACTCAGTGAAACCAAAGTGTCAATTTGTAGGGGTGGATTTGGGATAGAACGTTATGAATTCGATTGAATCAATGGATATGGAGGTTTCAATTCAACAACTGACCAAAAGAGGAGCTGTAGCTCTAATATCAATTTGATGAGGATCAACTCTCAACTCGTAAGATCAACAATCAGTCAAGAGAACTGACAACAGTGGATGCTCCTCCTTGGATCCAATCTCTAACTATCAAGCTGATTATGATATTAGAGCCAGAGAATTATGTCCCTAAATAAGACAAATAGTTTCCACTCATTATCTCTCCTAAAGGCTTAGTGCCACCAAAAGTGAAATTGAAAGACTCTAAATCACCATGCTAAACTGGAGATAAAGATTAAGAGATTTTTTAGATAGCAAATGGCCTCTAGCCTTATAATTCATTCATTCATCAAATCTATCTTAAAATTGAGAGGAATAGGTCTATAAATACCCAAAATAAGGGAAATAAATAGATACATTAGTATGGAAAGTGGACCAACAAAAGATCTAAAGATACATTAATTACAATTCCAGGATTTCTTCCCCATCTTCCACGAAGCTTCTAAAGAAGTGCACTTAGCCAATGGGGATGCTTCCACTCAGACCTCTTCCTTGGTAGGTGTAGATTTATTCCACAATGGGAAATGCTAAGGGTTTTAGCTACATTCTCCTCAAATAGAGCCAAAAACTCAAATTGCTCCAAAACTAGATTTTACGCATACTTCTCTTAATTTTGACCATTTCTCTCTCAAATTGAATCCAATGCTAATTTTAACACATGGGGCTAAAGTAAACAAAATTAAGAAATTTTGGACTTGCATCAATTGGGCATCATTAGATATGAACCAAACTTTATCTAGATTTAGCAAACTGACTAATAAAAATCTACACTACACATATGAGGATTTTGCCACTTTAGGGAATCACAATGTAAACATATTTACATATCTCAATAGTAGACTTGAGCAATTTCCAATGAGTCATAGATCATCAATTTTTAAGGCCATTTGTTACGTGAAATATCACGATAAAATTGGCCTAAGAGCTAGAAATTTCTGCTAAGTAAGCTTTGGGTAGTTAAGACCTTTTTCAAATCTTGGTACAAGGCTAAGGGCGTCTTGATATATTTAACTTTTCACCCCTCTAATGTTGTCTACTCCTCCTATCTCCTACGATGAATGAGTTATAAGTGATTTGATTTGTATATTTGTGTGTTTGGTCATTCGATAATTGAACAGTCTATAAATTCGTGTTTATATTTCATTAAAGATTAGAAATTTCTGGTTTTTGGTGCTCCAATGGACAACAACTAGGGGATTCAAAGTTTGATAGAGATAGCACTTTTTTTTAGTTGTTTAATTTTATTTTTCAAGATGGGAAGTTTGTGGTTTTATTATTTGGTTTTTATGGAAATCCCTTTAATCTGATTATTGTCTCTGAAATCCATATGAAGTATGAACTTGCAGGAAATGTGTCTTTGCCCCTCTTTTGATCATATCTATTATGCGAATTTGTCCTAATTTGTGGAGTGTCACCACTACTTCCACCGCACCCAATGCCTGCCTCCACCGTTGTCACTTCGAGCTTGTTCGTCTGCTGGCAGATTTATAGGTCTTGTTTCCGGTTGTGATTCTTTATTAATGAGCTTTGAGTGATGCAGAGAGATGATAAATGTTAGAAGTTGGTGATGCCAGGTGATCACCAATCTAGTTGTAGGCCTTGATTTTAGGGAAGAGAGCAGAAGAGGGGTTCAAGGTCAATGGTGACCCTCAATTTGAGGTCGGTGGTTGGTGGGAACTACTGGCGGTGCTGCACATCAATGAGGGTGAGGAGTCCTTAGTGCTGGTGTCCTAATGGGAAGGAGATAGTGCTCCGTTAGTCTATTATTGTTGTCATTACGATCATTATTATTGTTGCATAAATCATAAAAATCAATTTTGTGAATAATACAAGCGTATTTTTATACTTTTAGGACCTAAAAATTTGTTTTCCTGAACCCGAAGGGCTTATTAATGATTTATGAAAACTTTACCTTCCCAAATTTATTTAACGGAACCTCATTGGACCTGTAAACAAGTTTTTTTGCTCATATAGGTATTAGTAAGGCGTGGCTACATATTCATCATTCAAGTAGTTCCTATTTAAAAATTGTCTTATTTATTCAAGATTTTAATAGTTGTTATTGTTTGAAATTATATTACCATGAAAGAAGTTTGATGTAATTTGCAAGGTTGCCACTTTTACTATGTATTTATATATAGCATTTTGAAAAAAATCAATTATGAATAAGATTTGTTATCCAAATATTCAAAACTTTTATCATTAAAACTTTAATTCTACTCGAATATAGATTGAACAAGAGTTCGATTTTTTACTTTTCAAATGTATTGAAAGAAATCTAGAAACTAGTAAAATTCAATGGATATGAATAGTGTACAGATATAGACACCAAGTGCGATATATCCAACCTTATACAATATGAAGATGCAAGAGCCTTATAGTAAAGTAGCAAGCATAAGGAAAAAAGGAACGAAGTAGGGTAGAAAGCTAAACCAATGCAAAGGCAATTGAAAAACTTGAGCAACCTCGCTTAGTACACTTGACATAATATCTTACGGCAATCTCCACTAGATAAGTCACTACCAAGTTGAGCCAAGGATACTTAGTAGAACCCCACTTGAGCAAGCAAAACTGAATATACAATAGGTAGGATTATAAGAGACTTTTACAAGCTAAAGTCAATTATCATTCACCAAATGATAAACTGAGGTTGAAAGAGATGCGAGAGGAATTTATATTTCCTTAAGACACTCTTTCTCAAAAGCTACAATTCAACTTAAAGATTGAAATACTTAGCTATGTGAGTACAGTTGTAGCATACAATTAGAACATTACAAGCTCTAATGGCTCTTTGACACCCCATTTATGAAAAGTGAAAACCCAATGAGGTGTCATGCATCTAAAACACCAACTAATAACATTTTTGGAATAAAAAAGCAAGTTAGTTTGTTAAATTCTTACATCAACTGAGTCATGAGTATAAGCTCAAATAAGTTTCCAAACCAAAACCAATTGGCAGTGGGTGAAGTAACTTACAAGCTTATATACATGCTCAATCACTTTAATTTTTTCAATATGGGACAACACCCACTTTCATATTCTTTCTAATTTATCAATGTGGGACAATACCCACTTTTATACTCTAACATACCCCCTCACGTGTGGGCTACTAACAAGGCCCAACACGTGCACAATTTTAATCAAACGGGCACGATGACAAATTAAGATCGAGCAACCTTGCTTTGATACCATATTAAATGTTATATAAATTGGACCATAATCAAATGAATCATGCATATAAGCTCAAATAAGGTTCCAACCCAAAACCAATTAGCAATGGGTGGAGTAATTCACAAGTTTATATGCATGCTCAAGCCCTTTAGCTCTCTCAATGTGGGACAACACCCACTTTCATGTTTATTATAATTCATCAATGTTGGACAATACCCACTTTCATACTCCAACATAGTCCTTTATCCCCTGAGAAATTATGCTGTAGCTGGATTACTAGTTAGAACAAAAGCATATTTTCTAGCTTCTTTGGCTAGATAAAAGCATATCATACATCTACTTGATCTCAACCTTAGGCCACTAAGATGATAAATATTGAGGGGCATATTAGTGCTCCCCTAAATATTTTTCCTTGAGACTCTTTCAAAACCTCCCTTAATCTTGACCTATGTTGAACTAGGCCCCAAACTACATTGTTAACTTTTGGCTTCTGTTTTACGAACTAATGAGCACCAAAATTGTTATAAAATGGATTATTATAAGGAGGAATTAGGAACAAAGTGGAAGGGGAATTTTGAGATCCCCTATTGAATAAAACAGAAGGGGAATTTTGGGATCCCCTATTGAACAAAACTTAAGCTATCAGAGGTGCAAATTTAAGCTTATACTGAATTGGACTGTGAAGCAATTCAGTTGTTATTCTAACGATTTCTATGACCATTGAATTAATCTCTTTCAGTTCTTTATGACTTACTTCCTTCTTCGACTCCTATGGGAAAATCTCCATCGCCCTACCTGCATCATTGTCCCCTACTTGATTGGAGTTTGTCATCGAACTTGGTGATTCAACATCCTTTAAAAAAGGACATATTTGAATACTACAAATGCCCAATACTCTGATGGAAAGTCAACCTTGTATGCATTAGTTCCCACCTTCACAATCTTAAATGGCACATTTGAGGGCCAACATCATCTTCTTCTTGGAAGAAAATCCTTCCTTTATAAAGTAAATCAACACCAAGTCTCCTAGGCTAAGTTGTGTGTCCCTTTTGTGTTCATTAGCATAGAGTCTAGTTTTCTCATCAAACTTGGCTATCATGTCCCTCATAAAAGATTTAAAACTCCATAATATATTTGGCCATGTTTTTAGCCTCCCAACTACACTGTCTGACAATTAGAAGAGGAGTTCGATCAATGGCAATGTAATGCCCAACGCCTTAGAGATGTAGACAACACCAAATAGTGGCTTCAAAGATTGACAACTGGCCTCACAAATCACCGCAGGCCTTTCCAACGTGATTCATCCTTGTTTACAAGCTATCTGTGAAAATATTATAGAAGGTGACCTACTCCAAGGATGCTAAATAGGAAGCACATTTAATTATAGAGTTGTTAAGAATGGGCTTTCAGAAAAGATGTGCACTATTAGTGAGAAAAAGTAGTTCTTTTAATCCTTTTAAGCCAAACATTTTTAATCATACTTAGTGCGTTACAATCACTCTAACAAAAGAGCATAATGTCTTTATTGTGCTAGGATAAATCGACTGACTTAAGTGCCCTCATAATCAATGGTCGATCCCTATATCTTTGCCCCACTAATTACTACTCATGGCTCGTCCATCTAGTAGCCCAACTAACGGTTGTAGATCAACTTTGATATCATTTACAATGACCTCACTCCTTTGCGTCGTGGATAGTTACCAAGGATGACTTCAAGGATCATAAACTAGCCCTCAGATCACCATAAAATTTTCCAATGTGTTTTTCCCTTACACATATGCTACCTAAAAAACATCCTAAGAGATCTCCCATCCCAAGACTTCTTCATGGCAAGCATGCTTAGTTGTGGAGCTCTTAAGAGTGAGCTCCTTATAAATTAAGTTGCACCTCTACTGATATAAGTAGTCATATTAAGTCCATTTAGCCTCAATACTAGCCATACCAAGGGCGTTACAGGATTATTAGGTTATAATCATAGTGCACTTGAAAGGGTTGGAAGCTAGTTGCTTGGAGAATTATCAAATGCAAACTCTACAGGAGGAAGGAGTTTATCACAACTTCTGACATACTTCTTAACATGAGCCCTTAGCAAGGTCCCTAAGGTCTTGTTAGTTACCTCTATCTACCCACAAGTCTATAGCTAGCAACTGAAGCAGAGTTGTACCCATATCTTCCACTATGATGCTAAACAAAAATGACTCAAAAACTTTATCTCTATCAGATACTATGCTTTTGGATATCCCATAGAGCCTTACCACCTTTATAAGTTATAGCTTTGCAACGTAAGATATATCTTGAGTTTTATGGTAAGGGATAAAGTACTCCATCTTAGAGAACCTACCAACAACTAACATGATTGAATCCATGTTCCTTTAGGTGATAGCTAGCCCTAATATCAAATCTATACTCATATCTTCCCATGCAATTTGTAAGGTAGGAAAGCGTCATTACAGGTTCTTTGATAGAGCATAAGTCTTGGAGGATGGAGTATCTCTTGAGGGCGTGCCCAACATCCTTCCCTATCTTAGGACAGTAGCAGTGCTCTGTGAGCATAACAACTATCTATTTTATCCTAAAATGACCTACTAAGGCCCCTTAATAGATGTCATTGATTAACAACTCCCTCAAACTACTCTTTGGAACATATGAACTAATGCCCTTGAACAAAGAGCCCTTCTTCATAGTGAATAATGCTTGAAGGTAAGCTTGACACTTGATGTAGAGTTTCCAAAGTCTTCATCTATAGAATACTGCTCTTTGGTGATGTCAAAGCTTACCAGTTTAGAATTATGGACAACAAGAATAAGACACCTCCTAGAAGAGCATATACCCCTTCAGTGAACTTTCTTGAGTTGAGGTGGATCATAAAGCAAAAATACTAAAAATACTCAACCTATTTAGGCATGTCTACGATTGGGTTTTGTTGGCTTAAGTGAACTTGAGAGCTTCATAATCTTAATGGAGAATGCCTGACTCCAATATTCCAAAGCCCTCATTATTGCTTAAAGTGTCCTATCATAAGAATACTTCCTCTTGGAATCATTGAGCTTTTTGCCATAAAAGGAAATTTGTCTCCCATCTTGAGATAAGACAATACCTATTTCTATACCTAAAGCGTCACACTTCGATACAAACACTTTGGGTAAGCTGGCTATAGCTAGGTTAGGGGTCGTTCTAAGTTCTTCCTTGATCTCCTTAAGGGAAGGTTGTGCGCTATCATTGCAGTCAAACCTTTTAGCCATGAGTAACTCAATCATAAGAGCCATGATGGAGCTAAAACTTTTGGCAAACCTCTTATAAGAAGGAGCCATACTAAGGAAATTTTTGATCCATTAGAAAGAGCTAGGAGTAGGCACTATATAATAACAGACAACTTGCTTTTATCAGCAGTTATTCCTTAGGAAGAGATCACATACCTAGGAAGATAATGTGTGGAGTGAAAAGTCGCACTTTTTTGGGCTCTCAAACAATCTCTCCTATCACACGGACATACATTGTAGATACTCGACATATTCCTCTTCCCTTGGTTGTATAACAACAAGTCATTAAAATACACAATTATCAACTTGCCACAAAAGTGATTAATTACATGATTCATCAATCTCATGAATATACTTGCAAAATTGGTGCAAGAGTAATCACTCATTCAGCCGTCATTTGGATGTAAAGACCATCACCCATTTATCTTCCTTATGTATTCTGATTCGATAATACCTACTGCTATGATAAATCTTCAAAAGATTGAAGTGACACATAGTTCATCAATCAGATCAATTAACTTGTGTGTAGGATAACTAGATTTGAAAGTAGTGTTGTTGATAACGCTTTTGTTAATGCACATTACCATGCTGCCATCTTTTTCAGGAGCTACTGGAGTCAGCAGATGTAGACACCGAATATGCTAAAAATCATAAAATTAAATACCAAACAATCCAAATCCGTCATTTCAAACTTAAGCTTGCATGATCATGAACAACCTCAACCCTTGCATCCATTCAAGTTTAACCAACAATTAAAACATTGCAGTAATTCTTATTTTCAACAAAATAATATGATGAACAACCAAACCAACACAAACAAAAATCAAAACAATGAATCAACAAGATAGAGTTAGGGTTTACTCACGTTATGCTTGAAGGAAGAGGTGTAAGTGATGCTTGATGATTCTGGGAGTGTGAGTGGTGATTGTCGTGGTGGTTGTTGGTTGTTTAATGGATGAAAATGGTGGTGGCAATAGCAAAATTAGTAGCTAGGGGGCAAGGGGGGGGGGGGAGAGGAAGAAGAGAGGCTTGATGCTTGGTGACTTTTTTTTTTTACTTGGTGAAAAGTGGTTTGAATTTTTCACCATTTACTTGGCTGAGTTCCCCCCCCCCCAAAAGTATCTTTTTGCTAATGATAATTAGGCATAATGATGGTAATTAGCTAAGCAAATGAAGTAGTAACTTGTTTAGCCAAAATTGGGCTTAAAGGAATTTGGGCATAGGAAGAAAATTAAACCGTATGCAATTAAATTTTTTATAGCTCGAAATTAAATTTTGTGATGTTATGGAAAATAATTTAATTTCTTAACCCATGATTATCGAGGCCTACTATCGATCTTTTGAAATTTTATGACAACAATAACCCGAATTGCAAAGTGGGCCCAAACTGGTTTTTTTTTTCCAAATCGAAATGAGTAAATACGTTAATAAAATGCGAGGAAATTGATAACATGGCTTAATTAAATAAATAAACATGATTTAGGATCGGACTATTACAACCTTTCCCCCTTAAAGTGTTTCTTCCTCGAAACTTATGAACTTTACCATAACATGCAAGATTATCTCAAATAGGTGCGGTACTTGGCTTTCATTTCTTCCTTGGCTTCCCAAGTGGCTTTTGAGGAGATATGATTTGACCAAAGCACTTTAACTAAGGGTATTTGCTTGTTGCGCAGCTACTTAATCCTGCGATCTGGTATTTGTACTAGACGCTCTTTGTACGCTAGATCCCTACTGACCTCAACGCGCTCCGTTACGATTGCATGGCCAGGATCTAGGATGTACTTCCTGAGTGGTGAAACAACAAACACGCTATATACATGTTCGAGTTCTACAGGCAAACCCACTCGGTAAGCCAGGGAATTCAACTTTTCAATAATTTCATATGGCCCCAATATATCCGGGACTCAGTTTGCCTCGTACTCCACATGTCCTGATACCTTTAGTTAGGGAAACTTTTAGAAAGACCTTATCACATACCTGGAACTCCTGAGGCTTTCTTCTTTTATCAGCGTAACTTGTCTGTCGACTCTAGGCAACCAAAATATGCTCTCGAATATTCCTTATTGTTTTAGTGGTTTCCTGAATTAGTTCTTAGCTTAGAGTCAACGTCTCATCCAGATCACTCCAGCATAAAGGGGTTCTGAATTTTCTTCCACATAAAGCCTCTAACGGGGCCATTTTAATGGTGGATTGGTAACTATTATTGTAAGAAAACTCCACTAATGGTAAGTCCTCTTCCTATTTCCCTTGAAATTCTAAAACACAAGCCCTCAACATATGCTCTAGAATTTGATTTACTTTCTCTGTTTGCCTATCTGCCTAAAGATGATAAGAGCTGCTAAAGTTCAATTTGGTTCTAAAGGCGTTTTGAAGCGCTTCCTAAAAACGGGCTTGAAATCTCTTATCTCTATCAGACATTATGTCTAAGGGAATCCCATGTAGTCGAACTATTTTCTTAACTTATAGCTAGGCTAGCTGTTGAAATTTATGAGTATACTTCCACAAGAGGGGGAGTGAATTGTGGTGTCTGATTTTCGCGTTATAAGTAACAAACACCCTGACAGAGGTTGTTCTCAGATGACAAACACCCTGTTGACTTGTTTGCAGGGGGTGTTTTCAGATATTGCAAATACGAAAATCACCAAGATAAATGCGGAAATAAAGTACACACAATTTTTACGTGGAAAACACCTCTAGCCCAACTGAGGTGTGAAAAACCACGACCTACCTCGTGTAGGCTTTTAACCACTTCACTATAACCGGGCTTAACTCGTTACAAATGTAACACGCCTTGTTACAAATTGCAACCACGTAACCTTCTTCCCTAAGAACGGTTACACCACGTCCAAATCTCACCAGATTGGACACATCCAAAGTCGACACGACTGAGGACCACTCACTCACTTTTCTGATCCAAGATCAGGGTTGAAAACACCTTAATGGGGGTGCTTCTCACTAAGCAGATGTAAGGTACATTGAATATCCTATTATGCCAATGGTTTGAAAACTCAAATTAACACAGCTTGTCACGGTTTTTCTTTACAAATTGAAGCTCAAGAAATCTTTTCTTACTTTTGAGTAAAAACCGGGTTTTCAGAATTTTTCTTTTTACCACACTGTGTTTTCTCAATGTGCGTTCTATCTTGGAATGAGAGAGAAGAGCTAAGCTCTTAACCAAGAAGATCAACGGTAAAAAATCAAGGAAGTTACTGAGAATCTGCCAAGTATGGCATCAAAGGAGATTTCCAAGCAAAGGATTTTCCAAACGGCTAGTGGATAAGAAATTTCCAAGATAAAAGGGATTTGTTTCTAAAAGATAAAAACTTATCCTCCTTGTTTGAAATAGCCGGGGAGAATTTCAAATAAGGAACCAGAAATCTCAACTTTGAAATTTGAATAAATCACTTCCTAAAATATAGGTGATAAAGATCTTTTGGTTTTGGAGAAAATTTAGCAAAACAATTTTGGCAAATCTCCCATAATAATTCGTATCTCAAAAATATCCTTTCCAGGGCTTAATTAGCTATCCTGGGATTTTAAGAAAGTATTTTAGAGCTTTTGGCCAGCCGAAATAAATTTTTCCAAAATAATCGGGCATAGCCGTTTCAGTTCAGAAACACCCTAGGCACCCTGTTTGCAGGGTTGTTCGCAACTGGTGTTCTGAAGCGCTTAGCGCGACTGCCGATTCAAGAGGTGTTTAAAATGATGTTTTCAATATTGGCATATTAACAAGAGTCTAAATAAATAAAACCTATATACCCAAGACTTCTTGTTTTGAACCAGTCATCTTGTCCAAGATTTGTAGAGCTGCTATGAACACCAAGGCCACCTTGTTTGCTGGGGTTGTTCTTTGCATTGCTAGAGTTTCGGAACCACATGCTTTACATCGAGTTGATCTTGCTAGAGTCTAGGAACAACATGCTTTTACAATCGAGTTGTTCTTAATATAGAACCACCAAGTAGAACCTGTTTTAAAGACTTGTTCTCACATGTAGCAAATCAGTTAACACAATAAAGATTATAACCAACAGCTAGGCCTGTTTGGAGATCGTGTTTGGAGCAACATTACTTGGACAAATTTTTACACTTGGATTTGTTATCATCAAAACTTAATCAAAATAACTCAACAAATTCCCCCTTTTTGATGATGATAAACCAAGTGATCATATTGACAAAACAACAGAAAAAAATTGAATGCTGATAGTGATCCACGTAAGTCATTTTCACTCTCCTTCATTCTCATATTCAGTCAACAGGTTTTTGTCAATTTCTCACTCTGCTTCCCCCTTTTGGCATCATAAAAAGCAAGAACAACATAAGGTAAAGCATATAAAGCTTAAGAAACAAGAAGCAAGAAAGACTGCCAGCAGATATTTCATTAATAATTAATGCAGTACCATTGCAACAAACCACAAAAACAGAGAACAAGCTTGACAATCAGGGGGCAGAGGGTGGTTTCGTTTGCAATGGAGGAATGCTAGGGGCAAGAGAGGAGAGGAGTGCAAGGAGTTCTTCATGACGTTTTGCTGAGATTGCCTTTTCTGCTTCGAGAGCAGACTTCACAGCCGAAAGCTCTTCTTTGAGGCGTGCATGATCCTCAAGAACAGCTTCAACAGAAGGGCTTGGTGTCTCAGAAACAGGGGGTCGAGGTGGTCGAGGACACTGTTTGTGAGTTGACCCTTGGCCAACCTCATAGCCACATCCCATAAGGGTGTCCACGCCAATCTCATCAACCAGTTGAGCTGGCACTCTCCGTGTGAGCTCAATACCAAGGTGTTCAAATACTTTGGTCAACAAGAACCCATACCCGAGATCATGGTTTCGGGTGGTGTTTGTAATTCGCCCAAAATGACGAATCATGATAGCAGGAAGATTTATGGGTTCCTCCCTGGACAAGAAGTCGACCAGGCATTGATCAAAAAGGTCGGCTGAGTTTCTCCCCTGACCTCTTGGTATCACGTTCTTGATAATGAACGTGAAAATGAGTTGGTGGAGAGGAATCAGATCGCCCTTTTTGACAGAAGAGGGTGTTCTCAGGCCCGGTTTCTGGCTTACCCGCCTAGATATCTCCAGGAGCCTGGCTGGGTCTAGGGCGGTTTTGTCTTCCCTCACATACACGTCAAACCCACGTGAGGGAATGCCCAGTATTTCACCAAGAGTAGCAGCATCGAAGGAAAAATGCCACTCATTGACAGCACTTGTCACCACCCCATTGGTGACAGAGCAGTTGGCATAGAATTCAGCCAACTCAGCCACAGAACACCCTTGGTGGGTGTTTGCAAACAGTTCAAGCCAGCCTTGGACTCGCAACTTATTCAAGAACACCCCCAGACCCTGTTCCTCAAAAAACTGTATGTTCACGACCTTCCCCCTTACAACATTACGCTTAAGGAATTGCGCATGTTTCTCAGATAAGGGAGAGGGAGTGGTCAATTTTGTCTTTTTGATTTGTGGAGCAGGGGATGCAGTTTTGGACAGAGGGGTTGTTTTCAGTTTCCTCTTGAGGGGTGTTTTTGAGGCTGAGGATTTTGTGGAGGTGGTTGGTATTGACGGGTTTTGTTCATCAAAAGATTCTGAGAACACGGGGGTCCCTTGTTTGAACGAGGGATCCTCAGAGTCAGACCCAGACAAACATGAAGAGGAGGAAATCTCCTCAATGACCGGAGCAGATGATTTGAGGTTCTAGAGACTGACTTGAAAGCAATTCTCGCAGATTTGCAAGAAGGCTTGGAAGAAAGAGGAGAAGAGGGAGTTTCAGAGGGCTGAAACCTTGGTTGTGGCCTTGTTCTGGGCGTTCTGCTACGTCTGGCCACAATTTTTATCCTTTTTCTTTTCTCTCCGGTTTGAACAGCCGGAGTGGGGAGTTCGGACTCAGGGAGAGAATTTTTCTCCTGTCTTTCCTCGGATGTCTCATCCTGAATCAGGTCCTCTACCCACACAGCATTCAAGGATTCGTCCCTAGTTTCTGGTGCTGTTTCTGGAAACAGTCCAAAAGAATAGGGTTCGAATTCACCATGAAGCTCTGCAGAAGGTTCCAAGATTTTGTCTTGAGCCCCTGATGGTACATCCTCCGACTCGACTTGAAGAGGGCAAGCAACTGACCCTACCAAAAATACCAATTCCCTTCCATAATTGAAGGGAATGTCATCCAACCCTATCCCCACTGATGCGAGAGACAAGCTTTTCAGAAATGTGAAAGGCTTGTAAGGAATTTGGCGAGGTGGAGCAGGGATTGAGGTCACAAGAACCAGAGAGTTTGAGTTAGAGGGTTGGTTGGAAGCCATTGTTGCAGATGAGAGAGATTAGGGTTTTAGAGCTGTTTGCGTGAGAGGACAGACAAGACTGCAAGCAGAGCACTTAAGAAGAGAGGGAGAGAGAGAGAGAGCAGACGAGATCTTTTAAAAGATTGCAACGGGTGAAAATCTTAAAAGCAAAACACATTCCCTATGTATCGAACAACCAAGGGACATACCTGTTCGAGCTGCCTATTTCTGAACATGCTTCCCTTATTACTCTGCTCCATTTCTCAAGGTAGCAGTCTTCACGCATGAACTTAGTAGCATATAGACTGCACAAATTCGTTAAGGGTAACAATTTCCAAGCAAGGAGAGAGAGTAGGTATTATGGGGTATTTTTGCCAGCTTGGTCCAACTCTGAGAACAGGTGTTCTCAGGGTGTTTTCACCAACCCCAGTTCCAGTCTGTTTCTCTCGAATTGGTCTCTACTCAGTGCCTTAGTGAATATATCAGCTATTTGATTTTCAGTGGAGCAAAAATTCATTGAAATAAAGCCTTTTTCCACATTATCTCTTAAAAAATGATGTCGAATGTCAATATGTTTTGTCCGTTTGTGTTGACATGGGTTTTTAGCAATGTTAATGGCACTAGTATTGTCACAAAAAATAGGAATGCATCCAGTGTCAACACAAAAGTCCTTAAGCTGTTGTCTTATCCACAACAGTTGAGCACAACATGAAGCTGCTGCAACATATTTAGCTTCTGCTGTGGACATGGCAACAGAATGTTGCTTCTTGGTAGCCCAAGATACCAAACAAGGTCCAAGAAAAAGAGCCATACCTGAGGTACTCTTTCTATCAACTAGAAAACCTGCATAGTCAGCATCAGCATATCCAACAAGATCAAGATTGCAACCTCTAGGATACCATAGAGCTAAATCAGGTGTATGCTTTAAATATCTTAATATCCGTTTAACATTAAGATGAGTCTCTTTAGGACTAGACTGAAAACGAGCACATAAACCAAAACTAAAGACGATATCCGGTCTACTAGCGGTTAGGTATAAGAGTGACCCAATCATACCCCTATAGAGTTTCTCCTCAACTGAGGGACTCCCATCATCCACAACCAACTTGGTTGAAGGAGAAATAGGAGTGTCTATAGGTTTGGCTGACTCCATCCTAAAACGCTTAAGTAGCTCCTTGATATACTTTTGTTGATGGATCATGGTGTCGTTTGGAGTTTGCTTGATTTGTAAGCCTAAGAAAAAATTAAGCTCACCCATCATGCTCATCTCAAACTCACTCCTCATCATATTTGAAAATTCATTGCATAAATCATTGAGTCGCACCAAATATAATGTCATCTACATATATTTGAACAATCAATAGATGTTCCCCCTTAGATTTCAGAAATAAGGTATTGTCTACCTTGCCTCTTCTAAAATCATTTTCAAGTAAAAAGCTTGACAACCGTTCATACCAAGCTCTTGGAGCTTGTTTTAAACCATAAAGTGCTTTGTCAAGTTTAAAAACATGATTTGGGAAATCACCATTTTCAAAACCAGGGGGTTGTTTGACATACACCTCTTCTTTAAGGTATCCATTGAGGAATGCACTTTTAACATCCATTTGATATAGCTTGATTTCCATATGAGCTGCAAAGGCTATTAAGATTTGAATAGCCTCAATTCTAGCAACTGGTGCAAAGGTTTCTTCATAATCAATCCCTTCTTCTTGATTGTACCCTTGAACCACCAGCCTCCCTTGTTCCTAGTGACTGTTCCTGACTCATCCAGCTTATTTCGGAACACCCACTTGGTTCCAATTATTGTTCTGTATGTAGGTTTAGGTACAAGGTGCCACACTTTGTTTCTTTCAAATTGATGAAGCTCTTCTTGCATAGCCGCGATCCAATCTGAATATGCAAGAGCTTCATTCACACTTTTTGGCTCGATGTTAGAAAGAAAAGCATAGAAAGCACAAAAATTCTTAAGTTTAGATCTAGTTTGCACTCCAGTATTAATATCTGACAAGATTTGATCAAGAGGGTGCGAACTACGGTGCTTCCATGGTCTTGGATTAAGTGGATCCACAGGCACATGCTTTACTCTAGTCAGAATGTTTGAAGAATCAGGCTCACAAACACCTCCTGAGCCTGTTTTTGCACCTATTTGTAAGTCTGTTCCTGAAGAACATGGTCCCGAACAGGGTTCAACGGTGTTTCCCCCTGTTTGGTTCTCACCTTGCCTGTCATTTTGAGGAACAACTTCTGTACCTGTTTCCTTCAGGGTGTTCTCACCTTGTTTTTCTTGATTCAACAGCTCCTTTTGGACAAGACCTAATTCAAACTCTTCATCCTGTGCATTACTCTCATTTAAGGAGTTAGATTCATCAAAAAACACAAGCACACTTTCCTCAACACACAAGGTTCTTTTGTTAAAGACTTTGTATGCCTTACTGTGAGAGGAATAACCAAGAAATATTGCCTCATCACTCCTAGGATCAAACTTTCCTAAGGCATTCTTCCCGTTGTTATGCACGAAACATCTACAACCAAATGTTCTTAGATGCATAATGTTGGCTTTTCTGCCTTTAAGAAGTTCATACGGAGTTTTGTTCAAAATGGGTCTAATCATGCATCTGTTTATAATGTAACATGATGTGTTTAAAGCTTCTGCCCAAAAGTTCTTAGGAAGACCACTAGCAATAAGCATTGTTCTAGTCATGTCTTCTAAAGTACGATTTTTTCGTTCAACCACCCCATTCTGCTGGGGTGTTCTTGGGGCTGAGAAGTTTTGATCAACACCATGTTCATTACAAAATTTTGTAAAGCTTGCATTTTCAAATTCAGTACCATGATCAGACCTCAAGCTAACCAATGAGTTTCCTACTCTCTTTTCAATCTTTTTGAGAAGGGCAATAAAATTCTCAAAAGTTTCATCCTTGGAGGCCAAGAACAAGGTCCAAGTAAATCGAGAGTAATCATCCACTATTACAAGCACATACCTTTTCCCTCCTCTACTAGCTAACCTCATGGGACCACATAGATCAATATGCAATAACTCAAGAGGTCGGGTGGTACTTACACACTTTTTAGATTTTAAAGAAGATCTGACTTGTTTTCCTTTTGCACAAGCTTCACATACCTTGTCATCATTATACTTGATGGAAGGTAGTCCAACAACCAAATCCTTGGAAACAAGTTTATTTGACAAGGACAAGCTTGCATGACCTAGTCTCTTCTGCCATAGCATTATATCATCATTTAATGCATTTAAACAAGTCAGATTATTTTGGGGAAGAGTGGAAATACTAACTTTATAAACATTTTGACTTCGCTTCCTCCTCAACACAACATCTCCTGTGTCGTCATTCACAACCAAGCAACGTGTTTTTGAAAACAGTACTAGGTTGTTCTTGTCACACAGTTGGGACACACTTAACAAATTGTGCTTTAACCCATCAACTAAGTGCACATTATCAATTGAGTGGGAGAGAGTTTTACCAATATTACCTATACCGACAATTGTCCCAGATTTGCCATTTCCAAATGCTACACTCCCACCATTCAAAGCTGTAAGTGAGAGAAAATTTGATTTTTCACTAGTCATGTGCCGTGAACACCCACTATCAACAAACCACAACTGCCTGTTTTTAAGGGTGTTGGTGGGGTTGTTTGTAAGGTTGTTCTCTCTCACTTCAGCCTGCAAAACAAATCACGGGTTAGTTTTGGGAACCCAGATCCACTTGGGTCCCATTCTTTTAGACATGTAAACCTCATCTTTTCTAATCCAGATTTGTTTCACATACCTTTCATTCTTTTCATTGGCATGTTTTCTTAAAGAACAAGTATATCTATAATGACCCGTTTTACCACAATGAAAGCAAACGATGTTTTCAGGTAATCCCACATACTTTCTATGTATTGGGTGAACGGTCCGGTTATGCTTGTAACCAAGTCCCTTTTTGTTTCGGCTGTGGTGAGTGTTTAACCAATCAAGGGCTTGTGAAGACTTGTTCCAACGCTTGGTCGTGGTAAGTTCGGTTTCCAGTTTTTCTATATTAGCATGCAAGCTCTTGTTCTCTTTGAGCAAGTCTTTAACCATTCCTTCCACCTCAAAGAGTTTTTCTTCTACTCGAGTATAATCTCCTTCTTTTATAAAGAGATTTTCTTTGAGCATGTTAATATTTTCATGTAAACCAAGTTTTTCAGTTTTAAGAATTTCATTTTCAAGCTCTAGGTCACGAACTTCTCCTTTTAGATCAGCATAGGTGTCTATCACATTATATAGAAGTTCTTCTAAAGTAGCTTTGTTAAGACCATGTACCTTGTTCTTGAGATCTGAGAGGCTGATTGTTGATTCATCACTTGAATCTGAATCACTTTGTGCCATCAGTGCTACACCCTCTTCTCCAGCTTCAGATTCTCCTTCATCCTTAGAGGAATCTCCCCAAGCAACCAGCATAGCTCTCGAGAAACGCTTGCCCAGATTATTTACAGGGTGTTTTCGACCCTGTTTTCGGGGTATTCGGGCATCTAATCTTCTCGAAGCAGAGGACAATTTTTGATTAAGTGATCTGGTTTGCCGCACTTGAAACACCCTGTGAGCTGTTCTTTGGGGGTGTTTCTGGACTTACTGAAGTCTTTTCTTTTGTTGCTTTCCTTGACCTTTTTGAAGAATTTCTTCAATTTTCTGGTCATTAGGGCCATGTCTTCATTTTCAAGGTCAGAGTCAGTGTCCTCATATGCTTTCAAGGCAAGCCCACGATCCTTCTTCTGCTCCTCTTTTTGTTGTGAGTTCTTTCTGAGTTCATAGGTTTGAAGATTGCCAATCAACTCGTCGAGGGTGATCTTGTTCATGTCCTTAGCCTCTTGGATGGCTGTCACTTTGGCCTCCCACATACGAGGTAAAATTCTAAGGATTTTCCTCACCAATTCTTCAGTGGTGAAAGACTTTCCCAGAGATTTTAATTCGTTTGTGATGTGGGTAAACCGTGTGTACATATCCATCACAGTTTCACGATCACCCATATCAAACAACTCATATTGTCGCATAAGTAGCTCAATTCTAGATTGTTTAACTTGACTCGTACCTTCATGAGCAACTTGCAGGGCGTTCCAGATAGCTTGGGCTGATTCACACTCAAAGATGCGAGTGTATTCATCTGGACCTAAGCCGAAATATAATAGCTTCTTGGCCTTAGCATTCTTTTCCATTTTCTTATAATCTTCTGCATCAAACTCTTTGGGTTCCTTGGGAATCATCTTGCCATCTTCAAGCACCTTGGTGGGAACAAGGGGCCCGTTCTTGATGAGCATCCATAACTCATAATCTTCTGCCTGAATATAGTTCTCCATCCTATTCTTCCACCAACTATAATGTTGGCCGTTGAAATAGGGTGGACGAGTAATGGATTGCCCTTCAAGAATTCCTTGTGGTGTACTCATCTTCAGACTCTCTCAAGGTGTTAGCCTTTTGAAGGAGAACCTGCTCTGATACCACTTGTTGAAATTTATGAGTATACTTCCACAAGAGGGGGGGTGAATTGTGGTGTCCGATTTTCGCGTTATAAGTAACAAACACCCTGACAGAGGTTGTTCTCAGATGACGAACGCCTTGTTGACTTGTTTGCAGGGGGTGTTTTCAGATATTGCAAATACAAAAATCACCAAGATAAATGCGGAAATAAAGCACACACAATTTTTACGTGGAAAACACCTCTAGCCCAACTGAGGTGTGAAAAACCACGACCTACCTCGTGTAGGCTTTTAACCACTTCACTATAACCGGGCTTAACTCGTTACAAATGTAACACGCCTTGTTACAAATTGCAACCACGTAACCCTCTTCCCTAAGAACGGTTACACCACGTCCAAATCTCACCAGATTGGACACATCCAAAGTCGACACGACTGAGGACCACTCACTCACTTTTCTGATCCAAGATCAGGGTTGAAAACACCTTAATGGGGGTGCTTCTCACTAAGCAGATGTAAGGTACACTGAATATCCTATTATGCCAATGGTTTGAAAACTCAAATTAACACAGCTTGTCACGGTTTTTCTTTACAAATTGAAGCTCAAGAAATCTTTTCTTACTTTTGAGTAAAAACCGGGTTTTCAGAATTTTTCTTTTTACCACACTGTGTTTTCTCAATGTGCGTTCTATCTTGGAATGGGAGAGAAGAGCTAAGCTCTTAACCAAGAAGATCAACGGTAAAAAATCAAGGAAGTTACTGAGAATCTGCCAAGTATGGCATCAAAGGAGATTTCCAAGCAAAGGATTTTCCAAACGGCTAGTGGATAAGAAATTTCCAAGATAAAAGGGATTTGTTTCTAAAAGATAAAAACTTATCCTCCTTGTTTGAAATAGCCGTGGAGAATTTCAAATAAGGAACCAGAAATCTCAACTTTGAAATTTGAATAAATCACTTCCTAAAATATAGGTGATAAAGATCTTTTGGTTTTGGAGAAAATTTAGCAAAACAATTTTAGCAAATCTCCCATAATAATTCGTATCTCAAAAATATCCTTTCCAGGGCTTAATTAGCTATCCTGGGATTTTAAGAAAGTATTTTAGAGCTTTTGGCCAGCCGAAATAAATTTTTCCAAAATAATCGGGCATAGCCGTTTCAGTTCAGAAACACCCTAGGCACCCTGTTTGCAGGGCTGTTCGCAACTGGTGTTCTGAAGCGCTTAGCGCGACTGCCGATTCAAGAGGTGTTTAAAATGATGTTTTCAATATTGGCATATTAACAAGAGTCTAAATAAATAAAACCTATATACCCAAGACTTCTTGTTTTGAACCAGTCATCTTGTCCAAGATTTGTAGAGCTGCTGTGAACACCAAGGCCACCTTGTTTGCTGGGGTTGTTCTTTGCATTGCTAGAGTTTCGGAACCACATGCTTTACATCGAGCTGATCTTGCTAGAGTCCAGGAACAACATGCTTTTACAATCGAGTTGTTCTTAATATAGAACCACCAAGTAGAACCTGTTTTAAAGACTTGTTCTCACATGTAGCAAATCAGTTAATACAATAAAGATTATAACCAACAGCTAGGCCTGTTTGGAGATCGTGTTTGGAGCAACATTACTTGGACAAATTTTTACACTTGGATTTGTTATCATCAAAACTTAATCAAAATA
Organism: Selenicereus undatus; assembly: GCA_017589665.1. Taxonomy (NCBI): domain Eukaryota; kingdom Viridiplantae; phylum Streptophyta; class Magnoliopsida; order Caryophyllales; family Cactaceae; genus Selenicereus; species Selenicereus undatus. The sequence goes on from JACYFF010031957.1 coordinate 68,681,598, forward strand.
ACTCAACACTAGCTTTTCAACTCCCAAGTATCTTGAATCGGCAGAAAATGGGTTGATTTAGTGAGTTGATCAACTATTACCTAAATGGCATTCTTCTTTGAAGCAGAAAGAGGTAATCCCATGACAAAGTCTATTGAGACTGAGTTCCACTTCCAAGTGGGAATTTCTAACGATCGTAGTTCGCCCATGGGACACTGATGCTCAGCTTTAACTTTTAGCAAATCATACATTTATCAACTTACTCTGCAATCTCTTTTTTCATGTTATTCCACCAAAAGTATTGTCCCAGGTCTCTATGCATCTTTATGCCTCCTGGATGCGGCGAGTATTGGGTTTTGTGAGCTTCCTCTAAGATCTTCTTCCTTAACCCCTCATTTTTAGGTACGCATAGGCTTTTCTAGAATCGCAAGGTCCCATATTAATATACTACAAACCCAGGTGACCTCCATTTCTCAAGATTTTGCTTCATTCTTTGGAGCTCAACGCTTTCTTGATTCGATCGTATTTCCTCCATTATAGAGGGCTGTAAGATAAGCATTGACAACTAAACACTTTCGTGCCCATGCAATATTAATTGGATACCCAACTGCTCAAGCTCTCTTAAGAGGCTTAATTACTTAATCGCTACAGTATTCAAACTATGTTGTGTCCTCCTGGTTAGGGCATCTGCCATAACATTTGCTTTTCCTAGGTGATACTAAATCTACAAGTCATAATCTTTAAGTAACTCTAGCTAACACCTTGTCTTAAATTGAGCTCTTTTTGAGTGAAGGCTTTGATGGTTAGTAAAGATCTTACATGGTAACCCATGTAAGTAATGTCTTCAAATTTTCAGTGCAAAAACCATAGCTGCTAACTCTAGATAATGGGTAAGGTAATTCTTCTCAAAAGGCTTGAGGTGTTGGGAGGCATAAGCCACCACTTTCTCCTCTTGCGTCATAACACACCCCATACCATTCTTCGGGGCATCACTGCAGATAGTATACTCCTTACCTGCTACTAGTAGGGTTAGGATTGGAGCGGTAGTTAATCGTTACCTTAACTGCTGAAATGCCCCTCACAGTTCTCTGTCCACTTAAAATTAATGGCTTTTTCAACAAATTAGTCAGGGGAAATGCTATGTTCGAAAAGTCCTTACCAAACCTTCCATAATAGCCAGCTAGGCCCAAGAAGCTTGTAATCTCAGTGACATTGGTGTGTCTTGGCCACTCTATACTTGCTTTCACCTTCTAGGGGTCAACTTTAATCCCTTTTTTTCATACTACAGGTCCTAAAAATACCACTTCGTCTAACCAAAACTCACACTTTTTCAATTTTCCATATAATTGGTGTTCCCTCAAGGTCTGCAACACTATCCTCAAATTTACAGTATGTTCATCTCTATCGTTGGACTATATAAAGACATCATCTATGAACACTACCATAAACTTGTCTAAATAGGGTTTGAAAACTCTGTTCATGAGATCCACAAAGGCCGTAAAGGCATTGGTCAGGCCAAAGGGCGTCACCGTGAATTTGTAGTGACCATACTTGGCCTTGAACGGGGTCTTGGGGATATCTTCAGGTTTAATCCTGAGTTGGTGGTGTCTGAACTTCAAATTAGTCTTAGAAAAGACTCCTGCTCCTTACAATTGATCAAATAGATTGTCTATTAAAGGCAAAGGGTACTTATTCTTAATGGTAATCTTGTTTAACTCTCTGTAATCAATACATAACCTCAAGGTTCCATCTTTCTTCTTAACAAACAACAATAAGGCACCCCAAGGTGGTACACTTGGTCTAATAAATACCTTATGTAATAACTCGTCTAGCAGAATCTTTAGTTCTCTAAGCGCAGTTGGAGCCATTTGATATGGGGCTTTTAAGATAGGTTGGCCACCAAGGATTAATTCAATCACAAATTCAATTTTCCTCTGCGGGGGCAGTCTTGGTCACTCTTCAGGAAAAATATCCCTAAATTCATAGAGTAAAGGAATATTTTCTGCTTTCTCTCCTTTAACTGAGCTTTCATAGCACAACACCAATACCCAGTACACCCCTAACTTAATAACTTACTTACTTTCAATCAGAAATTATAGGACATGGTTTTTCCTCTCTTTGCCCATAAAAACATACTTCTCTCCCATGTTCACTCCTTAGAATGACCTTAAGGTTTTCACAGTCAATTGTAGCTGCATAAGTACCCAACCAGTTCATCCCCAAAATGATGTGAATGTCTGATAAATCAAATTGAATCAGGTTTGCAGGGAATGTGACCCCAGCAATAGTAATAGGGACAAGTTTATAGGAAATATGGCACTCAACCATAGAATCATTAGGCTTCTTGATTCTATAATTGGTTTCTGACCTTGCATTGTTAAGGTTCAATTCAATAGCAAGTTGGGTAGATATAAATGAATGAGTGGCACCCAAATCAAATAATGCACAAAATGACATTGAATTTAAAAAGAGAGTTCTAGTAGTCACCGTACTTGAGTTGGCAGCTTCCTTCTTGCTTATTACACACACCTTTCCTACTACTGTAGCCCTTGGAGGTGGGGCCCGTGGCAAGGTGGGGCCAAGGGTTTTGCTACACCCTTATCCACAACCTTTAGTCTTTAACGGAAGGCAACAATGAGGTGTTTTGGGCTTCCACCCCACATGCCCTTGTTAGTACCCACTCGACATTCTGGGGTGTGGTAAGTTCTTCCACATTTCCAACAGGGCTATACTGGACCTGCAGGACGACTCTTAGGAGGAGCGGGAGTAGGTTTTTTCTGATTTACACTCTCGCTGGTGGTTCCCCGCTCGATCCCTTTCCTCTTTTGATTTATTGGATTTAGGGCCCTCAGGTGAATCTTTACTCGCTCCGCTTCAACTGCTCGCTCAAATAAGTCCTGTTAAGTCAAGATTGGTTGACCGGCTAGCTGGTTGCAAATGTATAAAGCTAGACCCTCTTCAAATCTTCTCATCTTCAATCTTTCAGAGGACACAAATTCAGGGATAAACCTGGACAATTCTATAAACTTACAAATGTACGGCAATTCAGTCATACTACCACTCATCTTTAGTTCCATAAATTCCTTTTCCTTTTGTCTTTGAACCTCTACTGGGTAAAATTTTACCCTCAGTTCCACTAGGAATTTACTCCAGGTAAGTTCATATCCTACGAGCCTACCCTTAACGGTGTTTCACCAGATATCAACTTTACCAGTGAAATAGTATATCCCAATGTCCATTTTCTCCTATTTTGGAACCTCTGCCATTGGAGAAATTTTCTCTATTCACCTCACCCAATCCTCCAATTCCATTGGGTCGTACTTTCCATTGTAAACTTTAAGTTTACACCGTGCTAGCCTGTCTACTAGTTTATCATCTCTAGAAGGGTTTTTAGTAGGCACTGGGCGAATCTGTTCATCAATTCAGCTGCTAAAGTCAGTCAGTAGTTCGAGTTCCTAATGCTGTTAGCTAACTCAAGGGAATTGAGGGCATTTCACCAAAATTTAGTGGCACATTACATGAGGCTTGCTCACCCGATCATTGGCCATGATCCGAGTTATCTCCTATATGAGTCTCCGCATTGTTTTGAATAGATTCAAGCATTCTGATCAAAATGGAATAAGTCAATCAGTTGCACAAAGCCAACATGTAATATAAGTATACCGAACAAATACAACTAACAACATAATCAAAACAGAAACTACAGCTTCCTTTATCTTTTCATAACTTCTTGCTTACTTACATAACTACTTGCTTACATACATGGCCAGCAAAAGAATATCACAACCGACTTACTCACTAATGTCAGTCTTTAAAACTACCCTTGATGGAAGTCTGCAAGGGAAGAAGGACCCTAGCTATGAACTTCCAA
>JACYFF010031957.1:68768667-68779831 GCA_017589665.1 Selenicereus undatus
TTTTGGTGAGAGGATTTTTTTTTGGTGCAGAAATCGGTTTTAGTTTTATTCCTAATCTCTTAATTCTATAAATTTTCTTAATGTTTGAGCAATTTTAAATTACTAATTTAATTGTTTGCTACAATCGTTACCTTATCAAAAATTTTGAGTAATCCCTAAATGTTTTTTTTTCCTAATTTTGTTATGTAAACTATCATAACTATGAGTAATGAAGATATCAATTTACATTTGTAAGAGTTAGGCCGTCAAACTGTCAAAGATGATTATAGTAGTTCTTTGGATTTTGGGGTTACAATAATAATCAAGGATTTGGATGATGAAAATTTATGGGCATCATGTGGAAAAAAAAAAACTTGAAGATTTCACCATGGCAGACAAGAGAAAATTGACACTCAAATCTTTGGATTTATGTTGTGAATTTCATAAAATATATGGAAAATTTAGAGGTTTTGGAGTTCGAGAAAAAGTGACGTGCATCCAATGTCCAAAATATTTTCAAATGTTCTACAAAGAGTCTCCTCTTCAAAATTACCTAGAAAACTGTGATAGGAAAATGATGCAAAAGAGTTGACCCGATTTTATTGTCTAGCTGAAATTCGAATAAAATGAATCAAATATGCAGATCATTGGATTATGACACGATTTGTGGGTAAACATACACATTCTCTTGCAAAACGAAGGCAAATAGTGTACCTCAAGTTGGCTATGAATTTGTAATTAATTTTTAATGTTTTGATTCCTTATTTTGTGTATCGCATTCTTAATGTGTGTTATTATTAACGTCTAATTCCACACAAAAAAAACTAGATATCAAATAGAAATTTCGACGAAGGATAAGAAGGAGATGGAACAAATGTATGATGTTTCTACTTCCCCACGCAATATAACACAGTTTGTAATGAATCGAGTTGGAGGCCTTCATGAGCTTCCTTACTTAAAAGGTGACATGAAGTATCATCTCCATAAGTATAGAAAGGAGCAAACTAGAGATAGTGATGCAGATGCTCTTTTGGCATACTTATGAGAAAAGAAAGAAGTTGATGATACGTATTTATTGACATATAGTGAGGATGAGCAGGATAGGTTAGAGAACTGATTATGATGTGATAAAAAGTCACCTATAGATTATAAAACTTTTAGGCATGTTCTTCCATTTGGCACCACCTATAAATGTAATGCATGTAATAAACCATTTGTGGTGCTTGTTGGTATCAACCATAATAGAAAGACAGTGACATTTGGTTGTACTCTATTCGTCCATGAGAAGGACTCTTCTTTTATTAGGGTTTCAGAACAGTTGGTTGAAGCAGGGGATGACCAAAATCCAGACATAATTGCGAAAGATGGTGACAAGGCAACGGCTAATATTTTGTGCTTTTAAATTCTTACTGAAAACATCATTTTGCTTCATGTAGAATTATTAGATACTTCAATATACTTCAGAACATACATTCCACAATCATCCATATAGCATAAACATGAATTTTATGATCTGAAACAATATAGTAGGGCTTGTGCATTGTTAACACTTCAAAATGCCACCTATGAATTTAGTTGCTTGTGTGTTATTGGTGATCAAAAGTTAAAAATGGGTACATCTTCAAATAATTGACACAATCAGGGATGCTCTTCAAAACAATTTGATGCTTTCACTAACTATAGTGAAATGACATTAGTATTAACAATGTTTAGAAAGTGAATATCACTAACAATTACTAGTCAGTGTAAATAAATGTTAGAATAGTTTGATTACTAGATCATATGCTGATGTAATTGTTTTATCTAATGTGCCCAAGAAATCCAGATAATACGATCGTTTCTCTGTTATGTTAAGCACAACCAATATCAAATGTTTTCCTTCTCCATCCAATAAGGGAATGCAAATCTTTAAACACAATTAAATTAGTAACATTACATAATCAAGGGAAGAAATAAAGATATTTACGGATTATGTATGTTTTCATTTACATAATTGCTTGATATGATTAGTGTTATCAGGGATATTGGCTGAAGACCATTAAAATAACAAATGTGTTTCTTTGAATATGTTTTTTTCAACACTATTGTCTACAAATGACATAATTACCTGCATATATGATTTTATAAATTTCATAGTAACTAAAATAATTGTTTACAAAATAAAATGATGAAATAGTTATAAAGTTCATTACTTACAATAGTACGGGCATATATAGCCTATTTCTTAATCCTTCCTTTTGCACCTATAAATGTATATAATACAAGTCTGCATCAATACCCTATTCAATACATATATTGTGTTAGTTGATAAAAACAAAGTAAAATATTGTATTACAACTTTTCAAATAATCTATTTCTTCATGCATATTCGAAAAATGATAATCTTAAGGATCTTTATACCCAATTTGATAGCCACTTGTTTGGGAAAAAACATAATAATTGAAATATGATGAAAGATAGCCTCTTTGAAACATTCTCATTCGTCAACTCATCCTTATCTTTCTAGTTAAACGATTATTACATATTCCTGCTTCTTTTGAAGTCAAAAAATGCAAATAATCTTTGTAAAACAGGTAACACCAAGTGAGGCAACATTATCTCACATAGAAATTTCAAAGGAGGATAAAAGGGAGATGAAACAAATGTATGATGCTTGTATTCCCCAACGTAATATAATGCAATGTTCGAAAAATTGCATTAGAGGCATTGTTGAGCTTCCTAACTTCAAAGATGAAATGAAATATCATCACCATAAGTATAGAAATGAGCAAACTAGAGACGGTGATGAGGATGCTCTTTTGGCTTATGTATGAGGAAAGAAGTTGATGCTACATGTTTCTTGAGACATAGTGAGGATGAGGAGGGTAGGTTGGAGAACTTATTTTGGTGTGCTAAAAAGTCACGTATAGATTACAAAACTTTTGGGCACATTCTTGCATTAGACACCTTTAAAATAAATGTAATCGATATAATAAACCACTTGTGGGGCTTATTGTTATCGACCATAATAGAAAGACAGTGATGTTTAGTTCTGCTCTATTCATCCATAACAAGCAATATTCTTTTATTCGGGTTTTGGGATAGTTGGTTGAAGTAGGTGATGGACAAAGGTCAGATATAATTGTAACAGAAGGTGACAAGGCAATGGATAATATTTTGTCCTTTAAATTCTTACTGAATACTTCATTTTGCTCCTTCAAAATTATTAACTGCTTTAATATACTTCAGAACGTACATTCCACAATCAAGCCTGCGCCATAAACATGAATTCTATGGTCTGAAACAATATAGTATGGCTTATGCATAATTAACATTTCAAAATGATACTTATGTGTTTGGTTGCTTGTGAATATAACGGTGTTTGAAAATTAAAAATGGACACATCTTTAAATAATTAACACAATCGAGGATGCTCTTCAAAAACCTTTAATGCTTTCGATAAATATAACGAAATGACATTAGTATTAAACAATGTTTAGAAAGTGAATGCCATTAACGATTACTATGCAGCATAAATAAATGCTAAAATTGTTTACTTACCATATCATATATTAATGTAATTGCTTTATCTAATGGGCCTAACAAATCCAAATAATACCATAGTTTCTCCATTATGGTAACTACAACCACTATCTAATGTTCTCCCCCCCCCCCCTGCTCTCGATCCAATAAGGGAATTTAAATCTTTATATGCAAATAATTTAGTGATATTATATAATCGAGGGAAGAAATAAACATTTTTACGGATTGTATATATTTTTATTTACGTACCTGCTCAATATGATTAGTGTCATTAGGGACATATGGCTCAAGAGCAATAAAAGATGATAGCGTTTCTTTGCATATGTTTTTTCAACACTATCGTCTGAAATGACATAATTACATGCACACATAATTTTATAAATTTTATGATGATTAAAATCATATTTTATAAAATGAAATTGTGAAGCAATTATAAAGTTCATTACCTGCAACATAATGAACATATATAGCCTATTCCGTAATCCTTCCTTCTGCACCCTCAAATTTTAAGCATGTTTATACCCAATTTGATAGCCACTTGTTTGGGGGGAAAACATAACAAGACAAACACATTGAAAGATAGTCTCTTTGATCCACTCCTATAAGCTAGCTCTTGTTTGCCTTTTCCAGTTGAACAATTTGTTATGTATTCTTACTTCTTCTAAAGCCAAAACATGCAAATAATCTTTTCATAAATTACACCATGTGAGGCAACATCATTCAATTTATGCAGAATATCTTGGATGTCATCCACATTTATAACCTGCAAAGAAAAAAAGGGAAAAATATAACTAAAATCAAACTAAAAACGAAAAAGCATTGAAAAAAAAACACTATACCTAATCTATTACAACATTTTTGTTCACTTCATTGTTGTCAGTGATGCTTTGTGAGATAATCAGATCATTAAACCAGTAAAAGTTCAAATCCTACACAAAATAAAAAAACATACCATAATAACATTATTTCTCATTCTCATTATATTCTCTTAATTGTAGGGAAAAATATATTGACTGGTAATGACTTACAATTGTATGACCAATCCCAATGACAAGCAACTTTGCTTATTCTTAGTTAAATTAACAATATCTTGATTAACAATATCTTGAAATTTTGCCGCCTCTTTTTGCCCTGAAGCGCAACACTTCCTTGTGGTCAACTTATCAGTTGCTAACTTTGCAACCATCTCTTTCACAAACAACCTCAAATTTATGTCTTTTCTTTTGTGAATATATTGTTTTCGTACCTTTTCATTAGATTGTTTCTGCAATTGTTGTGTGCGAGTATATTTTTTTTTCATCATTTAGAGGAAGAGAATTGTTTCTAATTGTGACTAATCCATTGCTAAAGTAAGATTTACTAAACTGCATTTCCTTTAAGGTCTTAGGAATCTCAAATTTAATTATCGGCGATTTTTCATTATTCTTCATATTGAGATCCAGTTTTCTCTTTCCATTTCCAATATTGGATCAACCAATGTTTTCACTAAAAACATGCATAATTGTTCAATTTCATGGTTGTTCAGATTTTTTTTGTGTGGATGTGACACTAGTTTGTATGATATTAGGAGTTGTGAATGGAATGTCAAATTACCTATCAAGTTATTGTACTTTCTACTATGTTGATTAAAATAATCACTACACATTGAATGCATAGTAAACACTATGTTCTGAATAGTATCAAGTTCGGTAGAATATATTTTCTCAAAGTTTTTGGTGTAATTACATGGTTGATTTGAACTATCAGTTGAAATCTTTGCATTAGTCTACAAGAACAAATTTAACAATATAACATAGGACTTATGTTACCACCATATCGAAGGAATGGCAATTCCACTACACTCCTAATTCTAACCAATTTAAACTACGAAGTTATAATCCTTAGCACTTTAAAGGCCAATTCCAAAAGAAATTATCAAACAAATTATAAATCAAGAAACTATATACAAATATTAACACAAATCATGCACAGGTACTCAATTAATAAAAATTTTAAAAAATGCATAATTAAAATTAGAATCTTTGAACTCACTTGATCAACTTTTCTTTCATCGTGCTCACCAAAACTCTTCAATGAGGAATCCACATTAGGGGTTTTCATGAGGTTAATGTTCATAACCAATTGATGGAGCATAGGTAGAGTACTTCATAAATTTATAAAAGCGATGCACAAGGGTTTATAAAAGGAGCTAAATAACAAATAAAGTTGTCATTAGAGATTATTTAAGAAAACAAAAGCCAAATAAATGAATAAGATATTATCTGACAATCGGATTGCAAGTTTGTCTTCTTATATGAGAAATTTTGTTTCCAAAAACAAAACAGAATAACATGTTCAATTTGAAATAAAAAATGCACTGCAATAAAAAGAAAGGACAGAACGCACATGCATGACAATGACCGTCTGGCTATGTAGATTTTTAATGTTGTGAGTACAGACTTTATTATAAGTTAACGAAAACATGTAAATCAAAATTTTAAAAAATAGACAAACAACAAGAAAAACCCTACAAAGCACTCGGCCGCTGTCTGCATTCTAGCCAAAACAATTGTTAGCACCAGTTGGATGGTGAACATGAGATAGGGGACACCAAAGTAAATAGGGAGATGAGGGAGGAGGACGATGGGAACCGGAGGAAAAGGAGATTGGGAAATTAAAAATGGTGGATTTTTGTTGACATAACTGCTCTCTTTTTTATTGACATGAGTTCACTCCCAAATAATGAACAATCTGGTCGCCGGGAACTGAACAAAAAGGAGATTGGGATTTTCTACAAATCAAAGGAAGAGAAAGATCGGGAGTCACCAGTCATTATTGTAGCCGGAAAACTAGTCGCCGACTAAGTTTGTTGCCGAAAATATGAAAAGCATTTGTTCTTTTTAAAAAACAAGATGTAATTGGAGAGCAACCAAATAATGTCATATAAAAATCAAATTTGTCAATGTTTACATATATTTTGTGATTCTCATAAAAAATTTAACTATTGATACCAAAAATAAAACCATCGATTACGATCAATCAATGACAAATGACCATAAAGTTATAGTGGTTATCACTATATGATAACCACCACAATTAGAACAATCTCGAGCGTTCATTTGTCGTCGATTAATCTTAACCGTTTATTTTATTTTTGTTGTTAAATAGTTAAAAATGTATTGTAAAAATTACAAAATATATGTGAATATTGATAAAAAATAATTTTTATATGGCATTGTTTGGTGGCTCTCCAGTCACATTAGAAATAGAAACTTAATCATTAAAAAGAAAAAGTGCTTTTCACATTTCCTGTGACAACTATGGTCGTCAACTGGTTGTTCAGCGACAATCATGACTAGCGACACCAAATCTCTATTTTCCTATGGTTTCTACAACATCCCAATCTCTTTCTTCCTCTACTTTCCGGCAACTAGGTTGTTTAATATTTGGGCATGAAGTCATGTCAATAAAAAAGAAAACAGTTATGTTGGTAGAAATACACCATTTTTAACGGCTAGAAGGTTGCTGGTGGTGCTTGTTATGTCACCGTTGTCCCCCTCCATCACCTTTCTCTTGTTATTCTGGCATCCCCGGTCACATGTTCACCATCACGATTGGCGCCGGCATTTGTTCCGAAAAGAAAAAGGGCACGATTCAGTGCTTCGTATGATTTTCCTTGTTGCTTGTCTGCTATTTTTTTTTAAAAATTTGATTGATATGGTTTCCTTATAATAAAGTTTGTACTCATAGCATTAAAAATCTATGTAGTTCGACCTTTGGTGCCGTGCTTGTGTATTATGTGGCAATTGGAACAGTGTTGATGTTCTTTGTAACGTTGAAGGCCAAGCGACATGTTTTTTGGTTGAAATTAATTACTATATTTATTTGCAATTAAATGTTTTCACATTGCAAATTTTCTCCTAATATTTTACTTTTCAGGTCATTGTTCAAGTTCCTTCATTCTATAAATTTGTTTCCGAGACTTTGTTCCCCCATCAACAATTAGTTATCAATCTCACCTTCTCATGCTCAACAAATCTTTGATAAAATCACTAAACACCCATATTCTAAAGATACTGAAAGCGGTTTGTTAACATTAATCTCTTACTTGATAATTAAGGATATTATTTAGTATAAAATTTGATGTATTTGTTATAGATTTTGGGAGAATTTTATTTTCACAATTGTAATTAGTAGGTTTAAATGGTTTTGTTGCTGTGGTATAAGTGTTTTGAGAATATATGAAATTCATAGGGCTTTGTTTTTCTTTTTTGGTTGCAACCTTGTAGTTTTGGTTTAACTTTAAGTAGAATTAGAATTATGCTTTTTTTTGTTGAAATATTATGGAAATATTCATTTCATAGTTTTTTGTTTTCGCATTAGTATAAATTAGTAACATTGTTAATAATTGTAGTTAGTAGTGTTGGGTCCAAGTCTACCCATAGGAACAATCAGTTGCAACCTAGTAACTCCATGACACTCACAAGCCAATAATATGTGGAAATTAAATGTAGAAGTAATTAAATAGGACACCAAAATTTAACATACAAAACCCTCCCATGTAAAGGGAAAAACCACGAGGCAAATTGACATAAATATTCCACTACAAGGATAGTAAACAGTACAACAAGTAATCGTTTCGAATTATTTGCACTAATTCATGACCCATAATAATTTAGGAACAATACAGAAATTACCTCTAGGCTCGATTACTATTGAATATCACCACCAATTGATTCTCACCACCTAGGCGACCACCCAAATTGTTGAAAAAACCACCTCGAGACACCCACGAGATCTTGATCCACAAGTTCTGCCTCCCACTCTCAAACACACCACAAGTAATTTGTTTGTGATTGATTGATTGCATTTGCGATGAATAACAAAGGCCTCATAACCTTAATTTATAGTAGGCAAACCTTCCAAAAAGATGGAAGGCCATCAAAGCTGGCAAAACCACCAACTTAACAAACCAAGGCATTAATGCCTTTTTTCCTCCAAATAACAAAAAAACTTTCCTATTTTTCTTTTGTTTCCTAAAAACATGATTTGCTAATTAAATTTCAAGAGCCTTTTTTTCTTTTCCTTTTTTGGCTAGTTGTGAATAGTTGGGTTGGTTTAATTGGGTAATTGCCCAATGCAATAAATCTCCCCCTCCAAGCCCAAAGAAAAGACCTCAACTTCTCGCCATGTCACTTGGAGCTCAACCCAGCTGAAAGGGTACACAGGTCAAACTTGCCTCTAGGAATAATTTTGGTCAACATATCTACAACATTTTTATCCACATGAATCTTGTTCAACACCATTAGCTTCTCATCTGTAACATACAACAACCAATGGTATCTCACATCTACGTGTTTCGTGCTGGAGTGGTACATAGAGTTCTTGCTCAAGTCAACAGCACTCTGAATATCGTTGAACACCACATATTCTTTTTGTTCAACCCTAACTATTGAAGAAACTGCTTCATCCACAACATTTCCTTATCTGCTTCAACAGCAACGACACACTCAACTTAGCTATAGATAAAGCCACACACATTTGCAACTTGGACTGGCACGACACAACTCCCCCTGTAAAAGTGAAGACATAGCCTGAAGTGGACTTTCTACCATTTAAAAACCTACCATCTTAGAATCAGTATAGCCTTGAAGAATCAAACCCATTAAACTTTTCAAGCACCTGTTGAACATATTTTTCCCCTAATAGCCACAATTTCTTATTCTTTAGATCTCAAGTAATGTTCGTACCTAAGATTTGTCTGGTCAGATTCAAATCCTTTATGTCAAAAGATTTGTATACCTCCTCCTTCAACTTGCTAACCATATTAGCATCTTATCCCACAATCAGCATGTCATTAACAAAAAGCAGTAGGGTAGTGGAGTTACCACCAGGAAATTGATGAATGTAAACAAAATGATTTGCTTTTTTCCTCTTATAGCCTCGGCTCACCATTAACAAGTCAAATTTCTTGTACCATTGTCTAGGAGCCTATTTCAAACTATATAGACGCTTCTTCAACCTACAAACCATGTGCTCCTTCCCTTTAACTTCAAAACCCTTGGGTTGATACATGTAGATTTCCTCCTGCAAGTCTCCAAGTAGGAATGCAGTCTTCACTTCTAGTTGCTCAAGTTAAAGATAAAAGCTAGTAGCCAATCCTAGTACAACTAGAATGGAACTCATCTTCACTACATGAGAGAAGATTTCAATGAAGTCAACGCCCTTTTTTCTAAGTGCACTCTTTTACCATTACTCGAGCCTTAGATTTCATGATTCGCTTGCCATCTTTCTTCAACTTGAGCAACCACTTGTCTCTGAGTGCCTTTATACCTTTTGGAAGCTCCACTAAATCATAAGTGTCATTCTTCTTCAAAGAATTTATCTCTTCCTCCATGGCTTGAATCCATCACCGTTTGTTCCTGTGGGACTGCACTTTTTTGAAGCTCTCTACCTCCCCCACATCAGTTAGAAGAACATACTCAGAACTAGGACACTTAGTAGATGGATGGAGATCTCTTGAACTTACTAGAGGATCTGGAATAACTTTAGGAGATTGGTTGCCCTGATCAAGACCACCATCAGCAAGAGTATCATATGTAGGATTCCTAGGTTTTGCCTCTAATATAAGACCCCCATCTGTGGCCCTTGCAGATGAAATAGACGCTGGTGTCACATCAGCTACACCAGTTGGACACTGAGTGGTCTTCCTAGAGGGATGAATGTCAGTTACGGTCTTGTGCTTATAAAAGACAACATCTCTACTTCCTACTATTTTCCTCTTTTTTGGATCCCATAATCTGTAGCCAAACTCCTCAACTTCGTATCCCGCGCACACATAAGGAGTGGCTTTGCTAAAGCGTTGATCTCTGCTCCTTTGGCCCATGCATGAAGGCCTTGCCCCAAAAAACCTTCAAATGGTTGTAAGAAGCATTCTTTCTAGTCCAGACTTGCCCTAAAACATCAAACTGCAAAGGAACTTGTGAAGCTCTATTGATGATATAAACTGTTATATGAACGGCTTCATCCTGGAATGCCTTTGACAACTTAGACATTTTGAGTATTGATCTCACTTTCTCTATAACTGTCATATTCATTCTTTCTACAACTTCATCATACTGGGCTATACTAGGTTATGTCTTCTCATGGTGAATGTCATGCTTTCTATAGTAGCCTGAAATTCATTAAAGGTGTACTCCTTGCCATTGTCTATTGGGCAAGCCTTCAACGGCATGCCTGTCTCCCTCTGCACCATGGCATGAAAGTACTAAAACTCTTGGAATACTTGAGTTTTTGCTTTCAACATGCACACCCAAGTCCTAGGTGAAACATCATCAATAAAGGTGACAAACTATCTATCACCATGCAAGAACTCAACTTCAACGGGACTACATACATCTGAATGTGTCAATTCAACTTGTTTACTTTCAACTTTAGGTGTTTGTATAAAGAAACTCGATGATGCTTAGCAAATAAACAATAATCACAAAGACCAGAATTTTATCTTCTGTTAAAGAAATAAGGGACTTCTTCGCTAGAATCTTCAACCCTTCCTCATTAATGTGAGTCAACTTGTGGTATAGATTAGTAACATTATTTAGTTACGAGTTATAAATTAGATATTAAATTTGTTAGTTTCGATTATATATATATATACACACATGCGTATATATATATATATATA
>JACYFF010031957.1:68792369-68815825 GCA_017589665.1 Selenicereus undatus
TATATATATATATATATATATATATATATATATATCTGTGTGTGTGTATGTATGTTTATATATATATATGTGTGTCTCTGTGTGTGTGTGTGTGTGTGTAAATACATATATATATATATACATATATATATATATATGTATATATACATATATATATGTATATATATATATATACATATATGTGTATATGTGTATATATATGTATACATACATATATATCTATATATATATATATATATATATATATATATATATATGTATATGTATAGATATATGTATGTATGTTTCTATATATATATATGTATTTATGTATGTATATATATATACATATATATATATATATATATATATATATATATATATAATTCCGGAGATTGTTGTGGTGTGTTGTGGTTGTTGACGTTGGACGAAAGAACGGGCTTACCAGATGTCACGTGAGCAACACCTGGCGTCCTCCTTCTCCAAGGCCCAACCTGCAAAAAGGGCACCCCCAGGTATTGGACCAAGGAACGCCTCTCCGACGGTCATGGTTGTCAAGGATCCGAGTCAAAGTTGTTACAGAGAGAGAGAATGTAGTATGAGTCTAAGGAAGAGTCAGACTGCCAATGATTTTTCTGAGGTGGATAGTTGACTATTTATCGTCCCTGGAGCAAGTGTTAAAATAGTAATCTTACTTTCGCAGTTCCGAGTGGGCTGCTGGTTTGGCGCTGGGCCCCTTTGAGGAGCCCTAAGGGTTCTTTTAGGAGCATGTTTTCAAGGGTGTGGGCCTGACCTGTGAGACAATGCAGGTAGGCCCAGTGGGGAGATCATATTTCCCACATCACTTAGCGCCTCACATTTTTCCCGCATGCGGAGCCATACGAGTAGTCATGCGAAATGTGGAATTCGCCCATGGTCAATGTGTATCTGGAGGGCTTTGGAAATCGCTCCCTTGTTGTGGACGGTCGTGTGGCCACCGACCACAGGACCAGTCGAGCGTCTGTGATAGAACAAGTCTCGAGGTTTGGATGGTGGCTTGGAAAATCCCCCCATTTGCGGGTTTAAAATGTGGTCACCGAGGATGGGGGCTCTATCTTTCCTCACCAGTATCGGTCCTCATCGGGGATTCCTCACTATGGCTTTTCGTCCTTCTCAGAGTACCATCAAGATGGCCCATTATGTTCTACGCAATTTCGAGTGGGATCGACGCGGGGTTGATTTTCCCCCCTGCCTCTCCTAAACCATTTTCAGGCCTTGTGCCCGAGTTATGACCTTACTGTGGCTGAGGAAGCTGCTCGGTGCTTTGAGCTCCTGGAATTGCTCCAAGTCATTTTCTATGCAATGCTTCTTAGTAAAGCCGAGAGGTTGGGGGTGCTACATGGGCTGACACTCAATATAATGAAGTTGGCCCTCACTGAGCTTCGCTAAAGCACTTTTGAGTCGTGGATGTGGCTGAATGGAGATCGGATCCTGGAGGCTCGGTTCCAGGAAGAGGCCGAGCTTCGCTAGAGCACCTTTGATGCGAAGAGAGGGGCGCTTGACTTTGGACTTCCCGAAATGGTCCAGGCGACATTCTACACCATGCTACTAAATGATGCCGTAGAGCTAGGCATAGTGAACATCCTCATGGCTGTCGATGTAAGGTTGACTCGTGAGGGTTTGAGATGGTCATCCTTTGAATCCTGGCTGGTTCGTAGTAGTTGCGGCCTGGCAGAGGCGCAACTTCATTAGCGGACCCCGTCAGACGGAGCCCGCGAGCTAGCAGACGGCCTGGAGGAGAGCTCAGGGTCAAATGGCCCCCCGCCCCCTCTAGTGACGAGGAGTATCATTTAGACTCTATCCCTATATTTCCTTGTGTCCTGCCTTTTCTTTGTTCCCTTCCCTATAAGAGGTGTTTTTGTAGTAGCAAGCCTTAATAATAATAACATGTCGCCCCCTTTTTCTTTTAGGAAGTAGACCAAATTATCTCATTTTCTTATATTCTTTATCTCCAGTCCGCAAGGGCTATGTGTCAAGAGCGAATTGGCTGGTTGCCACCTTAGGAAGGGTAGTGTCCTTCGCGCTGCTTTCCTCTCACCACAAAAGGGGATGATGAGTCCCTTTTAGCAAGTGACATGCTACACATCTCCCTAACTTTTAGAGAGAGAAGACAGGACTGATAGAAGAGAGAGAGAGACAGAGAGAGAAAGAGAGAAAGAGAGAAGAAAAATAGCCCTTTTTTCAAACTTTACCAGCACCGAGATGGCGTCTAAATATGTCTGGGACACCTTTCGATGGCCTCTGAGGGAGGCCTTAGCTCTACGCCCAAACCCTCTCCCTACGGATTGTCATGGCCTCTGCCCGGGTTTTGACCTTGGCGTAGCCGCACAGTATGCTCAAAATTCCAACATCCCTGAGATGGTGCAGGCGATCTTCTATGCCATGGTTGTGAATGACGTTGCGGAGCTGGGTCTTGCAAGCAGACTCTCAATGGAATGTATGATGTGGGTTATGCAAAAGCTGGACTGGGCCCCCATCGAGTTCTGGCTAGAAAACATCGATCGCAGGCTGAGGAGAGCCCAGGCTTCCCAGTTCGCAAACCCACTCGCGGACCCCACGTCCTCGGGTGGTCCTGTGGAAGACTCGGGCTTAAGTGATGTCCCTCCAGCATCAATTGACGAAGAGTTATCGTAGAAGTTTCATTTTGCCTTGCTTCTTTTGTTATCGCTCTTATTTGATTGTAAAAGTTGGCTTGCAGCTATTTTGAATAATAGAACAACTGGCATAACTTAATCTCTTACCTGACCTTTCTTCATTTTATTCGATACCGTTATGTAGGTTCATCTAGTGTGGGTTGGCTAGGTGACGCTCAGTTGACCACCGCCAGCTGCGTATCGCTCGGCCTTTAGATGGGTACCTGGACCCTTATCCCCTACTAGGTTAAGAGTATAGCATCCGACCATAAGGCCGTGCTCTAGGACCCTTAGCGCCAATTGGGGCTAAGAGTATAGCGACCGACTATAAGGCTGTGTTGAAGGGCCCTTAGCCCCCATTGGGGGCTAAGAGTATAGCAACCAGCGATCAGCCCGTGCTCAAGGGCCCTTCGCCCCTATTAGGGGCTAAGAGCATAGCGATCGGCCATAAGGTCGTGCTTAGCGACCAGCTATAAGGCCGTGCTCAAGGACCCTTAGCCCCCATTGGGACTAAGAGTATAACGAAAGGCCACTAGGCTATGGTTAAGGACCCTTAACCCCCATTGGGGCTAAGAGTATAACGACCGGTCATGAGGCCGTACTTAAGGACCCTTGGCTCTTGTTGGGATTAAGAAAATAGTGGCTGGCCATGGGGCCGTGATGTAGGACTCTTAGCCCCTTTGGGGTTGGGAGTATAGCGACCGAACGGAAGGCCGTGCTTCGAAACCCGTAGCCCCCATTGGAGCAAGAATGTAATGACCGATCCTCAGGCCGAGCTGCTGAAGCTTTCACGCCCTGAACTTAAGGTTCCTTATACCTGAGGGAGTGATGTCATGGCGCCACGTGGCAGTGTTTGAAAGGAAGTGTGTCTTTTCGAGTGTCTCGGGTGGAGTGTTTTCCCCACTTTTGCTCTATACAAGAGTAGTGAGTTATAGTGGGGGGAGTCATTTTCTACTGCACACCAAAACTGTTTAGAGAGGGAAACGGTTTCTAAAGAGAGAAGCTCTGCCTCCCCCTTAAACTCCCTCTTGTCGAAAGTAAAGCATTGGAAATATGACTTCCTCTTGTCTGTCGTGAGTCGGGTTGGGGTGACGTTCCAAACTGGAACGAGGGTAGGCCAGTTAGCAATTCCTTTAGGGCACCAATTGTCGAGGAGAAGAAGACCGTGAAGGGGCCTGAGAAGAGGAAGAGCAAGTCTAACGACAGGGAGCCTCTGAACTGGCTCCCCAAGCTAAAAGTTTTTGAGAATGACTTCTTCCTAGCCGTGATGAGCCTTCTAATTCTTAAGAACTTTTCTAAGGGTACTTGACGTTCCCGTTTTGGTCGGTCTTTTCGTTTGGCTCTGACCTAACTCCATTTTATTCTCTGTAGAGTAAGCGAGGGTACGATTGACTGTCTTCGAGACCGGGTATGCTACCCCCGAGTAAATAGCGGCTGAAGCTGAGCGCCGTCATGAAGAGTAGAAGCATCGCCTCGTGAACCAGCAGGCCAAGAAGGTTCATACTCGGGCCCTGTTCGCCCCCATTCATTATGACTTATTGTAAGTGTTTAACCATAGTGTTCTCCTTCATGCAAGCGCTCCCTCTGGTATCGCGCGGGAAGAAGGCTGCGATAAGCCTACCTATTCGCAACCGTCAACGAATTGAAGGCCGCCCAGATGAGACGGTGGCTTTCGCCCCTACCCATGCTAGGGAAAAGGAGGACGATCAATCCACTCCTCGTTACCACGCGAGGGCCCGGTCTGCTGAAGACCGAACCCCTGGTCCCCGGGAATCTGCCGGTACCACGAAGGCCACGGGGGCTGCTCCGCAGGTTGCCAGTTGTACTCCCTTTAGAGTGCCTGATAGCTGCCCACAAAATTTATCAGGGCTAACCATACGACCAAGTTTACACTTGTTTAGGACTTGGTTAAGTCCTGGAATTTAGCTGCTTCGGGCACTTTGGAGCCCCTCAAGGTCACTGAGGATGAGGTGACTGTGGCTGAAGCTTTTACGCGGGGAGTAAGGGCCGCAGCTGAGCGTCGAAAGCTGGAGGGGATGGTGGCTCGGTACCAACGACGCTGAGAGAAGCTGAAGGAAGAGAAAGATGCCAGGGAGGCCGAGAAAAAGGATTTGCAGCACCAGCTAGAGGAGGCACCTTTTAGAGCTGAGGCAATTACGGGGGTAGAGAGTGCGGCCAAGGCCAAGGAGCAGGGCTATCAGCAAGGTCGTGCGGACACCATGGCGTACGTACGCAATGTCTTGGTGACATTACCTCAAGACTTCCAGGAGGATGATCGTTTAGAGGCCTACCTCCATTATGGCGACGAGCACCAGTAGGCTGAGGCCGAAGGTCGGGACCCAAAAGAGGTGGAGTTCATCCCACCTTTCGGTGAGGGGGATGGATCGAAAAACGAGGCGACCAACCCCTTGGATGCTAAGGCCGAGACTCCCCAAGATGAGGGCCGTGAGGATAGCGGGGGCCTTGATATGTAACCTTTTTTTTTCTTTGACCCTCTTGTTAGTGTTTATACTTTCACTTTTATCATTGAAGAGGCTTATTTCTGACAACAACGCTT
The DNA here is from genome assembly GCA_017589665.1 of Selenicereus undatus. Lineage (NCBI taxonomy): Eukaryota > Viridiplantae > Streptophyta > Magnoliopsida > Caryophyllales > Cactaceae > Selenicereus > Selenicereus undatus. Next base: position 68,797,578 of record JACYFF010031957.1, read on the forward strand.
CCTACGTTGATCACTTGGTGCATACTTGTTCTTGCGCTTTGGCTTGCACTTTTTCATATGTCATAGGGTAGTAGCCCCCAAATGAAAGAATAAATGACATAGTGTTTGGCTTGGGGAGCCTTAGCCAATATAGCGACCGACCATAAGGTTGTGCTCTAGGACCCTTAGCCCTCATTGGCGCAAAGAGCATAGCGACCGACCATAAGGCCGTGCTCTAGGACCCTAGCCCCCATTGGGGCTAAGTGTATAGTGACCGACCATAAGGCCATGCTCTAGGATCGTTAGCACCCACTAAGGCGAAAAGTATAGCGACCAGCCATAAGGTTGTGCTCTAGGACCCTAGCCCCCATGGTAAAAGTATAGCGACCGGCTATAAGGTCGTGCTCAAGGACCCTTTGCCCGCATTGGGGCTAAGAGTATAGTGACTGGCCATAAGGCCGTGCTCTAGAACCCTAGCCCCCATTGGGGCTAAGAGTACAACGACCAGCCATAAGGTCGTGCTTTAGGACCCTGACCCCTATTAGGGCTAAGAGTATGGCGACCGGCCATAAGGCCATGCTCAAGGACCCATTGGGGCTAAGAGTATAGCGACCGACTATAAAGCCATGCTCTAGGACCCTAGTCCCCATTGGAGCTAAGAGTATAGCGATCAACCATAAGGTCGTGCTTTAGGATCCTTGACCCCCATTAGGGCTAAGGGTATAGCGACCATCCATAAAGCCATGCTCAAGGACCCTTAGCCCCCATTGAGGCTAAGAGTATAGCGACCAGCTATATGGCTGTGCTCAAGGACCCTGAGCCCCCACTGGGGCTAAGAGTACAACAACCGACTTTAAGGTTGGGCTTACGAAAATAAAGGACGGTCTATGGGCACGAAACTTGCCATAGTGGGCTCTATTTTTATTTCTTGTAAACGAAGAGTACTTGACTGTTTGACGTAAACCGAAGCCTAAACCTAGGAGTAGTACTTTCTCAGGTTGCTACTATGTTAGGTCCGCAATATAAGGGAGCTGTTGGTGGTCTCTATGCGATACGTACCAGGTTGGACTTCGGAGGCAACCATGTATGGGCCTTCCCAGTTAGCGGTGAGTTTGTCGTATTCCCCTGCGCGAGCCACGACCTCCATGCGTCGAAGAAAAAATTCTCCTACTTGAATAGGCTGCAGCTTTATTGCACAATTATGTAGGTGCACAATGCGGAGCTTGTATAATGCTTCTCGGAGTCGGGCTTCCCCATGGACAGAGGGGAGCAAGTCCAGGGCTTCTCGAAGCACTGCGTTGTTTAGTTCCTCTTGGAAGGTTGTTCCTCGATGGCTATGGAGGGCGACCTCTATGGGTAGGACAGCTTCGGACCCGTACGCCAACATGAACGGAGTCTCGCTGATAGCCGTTTTCTCAGTGGATCTTAGGGACTATAAGACGCCATGTAGCTGGTCCACTCATTTTCCTTCGGCGTTATCAAGCTTCTTCTGTAAACCGTGGAGAATAGATTTGTTAGCTGCTTTCGCTTGACCGTTGGTCTGAGGGTGGGCAACGGCGGTGAACTGGGCTTGGCACCCCAAGGTGCTGAGATAGTTGGTGAGCTTAGCGGTGTCAAACTGCCTGGCGTTATCAAATATGATGGTGCGGGTAACGCCGAAGCGAGTGATGATGTTCTTCCATATGAACCTTCGTACTTCAGCTGTGGTTATGGAGGCGACGACTTCGACCTCTATCCACTTGGTGAAGTACTTAACCGCCACAAAGTGGTATTTGCGTTGACCAGTTGCTTTAGGGAAAAGACCGAGGATGTCCATGCCTCAAGTAAAGAACGACAGAGGACTGACCATTGGCGTCATGCGGGTGGAGGTCACTCGATGGATGGGCGCGAACTTCTGGCACTTGTCGCAAGTTCGCACTAGAGTCATGGCGTCTTCCCGTAAGCTAGGCTAATAGTAGCCGGTTTGTATGGCCGTCATGGCCAAGGTCCGACCTCCTTTACGTGCACTGTAAACACCTTTATGTAACTCTTCTAGTATCTCTTTCCCCTCCTCTGGGGTTACGCATCGCAAAAGAGGCCGGTCATAGGACCGCTTGTACAAGATCCCTTCATATAGAATGAACCAGCTTGACCTTCGTTTTACCCAGTCAACCTCGTTTTGGTCTGCGGGCGGGGTACCGCCAGTAAGGTACAAATAGGATCCATCCTTGTAGAGCTTTTGTCAACCATACCACTTCATGTGGATCTATGCACCTCTTGATCAGGGTCTCCCACTAAATGTTTTTGGGCTTTCCATCGTTAGACGAACTTGCCAATTTAGACAGTGTATCAGCATGCCAGTTCTCTGATCGAGGGATATGCTGTAAGGCCCGCGTACCTTATTTTCTGTTAAGTTGTTCGTGACACATTTTTGCATTATAAAAACCTATTTTATTTAATGATGCGAGTTAAATTAATTGTGATGTGCCTATGTGAACGATAATTTCATTAAAAAAATTAAATTAAATTAAATTATTTTTTTGTCGCTACTAATATTATTAGTATTATTAGTTTTGAAAATCCTTCGATGATTTTTAGTAAGCTTTAATATAGATTATTAACGAGTACTAAATCAAATAGGAACGCAATTACGATTGGGTTGTCAACGTTAGAAGCAGCTCGATAATTATTAAATCGAGCCTAGACATGCTTGGAAATGAATAATCGATGAATGATCGGGTTATCGATTACTGAATTTAGAATTTGGGATGCGAATTAAGCTAGCGACACCGATTCCTGAATAGCTTGGACCAAAATTAATAAAAGACAGTAAGGAGGGGCAAATTAGTAAATTTGGGCGTCCCCCTTTTCTTCCTCACCTGCTCGCCCCCCCCATTTCACGACATCTCACACTCTCTCTCAGCCTTCTTCCTCCTCCTCTCTTCCACCGTAGCCATGGCCTCGAAGCTCCATTTTCAGAGAATTTTCTCCACTTCACTGTGCAAAGCCTACCCATCCGGCCTCCCCCACAACGTAGTCATCATTTAGCGTGAATCTGGGCAAGGTTTCGAATGAACCCACCACATTTATGGTGGGTCTGGGCGGCAGAATGTGGGCATGAATGCATGCTCAGGTATGGTCATGTAATTTAGCTCCTAGTTATTTCAATTTTCTATAAATTGGAGCAAAATTTCGCAAGTTCAAACGCCCAATCGACCTCAAGTTGGTAAATGAAATTTGGGTTTGTTTAAGGTTCGAATTTGTTGAAGTTTGCGCGTGAATAGGAGACTGACGTGCGTAGTGAGCAAGAGCCGAAGGATTGGAGCTGTTTGACCGCCTAGAACTGAGTCGCTAGCTTCGAACGATCATCAATTCGATGTGAGGGTTCCTTTCCTCCTAAATTACTAATAATTTCAACGTTTTTGCATGTAGCTAGAATATGTTGAAGTTGAGCGTGGAAATCATGTTGGGTGAATTACTATTCATATTGACAATTTATAAGTTCGGAATTGATTTGGGTTAAATGCATGTCGAGCTGATGCTGAATATTGATAACCTGGCAAATTGGAGGAGTGCTTGGCAAGAAGAGAGTTCTTTTAGCGTAATTCAATTATTGGTCATTAGTAAATTATGTTTAGAACCTAAGGATGCTAGCCAAGTGATCAAAATAATTATGGAATAAGACGAACATTGTTTAAAGGTTAACAGTAATCAGGTTTGGGCTTGTTGAGAATTTATTCGTAATAATTATAATGGAATAAGGTGCCTATGGGTGTTAGTTTGTGAATTGGGAAACAAAGTGTCGTTTTAAAGCCTCGATTGTATTCGTTGGTACACTTAAACACTATGGTGGTTATTAAGCATGAATGTTATATTGATGTAGGATCGTTTATGTATTGTTCGTTTGTATGACAATATTGAACCGAGTATGGTAGTTGGATGGCTGGACGAAGAACTATTGAGTGATTTGAGGATTTTGTGGTCGTTGTTATGTGAGGAGGAAGTCCGGGTTGTGAATTGCCACAATCGTGTGGATCGCGAGGTCATGTGTGGCTTATTCTGCTGAATTGTGCTATGAAGTGCATGAACGTGCTATGTGTAAACCCCTTTTCCCCCAATGTGCTATGTGATTCATTCTTGAAATTTTAGACGTCTTTAAAAAGAATAGGACATTTAGAAAGCTCGTTTTATATGCTTGAGAATGCTTTTAAATGTATCAGTTGACTATTTGCGTGTTAGGACGTATAAAGTGTTAAAAAAAAAATCCTAAACCGTCGAACTGCTCAGTTAGTGACTCTACTGAATAGTCGAAAGGTTCAGGAATTTCAAAAGCGAACTAAAAGCAAGTTCGAAAATGTTTTAAGGCACTTGGTTTGTATCAAATTCATTATTTTGCGTTTAAAAGATTGAAAAGATCTTAAAAAGGGCAACATGAGTTGTGTATTGCGAATCCTAGCTTTGAAATGCATGCTAGTAACTACCCAAGTTTTGAATCGTGAGTTAGTATACTCACCATGTTTTTAAGAGGCCTTTCTTGTTGTTCGCCTAAAGCTAAAGTTGTAAGAAAATTTATGTTTTCATGTTTTAAGTTCATAAAACTTATGTATGAATAAGTATAAGTATGTATGTGTACGAATGGTTATGTTTATGTCTATGTATACGTGGAGGAGCTGCTCTAGAAACATTAAGCTTAAGTCTGACACCCAAGGACGGTGGCTTAATTCCCGCCTGGTATCACATATGTTACGTTATGATAGATTTAGGGATGGTCGTTTGATTCCCGCCTGAAGTCTAAGTATGAAAATGATGTCTCAGCGTGGTATGATGTCTGTTCGACTCGAGTTTGGCCGACTCGGGATGGCAGTAACAAAGTACCTCTAAGAGTCTAGTCTCCTCATTTATGTGAAAACGTTACTACGTATGTTTTTCGGTAAGTGAAGGTTATGTGCAAAACCCCTTTTATGCTATGTTTATGGGTTTACGTAACTTTATTATGGTAGGTCAATGCATTACGGTTTCTGCTAAAGTTAAGCATTTTGGTATGACTATTCCTTCGCTTGGTTTATGGTTCAAATATGATGTATTATGTGAAAGCTCTTCAACTAAAATGAATTACGAAAGGCTTTCGTAAGTTACTATGTATTTCAAGTATGTTTTGGGAGAGAGGGTTTACTCACTTAGTGGTGGTTGTTCATTCCCATTACTTTTCCCAGTTCAGAAAAGAAAAGAAGTTCTTTTAAAGTAACAGGATCCTCAAAAGGCCAAGGAAAGTGTTTTTGAGAAAAGAAAGAAAGCTTTCAAATGTGCACCTCCTCTTCATCTTTTATGAAAGGATTTCCAAGTATAGTCAAATGAAGTTTCAAATGTAGCATTATTCGTGTCAATGTGCATATTCTATGAAAGTATGTTTCTTGACAAGTCTTTCTTACAAGTTTAGATGTTTTGCGAACTTTTAGAAAGAAATATAAGCTTTAAAGGATTTGGTGGGGATAGGGAAAACTCTGTCCGCTTCGCCCCAGAAATTAAGTAAGAAGTAAAAAAATGTAACGCTCCTAAACCTAGGGGCTGGGGGTGTTACATATGCGTGATGACAAAATGCTTAACAGTTTGGTAGCCTCCTGTACCTATCGAACATACGCTACCATGGTGTCATGCTTAACTTTATAAGTTCCATTGAGCTGGCTAACCACCAGGTGGGAGTTAGAGAATGCCCGGACCGAGTAAGCTCTTGCGGTGTAGCATAGCTCAATTCCTACGATGAGGGCCTCATACTCTATTTCATTGTTGGATGCCTTGAAGAGAAATTTCAAAGCATGTTCTTGTCGTTCCCTGTCAGGGCTTTTAATGATGAGGCTGGCCTTGCTCCCATCCTTGGTGGAGGAATCGTTGACGTATGGACTCCAAGGTCAGGGGTGCGACTCATCGTCTGAGACGAGAGTGAGGTTCTCCACCAAAAAGTCGGCCAATGTTTAGGCCTTGATGGCCCGCTGTGGTTCAAAGACCAAGTCGTAGCGTGAGAACTCAACGACCCACTTTAGGAGCCGTCCAGAGGCGTCCAACCTCTGGAGGACATTCTTTAGGGGCTGGTCGGTAAGTACCATAATTTTGTGGGCTTCAACGTAGGGTCGCAACTTTTGGCTGGCCATGACCAGGGCAAAACCAGATTTCTCTATAAGAGGATAGTTAGCTTTAGCCCTGGCAAGGCATGGCTCACGTAACACAGCGGGATTTGTTCCTTGTCCCACTCCACCACAAGGACTACGCTGACAGCATGCTCCGAAACAGCCAACTATAGGACGAGGGTCTCTCCCACAAGGGGGCGTGCGATTTTCGGCAGTTGAGTCAGGTACGTCTTTAGTGCTTGGAAGGCCTCTTCGACCTCCTGGTCCCAAGCGAAGTTAGCACGTTTCCACAAGACACAGAAGAACGACTGGCACTTGTCCGCAGATCGAGACATGAACCAGCCCAGTGCAGCAATACAACTGGTCAGGCGTTGTAGTTCTTTGACTTTCTATGACGGTTTCATATCCAAGATGGCTCGGATCTTGTCTGGATTAGCCTCAATCTCGCGGCTGTTGATCATGAAGCTAAGGAATTTTCCCGACCACACTTCAAGCATGCATTTCTTCGGGTTGAGCTTCATACTGAAGGCCCGAAGTATGTCGAACGTCCGCCTCAAGTCGTGGTTGTGGTCAACGTCGCTTTTTCTTTTTACTATCATGTCATCAACGTAAACCTCCATAATTTTCCCAATGAGGGGCTCGAACAATTTGTTAACGAGGCGTTGATAGGTGGCCCCCGCATTTTTCAGACCGAACGGCATCATCTTATAGCATTGTAGGCTTCGGTCCGTGATGAATGCAGTCTTTTCCTAATCATCCGAGTAGAGGGGTATTTGGTAGTACCTGGAGAAGGCATCGATGAAGCTCAATAGGGTGTGCCCAGCTATGGTGTCCAGCAACCTATCAATCTTTGCCAACGGATAACTATTCTTCAGGCAAGCCTTGTTCAAATCCGTGAAGTCCACACACATTCTCCACGTCCCGTTGGGTTTCTTCACCAAAACTACATTGGAGATCCATTCGGGGTACCGACATTCTCGAATGAATCCTGCCTCCAACAACTTTTATACTTCAGTGTTAGCTGCAACCGCTTTCTCTGGGCCCATGTGGCACTTCTTCTGGACGACTGGCCTATGGAGAGGGTCCGCATTCAACCGGTGCTCCATGACGGTTGGGACAATGTCGGGCATTTCCTCGAGTTCGAAGATGAACACATCCTTGTACTCTCGTAAAAGTGAGATTAGCGAATGTCGATCGACGGCTGTCATCTCTTGGCCTCGCTAGACTGTGCACTCGGGGCGTCCTTCCTCTAAAGGGACTTGTTCCACACCATTTGCGGCCTCAGGGTGAGGTCGCTCGGGCTCTGCTGAGGCTATGGTGTGGATTACCAAGGCTTCGAGGACCGTATGGGGTGGCCCGCCCGTGGGTCTCTTGGCTGCCTGGGATGGTCCGTCGGGTCCGCCCTCGGTCGTGCGCTCCAATAGAGGGCAAATGATCACTAGGTAGGATTCGTGGGGTGGTCCATCGGTCTCCTTGTAGAATTCCGACGCCTCTGTCATCAACCTCAAATTGAAGTTGGAGGAGCCCTGGTGCAATGACGACCTTCACCCTATAGAGAGTAGGGCGTCCTGGAATGATGTTGTAGGTTGTGGGTACGTCAACGACCAGGAAGTCAGTTTCCAAATTCCTAGCCTTGAGCTTGTCGCCGAAGCGTAAAGAGGGGTGATTCATGCCGGTGGGATTCACCTCCTACCCTTCAAAGCCTAAAATGGGGTGCACCAAGGGGACAATGTCCCATCCTGGGTGATGTATCCGACGAGGGCCCAAGCTAAGACTCAAATTAAGAGTGATAACTTAAAAACCAAAGGTAGATACAATCAAGGGAAATCAAGGAAACTGGGAACATAGAAGGTTGGTTGTGAGGCAACAAACACATGAAGGGGGAATGGAACTTAGAATCAAGTGATTCTAAGTGAGAAAGCAAAGGATATTTGACGTGAATTGATGTATATCACAAGGGATGCAAGTACCTAAGCTTTAAGTCACCAAAAACACGAAGCAACCAAGTGATATCTCATGGACACAAGGTGGCATGGTCGTGCCACTATACACGGGTAGGCCGTGCCACAATTCTGGTTTTGGAAAACATGTTTTCTCACTTTGCACGGTTGGAGGTGTTTGGATGTTTGGCTTGATGTTCGACCTTTTGGAGATACTCTAAGCTTTGAGTAAGCATGGGAATGGATATGGGAATGACTTGTGGCTAAGGGAAAGTGGATGGGAATCAAAGATAAGATTTACTAACTTAAAATTAAAGCTAGTAAACTCACTTTAACTCTCTTTGAATCCTTTAGATAAAACACCAAGTTGGATAGAACTAAACTTGAAGAATGGATACAGAAACACCACCAAACTCAAGTTTAGGGCCCTTAAACAATGATTAAGATATAGATATCACCACTTAATCACGTTTAAGACTTCACTTGAACACCACTTATTTCGGCCTAAACTAAGATAAGCAAGTTAAATATTTGAGGGTGTGCCTAAGCACGAAAGCAACAATGCTCTCAAAGGGTTTTTGATTCAAAATTCTGAGATATGTTCGATACAAGGGCCATGTGCATGCTTAAATAGAGGCTAAGTAAGCAAGCACACAAGCACACACACACCTCTCACCTTTCCTTACTAGCTAGGAAAGCTTTAAAACTAATACAAGTTGATTTGTACTAAACTACATTACTAGCTATCTTAAACTAATCTAATACATTTAAAACATGAAGTAAAACAATACTAATAATCATTATACATCAATTTACTCTTAAACTAAGCTAAAACATGCTGAGATTGCTTGCTTATTTCCTATTGGACAGCCGAAAAGTGGTAACTCCCTTTACGGCTAGCCAATCAGAAACAAGAGACCAACTTTGCTGCCTTCTTCTCTCATTGGTTGATCTTTACAATGCAACAACCTATCTAGAGAGCATAGGTACGTGTGCCACAGCTTGAGGGACGTGGAAAGCAGCTTGCAACTTGAAGATTTCGACTGAAGGCTTCAAAAGAACCGGTTTGCACTAAACCGGGCTTAAGGGCAGTTTTGGCCGGTTTTTGTAGCAATTTTTAAGCTTAGGAAAAGTGTTGATGATTCGGTTTTAAGGCCATGGGGGGGCATTGTGGGATTTTTATAAACCCCTCCCAAAGAGAAATCAAGGTTTGGGCATGTTTAAGTATGCTAATTAGGCTTAACCATTTTACTGCATAGATTAGAGCCTAATCTGACCGGTTTGGGAAAAGTCCTAGATCTCTCATCCTCTTGTGGGTATGATTGAAAAATAATGCTTGGACCGGAAAGTATACATCATGAGGATTCCAAAAATGTATAATTTGAAGACTTAAGCCATCATATAGCTTAAGTTATGACTTAATCAAAACCGAGCTTTTTCTGGTCCTCCTGGGCAGTTTTGACACCTTGGGTTTAATGGATGATTTGAATGACCAAATGAAGTCCAAATTAGATGCAACTGGACTTTTTGGAAATATGACATCTTGATCTTCAAATCTAAGAAAAAATATCATACTTAAACCTTCAATATTGTTGTTGAATTTTGCTCATAAAAACGGGTAAGTGCTGGAATCTTTCCTTTGCCCTGCAGTTTCAAAGCTTAAACAAAACTTGGATGAATTATTCATCCCTTAACCAGAAAAATAAGATTACCTAGCTTGATTTGCATCTTTAAATCAAGGGGCATGGTGGGATATCCATCATCCTCCCCTTGTTAAAAATGATTTGTCCTCAAATCAATTTAGGCAATCACTTCTTCTTCTTCAAAATTCTGGTTGAAATAGAATCAACCAAGAAAACAAGTCTCTCTTAAACCTAGAGACTCTTTTCTTCTTTCTCCCCTTGTTGATTTTGGTGGTGAATGTGGGGGACTTGGTGAGTAGGCTTTGAACCACTTCTTCAAAGTCTCTTAATTGAAGGTTAGGAGCTTTTGTTAAGGGTTCTGAAATGGATTGACAGAAATTTTGTGTGAGTGTTTGGGGTATTGGTGCACTACAAAAAATAATGCATCCTTCCGCAATTGTATCACCACACTTAATTAAAGTGTGGAAAGAATAATGATAAGATTTAAGAGTTTATCGATTCCACATTTAATAAGTGTGGGTAAATTATGAACCTATTCCAATACCTATTAAGTGTGAGGGATTTATAATAGCATTAGGATTAATTTTTATTATGCTAATGACATAATTTGTACAAAATATTTCAATAGTTATATAATATATTAGCGAAATAAGGAATGAAAAAAAACTAGCCTATTATGCTTGGCTTGCTTCAGCTTACCCCCCGGCCTCTTCCCCTCAAAAACAAGAAGCTAAAGGTAAAAGCTTCAATTGAATTCTCAAGGTTGCAGGCGACAAATCCCTAGAAAGCCTTCGCAAGGCCCTCGTAATAGCCATCTGGGCAGTGAATTCTCAGCAACTTCCCATGATTAAGCATCGAATCGAGTCAATTCGAACAATCTGGGCAGTGAGTTGAACAATCTGGGCAGCGAGTTGAACAATCTGAAGCTGGGAAGAATTCTTATACATCGTCGTAGCAAGGTAAGCCTCAACTATCAATGTGAATTCACTCAAATTATGGGAAATCATAACAGTTCACTGAAATTAACATGCTCGAGTTGCTGGTTAATTGATGTGCTATAATGCAGACCATAGCCAAGGGGTTGTAGAAGTGCTGGTTGTGGGTGTTGTTGGACAAGTGTCAGAGGTAGATTTGAGGATATCAACTGTTCAAGAAGGCCAATTACAAACCTAAGATTAGTCAATTCTGATGTAAGTGAATTCTCAATACCCCTGTTTTTCCAATATCCTGAGTAATATAGGCCAATTTTACAAGATTGTGATATGAATCTTGCTATGATGTCGCGCGCTATGCAATTGTTTCTCCACTCCTAATTCAATGGCCACATCTGGTTAGGGTTCAGCCCCCTTTCCCTCTGTACTCACTACTTTGAAAGATATCTCATTGGTTTGGCCTTGTCAATAGAATTTGTCTCATCTTTACTCGAGTTTCTCACGGATAGGTACCGTTAGTTTAATATGTCAACCCCCTCCCCCCTTTTTCTTCATGTTGATTCTGTTATGCTTCGATGCTCTGGGCATGATTGCTATAGGTTGACTGCAAACTTTCTAATTAAACTTGAGGCATGGTTTGTTGAGATACAAAGTTGCTGTTGGGCTCAATTTTTTTGGTGAAAAATTAAGATACGAATAGTTGGATTTTGGGTTGACTCTTATTTCATACCTGAATTTGCTAAGTTGATTTTAGAAGCCTATAATTATTTTTGTCACGCAATTCAATTACTTGTGTTTTGAACTGAGCTGCTATGAAAGTAGTAATGAGTGAATGTAGAACAATTATCAGCGTTATGTGCAGTAGCTTTGTCCATAAAATGGGCTGTTAATTGGGGCAAAGACCAGGGCTATGGTTTGCTGATGAGGTTTGCTGAGAAGTACAATAATATGGAATGTTATTGATGTGTTGCTGCATATGCTTGCCTATGGTTTTCTTCTGGTCCCTCTGTAGATTAAGACACTTGGTCTATTGAGTTCATGCATCGTTCTTCACTGGTTCTTGGAAGTGTTTCATAGCCCACTTCTTGTTGTAGGCATGTAGATTTGGGTCTTCTATCTACTAGTAATTGCTTGACGTTATGATTTTCTGCAAAATTTGGAATCATTTCAAGTGTGTCTGAAATTTGAGTACTGTGTTTTACATTTGGAACCATATTAGCTATCGCATAAGGATAATGCCAATGGTTCTCCCTATTCTTTTGGTTTGGTTCCTTAAAGTGGGGTCTCTTCTACTCATAAGTTTTTTAAAGTGGGGTCTTTAAAGCGGGCTCAGTAGAAATGATTCCAACCTGTAGATTAAAAGGGGTGAATGGCTCAATGGTTTGGTTTATAATTGTTCCTATGTGGTTATTTCTGTCATCTTAGTACTTAAGAATTTTACATCGATTCCAGGTTGCATTAATGTTCTCTTTTTTCTTTTGCTGAGTTTGGATATTCAATGAATGTTATCATTTTGGGGATTTTTCTAAAGAAGCTACTTGTAAAAGTCAAAAGTTTGTACTTTTTTTCTGTATGATTAGAGAGAGCTTGAAATATCAATTTTTCTTTTATGGCATGGATTCTGTTGATCACTAATAAGTTGGCTATGAGGGTAATAATGTAGTGCATTTGAAAAAATCGTATTTAGTGAAGTCGCTCCCCTTTATCAGAACACTTGCATTACTAATTGATATATGCTTCTCATTTTACTGGTTACCTATTCTAATTTGACTTATGCAGGCTTGCTTTTAGCTCTAAAGTATGCTCTTTATTTTGTATCAATTGCATCACTGCCAATATCATCCATCTTCCCTTTTCTATATTATATTGTATCTACATATCTTTCCTGTAATCATTCAACTGCGATGGTATAAACAATGTTATAGCCTTGGTTTGGGCAATGCATATTCTCTACCTTTTTCTAGACACATATTGGATAGCAAGCATTCAATGCATTTTAGATAAGTTCATCATGGGGCATTGGCTTGGTCATTGGTCCAGCCATTGGTGGTTATCTTGCACAGGTGAATTCTTTTTCAGTTAAGATGAGATTCATTTATTTGTGTTGATGCGTGCCACAATAATTGTCCTGAAAATTCATATATGTCTTTTCATTTGGTGTTTATTTACATCTTGGATTTCAATCTACCTTGTCACAGCCTGCAGAAAAATATCCAAATGTCTGTTCTCAGGACTCAATTTTGGGAGGTAATAACAACTCTTTCAACTTGTCATACCATAACTATTCTATTGTACTTCTACATCCAACCACTTTACTGATACATCAATTGCTGCTAATAATCCATTTCAGGTTTTCATATTTCCTTGCCTGTTTGGCCATATCAATCTTTTCTTTAGTTGTATTTTTTATCTGCTTTTGGATCCCGGTATGATCTCTTTCTCCATCGATGTATATATATTGTGCCGCCACTATAGCTCTTAATTTTTCTCACTGTCTGCAATTATTTTTTGGGTGCATAGTGATGTAAAGATGTTTTTATATGTTAAAACCTAGACCTGGCAAATGGGTCATTCGGTTCGGGTACGGGTTGGGTCATGTTCGGGTCGGGTCATGTTCGGGTTAAATGACATTTCGGGTCGTTTCAGTTTGGGTCGGGTATGGTTCGACTCGGGTCGATTTCGGGTCAACCAATTTTTTGTGAAATACGCTTGTCATGCCAAAACAAGCAACTTTGTTGAAAATTTCGGGTCGGGTATGGTTCGGGTCGGGTCAATTCGGGTTTCGGGTCCACTTTCGGGTGAGCATATTTCGGGTGTCGGGTCGGGTATGGGTCCGGGTCATTCGGTTCGGGTTTCGGGTCAGTTTTGCCAGCTCTATTAAAACCTCAACTGTCACCCATGATAATTGGAGTAATTATAGTTCCAACTTAATCCTCCCTCTTCTTTTTTTCCAGTTGTTTGTCATTTTTTAGATTTTAATAGTTATATTTTAAGTCACTTGTAAGGTGAGAATGAGATTCTATTTTAAGTCAAACGGAAGACGGGTGCTTCAGAAGTGGTATTCTCTGAAGCCACAATGTCGGCTGAGACTTTTGCTTATCATAAGTTGATGGGACGTGAAAGCAGTGGTTCTGTTGTTGGTTGAACTCTTTGGTTATCTTTTCTAATTCTGCGTCTTTAGTTAATCCGTGAGTCTACATCTTTAAACCTGATTTTGCTGAGTCCGTGTCTTTAGTTAATCTCTTTGGTTATCTTTTCTAATAATGCATTTTTTTGTGTGCTTCAATTGTTTAACAGGTTGCATTTCTGGAGCTAACATCTCTCAATGAAGAAAATGAAGAAATAGATTTTTTTTTATATTCTTGGAAGTTAGCCATGTTTTCAAAGTATAATTTTAAGTAGTATATAGAGCAAGTACTTTTTCATTAAATGTTCAATCAACTAGCTGCAACAAAAAAAAGTAGGATGGATTCAAAACAATGCAAGAATATTTGATTTTGATTTTCTTAGTCTTTACTGCTACGTCTACAATTTTTTTTTCAGGCACTAATTTGTGATTTATTTATTTGATGTTTGATCTATTTTAATTTGTTTGTTTGTTAATTGGAGAATAATTATATCGATCTATATTATGCAATTGTAATTTTATTTATTTATGTATGGTGATGCTGGTAATTAGTATAAAACTTGTTAATTAAAAAAAGAACAACAATATAAAATTGTTCTATTTTTAATTTGATAGGCTTTATACTAATTACCAGCATTATTTTTTTAAAACCTAAAATGATACTAATAACACTTATAAGTGTGGGGGAAATTATGACTTCTTACATCTCCCAAAGTGGGCATAGCGAAAAACGACCACACTTAAATTGTGGGTAATTAGTACTTACTCCGCATTTATAAGTATGGGGAATATAACTCTACCCACATTTTCATTAAGTGTGGAGAACACTTCCACACACTTAACTTCCCCACATCTAGCCTAAGTGTGGGCAACTGTTATTTCCACACTTAGAAGTGTGGTTATTAGCAAAATTAAATGTGGAGGGAAGCAACCTTTTTTGTAGTGGTGGAGTGGGGACAAAGATAGGCGGTTCATCTTGTTCTTCCCTTTGCGGGCTTTGTACTTCTTGCAAAACCAAGAGTTCTTCTTCTCTAGTCTCTTCTATGACATCCTCTGGAGTTTCCTCCAGTGTTTGGTCACTTGTGTCTTCATTTTCTTCCTTCATAGGCATGTAAGTGGATGGGCAAAAGAAACCCTTCAAATTACTTCTCAATTTCTTCCAAGTTCTCACCTTCTCTTTTCCTTCCTTTCTTCTCATAATCTTATAATTGTTCAACCATTTAAGTGCACAACCTCTCAATCTTGTAATAGCCACTTTGAACTTCTCTTGGTCATTAAGGATACAACTAAGTGGGATTGAGTTTATTCTGGTAAATCTGAGTCCTGTGGATGATGATACACTTGTACACAAACACCGGGATGGATTCAAAATCTTGATGTTCAATGGGGTGACAATTAGTGTTTTGATGTCATTTAGAGGTAGAGGGCCTTGATGTACATTTTATGTATATATAGATTAATAATTGAGTACATGGACGATTTAGCTGATTAGGAATTGTGCATATGTTTCCCAAGTTTTGTACATATAAGTTTTGAGAAAACCCAAAAAGATTTTCTTTTATTTTTGAATAATTTTGTGGGTATTTTCATTTGGAAACCCTCACGAGACCTTACTCGTCCACTTGGGAGTCCAAGGGGTTTAAAAGGTTTGTTGCATATGCTAAATGCAATCGTGATTCCTATGACAGTGAGTTAGGATTTTCTTTCCTTATTTTTCATTTTCTTTTAGTTAAGTTAGTTTGTTTTACTCGAGGATGGGAAAAATCTTGGTGTGGGAGTATTTGTTTGAGCTAAAAATGTGGTATTTTTAAGGTACTTTTTCACCGATTTTAGGCTCGTTTTAATAATATTTTTTAGGTTTTTAATTGATTTTATTTTATTTTGCAGATTTTTAAAAAATGTGAAAAAGGGCTGAAAATGGCGAAAATGCGAGAAATGTGGGGAAAATGAAGGGAATTCAAAAACCAATCCAAAATTCCACATAACCAGTGCAGATTTGAAGGGAAAAAAACTAGACCGGTCCAGATTAAACTGGACCGACCGGTTCAGAGAAAACCTGGTCCAGCGTGAACCGGTTCAGCTTAAAACCCCCTCCGCTTATTCTTTCTTCATTTCGTCTTCTTCGTTTCCCAAACCCCATACCAGAACCCGTCTCCATCCCCAGAAACCCTTGACCCAGAACTGAACCCCGAGTTCCTTGCCTTTGCCATGCCCATTCTCTCTCTACCCACCTCATCTCCTCTCTCTCCCTTCTAGCACATCACCCCAAACCCAGAAACCAGAAACCCCACCCACGGTTTCACCTTCGTTCAACCCATCCCACCACCCTTCCTTCACGCTGCACACGCCACGACACCAGCATCGTCACCACCTTCATCCACCGTCCACACACACCACCCAATCGACGGTCGAAATTCAAGATGGCTTCGGGTATAAAGCAAGGAAGAAGACGACGCCATAGAGGTAGTCGAGTAGGTAATTGTAGGTAATTAGGAGTAGGATTAGGTTTAAATTCCAGTTTTAGGGTCTAGATTTAGTTTAATTTCGTTTTTAATTTCAATTTCATATTCAAATTTCAGTTTTAATATCAACTTTCCGAATTAGGGTTAGGTTTTAGATTCGGTTTAGGGTTTGAATTCACTGCAATTTCGAAGTCTCCTAGTTGTAATTAACGCTTTTGGTTGGATTTTACAAAAATCGAATGTTATTTTGCTGCATTTCATCTGGTTTCCCCCTCCCCTGATTCGCTTTCTGTTCGAGTTCCTCACGGTGAATCTACACCGTGTCTGGGCTGATTCTGGCACCCCCTTGGTGGCTAAGGATGCTGAATGAGCTAGGTTTGCAACCCCTCCCCTACTGTTGTTTTCGGTTCTAGTTATACTTTGAGTTGGTTATGTCAATCTTACTATTGTTTCTCTGTTCTGATGTAGTCGGGTTATCCCTGCTATTTCAATTCTGCTCAATTCGTTCATGCTGTTTTCTTTGTGTTCTGTTTCAATCCGTTTATTCATGCTGCTGCTGTTTGTGTTTTGTTGAGTGTTGCTTAATTCAATTCTGAGTTTGGTTGAATGTTGCTATTGGCCTAGTCATTGAATGCTAGCTGAGTACTGGATTAGTTGCTTGCCTGATTTGCCTTGCTTGGGTTTAGGACAAGTTTGGGTGTTGATTAAAATCTTAGTTTCAAGTTTGTAGGGTTACTTTTAGTCTCGGGTTATGCTGGATTACTAATTTGTAGTGAGCTGAATAAGTTGAGTTAGTCGTTAATTGATTATTTGTAGTTAGTAGTTCGGTGCTTTCGTTCAAATAGTTTTGTCGATTACTAATAGTTTAGGGGAATATTTAGGATTTGGTTTGATTTGATTTGGTTATTATAATGCGTTTAATAGTTTAGTTTCACAAATATTTCTATAGGTTTAGGTAATATTAGTTTCTGAATGACCATAATTTCAACGTCTTCTCTGTGGATCGACCCTCAAAGTACTACGACTGACAATCAGATGCTTGAGGTTTTTTTTCTTTAGTTTAGTTTCATGACCTCAAAAAAAATCACCTAGATTTTAGTAATCACCTCAAAAAATCACCTCAAACATTAGAATAGGGTGTCGAGGCGGTGGTGGACTTGGCGAACTAGCCCTGGTCGGGGCAGCTACTCGGCCGGGTGGTGGTTGCGGCGAGCCGATCATGGTTCCCCGTCTGGGGTTGACCATTCCGATTCGCCTGTGACGCCTCACAATCCCTATCAGTGTCATCAGGAGATGGTACTCGTGTAAGCCGGTTGGAGGGCTCGCAAGTTATAGTGGACACGTAATCAAAGTGAGGGAGTGGCCTCGCGGAATTCACGACTTCCATGGCCCTTTGGATCTGTCATGGTGGACATGAAGTTCTTCAGGGCATCCACCGTAACGTAAGCTGCTCTCTCGGCATGACGCGGACTAGTCGACCCGGGCTTCGCCCGTGAGCTCTCCGAGTCGTCTAGAACCTCATGAGGCACTAAGGCGTTCACTGCAGGGGCCTTGTCTTTCCTAGTCTCGGATCGTGTAGTTTCACTTAAAGCCATCATTACCTCACTATCCTTACAAACCTCGCCAATCTGATGACACGTGAGCGACACCCGGCAACCTCCCCCTCCAAGGCCCAAACTGTAAAAATGGCACCCCAGGTTTTGGACTGGGGAACGCCCCTTCGATGGGGGAACCCCTCTCCGATGGTCAAGTCAGTCAAGATCCGAGTCAAAGATGAGTAGAGAGAGAGAAAGTAGTATGAATCTATGTAAGAGTCAGAAAGCCAACCAGTTTCCCTGGTACATAGATGACTATTTAAAGTCTCTATAACAAGGGGCAAAACAGTAATCTTACCGTTGTTGTTCCGAGTGGGCCGCTGCTTCGGCGCTAGGCCCCTTTGAGGAGCCCAAAAAGTCCAAATAGGAGGCCACTTCCAGGAGTGTAAGCATGACCTGCGAGACACTTGAGGAAGGTCCTGTGGGGAGATCATATTTCCCAGATCAATACATATATATATATATATAT
>JACYFF010031957.1:68841642-68853285 GCA_017589665.1 Selenicereus undatus
TCGATGTTTATTAAATCGAACCTAAATATATTTGGGGACGAGTAATCAATGAAAGGTTGTGTTATCGATTTTGGGTTTAGAATTCAGGTTACAAATTAGACTAGCGGTGTCAAGTATCGAACAGTTTAGGACAAAAATTGACGAGGGAGGGGCATTTTTGTAGCTTCGCCCAACCCCTTTCCTTTATTCTCCTTTTTCCCGATCGCGACCCCTCTGACCCGACATCCCTCTCTCTCCTCTCTGCTCTTATTCTTCCTCTTCTCATCTCCACTATAGAAGCGCCACAACAGCTCGAATTCGAGCAGATCTTTGCCACACACAACCACAAATCCCACCCATTTGGCCTCCCCCATGAGCTGGCCTTTAGCTGGTGCGAAATCTGTGTAAAATTGAGAGAACCCACCACATTTTCGGGGGGTTTGAGCACCAACTCAAGATCCCAAACACTTGTAAAATTTCAGCCATGCAGTCTAGTTCTTAATTGCTTCGAAACCTCTGAAAATTGCTGACAAATTTGTAGCCTTAGGAATCCATCTCAAATTCAAGTCAGTGAGTGAGAGCTGGGTTGAATTTGGGGTCTGATTTGCACGGTTTGGGCACGGTTTGGGTTCTATCCACGTGTGGTGAGTAAGAGTCGAAGGGTTAGTGCTGTTCGAACACATAGAGCCGACACAACAGCTTCGAATGAACGTCAAGCTCAGATTCGAGGTGAGGATTTCTTTACTCCTAATTATTACTATTTTAAACGACTTTAATTAAATTTAGCTAGCGCATGTTGATTTTGAGTTTAGTAGTTAGTTTGGGTAAATTAGAATCGATATTGAGAAATTACAAGCACGACACTGATTTTGGGTTAATCGTGTATTGAGTCAACGCATGGTTGAATGAACTAATTAAATTGAGGATTTTAAAGTAAACAGAATGCTGTTATCGAGCTGTCTAGCATCATTTGTCGCATTTGAAATCTATTTAATGCTTAGGGATGCTAGTTGGGCAGTTGAGGTACTTGTGGAATAAACGAAATTGGGTCTCAAGGTTATGGTTAAATCAGTTTGGGCATGTTAATAGTCTATTCGTAGTAATAATAATGGGATATTATGCCTATTGTTATTGGTTTGTGAATTAAAAAGCGAAACGTCACTTTAAAGTCTCTATTGCATTAGTTTAGCACTTAAACTCTATGTTGGTTATTAGGCATGGATGTTTTACCAATATACGATCGTTTTATGTATTGTTGGTTTGTGCATGTCAATAATGGATCGAGTTGGTAGTTGGATGGCTGGAGATGGAACTAATGAGGCAATTTGAGGTTCTTGTGGTCGATGTTGTGTTAAGAGGGAGCCTGGGTTGTGAATTGCCGCAATCGTGTGGATTGCGAGGCCATGTGTGGCTCATTGGGCAGAATCTGCCAAGTTGTGCTATGAAGTGTGTGAATGTGCTATCTGTGGCCATGAAGGGTCGTTTAGAAAGCTTGTTTTCATCATTGTGAATGCTTTCTAATACTTACGAATCGCCTGATAGTTAATGAAGATGTTTGTAGTGTTAAAGAAATCCTAAATCGTCCAACAACTTAGTGAGTTACTCGACTGAATAGTCGATAGGTTTAGGAAGTTTGAAAGCGAAGTAAAAGTGAGCTCAAAAACATTTTAAGGCATTGGTTTTTATATAACTTCTCCTTGTGTTTAAAAGGATTTGAATGCCTTGAAAAAGGACATTTTAAGGTAGTAATTATGAAATTTAGCTGATTTATATGCTAGCTGCTTATTTAAGTTTCGAATGAGTTTCGAGTGGCGAGCTGGTAAACCCTTTATGATTTCAAGAAGCGTTTATGTTGAAAAATTATAAAGAAACCTTGTTTGAATCATAAGCAAGCCATGTACTTTAAGTTTTCAATGGTAGTAAGCTGCGAATGATTTAAGGTTTTAATTTGCTTAAGCACCCTTCTTTGAGTTTAAAAAGGATTTCATACGAGCAAAATTTGGGCAACTGAATGAGTTTATTATGAAACTTAGTTTCAGTTATATGCTAGTTTGAATGAGTTTATTATTTTAAGTTTCAATAAGCTTCGATTACGAATCCAATTTGAAGTAAACGCTAACTAAATACCTTAAGTTCCAAATGAGTTTCGATTTACGAGTTACCAAGCTTGCTTCGTTTATAAGAAGTTTTTAAGTTAAAAACGAGGTCGATTTACGAGTTATCGAACTTGTTTCATTTATAAGAAGTCTTTAAGTTAAAAACGAAGTTGATTTAGGAGTTAGCAAACTTCTTACCTTTATAAGAAGTTTTTTAGTTAAAAACGAAGTCGCTTTACGAGTTAGCAAACTTATTTCACTTATAAGAAGCTTTTAAGTTAAAAATAAAGTAGATTTACGAGTTACCAAACTTATTACATTTATAAGAAGCATTTAAGTTAAAAAGAAAGTCGATTTATGAGTTAGCCAACTTATGTCATTTATAAGAAGTTTTTAAGTTAAAAACGAAGTCCATTTACGAGTTACCAAACTTATTACCTTTGTAAGAAACTTTTAAGTTAGAAACAAAGTCGATTTACGAGTTAGCAAACTTATTACGTTTATAAGAAGTTTTTAAGTTAAAAACAAATGAACTATAATGTATTGTTGAAAAGTAAGATTTTAGCGAAGTAAGCAACTGAAAAAGAGAAATGAAATATGTTTCAAAGGCTAAGAAAGTGCTAGGCAATTGGTCAGACCTTGCGGGTGGGAATTAGACGCAAAGATGGCGTGAGCAATTGTGTTGGGAGTTGGACGCAAAGATGGCGTGAGTTGTTCTCGGGAACTGGACTCAAGATATGACTATCTTGGTGTGAGTTGTTCCCCATATACATTATGATGTGTGACGCGTAAGAAAACCTTGAGGAGGACTGGATTCAAGATATAACTATCTTGGGGTGAGCTATTTCCTCGCAGAGGACAATATCGAAGTTAGAGTTGCTCTGTTAAGATGCGTTTTGGTTAAAAATTAAGTACGTATACACGGGAATAATGTAAGTTGTGAGTGACGATCTCACTTACGGGCAATGTAGATCTCCCTTAGCTAGCACAATAAGATGTTTTTATACTATGAGTAAGTTCCTAATAAATAGAAGTTTGGCATTTTGCCATTTCGAGCATTTCAGAAAAGAAAGATTTCTAAGGGCCATTATGAGGCCATATCGAAAGAGATTTGAAAACCTTATAAGGGTCATTAGAGGACCATTACGAAAGAAGTTCATTAAAGAATATGAGCCATAAAAGGTTAAGTAAAGTGTTTTTAAGGAAAGAAAGAAAGGTTTCAAATATACATATCCTGCACATATTTTATGAACGTGTCTCCAAGTATAGTTAAATGAAGTTTCAAATGAAGTACGGTTACATCCTGGTAATGCATCGTACATTCAAGCTTTTCAATGTGCATATTCTATGAAAGAATGTTTCCTTCCAAGTTTTTCTTACTAGTTTGGATGTTTCGAGAACTTTTAGAAAGAATTATAAGCTTTAAAGAAGTTGGCATGAATTATAAACTATTCCTGGAATATATCGAGAGTCACTGTGTTTTCAAAAGTATGTTTGAAAGTTTTATACTCACTCTTTGTGCTTACTTGTTTACGTGCTTGAATGCCTATTAGAAAGGAAGATTGGTCATTCAGGGCCTAGGGATGAATTGAAGGACTAGTGTGAAGTATAAGGGTGGTAATCTTTCCTTTGGGGCTATGATTGCCTATTATGATAGTATTGTATAAATACGTGATATGTGACTATTATTGGTATTATTACTTGCAAATGGATTTGGTTTTAAGGAGTAGGGGAATTCTCACTGAGCGTGTGGTTGCTCATCCCTTTATTCCAGGTTCAGTTTGAGCAGGTATAAGAGATATTTTGAAGTTATTTTGTTGTCGACCCTCAGAAGCCTTTTTCCAGCTTTGCAAGTGTTCGATGCCTACCACGTTGTAAATATTTGAGTTCATTGTTATATGTGAAAGCATGTAGTCAGCTCTGTACTTGTATATGTATTACTTTAACCCTTGTGTTAGTTGTTTAATTGTGAGTAATCCAGGGCGAGTGGTTTGAGGCGGTGAATTTGGGTTATTTTAGCACATATCATACCTTATTACCAATTTACAGGTACCTTAGCTGAGCTAAGACCCTAAAATGTCGCCAAAAATAGGGGAAACTCTTGCGGTTTTGTTTTAGAATGACTATCTAAATGCTAATCCAAACCCTCAATCTTCAAGAGCCTTAGGGATTTCCTCCTAGGGAGTCATGCCGATGTGACCCCTCCTCGGGTTAGTGGCGTTACATTAGGTGGTATCAGAGCCATAGGTTTGTATTATGGATTTAGATAGCATAATAGGCGGGTGTTACGTGAAATACGTGACTTATGTGCTTATATGATCTGTCTTGCTATGTATTACTTGTATTAACAAGTGTATAACTTATAATATATATGTATATGCTGGTTCTTCCCTTACTATTATATTGGTAGTGTAGGATGGTTTTCCACATTGTTGATCACGTTTATCTACCTTTTTGGTTGGCCGTAGGGAATGCGGTTACATTCTGGCATGCAATGGAGACGCACAGCCAAAGAGTACCCAACGGAATCAGCCAAAGTACTTGGGCAACAAGTTTTATACGAAGGATGCCTTTGGACAGAAGATGGAAGGAAGTAACCCTCACCTTACGGCATTTGACCTTATGCAAGGAGGAATATACCCCTTATTCCTATCGGGGTTTAGTAGAATTCCTCCTACGAGCATAGCGCTATGTACACCACTTCGGATTCACTTCACGCTAAAGAAACGCTACTGTCGTCCACCTTGTCCAAACTGAGCTCATCCAACCTGCGGTGAGCCAACGCCTCCCCACCATTGTTGCTGAGAGAAGTCAACTAGAGTTTTGCCAAATATGATGTCTCTTCACGGGAAGGCCTTAAGCAGAGCACTATAAGCAAGTTGCTATAATGTGTGTATGCTGGATGGATGCCTATAGAACGTACTACCCCCGAGGATGGCAAGCTACCATGCTCGGGATGAAAGAACTAATAGATGAGACGCCCAATACTCCCACTACGGTATTACAAGCACTCTTAGCCCTAATCATGACCAATTTAAGAGTCCAAGGGAATCCATAGCTGATAACTTCTCCAGAAATGACACTTCAGATGAAGAATAGAGTAGGGTAACATGAACCAGGTACACGAATGTTAAGTTATATGCTACTAAGTTGAATGTAAGCCTTTTAGTTTGTTTTTCTTTAATTTTGAAGCACTAGGATGGCGAGATCTCCCGTGACTCCTAAGTCACATTATCAATGTTCAATGAAATAAATGCAGTTGGTGCTTGCCAAGTGTTATGAATTCACTAGTTCGTTCAAGCATATACATGCATCTCCATGGGTAAAATCTGACATGCATGTATAATTAAGGGAAGGTTGAGCTGAGACTAAACATAACATCTTTTGCCCACTTGCAAATCATTTCATTAACCAAGGAAGCCTACCCCTATTACTCCTAGAGCAATTGCGTGTTAACCCCTACCTGAAAATGAAACTAAGTGATCATTTGTATGAATGTGTGACAAATGCCTCCTCGATGCGAACTAACACCAGAACCAACTTCCATGGAGATGATATGCCAGTTTAATAAGCTTAAACCTCCCAAGTTTGATCCTATGGCATACGAGGAGTGGCTTCGGAGAATGAAAAACTTATTTGGAATCATGGAGTGCCCTGAGAGGTTCAAGGTGCATCTGCCCACCTATCAATTTCAAAAAGAAGATGAGTTCTGGTCGGGGACAGCGAAACCTAGGGCAGGTGAACCTGCGTTGACCTGGAACCAAATGAAAGCTTTATTGGACGCTCAAGATTACCCCCAAGACATGAGGAGAGCTAAGGAATGGGAGTTCATACGCTTGAAACAATGAGAAATGAGCGTAATAGAATATGCGGCAAAGTTCAATGAGCTGAGCTGATTTGCACCAAATCAAGTGGCCACCAAAGAAATGAGGAAGGACCACTTCGAACAGGGATTAGGAGGGGAAGTGAAGCAGATAATAGTAGGGTATACTTATGATAATTTTCAAGAAATGTACCAGAAGGCTGTGAAGATAGCCCGCATCACGAATGAAACTGAAACTGAGAATAGCGAAAAGGAGCAAGTAAAGAGGAAATTTGGCCCTGAGGGATCCAATTCTCAGGGAAACAAAGACTTTAGGATTTTTAAACCTGGTATGAAACAGGACAAAGGAAAGCAAACCGCCCAATGGAAAACAAGGAAAACGTGTGACCAGTGTGGACGTCAACACCTTGGCCTATGTAGAAACTTTACGGGCCCATGTTTTGGATGTGGTGATATGGGTCACAAAGTTGCCAATTGCCCAAAGGCTACATGAAATAGTCAGGGTAATATTCAAAGATCCGGAATAAGAATCAACCCAGCGGCACAACGAGGTCGTCCACCAGCTGGTGATCCCTCAGGGGGGAACAATAGAAACAACCAAAAGCCACTAGCTGGTAGTCAAATACTTAGCTAGAAGGAAAAGAGAATGGGGAACCTACTAAAACAATGTCAGGTATTCTTCTTGTTGTTAACCCACTTCATGCCCCCATCCTGTCTGATTCTGGTGCTACTCGCCCTTTTGTTATCCTTGATTTGCGAAGAAACTTGTTGATAAGCCTCATGAGATGCATATGCAACTTTATATGACCTCTTCCTTATGAACTATCTGTCATACCGATCTTACCTTTAGAGATTGTGTTGTTATTGTACAAGGGAAAACCCTCCCTGATGACTTGGTATGACTAGAAATCCAAGGATGGGATGTTATTGTGGAGACGGATTAGAAAGTTAAGCGTAAAGTGACTTGGATTGTGAAAAGAATGTGGGACAAGTACCCACAATAACTCCTCCAAGCAAGCAATTTCGAGGATGAGATTCTTTTAAGGGGGGAGAGTGTAATGCCCGCATACTTTATTTTCTATTAAGCTGTTTGTAACGCCTTTTTACGTTCTAAAATCTTATTTCATTTAACGATATGAGTTACCGACATGCCTATGTTAGCGATGATTTTATTAAAAACAATATTATTGTCGCTGCTAAAATTATTATTATTATTATTATTATTATTATTGGTTTGAAAATCTTTCGATGATTTTTAGTGAACGTTAGTAACGATTATTAACGAATACTAATTCAAGTAGAAACCTGAATATGATTAGGTTGTCAACCTTAGGAGTAGCTCGATGTTTATTAAATCGAACCTAAATATATTTGGGGACGAGTAATCAATGAAAGGTTGTGTTATCGATTTTGGGTTTAGAATTCAGGTTACAAATTAGACTAGCGGTGTCAAGTATCGAACAGTTTAGGACAAAAATTGACGAGGGAGGGGCATTTTTGTAGCTTCGCCCAACCCCTTTCCTTTATTCTCCTTTTTCCCGATCGCGACCCCTCTGACCCGACATCCCTCTCTCTCCTCTCTGCTCTTATTCTTCCTCTTCTCATCTCCACTATAGAAGCGCCACAACAGCTCGAATTCGAGCAGATCTTTGCCACACACAACCACAAATCCCACCCATTTGGCCTCCCCCATGAGCTGGCCTTTAGCTGGTGCGAAATCTGTGTAAAATTGAGAGAACCCACCACATTTTCGGGGGGTTTGAGCACCAACTCAAGATCCCAAACACTTGTAAAATTTCAGCCATGCAGTCTAGTTCTTAATTGCTTCGAAACCTCTGAAAATTGCTGACAAATTTGTAGCCTTAGGAATCCATCTCAAATTCAAGTCAGTGAGTGAGAGCTGGGTTGAATTTGGGGTCTGATTTGCACGGTTTGGGCACGGTTTGGGTTCTATCCACGTGTGGTGAGTAAGAGTCGAAGGGTTAGTGCTGTTCGAACACATAGAGCCGACACAACAGCTTCGAATGAACGTCAAGCTCAGATTCGAGGTGAGGATTTCTTTACTCCTAATTATTACTATTTTAAACGACTTTAATTAAATTTAGCTAGCGCATGTTGATTTTGAGTTTAGTAGTTAGTTTGGGTAAATTAGAATCGATATTGAGAAATTACAAGCACGACACTGATTTTGGGTTAATCGTGTATTGAGTCAACGCATGGTTGAATGAACTAATTAAATTGAGGATTTTAAAGTAAACAGAATGCTGTTATCGAGCTGTCTAGCATCATTTGTCGCATTTGAAATCTATTTAATGCTTAGGGATGCTAGTTGGGCAGTTGAGGTACTTGTGGAATAAACGAAATTGGGTCTCAAGGTTATGGTTAAATCAGTTTGGGCATGTTAATAGTCTATTCGTAGTAATAATAATGGGATATTATGCCTATTGTTATTGGTTTGTGAATTAAAAAGCGAAACGTCACTTTAAAGTCTCTATTGCATTAGTTTAGCACTTAAACTCTATGTTGGTTATTAGGCATGGATGTTTTACCAATATACGATCGTTTTATGTATTGTTGGTTTGTGCATGTCAATAATGGATCGAGTTGGTAGTTGGATGGCTGGAGATGGAACTAATGAGGCAATTTGAGGTTCTTGTGGTCGATGTTGTGTTAAGAGGGAGCCTGGGTTGTGAATTGCCGCAATCGTGTGGATTGCGAGGCCATGTGTGGCTCATTGGGCAGAATCTGCCAAGTTGTGCTATGAAGTGTGTGAATGTGCTATCTGTGGCCATGAAGGGTCGTTTAGAAAGCTTGTTTTCATCATTGTGAATGCTTTCTAATACTTACGAATCGCCTGATAGTTAATGAAGATGTTTGTAGTGTTAAAGAAATCCTAAATCGTCCAACAACTTAGTGAGTTACTCGACTGAATAGTCGATAGGTTTAGGAAGTTTGAAAGCGAAGTAAAAGTGAGCTCAAAAACATTTTAAGGCATTGGTTTTTATATAACTTCTCCTTGTGTTTAAAAGGATTTGAATGCCTTGAAAAAGGACATTTTAAGGTAGTAATTATGAAATTTAGCTGATTTATATGCTAGCTGCTTATTTAAGTTTCGAATGAGTTTCGAGTGGCGAGCTGGTAAACCCTTTATGATTTCAAGAAGCGTTTATGTTGAAAAATTATAAAGAAACCTTGTTTGAATCATAAGCAAGCCATGTACTTTAAGTTTTCAATGGTAGTAAGCTGCGAATGATTTAAGGTTTTAATTTGCTTAAGCACCCTTCTTTGAGTTTAAAAAGGATTTCATACGAGCAAAATTTGGGCAACTGAATGAGTTTATTATGAAACTTAGTTTCAGTTATATGCTAGTTTGAATGAGTTTATTATTTTAAGTTTCAATAAGCTTCGATTACGAATCCAATTTGAAGTAAACGCTAACTAAATACCTTAAGTTCCAAATGAGTTTCGATTTACGAGTTACCAAGCTTGCTTCGTTTATAAGAAGTTTTTAAGTTAAAAACGAGGTCGATTTACGAGTTATCGAACTTGTTTCATTTATAAGAAGTCTTTAAGTTAAAAACGAAGTTGATTTAGGAGTTAGCAAACTTCTTACCTTTATAAGAAGTTTTTTAGTTAAAAACGAAGTCGCTTTACGAGTTAGCAAACTTATTTCACTTATAAGAAGCTTTTAAGTTAAAAATAAAGTAGATTTACGAGTTACCAAACTTATTACATTTATAAGAAGCATTTAAGTTAAAAAGAAAGTCGATTTATGAGTTAGCCAACTTATGTCATTTATAAGAAGTTTTTAAGTTAAAAACGAAGTCCATTTACGAGTTACCAAACTTATTACCTTTGTAAGAAACTTTTAAGTTAGAAACAAAGTCGATTTACGAGTTAGCAAACTTATTACGTTTATAAGAAGTTTTTAAGTTAAAAACAAATGAACTATAATGTATTGTTGAAAAGTAAGATTTTAGCGAAGTAAGCAACTGAAAAAGAGAAATGAAATATGTTTCAAAGGCTAAGAAAGTGCTAGGCAATTGGTCAGACCTTGCGGGTGGGAATTAGACGCAAAGATGGCGTGAGCAATTGTGTTGGGAGTTGGACGCAAAGATGGCGTGAGTTGTTCTCGGGAACTGGACTCAAGATATGACTATCTTGGTGTGAGTTGTTCCCCATATACATTATGATGTGTGACGCGTAAGAAAACCTTGAGGAGGACTGGATTCAAGATATAACTATCTTGGGGTGAGCTATTTCCTCGCAGAGGACAATATCGAAGTTAGAGTTGCTCTGTTAAGATGCGTTTTGGTTAAAAATTAAGTACGTATACACGGGAATAATGTAAGTTGTGAGTGACGATCTCACTTACGGGCAATGTAGATCTCCCTTAGCTAGCACAATAAGATGTTTTTATACTATGAGTAAGTTCCTAATAAATAGAAGTTTGGCATTTTGCCATTTCGAGCATTTCAGAAAAGAAAGATTTCTAAGGGCCATTATGAGGCCATATCGAAAGAGATTTGAAAACCTTATAAGGGTCATTAGAGGACCATTACGAAAGAAGTTCATTAAAGAATATGAGCCATAAAAGGTTAAGTAAAGTGTTTTTAAGGAAAGAAAGAAAGGTTTCAAATATACATATCCTGCACATATTTTATGAACGTGTCTCCAAGTATAGTTAAATGAAGTTTCAAATGAAGTACGGTTACATCCTGGTAATGCATCGTACATTCAAGCTTTTCAATGTGCATATTCTATGAAAGAATGTTTCCTTCCAAGTTTTTCTTACTAGTTTGGATGTTTCGAGAACTTTTAGAAAGAATTATAAGCTTTAAAGAAGTTGGCATGAATTATAAACTATTCCTGGAATATATCGAGAGTCACTGTGTTTTCAAAAGTATGTTTGAAAGTTTTATACTCACTCTTTGTGCTTACTTGTTTACGTGCTTGAATGCCTATTAGAAAGGAAGATTGGTCATTCAGGGCCTAGGGATGAATTGAAGGACTAGTGTGAAGTATAAGGGTGGTAATCTTTCCTTTGGGGCTATGATTGCCTATTATGATAGTATTGTATAAATACGTGATATGTGACTATTATTGGTATTATTACTTGCAAATGGATTTGGTTTTAAGGAGTAGGGGAATTCTCACTGAGCGTGTGGTTGCTCATCCCTTTATTCCAGGTTCAGTTTGAGCAGGTATAAGAGATATTTTGAAGTTATTTTGTTGTCGACCCTCAGAAGCCTTTTTCCAGCTTTGCAAGTGTTCGATGCCTACCACGTTGTAAATATTTGAGTTCATTGTTATATGTGAAAGCATGTAGTCAGCTCTGTACTTGTATATGTATTACTTTAACCCTTGTGTTAGTTGTTTAATTGTGAGTAATCCAGGGCGAGTGGTTTGAGGCGGTGAATTTGGGTTATTTTAGCACATATCATACCTTATTACCAATTTACAGGTACCTTAGCTGAGCTAAGACCCTAAAATGTCGCCAAAAATAGGGGAAACTCTTGCGGTTTTGTTTTAGAATGACTATCTAAATGCTAATCCAAACCCTCAATCTTCAAGAGCCTTAGGGATTTCCTCCTAGGGAGTCATGCCGATGTGACCCCTCCTCGGGTTAGTGGCGTTACATTAGGTGGTATCAGAGCCATAGGTTTGTATTATGGATTTAGATAGCATAATAGGCGGGTGTTACGTGAAATACGTGACTTATGTGCTTATATGATCTGTCTTGCT
>JACYFF010031957.1:68876544-68888344 GCA_017589665.1 Selenicereus undatus
ACTCCTTGTGAACTTCTTAAAGGCAGAAAACCCAACATTATGCATTTAAGAACATTTGGTTGTAGATGTTTCGTGCATAACAACGGGAAAGATGCCTTAGGAAAGTTTGATTGAAGGAGTGATGAGGCAATATTTCTTGGTTATTCCTCTCACAGTAAGGCATACAAAGTCTTTAACAAAAGAACCTTGTGTGTTGAGGAAAGTGTGCCTGTGTTTTTTGATGAATCTAACTCTTTGAATGAGAGTAATACACAGGATGAAGAGTTTGAATTAGGTCTTGTCCAAAAGGAATTGTTGAACCAAGAAAAACAAGGTGAGAACACCCTGAAGAAAACAGGTACAGAAGTTGTTCCTCAAAACGGCAGGCAAGGTGAACTCCAAACAGGGGGAAACACCGTTGAACCCTGTTTGAAACCATGTTCTTCAGGAACCAGCTTGCATACAGGTGCAGAAACAGGATCAGAAGGTGTTCTTGAGCCTGATCCTACACACACTTCAGTTAGAACAGAACATGTGTCTGTGGATCCAATTAATCCAAGACCATGGAAGCACCATAGTTTGCACCCTCTTGATCAAATCTTGTTAGATATTAATACTGGAGTGCAAACTAGATCTAAACTTAAGAATTTTTGTGCTTTCTATGCTTTTCTTTCTAACATTGAGCCAAAAAGTGTGAATGAAGCTCTTGCAGATTCAGATTGGATCGCGGCTATGCAAGAAGAACTTCATCAATTTGAAAGAAACAAAGTGTGGCACGTTGTACCTAAACCTGCAGAGAGAACAATCATTGGAACCAAGTGGGTGTTCTGAAATAAGCTAGATGAGTCAGGAACAGTCACCAGGAACAAGGCAAGGCTGGTGGTTAAAGGGTACAATCAAGAAGAAGAGATTGATTATGAAGAAACCTTTGCACCTGTTGCTAGAATTGAGGCTATTCGAATCTTTATAGCCTTTGCAGCTCATATGGAAATCAAGCTATATCAAATGGATGTGAAAAGTGCATTCCTAAACGGATACCTTAAAGAAGAGGTGTATGTGAAACAACCCCCTGGTTTTGAAAACGGTGATTTTCCAAATCATGTTTTTAAACTTGACAAAGCACTTTATGGTTTAAAACAAGCTCCAAGAGCTTGGTACGAACGGTTGTCAAGCTTTTTTTCTTGAAAATGATTTTAGAAGAGGCAAGGTAGACAATACCATGTTTCTAAAATCTAAGGGGGAACATTTATTGATTGTCCAAATATATGTAGATGACATTATATTTGGTGCAACTCATCATGATTTATGCGATGAATTTTCAAATATGATGAGGAGTGAGTTTGAGATGAGCATGATGGGTGAGCTTAACTTTTTCTTAGGCTTACAAATCAAGCAAACTCCAAACGGCACCATGATTCATCAACAAAAGTATATCAAGGAGCTACTTAAGCGTTTTGGGATGGAGTCGGCCAAACCCATGGACACTCCTATTTCTCCTTCAACCAAGTTGGTTATGGATGATGGGAGTCCCTCAGTTGAGGAAAAACTCTATAGGGGCATGATTGGGTCACTCCTATACCTAACCGCTAGTAGACCGGATATTGTTTTTAGTGTTGGTTTATGTGCCCGTTTTCAGTCTAGTCCTAAAGAGACTCATCTTAAGGCTGTTAAACGGACAATAAGATATTTAAAGCATACACCTGATTTAGCTCTATGGTATCCTAAAGGTTGCAATTTTAATCTTGTTGGATATACTGACGCTGACTATGCAGGTTTCCTAGTTGATAGAAAGAGTACCTCAGGTATGACTCATTTTCTTGGACCTTGTTTGGTATATTGGGCTACCAAGAAGCAACATTCAGTTGCCATGTCCACAGCAGAAGCTGAATATGTTGCAGCAGCTTCATGTTGTGCTTAACTGTTGTGGATAAGACAACAACTTAAGGATTTTTATGTTGACACTGGATGCATTCCTATTTTTTGTGATAATACTAGCGCTATTAACATTGCCAAAAACCCATGTCAACACAAAAGGACAAAAACATATTGACATTCGACATCATTTCTTGAGAGATATTGTTGAAAAGGGTTTAATTTCTATGAATTTTTGCTCAATGGAAAATCAAATTGCTGATATATTCACTAAGGCACCAGCTAGAGATCAGTTTGAGAGAAACAGATTGGAATTGGGGTTGGTGAAAACACCTTGAGAACACCTGTTCTCAGAGGTAGATCAAGCTGATAAAAACACCTTATAATACCTGTTATATTCCCTTGTTCGCAATTCTTGTGGTCTATGCTTAACGAATATGTGTAGTCTATGTGCTATTATGATTATGTACTACTGTATTGGGAGATGGAGAAAGAGTAATCATGACAGACCTTGGATCATGTTGAAGAACAGGCGGCTCGAACAGGTATGCCTTAATTGCCATTATTGTATGATGTCTGCTTAAATTCCAGGTGTTGCCTAGGTGGCCCTTCATAACAGGTGGGGAGTTTAAAAACCGCCTTGCATGCATCTGTCTTCTTCGTCTTGCTCTCTCTCTCCTCTGTTCTTGCTTTCAAACCCTAGCAAAACCCTCGAAACCTGAAATTCTTCCTGGCGATAATGGCTTCCAAAACCGATTTTTCATCAATCTCTGAGTATAACAACATGATTACACTCTCAATTCTAGCTCCTCCTCGCCCAATTATCCACAAAATCTTCGGGTATCTCACTCAGTTAAACCTCAAAAGTGTTGGGCTTGAGTTGAATGATATTCCCTACCCCTTTGGTTGGGAATTAATGGTGTATGTGGGAAAAATCCCTTGTCCCATTTCTTCTGCAGCAGGTGCTAGTTCTTCGGGTTTCCAAGACCAATTCTTGGAGAACTCAGAAACCATTGTTGGGGATTTTGAACCCTGTTCTTCTGCACCATTCCCGGAAACAACTCAAAGAACAGGGGATGTGTTCTTCGATGATCTGTTCATGGATCTGAAGGAGGATTCCGGTGAGAAAACAGGAGAAAGTCCTGTTCAAGGGGATGACTCTGTTCCTCTAGTCTCTCAAACTGGAGAGAAGAGGAAAAGGGTAAAGATGGTGGCTAGGCGCACCCGAACGCCAAGAACACGACCACAACCAAGGTCTCGCCCCTCTCTAACTCCCTCTTCTCCTCCTTCTCAACCTTCTCGCAAAACTGCGAGAATTGTCTTTAGATCAACCCCTAGATCTTCTAAACCCTCAGCTCCTATCATCGAGGAGATTTCCTCTTCTACTGAAGGGTTCTCGAGTTCTAACTCTGAAGACACCACCTTCAAACAGGGGACACCGGTGTTTTCCGAGTCCTCTGAAGATCAAGCCCCTCCAAAATCAACTACTAAACCTGCTGTGAAACCCTCTCCTGCAAAAACACCCCTCAAGCGAAAACCCAAAACAACCCCCCTACCAAATGCTACCACCTCTGTTCCTGCCCCCAAACGCCCAAACCAGTTCACTCCCTCTCCTATGACTGACAAACATGCGCAGTTGCTTAAGCTTAATGTCGTCAGGGGGAAGGTAGTGTCCGAAAGTTTTTTTAAGGAACAGGGTCTG
The DNA here is from genome assembly GCA_017589665.1 of Selenicereus undatus. Classification (NCBI taxonomy): domain Eukaryota; kingdom Viridiplantae; phylum Streptophyta; class Magnoliopsida; order Caryophyllales; family Cactaceae; genus Selenicereus; species Selenicereus undatus. The sequence goes on from JACYFF010031957.1 coordinate 68,880,098, forward strand.
GGGGTGTTCTTGACCAAGCTTCGAGCCCAACGCTGGCTTGAGTTGTTTGCAAACACCCAGTTGGGGTGTTCTGTGCCTGAGTTGGCTGAATTTTATGCCAACTGCGAGGTCACCGAAGAGGTGGTGAAAAGTTTTGTCAATGGGCAAGGCATCAGGGTCGATGCGCCCAAACTTGGGAGAATTCTGGGAGTGCCCTCACAAGGCTTTGCTGTGTATGTGAGGGAAGACAAAAGAGCCCTGGAACCAGCCAGGCTCCTGGAGGTGTCCAAACGCCTCAGTCATAAATAGGGTCTGAGAACACCCTCCTCTGTTAAAAAGGGTGATCTGATCCCTCCCCACCAACTCCTTTTCATGTTCGTCATTAAGAACGTGATCCCAAGGGGTCAAGGGAGAAACTCAGCAGACCTTTTTGATCAGTGCCTAGTCGACTTATTGGATAGGGAGGAACCAGTCAATCTTCCGACTATCATGATTCGCCACATTGGGCGAATTGCGAACACCACCCGGGCTCATGATCTCGGGTATGGGTTTCTGCTGACAAAGGTGTTTGAGCACTTTGGCATAGTGCTCACACGGCGAGTGGAGGCCCAAGTCGTTGATGCAATTGGGATTGACACTCTGCTAGGGTGCGGCTATGAGACTGGCGAAGGGTAAGTTTCCAAAAAGGGTCGTCGACCATCTCGACCACCTGTTTCTGAGCAACCATCCACCAAGGTTGAGGCTGTTCTTGAGGACAATGCTCGCCTCAAGGATGAGCTATCAGCTGTCAAGGCTGCTCTTGCTGAGGAACAAGCCCTCTCTGCCAAACGACATGCAGACCTGCTTGCTCTTCTCTCCACCCTTGCCCCTAGCATTCCTCCTCTGTAGACGAAACCACCTCCTGCTCCCTGATTGTCTTAGCTATTTTTGTTGTTTTTTGTTTCTGTTTTTGCTACTTGTTATTTTGTTGCAATTGTACTGCCTTGCTTATTAATGAAATCTCTAATTGCAGTCTCTCCTGCTTGTTGTTCCTTCTCCTTTCTACTTGTTTGTTATTGCTTTTGAATGATGCCAAAAGGGGGAAGAAAAACCTACCTATTGACAATATATGAATCTCTCTCAACCTGACCTTGACTTACGAGGATCTCAACCTGACCTTGACTTACGTGGATCCCTATCAGCATTCATTTTTTTTTTGTCAATATGGTCACTTGGTTTGTCATCATCAAAAAGGGGGAATTTGTTGAGTTATTATATTTAAGTTTTGATGATAACAAATCCAAGTGTAAAAATGTGTCCAAGTAATGTTGCTCCAAACACGATCTCCAAACAGGCCTAACTGGTGTTTGTAATCTTTATGTTTGTAATCTTTATTGTATTAACTGGTTTGCTACATGTGAGAACAAGTCTTCAAAACAGGTTTTAATTGGTGATTCTATATTAAGTCAAGAACGCCATCTCGACAGTTGATTGTAAGGCATGTTCCTGAACTCTAGCAATGCAAAGAACAACCCCAGCAAACAAGGTGGCCTTGATGTTCACAACAGCGCTACAAATCTTGGACAAGATGACTGATTCAAAACAAGAAGTCTTGGGTAGGTTTTATTTATTTAGACGCTTGTTAATATGCCAATATTGAAAATGCTTTTTAAACACCTCTTGAATCGGTATTTGCGCTAAGTGCTTCAGAACACCAGTTGCGAACAGCCCTGTAAACAGGGTGCCTAGGGTGTTTCTGAACTGAAGTGGCCATACCCGGTTATCTTTGAAAATTCAATTTGGTTGGCCAAGATCTCCAGAATACTTTCCTTAAACTCCAAGATTTCTAATTTTTCTTAAAAGGATATTTCTTGAAAATATTATGGGAGATTTCCGAAAATACGTTTTGGGAGGTTTGCCAAAACTAAAAGATTTCCTTCGCCCATATTTTCGGTTAAGATAAAATTTCAAAAGCGGAAGATTTCTGGTTGCCTTTTGAATCTTCTTCATGGCTATGGGAAGATAAGGGTTATCTCTTAAGATAACAAATCCCTTATACTTTGGGAAAAACTTGTCACTAGCCGTTGGGGAGTATTTTTCTTGAAAAATCATTTTCCATACTTAGCTGATTCTCTTGGTTTTGACCGTTGGAATTCTTGTTTAAATATAGCATTTTACTCCCATTGAATGACATACACACACAGTGAGAATAACAAGAAAAGAAAGCAAGAGAAAATCTAGAAACACAACACACGCAAAAAGCAAAATTCCAAAAGTGGTTTTTCTACTGGAAAAATTTTTGAGCTACACTTGAGAAAAGAAAAACCGATGCAAGTTGTGTTTAAACCAAGCTTTCAATATATTGGCATACTAGGACTTCATTGTATCTTACATCTGCTTAAGACAGAAGCACCCAGTAAGGTGTTTTGTAACCCTGATCTTGGATCAGAAAAGTGAGTGAGTGGTCCTCAGTCGTGTGGACTTTGGACGTGCGTAATCTGGTGAGATTTGGACGTGGTGTAATCTGCCTTAGAGAAGGAGGTTACGTGGTTGCAAGTTGTAACAAGGTGTGTTACATTTGTAACGAGTTAAGCCCGGTTTAGTGAAGTGGTTAAATCCTACACGAGGTAGGTCGTGGTTTTTCACACCTCAGTTGGGCTAGAGGTGTTTTCCACGTAAAAATTGTGTGTGCTTTATTTTCCGCATTTATCTTGGTGATTTTCACATTTGGAATATTTGAGAACACCCTCTACAAAGAAGTCACAAAGGTGTTTGTTATTTACAACGCGAAAATAAGACACCACAATTCACCCCCCTCTTGTGGTAGAATACTCACGATCTTAACAAGTGGTATCAGAGCAGGTTCTCTCACAAAAGGCTAACACCTTGAGAGTTTCTGAAGATGAGTACACCACAAGGAATTCTTGAAGGGCAATCCATTACTCGTCCACCCTATTTCAACGGCCAACATTATAGTTGGCGGAAGAATATGATGGAAAACTATATTCAGGCAGAAGATTATGAGTTATGGATGCTCATCAAGAACGGGCCCCTTGTTCCCACCAAGGTGCTTGAAGATGGTAAGACGGTTTCCAAGGAACCTAAAGAGTTTGATGCTGAAGATTATAAGAAAATGGAGAAAAATGCCAAGGCCAAGAAGCTACTATATTTTGGCCTAGGACCCGATGAATACACTCGCATCTCTGAGTGTGAATCAGCTCAAGCTATCTGGAACGCCCTGCAAGTTGCTCATGAAGGTACGAGTAAAGTTAAACAATGTAGAATTGAGCTACTTATGCGACAGTATGAGTTGTTTGATATGGGTGATCGTGAGACTGTGATGGATATGTATAGACGGTTTACCCACATCACGAACGAGTTAAAATCCCTGGGAAAGTCTTTCACCACTGAAGAGTTGGTGAGGAAAATCCTCAGGATTCTACCTCGTACGTGGGAGGCCAAAGTAACAGCCATCTAAGAAGCTAAAGACATGAACAAGATCACCCTCGACGAGTTGATTGGTAATCCCCAAACCTATGAACTTCGAAAAAACTCACAACCAAAAGAGGAGCAAAAGAAGGATCGTGGGCTTGCCTTGAAAGCACATGAGGACATTGACTCTGATCTTGAAAATGAAGATATGGCCCTAATGACCAGAAAATTCAAGAAATTCATCAAAAAGGTCAAGGAAAACAACAAAAGAAAAGACGTCAGTAAGTCCAGAAACACCCCCAAAGAACAGCTCACAGGGTGTTTCAAGTGCGGCAAACCAGATCACTTAGTCAAAAATTGTCCTCTGCTTCGAGAAGATCAGATGCCCGAACATCCTCGAAAACAAGGTCGAAAACACCCTGTAAACAATCTGGGCAAGCGATTCTCGAAAGCTATGCTGGCTGCTTGGGGAGATTCCTCTGAGGATGAAGGAGAATCTGAAGCTGAAGAAGGGGTCGTAGCACTGATGGCACAAAGTGATTCAGATTCAGATGATGAATCAACAATCAGCTTCTCAGATCTCAAGAACAAGGTACATGGTCTTAACAAAGCTACTCTAGAAGAACTTCTATATAATTTGATAGACACCTGTGTTGATCTAAAAAGAGAAGTTCGTGACCTAGAGCTTGAAAATAAAAAACTTGGTTTACATGAGAGTATTAACGTACTTAGAGAAGATCTCTTTCTAAAAGAAGGCGATTACACTCAATTAGAGGAAAAACTCTTTAAAGTGGAAGAAACAGTTGAATCCTTGCTAATTGAAAAGCAGAGCTTGAATGCTACCATAGAAAAATTGGAAACTGACCTTGCCACAAACAACCGCTAGAACAAATCCTCACAAGCCCTTGATTGGTTAAACACTCACCACAATCGAAACAAAAAGGGACTTGGATATAAGCCTAAACGGACCGTTTACCCAATGCATAGGAAGTATGTGGGATTACCTGAAAACATCGTTTGCTTTCATTGTGGTAAAATGGGTCATTATAGATACACCTGCCCTTTAAGAAAACATGCCAATGAAAAGAATGAAAGGTATGTGAAACAAATCTGGATTAGAAAAGATGAGCTTTACATGTCTAAAAGAATGGGACCCAAGTGGATCTGGGTTCCCAAAACTAACCCGTGATTTGTTTTGCAGGCTGAAGTGAGAGAGAACAACCTTACGAACAACCCCACCAACACCATTGAAAACAGGCAGTTGTGGTTTGTTGATAGTGGGTGTTCACGGCACATGACTGGTGAAAGATCAAATTTTCTCTCACTTACAGCTTTGAATGGTGGGAGTGTAGGATTTGGAAACGGCAAGTCTGGGGCAATTGTCGGTATAGGTAATATTGGTAAAACTCTCTCCCACTCTATTGATAATGTGCACTTAGTTGATGGGTTAAAGCACAATTTGCTAAGTGTGTCCCAACTGTGCGACAAGAACAACCTAGTACTGTTTTCAAAAACACGTTGCCTGGTTGTGAATGACGACACAGGAGATGTGGTATTGGGGGGGAAGCGATGTCAAAATGTTTATAAAGTTTGTGTTTCCACTCTTCCCCAAAATAATCTGAATTGTTTAAATGCATTAAATGATGACATAATGCTATGGCACAAGAGACTAGGTCATGCAAGCCTTTCCTTGTTAAACAAACTTGTTTCCAAAGATTTGGTTGTTGGACTACCTTCCATCAAGTATAATGATGACAAGGTATATGAAGCTTGTGCAAAAGGAAAACAAGTCAGATCTTCTTTAAATTCTAAAAGGTGTATAAGCACTACCCGACCTCTTGAGTTATTGCATATTGATCTATGTGGTCCCATGAAGATAGCTAGTACAGGAGGGAAAAGGTATGTGCTTGTAATAGTGGATGATTACTCTCGATTTACTTGGACCATGTTCTTGGCCTCCAAGGATGAAACTTTTGAGAATTTCATTGCCCTTCTGAAAAAGATTGAAGAGAGAGTAGGACACTCATTGGTTAGCTTGAGGTCTGATCATGGTACTGAATTTGAAAATGCAAGTTTTACAAAATTTGGTAATGAACATAGTGTTGATCAAAACTTCTCAGCCCCGAGAACACCCCAACAGAATGGGGTGGTTGAACGAAAAAATCGTACCCTAGAAGACATGACTAGAACAATGCTTATTGCTAGTGGTCTTCCTAAGAACTTTTGGGCAGAAGCTTTGAACACATCATCTTACATTATAAATAGATGCATGATTAGACCCATTTTGAACAAAACTCCTTGTGAACTTCTTAAAGGCAGAAAACCCAACATTATGCATTTAAGAACATTTGGTTGTAGATGTTTCGTGCATAACAACGGGAAAGATGCCTTAGGAAAGTTTGATTGAAGGAGTGATGAGGCAATATTTCTTGGTTATTCCTCTCACAGTAAGGCATACAAAGTCTTTAACAAAAGAACCTTGTGTGTTGAGGAAAGTGTGCCTGTGTTTTTTGATGAATCTAACTCTTTGAATGAGAGTAATACACAGGATGAAGAGTTTGAATTAGGTCTTGTCCAAAAGGAATTGTTGAACCAAGAAAAACAAGGTGAGAACACCCTGAAGAAAACAGGTACAGAAGTTGTTCCTCAAAACGGCAGGCAAGGTGAACTCCAAACAGGGGGAAACACCGTTGAACCCTGTTTGAAACCATGTTCTTCAGGAACCAGCTTGCATACAGGTGCAGAAACAGGATCAGAAGGTGTTCTTGAGCCTGATCCTACACACACTTCAGTTAGAACAGAACATGTGTCTGTGGATCCAATTAATCCAAGACCATGGAAGCACCATAGTTTGCACCCTCTTGATCAAATCTTGTTAGATATTAATACTGGAGTGCAAACTAGATCTAAACTTAAGAATTTTTGTGCTTTCTATGCTTTTCTTTCTAACATTGAGCCAAAAAGTGTGAATGAAGCTCTTGCAGATTCAGATTGGATCGCGGCTATGCAAGAAGAACTTCATCAATTTGAAAGAAACAAAGTGTGGCACGTTGTACCTAAACCTGCAGAGAGAACAATCATTGGAACCAAGTGGGTGTTCTGAAATAAGCTAGATGAGTCAGGAACAGTCACCAGGAACAAGGCAAGGCTGGTGGTTAAAGGGTACAATCAAGAAGAAGAGATTGATTATGAAGAAACCTTTGCACCTGTTGCTAGAATTGAGGCTATTCGAATCTTTATAGCCTTTGCAGCTCATATGGAAATCAAGCTATATCAAATGGATGTGAAAAGTGCATTCCTAAACGGATACCTTAAAGAAGAGGTGTATGTGAAACAACCCCCTGGTTTTGAAAACGGTGATTTTCCAAATCATGTTTTTAAACTTGACAAAGCACTTTATGGTTTAAAACAAGCTCCAAGAGCTTGGTACGAACGGTTGTCAAGCTTTTTTTCTTGAAAATGATTTTAGAAGAGGCAAGGTAGACAATACCATGTTTCTAAAATCTAAGGGGGAACATTTATTGATTGTCCAAATATATGTAGATGACATTATATTTGGTGCAACTCATCATGATTTATGCGATGAATTTTCAAATATGATGAGGAGTGAGTTTGAGATGAGCATGATGGGTGAGCTTAACTTTTTCTTAGGCTTACAAATCAAGCAAACTCCAAACGGCACCATGATTCATCAACAAAAGTATATCAAGGAGCTACTTAAGCGTTTTGGGATGGAGTCGGCCAAACCCATGGACACTCCTATTTCTCCTTCAACCAAGTTGGTTATGGATGATGGGAGTCCCTCAGTTGAGGAAAAACTCTATAGGGGCATGATTGGGTCACTCCTATACCTAACCGCTAGTAGACCGGATATTGTTTTTAGTGTTGGTTTATGTGCCCGTTTTCAGTCTAGTCCTAAAGAGACTCATCTTAAGGCTGTTAAACGGACAATAAGATATTTAAAGCATACACCTGATTTAGCTCTATGGTATCCTAAAGGTTGCAATTTTAATCTTGTTGGATATACTGACGCTGACTATGCAGGTTTCCTAGTTGATAGAAAGAGTACCTCAGGTATGACTCATTTTCTTGGACCTTGTTTGGTATATTGGGCTACCAAGAAGCAACATTCAGTTGCCATGTCCACAGCAGAAGCTGAATATGTTGCAGCAGCTTCATGTTGTGCTTAACTGTTGTGGATAAGACAACAACTTAAGGATTTTTATGTTGACACTGGATGCATTCCTATTTTTTGTGATAATACTAGCGCTATTAACATTGCCAAAAACCCATGTCAACACAAAAGGACAAAAACATATTGACATTCGACATCATTTCTTGAGAGATATTGTTGAAAAGGGTTTAATTTCTATGAATTTTTGCTCAATGGAAAATCAAATTGCTGATATATTCACTAAGGCACCAGCTAGAGATCAGTTTGAGAGAAACAGATTGGAATTGGGGTTGGTGAAAACACCTTGAGAACACCTGTTCTCAGAGGTAGATCAAGCTGATAAAAACACCTTATAATACCTGTTATATTCCCTTGTTCGCAATTCTTGTGGTCTATGCTTAACGAATATGTGTAGTCTATGTGCTATTATGATTATGTACTACTGTATTGGGAGATGGAGAAAGAGTAATCATGACAGACCTTGGATCATGTTGAAGAACAGGCGGCTCGAACAGGTATGCCTTAATTGCCATTATTGTATGATGTCTGCTTAAATTCCAGGTGTTGCCTAGGTGGCCCTTCATAACAGGTGGGGAGTTTAAAAACCGCCTTGCATGCATCTGTCTTCTTCGTCTTGCTCTCTCTCTCCTCTGTTCTTGCTTTCAAACCCTAGCAAAACCCTC
>JACYFF010031957.1:68914685-68928727 GCA_017589665.1 Selenicereus undatus
ATGGTCCCGTACTCATTAATGGTTAGGCTAAACTTGGGTTGAAACAACCTACAACTAACATTTCAGTTTAAACTTTGGGAATCAACTAAGTAAAATGAAAAATGTTTTCAAAAACTTCGTTTAGCATCGATTCAAACATTTTTATAATTAAGTAACGTCGATAATAACATAAATCAAATAATCATTCTTTTTAGCGAAATTAATAGTTAAAAACTCACACAATTGACTTAACATTTTTGTCGAACAATAATTCAAGGCAAATTATAAATTTAGCAACTAGAACAACTGATCAGCAGTAAAACGATAGCGTGGCCCTAACATTCTCCCACCTTCAAGAAATTTCGTCCTCGAAATTGGTTTACCTGAAGGAAATAGTGCGGGATATTTCTCACGCAATTCGCTTTCCAGCTCCCAAGTCGCTTCCGCCACCTTGCGATGTTTCCATAACACCTTAACATAGGGAATGCTCCTGTTTCTGAGCTTTTTCTCTGCTTGCTCCAAAATCCGAATGGGCTCTTCAACATAGGTGATATTTTCTTTAACTTGCAGGGGTTCATGTCGAATGACATGATTCGGATGTGAAACATACTTTCGAAGATTGGATACATGAAATACATCGTGAAAGCCTTGCAATGAGGGCGACAAGGCCAATCAGTATGCAACCGACCCCACTCTCTGCAAGATTTCGAAAGGTCCAATAAATCTCGGGCTCAGTTTTCCTTTTTTCCCAAACCTTATGCTTCCTCTTAGTGGAGACACTTTAAGGAACACATGATCTTCAAATTCAAATTCCAATGGCCTTCTCCTAATGTCCGCATAGCTTTTTTGTCTACTTTGGGCGACTTGCAGCCTTTTTCATATTGTTTTAATTATTTTGATCGTTTGATCGATTGATTCGACCTTGGAAGGTTCCCTTTCTCCTACTTCATTCCAACAAATAGGAGTTCTGCAACGTCTACCATACAATGCCTTGAAAGGAGCCGTGCCTATGCTGGAGTGGTAACTATTATTGTACGCAAACTCGATCAGAGGTAAGCTATGATCCCAAGCTCCAGCGTATTCAAGTGCACGGGCTCTCAAAATGTCCTCCAAGGTTTGAATGGTTCTTTCAGATTGACCGGAGGATGGAAAGCCGTACTTAAACGTAGTTCTGTACCCATTGCTCTTTGAAAACCCTGCCAGAAGCGAGATACAAACTTGGTATCATGATCTGACACAATGCTGAGTGGCACACCATGCAGTCTAACTATCTCCTTAATGTATAGGTTAGCCAGTTGTTCTGAGGTCAAAGTGGCCTTGATGGGTAAAAAGTGTGCAACCTTGGTCAATCTGTCAACTATAACCCATACACCATCATGCCGCCTGATGGTTCTTGGCATTCCAATCATGAAATCCATGGTGATGTGTTCCCATTTCCACACCGGAATTGGCAAGGGTTGTAGTAGCCCTCCAGGTTTCTGATGCTCAGTTTTCACCCTCTGGCACGTAAGACATAGTGCTACGTAGTTCGCGATGTCCCTCTTCATTCCATTCCACCAATAATGGGTTTTTAAGTCATGGTACATTTTCGTATTTCCAGGGTGTACAATAAGTGTGGAATTGAATGCTTTTTAAATTTTAGTTATCGTTAAATAAATACTTTGGGTTCCTAAATTGGGTATATCATATATGTGGCTACGCTAAACTAACTTAGATTGCAACTGTATACTAAGTATATAGTCGTTTAGTATACTAGTATAATATATATAATTATAGTATAAATAAGTCAGTTATAGTATAAATAAGTCAGTTATGTAATATTAATTCCAAAACATGTATACTATCAAATTATCGGGTAATTTATACATAACTAAATCATTACTTATACTAGCTATAATAAGGTACTATATACTTGCATTATATAACATGGCTATGATAGTTATATATACTCGTATGTCATGTATAAATTTAAAAGTATATACTATATCATTTATAGCTTTATCGTATAAAACCCTATTCAGTTATACTTGCCTATAAATAAGTAAATAAACCTAGTCAGTCAGCTATGAATAAGACTTCATGTTATCGATTTACTTATACTATATACCCGATGTCATATCACAGTCAGTTATAAATTATTGTAACAAAACTTATAAATCGATTCATATATTATTTATATAAATTACTTCATATAAGTAATTAGGTATATCATATATGACTTATACAGGTACCAATGCATTACAAACGCCTTATAATTAACTAAAACGTGTATGGCCATCTAATATGAAAACCTATTTTATTTAACGATATGAGTTACATTATTAGTAATGTGCCTATGCGATCGATAATTTTATTAAAGTTATTATTTTTGAAAATCCTTCGATGATTTTTCATAAGCATTATTAACGGTTATTATCGAGTACTAAATCGATTAGGTTGTCAACCTTAGAAGGAGTTCGATGTTATTAAATCTAACCTAGATAGAGTTGGGAACGGACTGTTGATGAAGGATTATATTATCGATTTGAGTTTAGAATTCGGGTTGCGAATTCGACTAGCGGTATGGAATATGCATCAGCTTGGGACACAAAAATAAAGTGACGGAGGGATATTTTGGTAATTTGCGTGTGACCCCCCTATTCTTTCCCTAGCTGCCCGCGAGCCCCCCCTGACAGAACCCTCTCTCTCCTCCATTCTTCTTCTTCCTCCTCTCGTTCTTCACAATTAACGCATCAAACAAGCTCGAATTCGAGCTTATTTTTCTCACACACACTTGTAAAACTCATCAATTCGGTCCCCCACACGAGCTAGCTTCCGTTTAGTACGAAACCTGGGTGAAATCGAGCGAACCCACTACGTTTTTCGGTGGGTTTGGAGCCCGAATTCGGTATCCCAACGCTTGCAAAAGCCACCCATGCAATTCAGTGTTTAGTTCTCTATAATTGAAGGTAAAAAATGTTGTTTTCACACACCCAATTCCCTCTCAATTTGATAACCGAATTTAGACTTGTTCTAGGGTTCGAATTTTGGGAATTCCGGTGTGAATCGCATGCTGCTCGTTTGAACACTGGGCAAGGTCGAAAAGTGGAGTCCTTTGAGCCCTTAAAGTCGAGCCACAGCAGTGAATCGAACCCCTAGCTTGGGTTCAAGGTGAGGGTTCCTTTCCTCCTAAATTATTATTATTTTCAAAGAATTTAGCTAAAGTTAGTTAGTGCATGTCAATTCTGATGTTAGAAATCAGTTTGGGTGAAATTGGAGTTAAAGTTTAGAAGTTACGAACATGGCATTGACTTTGGGATTTGATGCTAATTTTTAGTAACCTGGCAGTTTGAAGAAATTCTTAATAAAAAGAATGTTGCATAGCGCGATTAATTTATCAGTTTGTTAGCTAAATTGTGCTTGAAGCCTAAGGATGTTAGTCGATTGATTGAAATGATTATGGAATGAATTGAATAATGTTTAAAGGTCATGGCTAAATCAATTTGGGTGCGTCGACGGTTTATTTGTGGCAGTTGCAACGATGCCTATGATCCATGGTTTGCAAACTGAAAAGTAAACCCTATTTATATCCGTTTAGTATACGCTTATTCCTAAGTTGAGTATTTAACATGAATGTCATACTTATATACGATCGTTTTATGTATTGTTGGTTTGTTGATGATAATTTTAAGCCAAGTTAGTAGTTCGATGGCTTGAGGTAAAACTATTGAGTGGTTTGAGGATCTTGTGGACAATGCTGTGTGAGGGAGATAGGGTTGTGAATTGCCACAATCGCGTGGATTGCAAGGCCATGTGTGGCTTAATGAGTTGTGATATGAAGTGTATGAATGTGCTATGTGTAAACCCTTTTCTCGGAATGTGCTATGTGATTAGTTCTTGAAATTTTAGACGTCTTTAAAAAGGGCGGGGCATTTAGAAATCTCGTTTTATATGCTTGGAAATGCTTTTAAGTGCACCAGTTGACTATTTGCGTGTTAGGACGTCTAAAATGTTAAAAAGCTCCTAAATCGTCGAACTATTCGGTTAGTGACTAGACTGAATAGTCGATAGGTTTATGGAGTTTAAAAGGAAGGTAAAAGTGAGTTCGAAAATGATTTTAAGACATCGGTTTGTTTATGACCCCTCTTTATGTTTAAAGGAATTTAAACGACTTGAAAAGGGCCATTTCAAGGCTAATTATGGTTTAGCTTATTGTATGCTATTTGCTTTTTAAATTTCTATTAAGTTTCGAGTCACAAGTTAGTAACTCCATCCTATTTAAGAAACGTTCATGTTGAAAGCTTACAAAGAAACCTCGTTATCTTATAAACGAGCCAAATGCTTACAATTTTTGAATAGTAGCGAGTTTGGGAGCGTTTTAAGTCTTAGTTCATTTATACACCCTTCTTGAGTTTACAAAGGAATTGAAACGACTTATAGAATAGCAACTGAAGTTTCAGTTGTAAATTTAATTTGAGTTAAACGCTAACTAAAATGTTGAGTTTTAAAGGGGTTCGTTCATGATTAGACAACCTTATTACGTTTATAAAAAGCCTTTTAGTTAAAAACAAAGTTGTTTTTTGATTCAAGTATCGTTAATGCATGGAAGGGGATAAATTTCGAAGTTATATGAACGTGTTTAGCTTCGACTCAAGTTAATTAGCTAACATGTGAAAAACAATTAGTTTCGAAATTCTTGAAACGTGTTTAGCTTCGATTCGAATTAAAACTAGCTAATAAATGTAATCGAATTCAATTCGAAGCTATTGAAATATGTTAGCTTTCATTTGAACCCGTTCTTAGTACGTTCATGCTTAGGAAAGTTACTTCGAAATGCATTGTATATGATTAGAATGGTTGATGTACTGAATAAAGTGTTGTCGATTATAAATAAATGTGGTTATATGTGGCTGAATGGTGATGTTGCTCAGGTAAGAGCCTAAACGTCACTCTCTTTTATATAAGCCAATAGGATAATATATTGTGATTAATGAATTGATGAATCGAGCTAGTAGTAGGATGGTTTGAGGACAACATGATGAGCGTTCGAGGTCTTGTGGTACGGTGCAAGTGAGGAGGGGGACTCGGTTGTGAATTAACCGCAATCGTGTGGATTGCGAGGCCATGTGTGGCTCATTGTGTTGAATTTATATGAAGTGCCTAAATGTGATATATATGGACCCCCTATCAATGTGATATATGTGAGATATGTGCTTAAATGCTCAAATTGCATTATGTGCCTAAGGGTGAGTTTTTCAAAGAAAGATTTCATGTTTTGAAATGATAGCAGCCATAACTATTAGTGCATGATGGCCTATTTTAATTAAATGAATACAGTTTTGAGAGTGAACTCGCTTGAACTGGGGAATCCCTAAAGAGTGCTACAAATGCGTGAGTTGCTTGACGAAGAATTTCGCAGTAAGAGGTAGCAAACTTATTAGTCATTAAGACCAGTTTAAATGGCTAAGATAAGTGCTTAGGGACAATAGATAGGGAGTGAACCTACTTGAACGGGGGAATCCCTATTGCCTAGGGAGTAGTCCCTAGAGACCCTGAGAGGGTTAAGGTCCAAAAGTTAGTTGCCATCCCGGGAGTAAGAGCTTAGGAGATTGAGTGTAGATCTCTCCCAACCTGCACTTTATGATTATCTTATGCCCAGAAGTAGTTTCTTATTAAATGAGAAAAGCAGTTGGCAGTTTGCCTTTTGAAATATTTCAGAAAGAAAGTTTTAAGGGTCATTATGCGACCAAGATGAAAGAGAAGGGTTTTTAAGAGCCTCAAAAGGCTAAAAGAAGAGTTTTTATGTGCCTCAAGGGCTAAATAAAGTGTTTTCAGTAAAAAGGAAGAGAGCTTTCTGCATATGACATGTGCATGTTCTAAGTTTAACTTATGAATGCGGTACTACGTAAGATACAAGTATGAAAAGAAAGTGCTTACACTCGTGACTTAAAAGCATGTAACTTTAGAGATTATGTGACTTCAAAGTGAGTCTCCAAGCGTTATAACCAGATGTAAGTGATTTCAAGGTGATATGTGGTCGTATTCTTCACACAAGCATCATGTAACGGCTTCTTAAAATGAGCAGTAATGCATCCAATGTTATGTTTAGAGTCACATGATATGTAAGCAAGTCCCTAACATGCCACCTTTATTGAAACTAAGAACCTACCATGTTTAAGTGTTTACAATCTATCACATGTAGCTTATCATTATAGCCATAGTATTACCTAACTGTTCATTAATGGGATATTATGAGTATTATTGCTTGTAAAGTTTTGTTTTAAGGAGTGGAGGAACAATCACTGAGCATGTGGTGGCTCACTCCATTCCTTTTCCCCTTTTTCCTCCGCCCCCCCTTTTCTTTCCCTGGCTGCCCGCGACCCCCCCCCGACAAAACCCTCTCTCTCCTCCATTCTTCTTCTTCCTCCACTCGTTCTTCACCATTAACGCATCAAACAAGCTCGAATTCGAGCTGATATTTCTCACACACACTTGCAAAACTCATCAATTCGGCCCCCCGCACAAGCTAGCTTCCGTCTAGTGCGTAACGTGGGTGAAATCGAGCGAACCCACCTACATTTTTCGGTGGGTTTGGAGCATGAATTCGGCATCCCAACACTTGCAAAAGCCACCCATGCAATTTAGTGTTTAGTTCTCTATAATTGAAGGTAAAAATTGTTGTTTTCACACACCCAATTCCCTCTCAAGTTGACAACCGAATTTAGGCTTGTTTTAGGGTTCAAATTTTGGGACTTCCTATGTGAATCGCGCGCTGCTCGTTTGAACACTGGGCAAGGTCGGAAAGTAGAGTCATTTGAGCCCCTAAAGTCGAGCCACAACAGTGAACCGAACCCCTAGCTTGGGTTCAAGGTGAGGGTTCCTTTCCTCCTAAATTATTATTATTTTCAAAGAATTTAGGTGAAGTTAGTTAGTGCATATCAATTCTGATGTTAGAAATCAGTTTGGGTGAAATTGGAGTTAAAGTTGAGAAGTTACGAACATGGTATTGACTTTGGGATTTGATGCTGATTTTTAGTAACCTAGCAGTTTGAAGAAATTCTTAATAAAAAGAATGTTGTCATAGCGCGATTAATTTATCAGTTTGTTAGCTAAATTGTGCTTGAAGCCTAAAGCTGCTAGTCGAATGATTGAAATGATTATGGAATGAATTGAATAATGTTTAAAGGTCATGGCTAAATCAGTTTGGGTGCGTCGACAGTTTATTTGTGGCAATTGCAACGATGCCTATGATCCATGGTTTGCAAACTGAAAAGTAAATGTCGCTTGAAGTCCCTATTTATATCAGTTTAGTATAGGCTTATTTCTAAGTTGAGTATTTAACATGAATGTCATACTTATATACGATCATTTTATATATTGTTTTCCGTTAAGCCAACTGTATTACCTTTTTACGTTTTAAAATCGTATTTTTAGTAACTGTATGAGTTAAACGATTATCGATGTGCCTTTGAGAGTTGTAATTTTATTAAAAAGGGATTATTATTGCTATTAATGATTTTAAAATGAATTCGTGCTATTTGTGCTTTTAAATTATATCGATAGTTTAATTTAGTCGTTATTCGATTCACTGAGTCGTTTCCTGAATGCGATTAGGTTGTCAACCCTAGAAGTCGTTGGATGTTTAATAAATCGAACCGTTATATAGTTGGGAACGCATAGTTGTTAGAAGGTCGTTTTAACGATTTGGGTTTAGAATTTGGATACGAATTAGACTGGCGGTATCAAGCATCGAACTGTATGGGATGGAAATAGAAGAGGGAGGGGTATTTTTGTACTTTTGCAAACCCCTTTTTTTTGTTCCTCCTCCTTCTCGGTCATGACAGCCCCTGAGCTCCCTCTCTCTCTTCTTAGCTTCTTCTTCTTCATCTCTTCTCGCTCCACCATGCCCGCGGCTAAAAGCACCAGAAAATCCACCCGATTTTCCCCTCTTCTAGTTATAATTCCACTCGTTTTACATTCCCCACAAACTAGTGAAACCTTGGTGCCAAATCTGGGCAAAATACGGGGAGAAATCACCACGTTGGAGGTCAGTTTGGGGCGTCAAATTCGGAGGCACCGATTGCATACCTAGGCTTGGTCATGCAACCTTGTTTCAAGCCCCTTCAATTGTCCTGTAAGTTGGCTGTTAATTCGCTGTATTGAACACCCATCACAACCCTAAACTAGTGAGTGAAGTCTTTGACGAATTGGGGTTCGTTTGGCATAGGTTTGGGTGCGTGACTGCGGCAGATTTGGGTGTGGTCTAGTCTAGTTGAGCAATCAGTAACCATGGGTCAAGGAATCAGGTCTTTCCCAACACTCAAGGTTGAGCCCAGAGCTCTTCAAACGAATCTTCTAGCATGGAATTGAGGTGGGTGTTCCTCGCCTCCTAAATTAGTATTAATTTCGAAAACATTTTCAGCACTTTAATGATGCATGTTAGCCTAGGCTTGCTTCAATTTGTGTATGATGCTTGTTGAATGACCATATTAGCCTAAATAGTGAATCGTTTCATCCTTAGTTAGTCTCATCTAACATATTAGACGCCCGTTTCAAGTTTAGTCTGTATGAATGCTTACATGTATACATATATATGTGCTTGGATGTGATCGTTGGTTGCAACGCTCGACTAACTGTTAGTTAATTGATCGGTAAAGTTCAGCATTGGTAAGTTTATGTATTCCCTTTCAGTATATCATCATGATTAGGATGCTAGATTCTGAAATTGAAACCGAGATGGTAGTTGGATGGTTTGAGGAAGAACTATGAGTGGTTCGAGGTTTTGTGGTACGGTGCTTGTGAGGAGGGCGTTCGGGTTGTGAATTGACCACAATCGTGTGGATTGCGAGGCCATGTATGGCTCATTGTGTTGAATTGATTATGAAGTGCTTAAATGTGATACATGTGGACCCCCTTACCAATGTGATATATGTGCTTAAATGCTCAAATTGCATTATGTGCATAAGGGTGAGTTTTTCAAAGAAAGATTTCATGTTTTGAAATGATAGTAGCCATAACTATTAATGCATGATGGCCTACTTTAATTAAATGAAAACAGTTTTGGGAGTGAACTCGCTTGAACGTGGGAATCCCTAAAGAGTTTTGCAAAAGCGTGAGTTGCACGATAAAGGATTTCGCTGCGAGAGGCAGCAAACTTATTAGTCGTTAAGACCAGTTTAAATGGCTAAGATAAGTGCATAGGGATAATAGAGAGGGAGTGAATCTGCTTTAACGAGGGAATCCCTATAGCCTAGGGAGTAGTCCCTAGAGACCCTGACGAGGGTTAAGGTCCAAAAGTTAGTTGCCAACTAGTAGGGTGGTCGAATAGAGGGCAATTTTGTAGCTAAAAGTGACGGAAATTCTCTTGGTTGGGAGGCGTTGATGGAGAGCGCATGGTGGAGCAGGGGAGGAAGAAGATGAACCAGAGAGAGAGAGTAGATGTCGTGAAATGGGGGGGGGGGGGGTTCGCGGGCAAGTGAGGGAGAAAAGAGGGACGCGCAAATTTACTAATTTGCCCCTCCCTACTCTCTTTCATTAATTTTGGTCCAAGCTGTTCAGGGATCGGTGTCACTAGCTTAATTCGCATCCCAGACTCTAAATTCAATAATCAATAACCCAACCATTCATCGATTAGTCATACTCAAGCATGTCTAGGCTCTATTTAGTACTCGTTCATAATCGTTAATAACGCTTATTAAAAATCATCAAAGGATTTTCAAAAATACTAACTTTAATAAAATTATCGATCACATACGCACATAAATAATTAAATGAACTTGTATCGTTAAATAAAATAGGTTTTTATAACGCAAAAACGTGTCACGAACAACTTAACATAAAATAAGGTACGCGAACCTTACACTCCCCCCCCCTAAAAGAATTTCGTCCTCGAAATTGCTTACTTATTGGAAATAACAGTGGCATGTTTCTCCCGCACTCCTCTCACAATCCAAAGTTACTCCAAACACTCACTCGGGGTTTCTAGTCTCATCTACTTAATGGGTTTTTCCCTTTGATCATAGCAACACAATCCTTAAAGGTAAAATCGATGTAAGGATTAATAGAAGGAGTACCTGATACTACCTTAGTGGATTCTCCTTCCAATCAAGATGCTCAACCTCCCGCTTGAGGTTTCTTACGGTTTCTATGGTTTTCTAGGGAAGTACCAGTTGAAGGGCGACCTTGTTGTGCCGTTGGGTTGATTCTCATTCCAGATCTCTGAATATTACCCGGATCATTCCACGTGGCCCTTGGGCAATTAGCGACTTTGTGACCCGTATCACCACATTCAAAACATGAGCCCATAAAGCTTCTGCATGGTCCAGGGTGCTGACGTCCACACTGGCCACAGGTTATCCTTGGTTTCCATTGGACGACTTGTTTCCCCTTATCCTGTTCTATCCTAGATTTAAACCTTCTGAAGTTTTTGCATCCTTGGGAATCGGATTCTTCAAGGCCAATTTCCTTCTTCGCTTGACCTTTTTCTTCATTTTCATTCTTAGTCTCATCTATGATGCGGGCTACTTTCACATCCCTCTGGTACATTTCTTGAAAGTTGGCATAGGCATATCCCGCTATTATCTGCTTATTTCTCCCCTTAATCCTTGTTCAAAGTGGTCCATCCTCATTTCTTCGGTGGCTACTTGGTAAGGTGCAAAGCGGCTTAGCTCGTTGAACTTCGCCGCATACTCTGTTACGCTTATTTCTTCTTGTTTTACGCATAAGAACTCTCGTTCCTGAGTCCTTCTTACATCATGAGCGTAATATTGAGCATCCATGAAGGCTTTCAGTTGATTCCAGGTTAACGCGGGCTCACCCGCTCTAGGTTTTACTGTTCCCCACCAGAATTCAGCTTCTTTTTCGAATTGATAGGTGGCCAGATGCACCTTAAATTCCTCAGGACACTCCATGATTTCAAATAAGTTCTCCATTCTCCTGAGCCACTCCTCGTATGCCATAGGGTCAGTTCCACCTTCAAATTTGGGAGGCTTAAGCTTATTAAATTGACATATCATCTCTGTGGCAGTTGGTTATGGTAAGGGCTCGCGTCGAGGAGGCATCTGTCACACAATTACACAAGGAATCACTTAGTTATAATTTCAACTAGGATGAACTTCCTTGGTTAATTGTGTTTACAATATGTGACATGTATTTCACGTAAACGACTTATAAATCGATAATTTCACTTAAGCAATAATTCTAACTCGATGTCATATTTAGTCACTAGGGTTAAGTATTGATTACCATATATCATATACCATAAGTGTTATTGTTATAGCATATCATATACCCACATATATGAAATAAGTACTCAATGCAAAAATGTTAAAACTTATTTAGAGGTAACGATATATCAATAGTCTCGGTTATAGTATTGAGTTGTTATTTACTATAAATTTACTATAAATAATTACGTAAGTGTTATAAATAGTTATATACATCATAACTAAATAAGTAAATAAGTAAATATGGTATACTAAATAACTATATGATATAAATTACATTATACCCAATACATATTTAGTTATGTATAATATATTTAGTTATAGTATATATTTGTATATTTTAGTATACTTATAACTATATATATTTAAAACTCAATAGTATATAACTATTAGTAATAAATATAGTTAGTATAAATAACTATAATATGAACCTCTCCCCCTACGTTATTTTTGCATTGAGTAATTTATATATACTAGTGTAATAATAAATATAGTATAACTATTGAGTATATATATAAGTACTAAATAACTATATACATCATATACACGGTTATTTGTTTACTTATACTATATCATATATAATTCCCTTTAAATTTATAAAAGTTATGTAGTAACTGACTAGGATTGTATTATATTGGGCATATCATATAATGGGTGATTTATGGTAACAATAAGTATTTATAACTCAATGTAAACCCATTATCATATTTAGTCACCTAATTCCTAAAACGATAGCGTCACCCAAACTAAATTACCAATGCCCCTGGTTAAGTAACTCAGTTTTGAAATGCTTCGAGTTTGTATGCTAGTGAATGAGAGTCGAATTGCTATGTGACTTGATTGTTCCAATTATCTAAGTTTTGTGATTCATGACATGGCATGACCTCTAACTGTTGCTTGCATTATGTGAGTTCTTTGATTCCACGTAATAGCTGAATAACCGCCTACACACATATTGAAGCATGGTATGGCGACCCTAGTGACTTGAATTCACGTCTCCTTGCTCTTATATGTTTGATGAGAATAGCGCAGGGGAAGCATGTAAGGCCTATAAGTCAGCTGGAATTGATGTAAGAACATAGGATTGTCAATCATACATGCTTCCATTTTGTGAATTGCTTGCTATATGTATATTAGCCGGTTTCATGTTATCTCCAATTCCTAAACTTCAGAATGTTGAATTGCTCATACTATGCAACACTATGTCATGCTATTATACTTAAAGGATGTTATGTGACGCTTTTGTTGTTCTAATGTATTATAGGAGTCTTCATATTAACCATTGTGATCCCAAAGGTGATTTGAATTCGTGTTTTTAGAATGAGACTACTAGCATATGACCTTAAGGACTCAACTACCAACTTCCCTCCCTTTAAACTTTAGTTCGTAGCATTGCATGTACATAGAATTGTTGCTTACTAGGTGAATTCAGTCTGGGTTATCGAAAATCTATGTTTCATTTTCAAAACAACTCAATATGGTTGTCCATGCCAACTCATTTGCCCCTCTTCGATGCGATTTTCCCTCGGCGCCTAAATAGTGTGAGTAGACGCTTGAAGAAGACTGGCGAGGAGGAGACTGGAAACCATAAGCCATTTTCTTTCGATTTAAAAGAAGTAGTGTTTCCAAAATGAAACCTTTTGAAAACCTATCGCGTAGACCCTAGTTGTGTGCATGCATTCTAAGAAAGACCGAACTTAGATTTAGAATTTCGAGCACGAAATTCTTTTAAGGGGGGAAGAGTGTAACACCCGCGTTTTTGTTTTCCGTTAAGCTAGCTGTATTACCTTTTCATGTTATAAAATCGTATTTTTAGTAACTGTATGAGTTAAATGATTATCGATGTACTTTGAGAGTTATAATTTTATTACAAAGGGATTATTATTTCTATTATTGATTTTAAAGTTAATTCGTGCTATTTGCGCATTCAAATTCTATCGATAGTTTAATTTAGTCTTTATTCGATTCATTTAGTCGTTTCCCGAGTACGATTAGGTTTTCGACCTTAGAATTGGTTTGTGGTTTATTAAATCGAACCTAGACATATTTGGGATCGAATAATCGATGAAGGGTTGTGTTATCGATTTGAGTTTAAAATAAGACATTCGAGATTGGACTAGCGCTTTTAGTTGATTGAGTTATTAACCGAAACAAAAAAAAAGAAAAGAAAAGGGGAAATAAGGATTAGGCTCACATACATCCGATTGGCTCATCTGGATCACCTAAAAGTCAATCAATGAAGTGAATTGGCATGTTGGGAGCATATTGCACCAATGAAGTACTCACAACGTCAGCTGAAGGTGTGGGGAGAGCTATTTGACTCCTATACTAACGTACAACTCGCCACTTTCACTTAATCGACCAACTCGAGCCTCACATAAGTCAAAGATGGTCGCACTACAAACCACACTTGCACATGAAGCACGCATATGTAACTTAACCACAAAGTGTTCCTATGCACCTATATGAGATGCAGGACTCGGGTCGCGGCCTACGGTCGCAGGACCATCCTCTGATACCATCAGAATAACACCCCCAGGCCCTAGCGCCGAAAGCGTTACGTTTTCCTAACTTCTTACTTAAATTCTAGGATGAAACGGACAGAGTTTCCCCTGAAAACAGACCTTTTCCAGGCTAAACGCCTTACAATAAGTCCCTGTAAATCAACGGAAGCGTAAACATATAAAACATAGCTCAATGGCCACACGTCGGAGTTCATAACTCGACGAGCCACCCGCTCGAAGTACACCAAACAAAATAGTTCATTAATACGGAAAAAGTAAAAGATACAACTCAACGGTTCACACAACCAGAGTATGGGGTTTACATCCCAAAACATAACTATCTTTGACCAAAAAG
>JACYFF010031957.1:68932445-68944480 GCA_017589665.1 Selenicereus undatus
ACACTTGACATGACTTCATTAAGCACGTAAAATCCCCTCAAATGGATCTAAACGACACCTGGCAAGCAAGAACATGTTCCATCTTGACATAGCTGACTTAACATCTTCCTGTTATAAAGAAAACCTATGGAAAAAGGGGAAAGAGTAGTGGAATGAGCAACCACACGCTCAGTGAGTGTCCCCCAACCCCCTTAAAACCAAAACCGTTGCAGACAATAATATCTTTACTAGTCACATATCACATATTCATACGTTAATATCATATTAGGCATTCATAAAATTCCTGTGGAAACATCACTAACCATAAACTTGACTTTTAGCGCTCAAACACATTTTTAGGTCTCTAAATGACAAAACTTCTCTACTAACAAGCAGTCAAACACTTAAGCGAGCAACGAGGCTAAACACATAACCTTCTTTCTCATAAACATAACTCATAATATCCACTTAATGAACAGTTAGGTAACACTATGGCCATAACAATAAGCTACATGTCACATATTGTAAACACATAAACATGATGGGTTCTTAGTTTCGATCAACTGTGGCATGATAGCAACTCACTTACACAACTTGTGATTCTAAACACAACATTGGATGCATGACTACTCATTTCAAGAAGTCATTACATGATGCACGTGTGAAGAATATGGCCACATAGCACCTTGAAATCACATATATCTGGTCATAATGCTTGTAGAGTCACTTTGAAGTCACATAGTCTTTAAAGTTAAATACTTTGAAGTCACGAGTATAAACACTTTCTTTTCATACTCGTATCTTCCGTAGTATCTTATTCATAGGTTATATTTAGAACATGCACCTGTCATACACAGAAAACTTTCTTTCTTTTTACTGAAAACACTTCATTTAGCCTTTTGAGGCTCATAAAAGCTCTTCTCTTAGCCTCTTAAGGCTCGTATATCTTCGAAAGAATCACTTTCATCTTGGTCTCATAATGACCCTTACAAACTTTCTTTCTAAAATACTTAAATAGGCAAAACGCCTACTGCTTTTCTCATTTGATAAGAAACTACTATGGGCATAAGATGATAAAGTGCTGGTTGGGAGAGATCTACACTTTATCCCCTAAACTCTTACTACCGGGATGACAACTAACTTTTGGACCTTAACCCTCGTCAGGGTCTCTAGGGACTAGCCCCTAGGTTATAGGGACTCCCTCGTTCAAGCAGGTTCGCTTCCTATCTATTGTCCTTATGCACTTATCTTAGCCATTTAAACTGGTCTTAATGACTAATAAGTTTGCTGCCTCTCACAGCGAAATCCTTTATCGTGCAACTCACGCTTTTGTAAAACTCTTTAGGGATTCCCCCGTTCAAGCGAGTTCACTCCCAAAACTGTTTTCATTTAATTAAAATAGGCCATCATGCACTAATAGTTATGGCTATTATCATCTCAAAACATGAAATCTTTCTTTGAAAAACTCACCCTTAGGCACATAATGCAATTTGAGCATTTAAGCACATATATCACATATATCACATTGATAGGGGGTCCATATATATCACATTTGAGCACTTCATATCAATTCAACATAATGAGCCA
Source organism: Selenicereus undatus (assembly GCA_017589665.1). Classification (NCBI taxonomy): domain Eukaryota; kingdom Viridiplantae; phylum Streptophyta; class Magnoliopsida; order Caryophyllales; family Cactaceae; genus Selenicereus; species Selenicereus undatus. Next base: position 68,934,012 of record JACYFF010031957.1, read on the forward strand.
AACAGGGCCTCGCAATCCACACGATTGCGGTTAATTCACAACCCAGTCTCCCTGCTCACTTGCACCGTACCACAAGACCTCGAACGCTCATAATGTTGTCCTCAAACCATCCAATTACTTGCTCAATTCATCAATTTATTAATCACAATATATTATCCTATTGGCTTACGTAAAAGAGAGTGAGGTTTAGGCTCTTACCTGAGCAACAGCACCATTCAGCCACATATAACCACATTTATTTAGAATCGACAACACTTTATTCAGTACATCAAACATTCTAATCATATACAATGCATTTCGAAGTAACTTTCCTAAGCATGAACGTACTAAGAAGGGGTTCAAATGAAAGCTAACATGTTTCAATAGCTTCGAATTTAATTCGATTACATACATTAGCTAGTTTTAATTCGAATCGAAGCTAAACACATTTAAACAACTTCGAAATCAATTCTTTTTCACATGTTAGCTAATTAACTTGAGTCGAAGCTACACACGTTCATATAACTTCGAAATTAATCCCCTTTCATGCATTAACTCATTACTTGAATCGAAGCTAAACGTGTTAAACTAACCACGTTTTTAATTCTTTTTATACATTAGCTAACTTTAATCGAATTCAAGCTAAACACGTTCATATAACTTCGAAATTAATCCCTTTTCATGCATTAACTCATTACTTGAATCAAAGCTAAACATGCTAAACTAACTTCGCTTTCAATTAGAAACTTTGGCATGAATTAGCTATATGCTTTCGAATGAACCCTAAACATATTCGAATTGAAGCTAAACATATATAAACCCCTTCGAATTAACATATCATGCATAATTTACCTAAATTGATTCGAATCGATTCTAAACATGCATGATTCATTCCAATGCTACTTTTCAGGCCTTAGTTAACTAAACTAACATACAACACAACTTAAAGGTTAAAACGATTTCGAAACTACTAATACTTAGGAGGTGAGAAACACCCGCCTCGATTTCAAGCTAGAGGATTCACAAATCGGACTTATTTGGAGTGGGAATCGAGCATCTAAGGGCCTAGAACCTCCTCACTGCTTGTGATGCCTTGACCGAATTAGACCTCAAACCCTAGTTCGCAATTTTTGTCCAATTTTGACATGATTAGTGAGGGTTTGAGATATAGATTCAATTTAAAGAAGGCTAAAGGCTCAAAACTCACCATGCCTGTGAATTTTGTTTGAGCATCGGCTCTACCCGTGCTGAATTCGGCCAAACCGTGGCCGATTTTCACTCAACCACCGCGTAGAGGTGGTCGCCGGCGCCTGGGCTCACCCGTCCACGGTGACGGTCGTGGTGGCGTGGGGTTGAGGGCTTCGAAACCCTAGCCCTTGGACCGAGCACCTCGTTCTAACTCTCACTCGATCCCTCTCTCTCTCTCTCTTTGCCGGTGAACGACCGTGGCTGGCTGCGCACCACAACACCTGTGCCGTCGCCCCCTCCTTCTCCGACCATCGCTCAGCCTCTCTCTCTCTCCTCTTTCTCTCTCTTCGTGTGGCTCGCGTGAGGCGGGGTGGAGAACCGCCCCTCCTCCTGCGTGTTTTTGGCTGAGAAAGAGAAGGGGCTTGACCCCCTTATTTCCCCTTTTCTATTCTTTTTTTTTGTTTTGGTTAATAACTCAATCAACTAAAAGCGCTAGTCCAATCTCGAATGTGTTATTTTAAACTCAAATCGATAACACAACCCTTCATCGATTATTCGATCCCAAATACGTCTAGGTTCGATTTAATAAACCACAAACTAATTCTAAGGTCGAAAACCTAATCGTACTCGGGAAACGACTAAATGAATCGAATAACGACTAAATTAAACTATCGATAGAATTTGAAGGCGCAAATAGCACGAATTAACTTTAAAATCAATAATAGCAATCATAATCCCTTTTTAATAAAATTATAACTCTCAAAGTACATCGATAATCATTTAACTCATACAGTTACTAAAAATACGATTTTATAACGTAAAAAGGTAATACAGCTAGCTTAACGGAAAACAAAAATGCGGGTGTTACACTTTTCCCCCCCTTAAAAGAATTTCTTCCTCGAAATTCTAAATCTAAGTTCGGTCTTACGTGGAATGCATACACACAACTAGGGTCTGCGCGATAGGTTTTCAAAAGGTTTCATTTTGGAAACACTACTTGTTTTAAATCGAAAGAATATGGCTTATGGTGTCCAGTCTCCTCCTCGCCAGTCTTCTTCAAGCGTCTACTCACTCTATTTAGGCGCTAAGGGCAAATCGCATCGAAGAGGGGAAAATGAGTTGGCATGGACAACCATATTGAGTTGTTTTGAAAATGAAACATAGATTTTCGATAACCCAGACTGAATTCACCTAGTAAGCAACAATTCTATGTACATGCAATGCTAGGAACTGAAGTTTAAAGGGAGGAAAGTTGATTTTGGGATGGTACATGAAATACTAAGGCGACCCTAGTGATTTAGAGTCTTTTTTAGTATATAAACGCCTTATAATTTACCAACTAAATAAATCAAGCTACCTCGGGGTTATATAGTCAGTTATAAATTATTGTAACTTTTATTGCATCATAGCTTTCATATACCCAGTTATATAGTTCAATTTAAACACATATGAAACAATATTCCCAGTTTGGTAGTTTACACTAGTATAAGTCATATACTAAATATAGTATACTAGTGTACTATAATGTACCTTATTATATATAACTATTAGTATACTAGTGTAATAATAAATCATTATTGTATAGAAAATTTATAATAAATATTATATAATACAAGTACATGTCATATATAACTAAATAAGGTACCCTAGTTATGAACACTTTTGGTAATTATACTAAAAATAACGTAGGGGTGCAAGACTCATAATGCAGAGAGTGGGGTCGGTTGCATACCGATTGGCCTTGTCGCCGTCATTGCAAGGCTTTCACGATGTATTTCATGTATCCAATCTTCGGAAGTATGTTTCAGATCCGGATCATGTCATTCGATATGAACCCCTACAAGTTAAAGAAAATCTCACCTATTTTGAAGAGCCCATTCGGATTTTGGAGAAAGCAGAGAAAAAGCTCAGAAACAGGAGCATTCCCTATGTTAAGATGTTATAGAAACATCACAAGGTGGCGGAAGTGACTTGGGAGCTGGAAAGCAAAATGCGTGAGAAATATCCCGCGCTATTTCCTTTAGGTAAACCAATTTCGAGGATGATATTTCTTTCAGGGGGGGAGAATGTTTAAGTGTTTACAATCTGTGACATGATGGGTTCTTAGTTTCGATCAACGGTGGCATGATAGGAACTCACTTACACAACTTGTGATTCTAAACATAACATTGGATGCATTACTACTCATTTCAAGAAGTCATTACAAGATGCACGTGTGAAGAATATGGCCACATAGCACCTTGAAATCACATATACCTGGTCATAATGCTTGTAGAGTCACTTTGAAGTCACATAGTCTTTAAAGTTACATGCTTTGAAGTCACGAGCATAAATACTTTATTTTCATACTCGTATCTTCCATAGTATCTTATTCATAGGTTATATTTAGAACATGCACCTGTCATACACAGAAAACTTTCTTTCTTTTTACTGAAAACACTTTATTTAGCCTCTTGAGGCTTATAAAAACTCTTCTCTTAGCCTCTTGAGCCTGATATATCTTTGAAAGAATCTCTTTCATCTTGGTCTCATAATGACCATTAAAAACTTTCTTTCTGAAATACTTAAAAAGGAAAAACGCCTACTGCTTTTCTCATTGGATAAGAAACTAATCTGGGCATAAGATCATAAAGTGCTGGTTGGGAGAGATCTACACTCAATCCCCTAAGCTCTTAGTCCCGGGATGGCAACTAACTTTTAGACCTTAACCCTCGTCAGGGTCTCTAGGGACTATACCCTAGGCTACAGGGATTCCCCCATTCAAGCAGGTTCACTCCCTATCTATTGTCCCTATGCACTTATCTTAGCCTTTTAAACTGGTCTTTATGACTAATAAGTTTGTTGCCTCTCACAGCGAAATCCTTTATCGTGCAACTCACGCTTTTGTAAAACTCTTTAGGGATTCCCCCGTTCAAGCGAGTTCACTCCCAAAACTGTTTTCATTTAATTAAAATAGGCCATCATGCACTAATAGTTGTGGCTACTATCATTTCAAAACATGAAACCTTTCTTTGAAAAACTCACCCTTAGGCACATAATGCAATTTGAGCATTTAAGCGCATATATCATATATATCACATTGATAGGGGGTCCATATATATCACATTTAAGCACTTCAAATCAATTCAACACAATGAGCCACACATGGCCTCGCAATCCACACGATTGCGGTTAATTCACAACCCAGTCTCCCTCCTCACTTGCACCGTACCACAAGACCTCGAACGCTCATAATTTTATCCTCAAACCATCCAACTACTAGCTCGATTCATCAATTTATTAATCACAATATATTATCATATTGACTTATATAAAAGAGAGTGAGGTTTAGGCTCTTACCTGAGCAAACAACGCCATTTAGCCACATATAACTACATTTATGTATAATCGATAACACTTTATTCAGTGAATCAAACATTCCAAACATATACGATGCATTTCGAAGTAACTTTCCTAAGCATGAACGTACTAAGAAGGGGTTCAAATGAAAGCTAACATATTTCAATAGCTTCGAATTTAATTCAATTACATGCATTAGTTAGTTTTAATTCGAATCGAAGCTAAACACGTTTAAACAACATCGAAATTAATTCTTTTTCACATGTTAGCTAATTAACTTGAGTCGAAGCTAAGGACGTTCATATAACTTCGAAATTAATCCCCTTTCATGCATTAACTCATTACTTGAATCGAAGCTAAACATGTTAAACTAACATCATTTTTAATTCTTTTTATACATTAGCTAACTTTAATCGAATTCAAGCTAAACACGTTCATATAACATCGAAATTAATCCCTTTTCATGCATTAACTCATTACTTGAATCGAGGCTAAATATGTTAAACTAACTTCGTTTTTAATTCTTTTTATACATTAGCTAACTTTAATCGAATTCAAGCCAACCACGTGCAACAAGTTTTAATTAGTCTCATGTACATGCTCTAACAATATATACTAAATATACTAACAGGTTTCTAGACAAGCATAGCTAATGGCAGCAAGCAACCTTTTGGGCATATATTCTGGTTGACAAAAAAAAAAATGGATGTTAAATCATCAGACAATAGTTTTTCATTTAATTCTTGACATTTCTAACGAGTTTAGCTAACTCAATATGACATGCCACATCATTGTGCTGAAAACGTTTTCAAAAATATTAATAGGTTAGGAGGAGGAGAAAAACTTACTTGGAATCGCTTAATAATCCACTTAACTAGCAACAATTCACGCCCCAAATCCCTCTAGACTCGAACCCAGCCCGGCACTCCCAAAACCTGAAACCCTAGCTTCGACTGAGTGGCAATTGTGGCAGTTTGAGGCTCGATTTTTTGCTCTAATTTATAGAGGAGGCTAGGATGGAGGTGGGTCACCGGTTTTCGGCATGTGGACGGCCGGTTTCAGGCGAGCAAACATGTGGTTCTTTCCTGGGAGAAGTGGATGGCGGTGTGTGGTGGTTGTGGCGGTGGAGGACGCGTGGTTGGGGGGGGACCGATGGCCCCTTTCTCTCGCCGGTGATGCGTGCTGGCCGGCGGCAGCGCCAGATGGCCGGTCGCGAGAGAGAGAGAGAGAGCTGTGGTCGAGAAAGAGATAGGGAGGTGGGTGTCGGGGGGTCTCACAGACCCGACTCAGGCCCCCCCCCCTTTTTGTTCCGTTTTTCCTTTTTTTTTTCAACTAACATCATTCAACTAATTTCTGGTCCCGTACTCGTTAATGGTTAGGCTAAACTTGGGTTGAAATGACCTACAACTAACATTTTAGTTTAAACTTTGGGAATCGACTAAGTTAAATGAAAAACGATTTTAAAAACTCGGTTTAGCATCGATTCAAACATTTTTATAATTAAGTAATGTCGATAATAACATAAATCAAATAATCATTCTTTTTAGCGAAATTAATAGTTAAAAACTCACACAATTGACTTAACATTTTTGTCGAACAATAATTCAAGGCAAATTATAAATTTAGCAACTAGAACAACTGATCAGCAGTAAAACGATAGTGTTGCCCTAACATTATGAATTCTTATAATGTATTTACCCAAATTGATTCGAATTCTGCTCATAAGTTCCTAAGCAATGTGGATGTTATAATATCGAATAACTAACTTATTAGCTAAGTAACTCAGTTTTTATGGCCATAATAAGTATAACGTTTCTACAAAATTTCAACCATGTGTCATATATGGGGTTATATATGATATACTAGGGATATTACATAAGTAATCTGTGACTATTTCATAGTTATTTAAATATATAACTTCATAAGTGTTATTTATATATGATACCTTTAAATTTAAAGTCTTAATGTAAATTAGCTACCCTAGTTATGTGTTCCCGATATGCTTATGTTATATTTTAGTATACCATATATACTGTGATATGACATAGTTAAACTATAACTAAATAAATTACACTAAATGTATAGTATATATGATATAAGTATATACTAAATAACTATGCCTATAAGTAAATCAATACTTGTATACCATAAATTTATAGGCAAGTACACTAAATAACTATGTCATATCGCAGTATATAAATGCATTATACTAAAAGTTATTCATATACAAAGGTTCATATAACGGGTGTTTTTAATTATTTACTTATACTATATCATATATTGTTTATAAGTCATGGTATACCCAATTACTTATATGAAGAGTAAATATCGTTTTAACACATATCATATGAATTATTGTTATCACCAATTACAAGCTTTACGGACATCCCAAAACATTTGAGTACTCAATTCTAAACACCCACGTTTTCGTTTTCCGTTAAGCTAGCTGTATTACCTTTTTACGTTATAAAATCATATTTTTAGTAACTGTATGAGTTAAATGATTATCGATGTACTTTGAGAGTTATTATTTTATTAAAAAGGGATTATTATTGCTATTATTGATTTTAAAGTTAATTCGTGCTATTTGCGCCTTCAAATTCTATCGATAGTTTAATTTAGTCGTTATTCGATTCATTTAGTCGTTTCCCGAGTACGATTAGGTTTTCGACCTTAGAATTAGTTTGTGGTTTATTAAATCGAACTTAGACGTATTTGGGATCGAATAATCGATGAAGGGTTGTGTTATCGATTCGAGATTAATTAAAATAAGACATTCGAGATTGGACTAGCGCTTTTAGTTGATTGAGTTATTAACCAAAACAAAAAAAAAAGAAAAGAAAAGGGGAAATAAGGGGGCCAAGCCCCTTCTCTTTCTCAGCCAAAAACACGCAGGAGGAGGGGGGGTTCTCCACCCAGCCTCACGCGAGCCACACGAAGAGAGAGAAAGAGGAGAGAGAGAGAGGCTGAGCGATGGTCGGAGAAGGAGGGGGTGATGGCGCTGGTGTTGCGGTGTGCAGCGAGCCACGGCCATTGACCGGCGAAGAGAGAGAGAGACAGGGATCGAGTGAGAGTTAGAACGAGGTGCTCGGTCCAAGGGCTAGGGTTTTTAAGCCCTCAACCCCACGCCACCACAACCGTCACCGTGGACGGGCGAGCCCAGGCGCTGGCAACCACCTCTGCGCGGTGGTTGAGTGAAATTCACAGCCATGGTGAGTTTCGAGCCTTTAGGCTTCTTTTAATTGAATCTATATCTCAAACCCTCACTAATCGTGTGAAAATTGGACAAAAATCATGAACTAGGGTTTGAGGTCTGATTCAGTCAAGGCATCACAGGCAGTGAGGAGGTTCTAGGCCCTTAGATCCTCGATTCCTACTCCAAATAAGTCCGATTCACGAATCCTCTAGCTTGGAATCGAGGTGGGTGTTTCTCACCTCCTAAGTATTAGTAGTTTCGAAATCGGTTTAACCTTTAAGTTGTGTTGTATGTTAGTTTAGTTAACTAAGGCATGAAAAGTAGCATTGGAATGAATCATGCATGTTTAGAATCGATTCGAATCAATTTAGGTAAATTATGCATGATATGTTAATTTGAAGGGGTTTATATATGTTTAGCTTCAATTCGAATATGTTTAGTGTTAATTCGAATGCATATAGCTAATTCATGCCTAAGTTTCTAATTGAAAACGAAGTTAGTTTAACATGTTTAGCTTCAATTCAAGTAATGAGTTACTGCATGAAAAGGGATTAATTTCGAAGTTATATGAACGTGTTTAGCTTGAATTCGATTAAAGTTAGCTAATGCATAAAAAGAATTAAAAACGAAGTTAGTTTCACATGTTTAGCTTCGATTCAAGCAATGAGTTAATGCATGAAAGGGGATTAATTTAAAAGTTATATGAACATGTTTAGCTTCGACTCAAGTTAATTAGCTAACATGTGAAAAAGAATTAATTTTAAAGTAGTTTAAACGTGTTTAGCTTCGATTCGAATTAAAACTAGCTAATGCATGTAATCGAACTAAATTCGAAGCTATTGACATATGTTAGCTTTCATTTCAACCCCTTCTTAGTACGTTCAGGCTTAGGAAAGTTACTTCGAAATGCATTGTATATAATTAGAATGTTTGATGTACTGAATAAAGTGTTGTCGATTATAAATAAATGTGGTTATATGTGGCTGAATGGTGTTGTTGCTCAGGTGAAAGCCTAAACCTCACTCTCTTTTATATGAGCCAATAGGATAATATATTGTGATTAATAAATTGATGAATCGAGCTAGTAAGTGGATGGTTTGAGGACAACATTATGAGCGTTCTAAGTCTTGTGGTACGGTGCAAGTGAGGAGGGAGACTGGTTTGTGAATTAACCGCAATAGTGTGGATTGCGAGGCCTTGTGTGGCTCATTGTGTTGAATTGATATGAAGTGCTTAAATGTGATATATACGGACCCCCTATCAATGTGATATATGGGATATATGTGCTTAAATGCTCAAATTGCATTATGTGCCTAAGGGTGAGTTTTTCAAAGAAAGATTTAATGTTTTGAAATCATAGTAGCTATAACTATTAGTACATGATGGCCTATTTTAATTAAATGAAAACAGTTTTGGGAGTGAACTCGCTTGAACAGGGGAATCCCTAACGAGTTTTACAAAAGCGTGAGTTGCACGATAAAGGATTTCGCTGTGAGAGGCAGCAAACTTATTAGTCGTTAAGACCAGTTTAAATGGCTAAGATAAGTGCATAAGGACAATAGATAGGGAGTGAACCTGCTTGAACGGGGGAATCCCTATAGCCTAGGGGGTAGTCCCTAGAGACCCTGACAAGGGTTCAGGTCCAAAAGTTAGTTGTCGTCCTGGGAGTAAGAGGTTAGGGGATTGAGTGTAGATCTCTCCCAAGCAGCACTTTATGATCTTTTGCCTAGAGTAGTTTCTTATCAAATGAGAAAAGTAGTAGGCGTTTCGCCTTTTTAAGTATTTCAGAAAGAAAGTTTTTAAGGGTCATTATGAGACCAAGATGAAAGAGATTTTTCAAAGATATATGAGCCTCAAGAGGCTAAGAGAAGAGTTTTTATGAGCCTCAAGAGGCTAAATGAAGTGTTTTCAGTAAAAAGAAAGAAAGTTTTCTGTGTATGACAGGTGCATGTTCTAAATATAACCTATGAATAAGATACTACGGAAGATACGAGTATGAAAAGAAAGTGTTTATACTCGTGACTTCAAAGCATGTAACTTTAAAGACTATGTGACTTCAAAGTGACTCTACAAGCATTGTGACCAGAAATATGTGATTTCAAGGTGCTATGTGGCCATATTCTTCACACGTGCATCATGTAATGAGTTCTTGAAATGAGTAGTAATGCATCCAATGTTATGTTTAGAATCACAAGTTGTGTAAGTGAGTTCCTATCATGCCACCGTTGATCGAAACTAAGAACCCGTCATGTTTAAGTGTTTACAATCTGTGACATGTAGCTTATTATTGTAGCCATAGTGTTACCTAACTGTTCATTAAGTGGACATTATGAGTTATGTTTATGAGAAAGAAAGTTATGTGTTTAGCCTCGTTGCTTGCTTAAGTGTTTGACTGCCTGTTAGTAAGGACGTTTTGTCATTTAGAGACCTAAAAATGTGTTTGAGTGCTGAAAGTCATGTTTATGGTTAGTGATGTTTCCATAGGAATTTTATGAATGCCTAATATGATATTAACGTATGATTACGTGATACGTGACTAGTAAAGATATTATTGCCTGCAACGGTTTTGGTTTTAAGGGGGTTGGGGGACACTCACTGAGCGTGTGGTTGCTCATTCCACTACTCTTTCCCCTTTTTCCATAGGTTTTCTTTATAACAGGAAGATGCTGAGTCAGCTATGTCAAGATGGAACATGTTCTTGCTTGCCAGGTGTCATTTACATCCATTTGAGGGGATTTTACGTGCTTAATGAAGTCATGTCAAGTGT
>JACYFF010031957.1:68949480-68970949 GCA_017589665.1 Selenicereus undatus
GTCTAAAATGTTAGAAAGGTCCTAAATCGTTGAACTGTTCGGTTAGTGACTAGACTGAATAGTCGATAGGTTTAGGGAGTTTAAAAGCAAGGTAAAAGTGAGTTCGAAAATGATTTTAAGACGTCGGTTTGTTTATGACCCCTCTTTATGTTTAAAGGAATTTAAACAAATTGAAAAGGGCCATTTCAAGGCTAATTATGGTTTAGCTGATTGTATGCTATTTGCTTTTTAAACTTCTATTAAGTTTTGATTTACAAGTTAGTAACTCCATCCTGTTTAAGAAACGTTCATGTTGAAAGCTTACAAAGAAACCTCGTTATCTTGTAAACGAGCCAAATGCTTACAGTTTTTGAATAGCAACGAGTTTGGGATCGTTTTAAGTCTTAGTTCATTTATACACCCTTCTTGAGTTTACAAAGGAATTGAAAGGAGTTATAGAATAGCGACTGAAGTTTCAATTGCAAATTTAATTTGAGTTAAACGCTAACTAAAATGTTTTGAGTTTTAAACGGGTTCGTTAATGATTAGACACCCTTATTACGTTTATAAAATGCCTTTTAGTTAAAAACGAAGTTGTTTTACGATTTAGCAAACTTAATACGTTTCTATGAAGCTTCTAAGTTAAAAACAATGTCGTTTTACGATTTAGCAACCTTATTACGTTTATGCGAAGCTCTCAAGTTAGAAACTAAATCGTTTTACGATTTAGTAAACATGTTACGTTTATAAGAAACTTTTAAGTTTAAAGTGAAATCGTTTTAAGTATTAACCAACTTATTGCCTTTATAAGAAGCCTTTAAGTCTAAAAGGAAGTCGTTTTACAAGCTAATAAACGTATTACGTTTATATTAAGCTTTTAAGTGAGAAATGAATTCGTTTTATAAACTAGCAAACGTTTTACGTGTATAACAGCTTCTTAAGTTAAAAACGAAGCCATTTTGCAAGTTAGTAGCCGTATTACGCTTATACAAAGCTTTTAAGTTCAAAACGAAATCGTTTTACGATTTAATAAGCTCATTACGTTTTTAAGAAGCTTTCAAGTTTCAAAGGAAGTCAATTTATGTGTTAATAAACTTATAACTTCTATAAGCAGTGTTCATGCCCAAAACGAATGAATTATGAGCATTTCAAAAGGTTATGGTCGTTTAGTTCAAAAGCGAGTTTTCAGCCAAGTAAGCATTTGAAACAGAGAAATGAATTATGTCTTTAAAGTCTAAGAATGTGCTGGGAAGTTGGCCAGAGGGCGGAAACTGGACGCAGAAAGGGCGTGAGCTGTTTCCCCCTGAGATAAGTAAGTTAGGAACTGGACTCAAGATACAAGTTATCTTGGTGTGAGCTGTTCCTGGAAACTGGACGCAAAGATGGTGTGAGTTGTTTCCCTCTAAAGAACAGTTAGGAACTAGACTCAAGATATGAGCTATCTTGGTGTGAGCTATTCGTGGGAACTGGACTCAAAATATGAAATATCTTGGTGTGAGCTGTTCCCCAGATAAGTTATAATGTGTGACGCGTAAGAAAACCTTGAGGGGGACTGGACTCAGGATACGATTATTCTGGTGTGAGTTGTTGCCCCACAGAGGACAGTGTCGAAGTTTGAGTTCATCTACTGAGACGCGTTTTGGCCAAAATTTAAGTACGTATACCCCGGGGATAACGTAGAATAAGAGTGACAATCTCACTTAAGGGCGGTGTTGACCTCCCTAGCCAGCACAATAAGATTTGGCTTTTTGCCATTCTAAGTAGTTCAGAAAAGAAAAGAAGTTCCTTCAAAGTAACACGAGCCTCAAGAGGCCCAGTAGAGTGTTTTTGAGAAAAGAAAGAAAGCTTTCGAATGCACGTAATATATGAATGAGTTCTGAAAGTTTAAACGAATTTTAAGTGTAGTTGGTTACAGCCTAGCAATGCATTGAACGTTTATGTTTTTAATGATGCATATCTTAAGAAAGAATGTTTCATGCAGAGCTCTTATCACCAATTTGGGTGTCTCATAAGTTTTTAAAAAAGTTGTAAGTTTTAAAGAGGGTTACATGATTTATAATTTTTGGTATTTCTCGAGAGTCATTATGTTTTCAAAAGTGAGTTTGAAAGCCTTTGTATTTAGTCCTGGTTGCATACTTATTTGTGTGCCTGAATGCCTGCTAGTAGGGAAGTTTGGTCATTGAGGGCCTAGAATTGAGTTGAATGGTTGGAGTGAAGCTTAGTAACGGTAATCTTTCCTTGGGATCTTGCCTAATTTGATGATAAAGTATGAATGTGTGATATATGGCTATCATTAGTATTATTGTCTGCAACTGTTTTGGATTTTAAGGAGTAGGGGAATTCTCATTGAGCGTGTGGTTGCTCAGCCCAATACTCTTTCCCCTTTTTCCCCCAGTCTTTTGTTGTGGTAGGTGAAAATCAAGCTACCTATGCGAGCTGGAGTCTACCCCTACATGAAAAAGAGTTATGTGTGCCATATAGAAGTAGATTCATGTGTTTAACGATTTAATATAATGTATTCCTTGTTTGTAAATATTGCAAACTAAGTTTTATAGTTCATATAATACATATAGCTCGTGAATCGCTTTGTATGGCCGTGTGAGCCAACCATCTGAATAGTTATATGTCTTCTTGATTAAAGTTGGTTGTATTTTGGGATGTAAACCCCAGTACTCCGGTTGTGTAGACCATTGAATTGTATCTTTTACTTTTCATGTGTTAAAGAACTATTATGTTTGTTGTACTCCGAGCTGGTGGCTCGTTGAGTTGTGAACTCCGGCGTGTGGTCATTGAGCTTCTTTTAAATGTTATCCGCTTCCGTTGAGTTGCAGGGAAATTTTTGTAAGGGTTTTAGCCTGAAAACGGTCAGTTTTTAGGGGAAACCCTGTCCGTTTCACCCCAGAAATTAAGTAAGAAGTAAGAAAACATAACGCTTCTGACCCTAGGGGTTGGGGGTGTTACATTGAACCATCAGTGTAACAACCCCTGCCCCTAGGGCCGAAAGCATTACGTTTTCCTAACTTCCTACTCAAATTCTAGGATGAAACGGACAGAGTTTCCCCTAAAAACTGACCGTTTCCAGGCTAAACGCCTTACAATAAGTCCCTGTAAATCAACGGAAGCGTAAACATATAAAACATAGCTAAACGGCCACACGCCGGAGTTCATAACTCGACGAGCCACCCGCTTGGAGTACACCAAACAGAATAGTTCATTAATACAGAAAAAGTAAAAGATACAACTCAACGGTTCACACAACCGGAGTATGGGGTTTACATCCCAAAACATAACTATCTTTGACCAAAAAGACATCTAGCTAACTGGATGGTTGGCTCATATGGCCATACAGAGGGACTTTTAAACAATATGCATTACATGAACTTAGAATACTTGTTTACAATCATTTCAAACTAAGAACACATGACATGACTTCATTAATCACGTAAAATCCCTTCAAATGGATCTAAATGACACCTGGCAAGCAAGAATAGGTTCCATCTTGACATAGATGACTCAACATCTTCCTGTTATAAAGCAAACCTGGGGAAAAAGGGGAAAGAGTAGTGGGATGAGCAACCACACGCTCAGTGAGTGTCCCCTAACCCCCTTAAAACCAAAACCGTTGCAGGCAATAATATCTTTACTAGTCACATATCAAGTATTCATACGTTAATATCATATTAGGCATTCATAAAATCCCTATGGAAACATCACTAACCATAAACTTGACTTTCAGCACTCAAACACATTTTTAGGTCTCTAAATGACCAAACTTCTTTACTAACAGGCAGTCAAACAGTTAAGCAAGCAACAAGGCTAAACACATAACTTTCTTTCTCATAAACATAACTCATAATATCCACTTAATGAACAGTTAGGTAACACTATGGCTATAATAATAAGCTACATGTCACAGATTGTAAACACATAAACATGATGGGTTCTTATTTTCGATCAACGGTGGCATAACAGTAAATCACTTACATAACTTGTGATTCTAAACATAACATTGGATGCATGACTACTCATTTCAAGAAGTCATTACATGATGCATGTGTGAAGAATATGGCCACATAGCACCTTGAAATCACATATATCTGGTCATAATGCTTGTAGAGTCACTTTGAAGTCACATAGTCTTTAAGGTTACATGCTTTGAACTCACGAGTATAAACACTTTCTTTTCATACTCGTATCTTCCGTAGTATCTTATTCATAGGTTATATTTAGAACATGCACCTGTCATGCACAGAAAACTTTCTTTCTTTTTACTGAAAACATTTCATTTTGGCCTCTTGAGGCTCATAAAAACTCTTCTCTTAGCCTCTTGAGGCTGATATATCTTTGAAAGAATCTCTTTCATCTTGGTCTCATAATGACCCTTAAAAACTTTCTTTCTGAAATACTTAAAAAGGTGAAACGCCTACTACTTTTCTCATTTGATAAGAAACTACTCTGGGCAAAAGATCATAAAGTGCTAGTTGGGAAAGATCTACACTCAATCCCCTAAGCTCTTACTCCCGGGATGGCTACTAACTTTTGGACCTTAACCCTCGTCAGGGGCTCTAGGGACTACCCCCTAGGCTATAGGGATTCCCCCGTTGAAGCAGGTTCACTCCCTATCTATTGTCCCTATGCACTTATCTTAGCCATTCAAACTGGTCTTAACGACTAATAAGGTTGCTGCCTCTCACAGCGAAATCCTTTATCGTGCAACTCACGCTTTTGTCAAACTCATTAGGGATTCCCCCGTTCAAGCGAGTTCACTCCCAAAACTGTTTTCATTTAATTAAAATAGGCTAACATGCACTAATAATTATGGCTACTATCATTTCAAAACATGAAATCTTTCTTTGAAAAACTCACCCTTAGGCATGTAATGCAATTTGACCATTTAAGCGCATATATCACATATATCACATTGATAAGGGGTCCATATATATCACATTTAAGCACTTCATATCAATTCAACACAATGAGCCACACAAGGCCTCGCAATCCGCACCATTGTGGTTAATTCACAACCCAGTCTCCCTGCTCACTTGCACCGTACCACAAGACCTCGAACGCTCATAATGTTGTCCTCAAACCATCCAACTACTAGCTCGATTCGTCAATTTATTAATCACAATATATTATCCTATTGGCTTATATAAAAGAGAGTGAGGTTTAGGCTCTTACTTAAGCAACAACACCATTCAGCCACATATAACCACATTTATTTATAATCGACAACACTTTATTTAGTACATCAAACATTGTAACCATATACAACGCATTTCGAAGTAAATTTCCTAAGCATGAACGTACTAAGAAGGGGTTCAAATGAAAGCTAACATATTTCAATACCTTTGAATTTAATTCGATTACATGCATTAGCTAGTTCTAATTAGAATCGAAGCTAAACACGTTTAAACAACATCGAAATTAATTCTTTTTCACATGTTAGCTAATTAACTTGAGCTGAAGCTAAACACGTTCATATAACTTCAAAATTAATCCATTTTCATGCATTAACTCATTACTTGAATCGAAGCTAAACATGTTAAACTTACTTCGTTTTTAATTATTTTTATACATTAGCTAACTTTAATCGAATTCAAGCTAAACACGTTCATATAACTTCGAAATTAATCCCTTTTTAATAAAATTATAACTCTCAAAGTACATCGATAATCATTTAACTCATACAGTTACTAAAAATATGATTTTATAACGTAAAAAGGTAATACAGCTAGCTTAACGGAAAACAAAAACGCGGGTGTTACACTCTTCCCCGCTTAAAAGAATTTCGTCCTCCAAATTCTAAATCTATGTTCGGTCTTTCCTAGAATGCATGCACACAACTAGGGTCTACGCGATAGGTTTTCAAAAGGTTTCATTTTGGAAACACGACTTCTTTTAAATCGAAAGAAAATGGCTTATGGTTTCCAGTCTCCTCCGCGCCAGTCTTCTTCAAGCGTGTACTCACTCTATTTAGGCGCCGAGGGCAAATTGCATCGAAGAGGGGCAAATGAGTTGGCATGGACAACCATATTGAGTTGTTTTGAAAATGAAACATAGATTTTCGATAACCCAGACTGAATTCACCTAGTAAGCAGCAATTCTATGTACATGCAATGCTACGAATTGAAGTTTAAAGGGAGGAAAGTTGGCAGTTGACTCCTTAAGGTCATATGCTAGTAGTCTCATTCTAAAAACACGAATTCAAATCACTAGGGTCGCCTTACTATGAAATGATCAAGTGTGACTAAATATGACATTTTTGAATTATTTATTAGGGATTTACAGGGACTATAACTAAATAAGATTTATGATATGACTCGGTATATCGCAACCCATTACTTATAATTCCAAGCAATGTGATTCACTTAAACATTGAAAGCCTTCAAACGTTTCTCAAAAACACTTTACTGGGGCTCTTGAGGCTCTTGGTACTTGAAAGGAACTTATTCTCTTTTCTGAACTGCTTAGAATGGTAAAAAGCCAAATCTGATTGTGCTGGCTAGGGAGGTCAACACCGCCCTTAAGTGAGATTGTCACTCTTATTCTACGTTATCCCCGGGATATATGTACTTAGCTTTTGGCCAAAACGCATCTCAGTAGATGAACTCAAACTTCAATACTGCCCTATGTGGGGCAACAGCTCACACCAGAATAATTGTATCCTGAGTCCAGTCCCCCTCAAGGTTTTCTTACGCGTCACACATTATAACTTATCTGGGGAACAGCTCACACCAAGATATTTCATATTTTGAGTCTAATTCACAGGAACAACTCACACCAAGATAGCTCATCTCTTGAGTCCAGTTCCTAACTTTTCTTTAGAGGGAAACCGCTCACGCCATCTTTGCGTCCAGTTCCAGGAACAGCTCACACCAACATAACTTGCATCTTGAGTCCAGTTCCTAACTTACTTATCTCAGGGGGAAACAGCTCACGCCCTTCCTGCGTCCATTTTCCGCCCTCTGGTCAACTTCCCAACACATTCTAAGACTTTAAAGACATAATTCATTTCCCTGTTTCAAATGCTTACTTGGCTGAAAACTCGCTTTTTGAACTAAACAACCATAACCTTTTGAAATGCTCATAATTCATTCGTTTTGGGCTTAAACACTGCTTATAGAAGTTATAAGTTTATTAACACATAAATCGACTTCCTTTTAAACTTGAAAGCTTCTTAAAAACGTAATGAGCTTATTAAATCGTAAAACGATTTCGTTTTGAACTTAAAAGCTTCGTATAAGCGCAATACGGCTACTAACTTGCAAAATGGCTTCGTTTTTAACTTAAGATGCTCTTATACACGTAAAACGTTTGCTTGTTTATAAAACGAATTCATTTCTCACTTAAAAGCTTAATATAAACGTAATACATTTATTAACTTGTAAAACGACTTCCTTTTAGACTTAAAGGCTTCTTATAAAGGCAATAAGTTGGTTAATACTTAAAACGATTTCACTTTAAACTTAAAAGTTTCTTATAAACGTAACACGTTTACTAAATCGTAAAACGATTTAGTTTCTAACTTGATTGCTTCGTATAAACGTAATAATTTACTAAATCATAAAATGACTTCATTTTTAAGTAACAAGCTTCGTATAGTATACCAAATCGTAAAACGACTTCATTTCTAACTTGAAAGCTTTGTATAAACGTAATAAGGTTGCTAAATCGTAAAACGACATTGTTTTCAACTTAGAAGCTTCATATAAACGTATTAAGTTTGCTAAATTGTAAAACAACTTCGTTTTTAACTAAAAGGCTTTCATAAACGTAATAAGGTTGTTCGTGACGTGTTTTTGCGTTATAAAAACCTATTTTATTTAACGATACAAGTTAATTTAATTATTTTTCTGCCTATGTGATCGATAATTTTACTAAAGTTATTATTTCTGAAAATCCTTTGATGATTTTTAATAAGCGTTATTAACGATTATGAACGAGTATTAAATAGAGCCTAGACATGCTTGGGTATGAATAATCGATGAATGGTCGGGCTATTGATTATTGAATTTAGAGTCTGGGATGTGAATTAACCTAGCGACACCGATCCCTGAATAGCTTGGACCAAAATTAATGAAAGAGAGTAGGGAGGGGCAAATTAGTAAATTTGCGCGTCCCTCTTTTCTTCCTCACTTGCCTGCGACCCCCCCCCCTATTTCACGACATCTACTCTCTCTCTCTGGTTCATCTTCTTCCTCCCCTGCTCCACCATGCGCACTCCATCAATGCCTCCCAACCCAGAGAATTTCTACCACTTTTAGCTACAAAATTGCCCACCGTTCGACCACCCCTACTAGTTGGCGTAAGTTTGGAGCGAATTTGGGTTGAAATTCGAAACTCCTGGCCCTGCTTATGGAGGGTTTGGGGCGCCAAGTCGAAGCTTGAATACATGTTGAGGTATGGCCCCTCAATTCCACTCTTAGTTGCTTCAATTTTCTATAAATTAGAGTAGAAATCGTTACTTTCATATACCCAATTCAACTTTGATACGATAAATGAAAGTGAGTAAACAAAGGTAAATTTGAGTTTAAAAACGGTCAGTTATTTACATTGAGTTATATATTTAAAGGGAATTTACTTAGCTAACTGACTATAAAACACGTTTAGTATATACTAAATAACTATGTCATATCACAGTATATATGATATAGTATAAGTAAACTTCACAGTACATATGACATTTATAGTTATTTAGTATATATAGTTATGTAGAATGTACTATAATAAGGTAAATATATATAGTATACTAGTATACTATCAAATTATTGGGTATAAATATAGTATACTAGTATATAACTAAATAATATAACTATTTAGTATATATAGTTATATAGTACCTTATTATAGTTATTATATATTTAGTATACTGACTTATTATAACAATATTTACTTATTTAGTTTGAGCATTTTTAGTAACTAAATACAGTATACTTTCACTTGTATTATACTATATCATAAGTGTTATTTATATAAAACACATGAAATTATTTACTTATTCATAGCTAGGGGTATATAGCTATAAATAAGTAAATAAACCTAGTTAGTTAGCTATGAATAAGACTTCATGTTATCGAAAACTTTTATAAATAATTTAAAGTCTTAATGTAAATTAGTATACCATAAGTTACCTTGTATTATATTGAACCTTTGTATATGAAGACTTTAGTATAATTCCCTTTAAATAATTTGAGTTTAAAACATAGGCGTTTTAACATATTTGCATTGAGTACTTATTTATTGCTAAATCGTAAAGTTGTTTCGTACGAAATTTTAACGCGGGTTCACCCACTCTAGGTTTTACTGTTCCCCACCAGAATTCAGCTTCTTTTTCGAATTGATAGGTTGCCAAATGCACCTTAAATCCCTCAGGACACTCCATGATTTCAAATAAGTTCTCCATTCTCCTGAGCCACTCCTCGTATGCCATAGGGTCAGTTCCGCCTTCAAATTCGGGAGGCTTAAGCTTATTAAATTGACATATCATCTCCATGGCAGTTGGCTCTGGTATGAGCTCGCGTCAAGGAGGCATCTATCACACAATTACACAAGGAATCATTTAGTTCTAATTTCAACTACGATGAACTTCCTTGGTTAATGAAATGAGTCATAAATGGCAAGAGTTGTTATGAATAGCCCCAAGTCTAGTTTAGTTCAACCTTCATATAGTCATACGTGTATATCAAATCTTATCCAAAGGAAATACACATGCATGCTTACACAAACTAGTGAGCCTACAACAATAGGTCAGTACCAACTGCACTTGTTTCGTGAACACTGATAGCGTGACTTAGAAGTCACGGAAGATCTTAGCATCCTAGTAGTTCATGATTTAAGGAGAATAACCTGGAATCAACTGAAAGCCTTGATGGACGCTCAATATTACTCTCATGATGTAAGAAGGACTAAGGAATGAGAGTTCTTATGCCTAACGCAAGGAGAAATGAGCGTAACAGAGTATGCGGCAAAGTTCAACGAGTTAAGCCGCTTTGCACCTAACCAAGTAGCCACCGAAGAAATGAGGATGGACCACTTCGAACAAGGATTAAAGGGAGAAATAGAGCAGATAATAGCGGGATATGCCTATGCCAACTTTCAAGAAATGTACCAGAGGGCTGTGAAAGTAGCCCGCATCATAGATGAGACTAAGAATGAAAACGAAGAAAAAGGCCGAGCAAAGAAGGAAATTGGCCCTAAAGAATCCAATTCCCAAGGATGTAAAAACTTCAGAAGGTTTAAATCTAGGATAGAACAGGATAAGAGGAAATAAGTCGTCCAATGGAAACCAAGGATAACCTGTGGCCAGTGTGGACGTCAGCACCCTGGACCATCCAGAAGCTTTACGGCTCATGTTTTGAATGTGGTGATACGGGTCACAAAGCGTCTAATTGCCCAAGGGCCACGTGGAATGATCAGGGTAATATTTAGAGATCGGGAATGAGAATCAACCCAGCGGCACAACAAGGTCGCCCTTCAACTGGTACTTCCCCAGATAAGTTATGATGTGTGACGGGTAAGAAAACCTTGAGGGGGACTGGACTCAGGATATGATTATCCTGGTGTGAGCTGTTGCCCCACAGAGGATTGTATGGAGGTTACAATTACTCTACTAAGACGCGTTTTGGCCAAAAGTTAAGTATGTATACCCCGGGGATAACGTAGAATAAGAGTGACAATCTCACTTAAGGGCGGTGTTGACCTCTCTAGCCAGCACAATAAGATTTGGCTTTTTGCCATTCTAAGCAGTTCAGAAAAGAAAAGAAGTTCCTTTAAAGTAACACGAGCCTCAAGAGGCCAAGTAAAGTGTTTTTGAGAAAAGAAAGAAAGCTTTCAAATGCACGTAATATATGAATGAGTTCTGAATATAGTTTAAATGAATTTCAAGTGTAGTTGGTTACAGCCTAGGAATGCATTGAACGTTTATGTTTTTAATGGTGCATATCTTAAGAAAGAATGTTTCATGCAAAGCTCTTATCACCAATTTGGGTGTCTCATAAGTTTTTAGAAAAGCTGTAAGTTTTAAAGAGGGTTCATGATTTATAATTGTTGGTATTTCTCGAGAGTCACTATGTTTTCAAAAGTGAGTTTGAAAGCCTTTGTATTTAGTCCTGGTTGCATACTTGTTTGTGTGCCTGAATGCCTGCTAGTAGGGAAGTTTGGTCATTGAGGGCCTAGAATTGAGTTGAATGGTTGGAGTGAAGTTTAGTGAGGGTAATCTTTCCTTGGGATCTATGATTGCCTAATATGATGGTAAAGTATGAATGTGTGATATATCGTTTATAACTTATTTATACCATAATAGCCACATATAAGTAAATTGTTTAAATAATTAGTATATAAATGCATTACTTATACTACATTCCTTTAGTATACTAAATAATTATGTATATTTTAATATCGTATACAAATAACCGTTTATTGTTACATAACTATCAAATTATTGTTACATAACTCAATAGTCTGGATAACAATATCATAGGTCCAACTATAAGCAATAAATCGAAATATTTAGTTCATAACACATTTCAAACCTATCTAGCACGTATGATTTACAAGGACTATCTATTACCTTTTTTAGTGCAACCTAGACAGTCATATATAAACGATGCATCGACTCCCAAAGTACGTTTTTGAAAATCCTTCGATGATTTTTCATAAGCATTATTAACGGTTATTATCGAGTACTAAATTGATTAGGTTGTCAACCTTAGAAGTAGTTCGATGTTATTAAATCGAACCTAGATAGAGTTGGGAACGGACTGTTGATGAAGGATTATATTATCGATTTGAGTTTAGAAATCGTGTTGCGAATTCAACTAGCGGTATGGAATATGCATCAGCTTGCGACACAAAAATAAAGTGAGGGAGGGGTATTTCCGTAATTTCAGCGTGACCCCCCTTTTCTTTCCCTGACTGCCTGCGAGCCCCCCCCCCCCCGACAGAACCCTCTCTCTCCTCCATTCTTCTTCTTCCTCCTCTCGTTCTTCACCGTTAACGCATCAAACAAGCTCGAATTCGAGCTGATTTTTCTCACACAAACTTACAAAACTCATCAATTCGGCCCCCCACACGAGCTAGCTTCCGTTTAGTGCGAAACCGGGGTGAAATCGAGCGAACCCACTATGTTTTTTAGTGGGTTTGGAGCACGAATTCGGCATCCCAACACTTGCAAAAGCCACCTATGCAATTCAGTGTTCAGTTCTCTATAATTGAAGGTAAAAATTGTTGTTTTCATACACCCAATTCCCTCTCAAGTTGATAACCGAATTTAGGCTTGTTCTAGGGTTCGAATTTTGGGAATTCCGGTGTGAATCGCGTGCTGCTCATTTGAACACTGGGCAAGGTCGGAAAGTGGAGTCATTTGAGCCCCTAAAGTCGAGCCACAGCAATGAATCGAACCCCTAGCTTGGGTTCAAGGGGAGGGTTCCTTTCCTCCTAAATTATTATTATTTTCAAAGAATTTAGGTAAAGTTAGTTAGTGCATGTCAATTATGATGTTAGAAATCAGTTTGGGTGAAATTCGAGTTAAAGTTGAGAAGTTACGAACATGGTATTGACTTTGGGATTTGATGCTGATTTTTAGTAACCTGGCAGTTTGAAGAAATTCTTAATAAAAAGAATGTTGTCATAGTGCGATTGATTTATTAGTTTATTAGCTAAATTGTGCTTGAAGCCTAAAGATGCTAGTCGAATGATTGAAATGATTATGGAATGAATTGAATAATGTTTAAAGGTCATGGCTAAATCAGTTTGGGTGCGTCGACAATTTATTTGTGGCAGTTGCAACGATGCCTATGATCCATGGTTTGCAAACTGAAAAGTAAATGTCGTTTGAAGTCCCCATTTATATCCGTTTAGTATACGCTTATTTCTAAGTTGAGTATTTAACATGAATGTCATACTTATATACGATCGTTCTATGTATTGTTGGTTTGTTGATGATAATTTTAAACCAAGTTAGTAGTTGGATGGCTTGAGGTGAAACTATTGAGTGGTTCGAGGATCTTGTGGACGGTGTTGTGTGAGGGAGATAGGGTTGTGAATTGCTGCAATCGTGTGGATTGCGAGGCCATGTGTGGCTTAATGAGTTATGATATGAAGTGTATGAATGTGCTATGTGTAAACCCTTTTCCCGCAATGTGCTATGTGATTAGTTCTTGAAATTTTAGACGTCTTTAAAAACAACGGGACATTTGGAAAGCTCATTTATATGCTTGAAAATGCTCTTAAATGCATCAGTTGACTATTTGCGTGTTAGGATGTCTAAAATGGGAAAAAAGTCCTAAATCGTCGAACTATTCGGTTAGTGCCTAGACTGAATAGTCGATAGGTTTAGGGAGTTTAAAAGCAAGGTAAAAGTCAGTTCGAAAATGATTTTAAGACATCAGTTTGTTTATGACCCCTCTTTATGTTTAAAGGAATTTAAACGACTTGAAAAGGGCCATTTCAAGGCTAATTATGGTTTAGCTGATTGTATGCCACTTGCTTTTTAAATTTCTATTAAGTTTCAAGTTAATAGTTAGTAACTCCATCATGTTTAAGAAACGTTCATGTTGAAAGCTTACAAAGAAACCTCGTTATCTTATAAACGAGCCAAATGCTTACAGTTTTTGAATAGTAGCGAGTTTGGGAGCGTTTTAAGTCTTAGTTCATTTATACACCCTTCTTGAGTTTACAAGGGAATTGAAAGGACTTATAAAATAGCAACTGAAGTTTCAATTGCAAATTAAGTTTGAATTAAACGCTAACTAAAATGTTTTGAGTTTTGAACGGGTTAGTTCATGATTAGACAGCCTTATTATGTTTATAAAAAGCCTTTTAGTTAAAAACGAAGTTGTTTTACGATTTAGCAAACTTAATACGTTTATATGAAGCTTCTAAGTTGAAAACAATGTCGTTTTACGATTTAGCAACCTTATCAGTTTATACGAAGCTCTCAAGTTAGAAACAAAGTTGTTTTACGATTTGGTATACTATACGAAGCTTGTTACTTAAAATTGAAGTCGTTTTATGATTTAGTAAATTATTACGTTTATACGAAGCATTCAAGTTAGAAACTAAATCGTTTTACAATTTAGTAAACGTGTTACGTTTATAAGAAACTTTTAAGTTTAAAGTGAAATTGTTTTAAGTATTAACCAACTTATTGCCTTTATAAGAAGCCTTTAAGTCTAAAAGGAAGTGGTTTTACAAGTTAATAAACGTATTACGTTTATATTAAGCTTGTAAGTGAGAAATGAATTTGTTTTTTAAACTAGCAAACGTTTTACGTGTATAAGAGCATCTTAAGTTAAAAACGAAGCCATTTTGCAAGTTAGTAGTCGTATTACGCTTATACAAAGCTTTTAAGCTCAAAACGAAATAGTTTTACGATTTAATAACCTCATTACATTTTTAAGAAGCTTTCAAGTTTCAAAGGAAGTCGATTAATGTGTTAATAAACTTATAACTTCTATAAGCAGTGTTTAAGCCCAAAACGAATGAATTATGAGCATTTCAAAAGGTTATGGTCGTTTAGTTCAAAAAGTGAGTTTTCAGCCAAGTAAGCATTTGAAACAGAGAAATGAATTATGTCTTTAAAGTCTAAGAATGTGCTGGGAAGTTGGCTAGAGGGCGGAAACTGGACACAGAAAGGGCATGAGCTGTTTCCCCCTGAGATAAGTAAGTTAGGAACTGGACTCAAGATACAAGTTATCTTAGTGTGAGCTGTTCCTGGAAACTGGACGCAAAGATGGCGTGAGCTGTTTCCCTCTAAAGAAAAGATAGAAACTGGACTCAAGATATGAGCTATCTTGGTGTGAGCTGTTCCTGGGAACTGAACTCAAAATATGAAATATCTTGTTGTGAGTTGTTCCCCAGATAAGTTATAATGTGTGACGCGTCAGAAAACCTTGAGGGGGACTGAACTCAGGATACGATTATTCTGGTGTGAGTTGTTGCCGCACAGAGGACAGTATCGAAGTTTGAGTTCATCTACTGAGACGCGTTTTGGCCAAAAGTTAAGTACGTATACCCCGGTGATAACGTAGAATAAGAGTGACATTCTAACTTAAGGTCGGTGTTGACCTCCCTAACCAACACAATAAGATTTGGCTTTTTACCATTCTAAGCAGTTCAGAAAAGAAAAGAATTTCCTTTAAAGTAACACGAGCCTCAAGAGGCCAAGTAAAGTGTTTTTGAGAAAAGAAAGAAAGCTTTCAAATGCACGTAATATATGAATGAGTTCTGAGTATAGTTTAAATGAATTTCAAGTGTAGTTGGTTACAGCCTAGCAATGCATTGAACATTTAAGTTTTTATGGTGCATATCTTAAGAAAGAACGTTTCATGTAAAGCTCTTATCACCAATTTGGGTGTCTCATAAGTTTTTACAAAAGTTTTAAGTTTTAAAGAGGGTTACATGATTTTTAATTCTTGGTATTTCTCGAGAGTCACTATGTTTTCAAAAGTGAGTTTGAAAGCCTTTGTATTTAGTCCTGGTTGCATACTTGTTTGTGTGCCTGAATGCCTACTAGTAGGAAAGTTTGGTCATTGAGGGCCTAGAATTGAGTTGAATGGTTGGAGTGAAGTTTAGTGAGGGTAATCTTTCCTTGGGATCTATGATTACCTAATATGATGGTAAAGTATGAATGTGTGATATATGGCTATTATTAGTATTACTGTCTGCAACTGTTTTGGGTTTTAAGGAGTAGGGGAATTCTCACTGAGCGTGTGGCTCCTCACCCCAATACTCTTTCCCCTTTTTCCCCCAGTCTTTTGTTATGGCAGGTGAAAATCAAGCTACCTATGCGAGCTGGAGTCTACCCCTACATGAAAAGGAGTTATGTGTGCCATATAGAAGTAGATTCATGTGTTTAACGATTTAATATAATGTATTCCTAATTTGTAAATGCTGCAAACTAAGTTTTCTAGTTCATATAATACATATTGTTCGTCAATCGCTCTGTATGGCCGTGTGAGCCAACCATCTGAATAGTTAAATGTCTTCTTGATTAAAGTTGGCTGTATTTTAGGATGTAAACCACAGTACTCCGGTTGTGTAGACCGTTGAATTGTATCTTTTACTTTTCATGTGTTAAAGAACTATTATGTTTGGCGTACTCCGAGCGGGTGGCTCGTTTAGTTGTGAACTCCGGCATGTGGCCGCTGAGCTTCTTTTAAATGTTATGCGCTTCCATTGATTTGCAGAGAAATTTTTGTAAGGCTTTTAGCCCGAAAACAGTCAGTTTTTATGGGAAATTCTGTCCGTTTCACCCCAGAAATTAAGTAAGAAGTAAGAAAACGTAACGCTTCTGACCCTAGGGGCTGGGGGTGTTACATTGTTGGTATCAGAGTAAAGGTTCTGCGACCATAGGCCGCGACCTAAGTCTTACATTTCATATACTCGTCTAGGAACACCTAGTGACTGTGTGGCATGTGCCTCTTGTATGTGCAAATGTGAATTCTATGTCAATGTTAGCACGTTTAGCTAGATAGGTGCGGCTTGGATGAGCTCCTTAACCGAGTGAATGAACGAATTGCGCCAATATACACCGAATAGCTTCTATTCTTATAAATGAGATAAGTGTTAGCACAAGCAAAGTTGTTTCACTTGTATGGGTTGGTGATTTTGATCGAAAGTTTGAAGTTCATATGGTACTCTGTCCGTTTCACCCCAGAAATTAAGTAAGAAGTAAGAAAACGTAACGCTTCTGACCCTAGGGGCTGGGGGTGTTACATTGATACCATACGTGTCGAGATCGGTTGCTATAATCAGTAATCCTACTAAGTGATATCTTCCCTCTTTTCTTCTTAATGCCGAATTCCCTCAGTATATTAGAGGCTACCATTGTATGCATGGTTGAAGACTATGTGCTAATGGCAGGAGCTTGTTGAGCATTGCATAAGTGTACCTATTGTTCTCCTTTTTACCGTTATTGACTAAACCATGCATTACTTGTTCTTTTTATTATATATATTGTTATTCGTGGAATGGGGTGACAATGTTTCGGCCCGAACGGACCCTGATATACCTAGAAAGCATAAGGGAGAAAGAACCTGGCAGACTTTGGAATGGTACATAGTGACGACCCCGCGAGTCTGCATGTCTTAAGGATTTATTATGACGCTAAACGATGTTGTCTGAATTCTCTATTGCCTTGCTATGAAATGAAACCCCCTGGTTAAGTAACTCAGTTTGAAATGCTTCGAGTTTGTATGCTAGTGAATGAGAGTCGGATTGCTATGTGACTTGATTGTTCCAATTATCTACGTTTTGTGATTCATGACAAGGCATGACCTCTGACTGTTGCTTGCATTCCATGAGTTCTTTGATTCCACATAACAGCTTAATAACCGCCTACACACATATTGAAGCATGGTAAGGCGACCCTAGAGACTTGAATTCACGTCTCCTTGCCCTTATAACATAGGGGAAGCATGTAGGCCTATAAGCCACATATCCAGGATTGGTCTAGGATCATAACCATTCATTTGTATGAATCTATGCCTTCAGAGACGATCATCCCCAAGTAAGAACCCCAGGGAAAGACTCCCCACTATCGAAATCATCGACTTACGTTCCTGCCTCAACATTTCCTTCTCCAAGTTGTTCTTATCAACATGATTATGCTAGTTCATGTTAGTCGTGATTCCAGATTTTCAGTGCTCTGTTGTAAACCCTGCGTGAAGTCAATGTGAATTCGATCTTTTGTTACCAATATGGCATAATTTGATGTTTCTGCTACCTTAATGTAGTGTGATAACCTTCTCGTAAATGATTTAACCTTAGATCGTCATAAAAGCATAAGGAATGTCAATCATGCATACTCTCATTTTGTAATTGCTTGCCATATGTACCTTAGCCGGTTCCATGTTATGACCAACTCCTAGGTTTTAGAACGCAGAATTACTGATACTATGCCATACTATGCGATGCTATTATGCTTCTCGAAAATCTTTGTCCATTCTTCAAAATAAACTCGATATGGTTTTCCACGCCAACTCAATTGGCCCTCTTCGATACGATTTGCCCTCGGCGCCTAAATAGAGTGAGTAGACGCTTGAAGAGGACTGGCGAGGAGGAGACTGGAAACCAGAAGCGATTTTGTTTCGATTTAAAAGTAGTGTTTCCAAGATGAAACCTTTTGAAAACATATCACGTAGACCCCAGTTGTGTGCATGCATTCTACGAAAGACCGAACTTAGATTTAGAATTTCGAGGGCAAAATTCTTTTAAGGGGGAAAGAGTGTAAGACTCGCGTTTTTGTGTTTTCTGTTAAGCTAACTGTATTACCTTTTTACGTTATAAAATCGTATTTTTAGTAACTGTATGAGTTAAATCATTATCGATGTGATTATGGGACCTAATAATTTTATTAAAAAGGATTATTATTGCTATTATTGATTTCAAAGTTGATTCGTGCTATTTGCGCCTTTACATTACATCGATAGTTTAATTTAGTCGTTATTCGATTAATTTAGTCATTTCCTGAATGCAATTAGGATATCAACCTTAGAATTAGTTTGTGGTTTATTAAATCGAACCTAGATGTATTTGGGATTGAATACTCGACGAAGGATCGTATTATCGATTCGGGATAGGATGTTAGGTTTGAGATACGAATAAGACTAACAATTGACCAAAAAAAAAAAAAAAAAAATTATAAGGGGCCGAAGCCCCTTACCTTTCGCAGAAAAGCCACGAAGGGGGAGGGGTTCTCAAACCCCCAGCCCCGACCACCACCCCACGCAACCAAGAGAGAGAAGAGAGGGTGGAGGGAGGCCGGTCGGCCGGTGACGGCAACGACGACGGCGGCGGCGGCCAGGCGTGGCCTACGAGCAGAGGATGACAGAGAGAGAGAGCGAGACTGAGCGAGTTTGAGAGAGGCTAAGGGTCGACGGTGGGCGTCATTCCGGCGACCACCACAGCAGGTCGAACCCACCACAAATTTGCTAGTAAATTCGTAGCCCCAAGCACCAACCATGAGTTCAAGTCAGTGGGTGAGCGTTTGGGTCGAATTTAGGGTTTGGTTGGCACGAATTGGGCACGATTTGGGCCTGGTCCGAGTGTGGGTGAGCAAGAGTCGGAGCTTTGGAGTTGTTCGCACACCGAAAGTTGACCCAGCAGCCTTGGATTCGATCCCCTAGCATGGAATCGAGGTGGGTGTTTCTCACCTCCTAAGTATTAGCAGTTTCGAAATCGTTTTAACCTTTAAGTTGTGTTGTATGTTAGTTTAGTTAACTAAGGCCTGAAAAGTAGCATTGGAATGAATCATGCATGTTCAGAATCGATTCGAATCAATTTAGGTAAATTATGCATGATATGTTAATTTGAAGAGGTTTATATATGTTTAGCTTCAATTCGGATATGTTTAGTGTTAATTCGAATGCATATAGCCAATTCATGCCTAAGTTTCTAATTGAAAACGAAGTTAGTTTAGCATGTTTAGCTTCCATTCAAGTTAATTAGCGAATATATGAAAGAGAATTAAAATCAAAGTCCTTTTAACGTGTTTAGCTTCCATTCGAGTTAATTAACCAATGCATGCAAATGAACTAATTTCGAAGTTAATGGAATGTGTTTAGCATCGAATCGAGTACATTAGCTAATACATGTTAAAAGAATTAATTTCGAAGTTATATAAACGTGTTTAGCTTCGATTTGAATCAATTTAGGTAATCTATGCTTGAAATGTTAATTCAAAGTGAAATATATATGTTTAGCTTTGATTCGAATCAATGTAGTTAACTCAAGCTGGACGCTTTAATTCGAAGTAAAGTATGCATGTTTAGCTGAGATCCGAACTTAATTAGTTAATCCAAGCTTAAAGTTTTAAGTCGAATCATGCCTGGAAACTAACTTCGAAGTAAACTTTAAATACTTAAAATCGTTATATATATGTTTAGTTAAATCATGATCGTTCAATAATTTTGATATGATAAACGAAAGCGTAGGATCATATTATGCCTAAATGACCAAGTAAGCCTAAATAAATGAATTGCTTTGCGCTTAAATAGAGATTCGAATGTTAAGCTTAAATGGTATAAATAAGCATGCTTAGCAAAATGCTTAAATCGTATTATGTCTAAATGACCATATTAGCCTAAATAGTGAATCGTTTCATGCTTAGTTAGTCTCATCTAACATATTAGACGCCTGTTTCAAGTTTAGTCCGTATGAATGCTTACATGTATACATATATATGTGCTTGGATATGATCGTTGGTTGCAGTGCTCGACTAACTGTTAGTTAATTGATCGGTAAAGTTCAACATTGGTAAGTTTATGTATTCCCTTTCAGTATATCATCATGATTAGGATGCTAGATTCTGAAATTGAAACCGAGATGGTAGTTGGATGGTTTGAGGAAGAACTATGAGTGGTTCGAGGTTTTGTGGTACGGAGCTTGTGAGGAGGGAGTCCGGGTTGTGAATTGACCGCAATCGTGCGGATTGCAAGGCCATGTGTGGCTCATTATGTTGAATTGATTATGAAGTGCTTCAATGTGATACATCTGGACCCCCTTACCAATGTGATATATGTGATATATGTGCTTAAATGCTCAAATTGCATTATGTGCATAAGGGTGAGTTTTTCAAAGAAAGATTTCATGTTTTGAAATGATAGTAGCCATAACTATTAATGCATGATGGCCTATTTTAATTAAATGAAAATAGTTTTGGGAGTGAACTCGCTTGAACGAGGGAATCCCTAAAGAGTTTTACAAAAGCGTGAGCTGCACGATAAAGGATTTCGCTGTGAGAGGCAGCAAACTTATTAGTCGTTAAGACCAGTTTAAATGGCTAAGATAAGTGCATAGGGACAATAGATAGGGAGTGAACATGCTTGAACGGGGCAATCCCTATAGCTTAGGGAGTAGTCCTTAGAGACTCTGACGAGGGTTAAGGTCCAAAAGTTAGTTGCCATCCCGGGAGTAAGAGCTTAGGGGATTGAGTGTAGATCTCTCCCAACCAGCACTTTATGATCTTATGCCCAGAGTAGTTTCTTATCAAATGAGAAAAGCAGTAGGCGTTTCGCCTTTTTAACTATTTCAGAAAGAAAGTTTTTAAGGGTCATTATGAGACCAAGATGAAAGAGATTCTTTCAAAAGATATATGAGCCTCAAGAGGCTAAGAGAAGAGTTTTTATGAGCCTCAAAAGGCTAAATGAAGTGTTTTCAAAGAAAAGAAAGAAAGTTTACTGTGCATGACTTGTGCATATCATATGAATAACATCTAAGTAATGTATCAAAAGTGTTATGTGCATGTTCTAAGTATAACTTGTGAATGAGATGCTAAGTAAGATACATTTACGAAAAAGAAAGCCTTATGAGCATATTTCATGCATACCCTATGAATGAGATTTGATTGAGACTTGAAATGTATATGTCTTATGCACCTTATATGAATGAAATGTCTAGAAAAGTATGATTATAAAAAGAGATAACCTTATGTGCACATCATGCGAATAGGGTTTCATGCATAGTTGGAATAGAACGCTAAGAAATT
>JACYFF010031957.1:68975949-68990962 GCA_017589665.1 Selenicereus undatus
GTGTGTGTGTGTGTGTGTGTGTGTGTGTATATATATATATATGTATATATATATGTAAATATATATATATATATATATACATATATGTATATATTTATACACACACACACGCGCGCGCGCGCGCGTAGAGATATATATATGTGTGTGTGTGTGTGTGTTTGTGTGTGTGTGTGTATATATATATATATTTATATATATATGTGTGTGTATATATATATGTGTGTGTGTGTATACATATATATATGTATATGCATATATATATATATATATTTATATAATGTTCAGCCTGAAAATATGCTATTTTTATACCCTTTATTATCTAATATTTGCTCAAGATAAATTATTAATTTATGATTTTAATATTAGTTTTATTTATTTTGTAGGAATTTGACACATTTGAAGAATAAATGAATTGCTTGAAGAAAAAGGGAGAAAATGAATTGGATTGGGTCGTAGCAAGTAATTGATTGAGAAAGAAGAATAAAGCAAGTTCGGCCCAGTCAGTAGCCCATTTATACCGAAGCCCAACTCCTCCTCCTCCCTCTCTTAATTTCTCCTCCTCTTAGACCCAATAACCAGACCAGGCCAACTCCTTTCCCGGCCCAACACTTGCTTTCTTTCCCCTCTCCTCTTTCTCTCACGATTGGGTTTTCCTTCTCCCTGGCCCAGCTCGACCCAATAACCAGTCCCGAGCCCAAGCTCCCTCTTCCTTTCCCTGTCCCCTTCTTCTTTTCTTTTCTTCTTTTCCCCTTCTTTGGGCTTGTTTCCCAACAGCAGCCGTGGCCCATCTGCTCATTTCTTCCTCTTTCCTTGCACCGGCCCAATGTTGATTACTCCTTCTCTCCCTTTCATTTATCTGAGCACGTGCACGGCACGTGATGCCCAGCTCCCCTCCCCTTCCTTCTCTTTCTTCTTCCTCAGTCCTACGATAGTCCCAGCAGAAGAACAGAGCGCCATGACTAGCGCTCTTCATTTTCCCCATTCTCATCCGTTACTCTCTCTCTCTCTCTCTCCAGAACATTTAATCAATCATCATCATTGTCATTCATTCATCAGCTATAGAGTTGATTGAGGGAAAATGAAGAGGGGGCAACGAACAGCCTCTTAAAGCAGTTATAATGGAGCTCGAGGAACAGAGTAGAGGGGGCGAGAGAGAGAGTTTTCGGTTTTGTTTAGGCTTCAGTTAGATTCACGTTCAAGTTTTAATGCATCTGAGTTCGAATTTGGGGGTTTAATTTGCTTTCTTGTTTTCGACTTCGATTTTTAGATTCATATTTTAGCCTTCGAATTCATGTTATTTGGTTTGAATTTATCAACTCCGACTTGAATTTACAAGGGTTGTGTGAAATTTCAAGGGTTGGATTCGATTTGAGGGTGGTTGACATGCCGGAATCGAGGTCTTGCTTTGCTTTGCTTCTTCACCTTGGTGTGCGTCGATGGAAATGGCTATTGGCATAAAAAAAATTAATTGCATCCAGGTGTTGGTGACTCAAACTTGTTACAGTTTAGTTCTTTTCATTTTGTAAAATGCCGCTTAGAATTTCAAGATTTGATTTTGTTTAATTTGGTCTATTAATATGTAGAATTACTCACCCCTTGAGTTAGAAAATTAGCCTCTCGTTTTGAACTTGATTAGAATCTAATTTCACAACTCATCCCTGAGGATCGACATCCGTAAATTACTACAACGAAAACCGTATACTTGCGGGAAATTCACAACAAGTTTTTGGTGCCGTTGCCGGGGATTGGCGTTGTGAAATTTGGTTTCATCGATTCGTAGTCAATTGAGTCGTTTTCGTTTTTAGTTTTAGCTGAGTCGTAATTTTTGTTTTAATAGTTTAGTTTAGTTTTATTTTTGAATTTTGTTTATATTTTGATTTCGATTTTTGTTTTTGTTAAGAATAGTTTAATTACAAATTTTGATGCTGTTTATTGCTGAAAAAAAAACAGTACTAATCAGTTTGGTTTATGTGCAATGAAAAAAAAATTCAAGGTTGAACTGATCCGGAAATATTTACAGTGCAGATTTTTCACCAATTGCCGCATTCTGTTTGAATTTTCTGGATCTGTTCTGCTGTGATTTCTGCTGTGCTAATATTTTTCCTAGATTCAGAATTATTTTTAGAGTGTGTGTGAATTTTTCTGGAATGTTTGGGACTGTTTAGATTTTTCTGTGAGTTTTAGAATTAATACTCTGTTTGCATTTTTCTGCATTATTTAGGGACAGAAAAAATTTGGGAAAAATTATATTTATGTCCTTTGTAATTGTGTGGACTTTTCTGTATATGTAGTTCTGATTTTAGGAGTTTCATTTTCTGTTTTAATTTTATTCTTAGAATTAGGGTGTTTAGGTGTATTTTTATTTCTTATTTTCTTTTGATTTCTTTGTGTTTGTGTTTTTGTTTTCAATTTTGTTCATTTTCTGTTTTAATAGTGTTTTTAGTTTTATTATTTATTTTTTTGTTTTGTGATTGAAAAGAAAAGAAAAAAATATAGAAAAAGAAAATTAAAAAAACCAAAACAGAACTTTGGGGTGAGGGTGTTGGATTTATATGACTGGTTGGGTTAGAAATCCTAAAAATCATAGACTTTTTAGGAGTGAACCCGACCCTGACTTAGAACCCGAACCAGAACCCAAGCTTGAAGAAATGGCACAAGAAAGACCTTTGAGTGATATCTTTTATCCCTCTAGGACTGCTTTGCCATCTTGCTTCACTATACCTGACGTTGGACCCAATGTGACCTTCGAATTAAAACCTCACTATACTCAGATGCTCCCTAAATTCACTGGCTTAGAGGACGCTTATTTGTTTTTGAGGGAATTCGAAGAAGTTTGTTCTATGATGCATTTTCCTAATACTCCCATTGATGTTGTGCGCATGAAATTAATTCCTGTTGCTTTAAAAGATTCTGCTAAATGTTGGATGTATGGCTTGGCTGCTAATTCTGTAACTTCTTGGAATGATTTTGTAAAATTATTCTTAAGAAAATATTTTTCTAATGCCAAGACTGTTAAGCTAAGGAATGAAATCAATCAATTTGTGCAACTAGATAGGGAATCATTTTGGAAATATTTTGATAGGTTCAAGAATTTGTTGACTCAATGTCCCCATCATGGTTTAGACCAAGCACGTTTGTGCCAAATTGTTTATGAAGGACTGGACCAACAGACTAGGACCATGGTAGAATCTATTTGTCAGGGTGGCTTTCTTTCTAAGAGCGCCACAGATGCTTGGGAATTTTTAGAGGACTTAGCTGAGAAAACTATGCAGTGGGAAACCGCTCGGGATGACAGCTTAAGTTCTAGGATTGCTAGGGGTGGGTTACATTCTGTCTCTGATGTGAGTCACTTAGAGTCTAAGATTGCTACTCTAGAAAACATGTTGAAAGGATTGACTCCACAAATGACTCAGACTTCTTCAGTGTCTTGTTCTCATTGTCAGGCCTTAGATCATTCATTGAGTACTTATCCCTACTTTGCTCACCAGTTAGCAACTTGGCAAGAGCAAGCGAATATGGCTTTCCAGAGACCTAAGAATGACCCTTTCTCTCCTTTTTACAATCCAGGGTGGAGAAATCACCCTAACTTCTCTTGGAGTAATGGAGCAAATGCTGCGGTTCCTAACTCCCAGCCTATCTCTCACCCTTCTAGTTCCTTTCAGAGACCTGTTTTTCAAGGTGTACCTAATGCACCTAGACCTCCACCTCCAATGGCTCAAGTTCAACCTCCTCCTGGTTACAGTGATATTGATAAAATGGAGAGGAGAATTAATAATAATGTGGAGAGAATGATTAATGCTAACATGAAAAGAATGATGAGAATGATGACTGAACAGTTTTCCCAGTTAGCATCATCTTCTAGGGACCCAGGTACTTTTCCAAGTCACCCTGAGTTGAACCCTAAGGGTCACGCATCTTCTTCTTCTGGTAACCCTAATGAGCCTGTCAGGAAAGTGAATGCAGTGATATCTCTCCGTTCTGGTCGAGAGATTGACAAACAGGTTAGAAGTCCTAATGAGCCCTACAAGTATCCTCACCAATTCTTCGAGAGATCTTCTTCATCTTCTTCACCTCCAGAGACTGGATCATCCAGTAATTCAGGGGATGCTACTGATGGTGTCCCCAATGATTCTTACTCTTACCCTCTTATTAAGTCACTGTCTGAGGAAAAGGAGCTTAAAAAGAAAGACTCATCTGAGTCGGTTGACCCTTCTCCTTCTAAGGGTCCTTGTTCTTCTTCTTCTTCTTCTTCTTCTTCTCCTTTCGAGAGAGTCCATATGCCGTTGCCTCCTTTTCCCCATAGGCTTAAAAAGAAAGAGCAAGCTTATGTTGAGAAGATAAGAGAGACCTTCTCTCAACTCAAGATCAACATTCCTTTGCTCGATGCTATTCAGCAGATGCCTCCATATGCTAGGTTTTTAAAGGATCTGTGCACAACCAAGAGAGCTACCAATGTCCCTAGGAAGGCTTTCTTAGCCTCTGGTGCTATTTCTATTTTATCTCATCAGATCCCAGTGAAGTATAAGGACCCCGGTTGCCCTACTATTTCTGTAGTTATAGGGGACCAGCTCATTCATAGAGCCTTGCTTGATTTAGCGGCCAGTGTCAACTTGATTCCCTTCACTGACTATGAGAGGCTAGGGTTAGGTGAGCTAAAACCTACCAAGATGGTTCTTCAATTAGCTGACAGGTCGACCAGATTGCCTAGGGGGATAGTTGAGGATGTACTGATTCGAGTGGGTGAATTCATTTACCCTGTGGACTTTGTTGTGATTGAGACCGAGACGGTGTCTAACTTAGCTAGTCAAGTCCCTGTGATTCTAGGGCGTCCTTTCTTGGCCACTGCCAATGCCCTCATTAATTGCAGGAACGGTATCATGAGACTGTCTTTTGGTTACATGACCATAGAGCTTAATATTTTTAATCTGCAAAGACCGCCTTCTGGTTTTGATGATATGGAGTTCTCTACTCTTCACTGGGTAGAGGATTCTATTCTTGATGATGCTTGTGATGATGTGTTTGTTGTTGAGTATGAGTCCTTTGTTTTTTAACGACGAGCCCGAGTATGATGCTTTTGAGTTTGATGACTTGTGCTCTACTGCTGATTGTTTGCTCACTGCTGCTTCTGAATCTGCTTCTGAAACTATTTCCCCTCCTGCTCTTGAATTAAAACCCCTTCCTGATTCTCTTAAGTATGCATTTCTAGGCCCCAATGAATCTTTGCATGCCATTATTGCTTCTGACCTAGACGGGGACCAAGAGACCAAGTTGATTGCCCTACTTAGAGAGAACAAGGAAGCTTTGGGGTGGACCTTAGGAGATATTAAGGGCATTAGTCCTAACTACTTCCTGAGGTGTAGGGTTCAAACGCCTTTGACGGTCACGGTAGGGCTTAGCATTGTCCTGTAGATGAATCATATGTTGCACAATGGGAGTCAGATGACCCTTCTCCTTCTAAGGGTCCTTCTTCTTCTTCTTCTTCTTCTCCTCCTTCCAAGAGAGTCCATATGCCTTTGCCTCCTTGTCCCCATAGGCTTAAGAAGAAAGACCAAGCTCATGCTGAGAAGATGAGAGAGACCTTCTCTCAAGTCAAGATCAAAATTCCTTTGCTCGATGCTATTCAGCAGATGCCTCCATATGCTAGGTTTTTAAAGGATCTGTGCACAACCAAGAGAGCTACCAATGTCCCTAGGAAGGCTTTCTTAGCCTCTGGTGCTAGTTCTATTTTATCTCATCAGATCCCAGTGAAGTATAAGGACCCCGATTGCCCCACTATTTCTATAGTTATAGGGGACCAACTCATTCATAGAGCCTTGCTTGATTTAGGGGCCAGTGCCAACTTGATTCCCTTCACTGACTATGAGAGGCTAGGGTTAGGTGAGCTAAAACCTACCAAGATGGTCCTTTAATTAGCTGACAGGTCCACCAGATTGCCTAGGGGGATAGTTGAGGATGTACTGAATCGAGTTGGTGAATTCATTTACCCTGTGGACTTTGTTGTGATTGAGACCGAGAGGGTGTCTAACTTAGCTAGTCAAGTCCCTGTGATTTTAGGGCGTCCTTTCTTGGCCACTGCCAATGCCCTCATTAATTGTAGGAATGACATGATGAGACTATCTTTTGGTAACATGACCATGGAGCTTAATATTTTTAATCTGCAAAGACAGCCTTCTGGTTCTGATGATATGGCGTTCTCTACTCTTCACTGGGTAGAGGATTCTATTCTTGATGATGCTTGTGATGATGTGTTTGCTGTTGAGTATGAGTCCTTTCTTGTTAATGATGAGCCCGAGTATGATGCTTTTGAGTTTGATGACTTGTGCTCTACTGCTGATTGTTTGCTCACTGCTGCTTCTGAATCTGCTTCTGAAACTGTTTCCCCTCCTGCTCTTGAATTGAAACCCCTTCCTGATTCTCTTAAGTATGCATTTCTAGCCCCAATTAATCTTTGCATGTCATTATTGCTTCAGACCTAGACGGGGACCAAGAGACCAAGTTGATTGCCCTACTTAGAGAGAATAAGGAAGCTTTGGGTTGGACCTTAGGGGATATTAAGGGCATTAGTCCTTCCATTGTGCAACATAGGATTCATCTAGAGGACAATGCTAAGCCCTACCGTGACCGTCAAAGGCGTTTCAACCCTAATCTTCAGGAAGTAGTTAGGAAAGAAGTGCTGAAGTGGTTATACCATGGGATTATCTATCCTATTTCTGATAATGAGTGGGTTAGCCGTGTTCAAGTTGTTCCTAAGAAGACCGGGATCACCGTTATTAGGAATGACAGGAATGAGTTAGTCCCTACTCAATTGCAATCTGGGTGGCGTGTTTGCATAGATTATAGAAAATTGAATGCTGCCACTAGGAAAAACCACTTTCCCCTTCCTTTCTTGGACCAGATGTTAGAGAGGTTGGCTGGACATTCCTTCTATTTCTTTTTAGATGGATACTCTGGCTATACCCAGATCTCTATTGCTCCTGAGGATCAGGAGAAGACTACTTTCACCTGTCCTTTCGGAACTTATGCCTTTAGACGTATGCCTTTTGGACTGTGCAATGCCCCTGCTACTTTTCAGCGTTGCATGATTTCCATTTTCTCAGACCTAGTTCAGCTTTACATGGAAATTTTCATGGATGACTTTTCTGTGTTTCGGTCTTCCTTTGATATCTGTTTGTCTAATCTAAGAAAAGTGTTGGAAAGATGTATGGAGAAAAATTTGACTCTGAATTGGGAAAAATGGCATTTTATGGTTAGGAAGGGAATAGTCTTAGGCCATGTTATTTCCAAAGATGGAATTGAGGTTGATAAGGCTAAGACTGATTTGATTGTTAATCTTCCCCCTCCCACCTGTGTGAAAGAAGTGAGGTCTTTTCTTAGACATGCTGGCTTCTATCGTCGATTCATTAAAGACTTTAGTAAGATTGCAAAGCCCTTGTCAACCTTGTTAGCTAAAGATGTGCCTTTTCACTTTTCTGATGAATGTCTTGAGGGTTTTTGTAAGACCCGCTTTCGTTATCTTTATGTTAAGTTGCCTTTGTTACCTTTTTACGTTGAAAATCGTAATTTTAGTAACTATATGAGTTAGTTGATTATCGATGTGCTTTTGAAAACTATAATTTTATAAAAAGGGATTTTTATCGCTATTAGTGATTTCAAAGTCAATTCGTGCTATTTATGCCTTTAAATTATATCGATAGTTTACTTTAGTCGTTATTCGATTCACTTAGTCGTTTCTCGAGTACGATTAAGTTTTCAACCTTAGAATTAGTTTCGGGATTCATTAAAATCGAACCTTTACGTTCCTAATCGATGAGTGATTGCAGTTTAGGATAAGGGGTACAAGATTGAGCTAGCAACTTTAGTTGAATGAGCAAGCATTACAAAAAAAAAAGGTATCAAAGGGGGGGTGCTGAAGCCCCTTGTTTCTGGGCAAGCCACGACAGGGGGGGAAACTCTGCTTCCCCAGCACCTTGACCCCCCCCACGCGAACCACACTGGAGAGAGAGAGAGGGGCTATGCGATGGAGGGAGAGAGAGGGAGCACCGGCCGGCGCTGGCGCCGGTGCCGCGGGGCGCAGCCGGCCATGACCGTGGGCCGGCGAAGAGAGAGAGAGGGGGGTCGGGTGAGAGTTAGAACGAGGGGCTCGGTCCGAAGGCTAGGGTTTTGAGGCCCTCAACCCCACGCCGCCACCACCGTCACCGTCGATGAGTGAGCCCAGGCACCGGCGACCCCCTCTGCACGGTGGTTGAGTGAAAATCGGCCACGGTTTGGCCAAATTCTACTTGGGTAGAGCCGATGCTCGAACAAAATTCACAAGCATGGTGAGTTTCGAGCCTTTATCCTTCTTTAAACTGAATCTCTATCCCAAACCCTCACCAATTGTGTGAA
This sequence comes from Selenicereus undatus, assembly GCA_017589665.1. NCBI lineage: Eukaryota > Viridiplantae > Streptophyta > Magnoliopsida > Caryophyllales > Cactaceae > Selenicereus > Selenicereus undatus. Next base: position 68,984,335 of record JACYFF010031957.1, read on the forward strand.
AATTGGACAAAAATCGTGAGTTAGGGTTTTGGGTTTGGGCTAGGTCGAGTCAGATGCGAAGAGTGGAGGAGGACCTGGCTGTTGATGTCGATTTGGGCCTCAGTTCAAGCTAAATTGCGTGTCTCTAGCATGGAATCGAGGTGGGTGTTCCTTGCCCCCTAAATTAGTATTAATTTCGAAAACGTTTTCAGCAGAATGATGTTGCATGTCAAGTTAGGGTTTGTTAGATTCGTTAGAAATGTCAAGAAATGGGTTGTGCATGCTTAGATTCGAGCTATTCAGTTAGTTTAAGCTTAAATTTGTAAATCGATACATGTTAATTTAGTTAGTCGATGCCTGAGATGTTGTTTCGAAGTTAATTTAACGTGTTTAGCATCGATTCAAGTTAATTAGTTGATGCATGAAAAAGAATTAAAAACGAAGTTGTTTTGATATGTTTAGCCTTGATTCGAGTAATTAGCGATTCTTGAAAATGGATTAATTTTTAAAGTTATAAAGGCGTAGTTAGCTTGAATACGACTCAAGTAAGCTAAGGTTTTAAGAGAATCGAAAACGAAGTTGATTTGATATATTTAGCGTTGATTCGAGTAATTGGCGATTCCTGAAAATGGACTACTTTTGAAGTTATAAAGGCATAGTTGGTTTAAATATGACTAAAGTGTGCTAAGGCCTAAAAAGGAATCGAAAACGAAGTTGTTTTGATATGCTTAGCCCTGATTCGAATAATTAGCGATTTATGAATAAGATAACAAGGTTAACAAAATTAGTCGTATTCGAAATAACCTAAGAATGTTTTAATCGATACATGGTTAGCTGAATAGTTATGCTTGAAAATGACATGTTTAGTTAATTTGTTATGTTCTAAAAACGGCATGTTGGTTATGGTAATGACATGTTTAGTTGACTTAATACGCCTTGAAAATGGCATGTTTAGTAGGCTAGTTAAGCGTTATTTCAAGTTAAGGCAATATGGATGTATATGTATATGTGGCTGAAAGGTGCTGTTTGCACAGGTAAGAGCCTAATCCTCCTCCTTTTTAATAAGTCCTTGTGATAACATGTTATGGAAAATAAATTGATGAAATGAGCTAGTAGTCGGTTGGTTCGAGGATAACATCATGAGCGTTTGAGGTCTTGTGTGTATGGTGAAAATGAGGAGGGAGACTGGGTTATGAATTACCGCAATCATGTGGATTGCGAGGCCATGTGTGGCTTATTGTGTTGAACTGATGTGATTGATATGAAGTGCTTAAATGTGATATATGTGATGTATGTGCTTAAATGCTTAAATTGCTTTATATGCATAAGAGTGAGTTTTTTTCAAAGAAAGATTTCATGTTTTGAAATGATAGTAGCCATAACTATTAATGCATGATGGCCTATTTTAATTAAATGAAAACAGTTTTGGGAGTGAACTCGCTTGAACGGGGGAATCCCTAAAGAGTTTTATAAAGGTGTGAGTTATACGTTGAATGATTTTACGATTTGAAACGCAAAGTTATAGCCGTTATGGCCGATACGCTTTAAGTGGCTAAGATAATGTGCTGCGGACAATATGATATGATATGAACGATGTTAACCTAGGGGATAAGTCCGGATAAACCCTAAAGGCCCTGACGAGGGCTGATGTAATGGTCCGATATGTTATATGTAGCCATCCCAGGAGTAAGAGCTTAAGCGTGAGCGTTAGGTCTCACTATGGGGTTGAGAATAGTTCTCACCCGATCAGCACCCTGTAATGATCTTATGCCAAAAGTATTTTCCTACCAAGATAAGAAAAGCAATTGGCCTATGCCATTTTATATGTTTTAAGGTTTTAAGGAAAAAGAATGTTTTACGGGCCCAAAGAGGCCAGTTGAATGAAATGTGAAAATTTTATAAGGGTCAATATGCGACCGATATGAAAGAATATGAGACGCAAGGGGCTAAGAGAAGGGTTTTTATGGGCCTCAAGAGGCTAAATGAAATGTTTTCAAAGAAAGGAAAGAAAGTTTTCTTTGTATGTTCTATGCTTTTCTTATAAATGATAATGAAATGCTAAGTAATATGCAATTACGAAAAAGAAGGCCTTATGAACATGTTTTATGCATAACCTATGAATGAGACTTGGCATCTGTGTATGTCTTAAGCATATCATATGAATACGAAATGAAATCTCTTTTAAAAAGGGCAATAGCCTCAGGAGGATAAGGAAATGTTTTCAATAAAAGAAAAGAACGTACTGAATGAATGCTTTATGACGTGATTCCTAAGCATGTTGAAAGTGAAGTTATGTTTAGTAATGTCTTCATAGGAATTTTATGAATGCCTGATATGATATTAAAGTATGAATACGTGATATGTGACTAGTAAAGATATTATTTGCCTGCAACGGTTTTGCTTTTAAGGGGGTTGGGGGACACTCACTGAGCGTGTGGTTGCTCATCCCACTACTCTTTCCCCTTTTCCCCCAGGTTTTCTTTATGACAGGAAGGAGTGGAGTCAGCTGGAATTGATTATTGCTTGCAAGATGTCATTTGTGCCAACTTATGTGTTTAATGAAGTCATGTAAAGTATTTTTAGTTTGTAAACGCTTGTAAACAGTAATCGAGGTTTATGTAACGCATTTTGGTTATGAGTTGCTCTGTATGGCTATATGAGCCAACCATCCAGTCAGTTAGATGTCTTTTGATTGAAGTTGGTTATGTTTGGGATGTAAACCCCATATTCCGGTTGTGTGAACCGTTGAGTTGTATCTCTTACTGTTTCTGTATTAACGAACTATTCTGTTTGGTATACTCCGAGCGGGTGGCTCGTCGAGTTATGAACTCCGGCGTGTGGCCGTTGAGTTAGGTTTTAAATGTTTACGCTTCCGTTGATTTACAAGGACTTTTGTAAGGCGTTTAGCCTGGGAACGTTCAGTTTTCAGGGGAAATGCTGTCCGTTTCGTCCCAAAATTTAAGTAAGAAGTTAGGAAAACGTAACGCTATCGGCCCTAGGGGCTGGGGGTGTTACACTTTTGCTAAGCTTAAGAAGGCCTTAACTTCTGCTCCTGTTCTTCATCCTCCCATTTGGGGAGAATCATTTGAATTGATGTGTGATGCTTCTGATTATGCTGTTGGGGTAGTTTTAGGGCAACGTGTTGATAAGAAACCCCATGTGATTTACTATGCTAGTCACACTTTGAATGATGCCCAATTGAATTATATTGTGACTGAGAAAGCATTTTTTGCTGTGATTTTTGGGTTTGAGAAGTTTAGACCTTATCTGATTGGGTCTCATGTGATTGTCTATACTGATCACTCTGCTCTCAAGCATCTTCTTTCTAAGAAGGATGCTATGCCTAGACTTGTTAGATGGATATTGTTGTTGCAAGAGTTTGACTGTGAGATTAGATATAAGAAAGGTTCTGAAAACCTTGTAGCTAATCATTTGTCTAGGATTCTTTATGATAGAGAGCGTGAGTCCACTGTTTCTGAGTGCTTCCCTTATGAGCAATTGTATGTTATTCACTCTAATCCTTAGTATGCTGATATTGTGAACTATCTAGTTGCTGGTAGGATCCCTGAGACTTGGACCAAGAATGATAGGGATAGGTTTTTCCACCTTGTGAAGTTCTTTGTTTGGGATGACCCTTATTTGTTTAAGTATTGCTTCGACCAATTGTTTAGGAGGTGTATTCCCGACCATGAGGTGAGAAGTGTCCTTTCTTTCTGTCATGATCAAGCATGTGGGGGGCATTTTAGTGTTAGGAAGACTGCAGCCAAAGTTCTTCAATGTGGTTTCTACTGGCCTACTCTATTTAGGGATGCTTTTGAGTACTGTAAGAGTTGCCCTAGGTGCCAGCAGTTGGGCAGGATAAGCAGGCGGGATATGATGCCATTGAACCCCATCATACTGGTGGAGATTTTTGATGTGTGGGGTATAGACTTTATGGGACCATTTCCATCATCTTTTGGGAATGAGTATATTCTGTTAGCTGTGGACTATGTGTCTAAATGGGTTGAAGCCATCCCTTCTAGGACTAATGATGCTAAAGTTGTTGTGAAGTTCTTGAGGGAGAACATCTTTGCTAGATTTGGCATGCCCCATGCTATTATTAGTGATCAGGGCACCCATTTCAATAATAGGACCTTTGATGCCTTACTGAAGAGGTATTCAATTGTCCATAGGCTTGCTACCCCTTATCATCCCCAAGCCAGTGGTCAGGTTGAGGTGTCTAATCGACAGATTAAGCAAATTCTTGAGAAGACAGTGAGTCGGAATAGAAAGGATTGGGCTGACAAACTCGTAGATGCTCTTCGGGCCTATAGGACAACTTTCAAAACTCCCTTGGGTATGTCACCTTATAGGGTTGTTTATGGTAAGCCTTGTCATCTTCCTGTGGAAATAGAGCATAGAGCTTGGTGGGCCATTAAGAAATTGAACTTTGACTTGACTGAGGCTGGTGAGGTGCGTAGACTGCAACTGAATGAGCTCGATGAGATTAGAGCCGAGGCTTATGAGAGTGCTCGTTCTTATAAAGAAAGGGCTAAGTTGTTTCACGATAGGCATATCCTTCGGAGAGAGTTTGCCCCAGGCATGAAAGTGCTCTTGTATGACTCTAGGCTCCATTTGTTTCCAGGGAAGTTAATGTCCCGATGGACTGGTCCTTACATTGTCTCATGTATTTTTCCCTACGGTGCAGTCGAGATTCAGGACTCTAACAATGGTGCTACTTTTAAGGTAAATGGCCACAGATTGAAGCAATTTATGGAGTTGCCTAGCAAGGAAGATGTGGAGTGTCTGATACTTCGCGAGCCGAGTCCTGCTCACTGATGTGTTGAGATGATAGCTTGGGTGTACTTAGCACCCGACCTGGTTTGCTAAACACTTCTTTTCATCCCTTCTCTCTTTTTCTTTTTTTTTCTTTTTCCCTTTTCTTTTCTTCTGTATAGTTGGTTCTTTTTGTCTTTCTTTCGTATATATGTTGACTATTTGGTTTTGAGTCGTGTCTTTATGAGTTTTGTTTTCTTTTTCAGTTTTATTTTGTGGTTTTATGTTTACTTCCAGTCCCAATGAGGACATTGTGAGATTTCGGTGTGGGGGTGGGGAAACTTTGTCCAAAAAAAAAACACAAAAACCAAAAACCAAAAAAAAAACCAAAAAAAAAGAAAGAAAAATTCAAAAAGATTTTTGTTTTGTTTTTGGGGAAGCTTAGTACTATTCTGATCAACTTAAATTCCCTGTACTTTGATTATTAGCCTGTATATACGCATGATGTGCATGTTAGGTCATTGTCCTTGGCGTGGCATTTTTGACTCTAATTCTAACCCATTTGTTCATTATCACTGTGTGATCCAATCTCTATTTAATTCATCCTCATTGTCTTAAGGTTTTAGTTTTCCATTATAAACTCTCCCATTTGTTTGATTCGAAAAAAAAAGATGCAAAATTTGAAAAAAAAAAGGCAAAAGAAAATGAAATAAAATTTGGAATGACCAGCAACCCTTTGAGGCATGCGCTATTGGGTGTTACCCTTTGAGGCAATATTGCCACTGGGAAAGCTTGCTCCCAATGTTAATGAGTCAATCATGTAATTTGTGTTAATCAAGTGGGATTGAGTTTGATTTTGGAAACCTAAGCCTTAGGATGAAGAGACACATGCACACGAGCATAAGGAAAGATTCAAAGCTTTAGTGTACAAGTGGGATGAAAAGTTAGTGCTTCAATGTCATTCATGGGGTAGAGAGCTTTGATGTGTACAATATGTTTATATGCAAGCTAACATCTTTGCTACATGGTTGATTTGGCTTATTAGAATCAATGCATATCTGTTCTCAGTTTTGTACATATTAATTTTTGAAAACAAGACCAAAACAAAAAAAAGATTTTCAAGTTTCTGTTTGCCTTTATAGATTTTGTGGGTATATCTTCTGCAAACCCTCAAGAGACCTTCCTCGTCCACTAGGGGTGACCTAGTGGTTTCAAGGGCTTGTTGCATATGCTAAATGCAACCGTGATTCCTACGAAAGTGAGTTAGGATTTTTGTTTTATTTTCTTTTTCTATGATTCTTAGTTTTGTTTTACTCGAGGACGAGCAAAACTTAAGTGTGGGGGTATTTGTTCAGCCTGAAAATATGCTATTTTTATACCCTTTATTATCTAATATTTGTTCAAAATAAATTATTAATTTATGATTTTAATATTAGTTTTATTTATTTTGTAGGAATTTGACACATTTGAAGAATAAATGAATTGCTTGAAGAAAAAGGCAGAAAATGAATTGGATTGGGTCATAGCAAGTAATTGATTGAGAAAGAAGAAGAAAGCAAGTTCGACCCAGTCAGCAGCCCATTTATACCGAAGCCCAGCTCCTCCTCCACCCTCTCTTCATTTCTCCTCCTCTTAGACCCAACAACCAGACCAGGCCAACTCCTTTCCCGGGCCAACACTTGCTTTCTTTCCCCTCTCCTCTTTCTCTCACGATTGGGTTTTCCCTCTCCCTGGCCCAGCTCGACCCAAAAACCAGTCCCGAGGCCAGGCTCCTTCTTCCTTTCCCTTTCCCCATCTTCTTTCCTTTCCTTCTTTTCCCCTTCTTTGGGCCTATTTCCCAGCAGCAACCGTGGCCCATCTTCTCATTTCTTCCCCTTTCCTTGCACCGGCCCAA
>JACYFF010031957.1:69017367-69032550 GCA_017589665.1 Selenicereus undatus
ATATATATATATATATATATATATATATATATATATATATACATATACATATATGTATACATATAAATACATATATGTTCCTGAATGCCTACTAGTAGGGAAGTTTGGTCATGAAGGGCCTAGAATTGAGTCGAGTTGTTGGAATGAAGTTTTAAGGAGAGTAATCATTCGTTGTGGACTCTGGTTTCCTAATATGATAATAAAGTATGAATGCTTGATTCGTGGCTATTATTAGTACTATTGCCTGTAGCTATTTTGGGTTTTAAGGAGTAGGGGAATTCTCACTGAGCGTGTGGTTGCTCATTCCTTTATTATTCCCCTTTTTCCTAGGTTCAATTTGAGCAGGTATAAGAGATCATTTGAAGTTCTTTTGATGCCGACCCCTCAGAAGTCTCTACCAACTTTGCAAAGCGTTTGATGCCTACCACATTGTAAAATTTTAAATTCATTGTTGTATGTGAGAGCTTGTAGCCGACTCTGTACCTATATATGTATCATTTTGACGCTTTGTTTTAATTTTTTGGTCGTTAGTAATCCGGGCGAGTGGCCCGAGGAAGTGAATTTGAGTTATTTTAGCATATGTTATACCTTATTTTCAGTTTATAGGTACCCTTAGCTGAGCTTTGACCCTAAAATGTGACTAAAACAGGGGAAACTTTGTCAGTTTGGTTTTAGAACGACTATCTAAATGCTAATCCAAACCCTCGATCTTCAAGAGGCTTAAGGATTTCGCTCCAAGAAGTCCTGTCGATGTGACTCTCCTTAGGTTGGGGGCGCTACATTAGGTGGCATCAGAGCCATAGATTTGCATTATGCATTTAGATATCATAATGGGCATGTGCTGTGTGAAATACTTGACTTATATGCTTGTGTGATCATGTCTTGCCTGATATTATTTGTATTAACAAGTGTATAACTTATAATATGCATGTACATGCCAGTTCTTTCCTTACTATCATAGTGGTTGTGTAGGATAGTTTTCCACATCGTCGATCGCACATATCTACCTTTCTGGTGAGCTGTGTGGAATGCGGTCATGTATTGGCAAGCTTTGGAGGTGCATAACCGACGAGCTTCCAACAGAATCCCCCAAAATGATTGGGTGATTGGCTTTATAAGGAAGATACCGATGGATGGTAAATGGAGGGAAGTAGCAGTCACCTTGCGACATTGGACCTTACGTATGAATGTATATACCCCTTTCACCTATTGGGGTTTGGCAGAATTTCTACTATGGGCGGAATACCGTATAAACCACGCAGGGCCCACTTCATTTTAAAGAAGCGTTGTTGCCGCCAAACTCGTCCAAACCGAACTCATTCAGCCTGTGGTGAGCCAACACCTCCCCACCACTATGGCTGAGAGGAACTAGCTAGAGCATCACCAAATGAGACGTTTCTTTGCTGAGAAACCCCAAGCAAGACGCTACAAATGAATTTCCACGTTGTGAGTGCGTTGGGTAGATGCCTATGGATCGCTTTACCCTTGAGGATAGCAATCTACCATACTTAGGATGGAGGAGCTAGTGCATGGAACACACAACATCGAATATGCTCCCACTATGATATTATAAGAATTATTCGCCCCGGACCACAACCAAACTGAGAGTTCAGACGAGTCTATAGCCGGTGACATCCCTAGAAGTGACAACTCAGGCGAGGAGTGAGAAAGAAGAGCATGAACCCATGTTCACAGATGTTATGTTGTATGAAAATAAACTAGATGTAAGCTTTTAAGTTGTTTCTTTTAAATATGAAGCATTAGAGTGATGAAGAGTATTCAGTGACCTTATGTTCCACTACTACTGTCCAAATGAAATAATTGCAGTTGGTGCTTGCCAAGTGTTATGAATTGACTAGTTTGTTCAAGCATATGCATGTATTTTCCTTGAGTAAAATATGATATGCATGTACAATTACATGAAGGTTGAGCTGAGACTAAACTAGTAGCTATACATAACATCTTTCGCCCACTTGCAAATCATTCCATTAGCCAATGAATCATACCCCTACAGGCCCTAGAGTGATCGCATGTTAACCCTCGTTGAAAATGGAATTAAGTAATTCCTTGTGTGAATGTGTGACAGATGCCACCCCGACGCGAGCTAACACCAGAACCAACCGCTATGGAGATGATATGCCAGTTTAATAAGCTTAAACCTCCCAAGTTTGAAGGTGGAACTGACCCTATGGTATACGAGGAGTGGCTCAGGAGGATGGGAAACTTATTTGAAATCATGGAGTGCCCTGAGGAATTTAAGGTACATCTGGCCACCTATTAATTTGAAAAAGAAGCTGAATTTTGGTGGAGAACGGTAAAACCTAGAGCAGGTGAACACGCTTTAACCTGGAACCAACTGAAGGCCTTGATAGGCTCTCAATATCACTCTCGTGATGTGAGAAGAACTAAGGAAAATGAGTTCTTATGCCTAAAGCGAGGAGAAATGAGCGTAATAGAATATGCAGCGAAGTTCAACGAGCTGAGCCGCTTTGCACCAAACCAAGTGGCCACTGCAGAAATGAGGATGGACCACTTCGAATAAGGATTAAAAGGAGAAATAAAGTAGATAATAACGGGGTATGCCTATACTAACTTTCAAGAAATGTACCAGAGGGCTGCGAAAGTAGCCTGCATTATAGATGAGATCAAGATTGAAAACAACGAAAAAGGCTGAGTAAAGAGAGAAATTAGCCCTGGAGAATCCAATTCCCAAGGAAGCAGAAACTTTAGAAGGTTTAAGCCTGGGATAAAACAGGATAAGGGGAAGCAAGCCATCCAATGGAAACCAAGGATAACGTGCGGCCAATATGGATGTCAACACCCTGGCGTATGCAGAGGCTTTACGGGCTCATATTTTGAATTTAGTGATATAGGTCACAAAGCCGCTAATTACCCAAGGGCCGCGTGGAATAATCAGAGTAATATTTAGAGATCTGGAATGGGAGTCAACCCAACGGCACAACAAGGTCGCCCTCTAACTGGTGTTACCCTAGGAAACTATAGAGACCGTAAGAAACCTCAAGTCAGAAGTCGAGCATTCTGATTGGAAGGAGAATCCACTAAGGTAGTTCCAGGTACTCCTCCTATTAACTATCTTTATGCTCGCAATTTAGTTGATTTCTAACGCTACTCAGTCGTTTGTAAACCCGAGAATTGCAAAGAAGCTAGCCAGTAAGCCTGACGAGATGGATGCCCAACTCCTTATGTCTACCCTTTAAGAAATAAACATCGTATCCATCTTACCTTTAGGGATTGTGTTGTTATGACTCAAGGGAAAAACCCATTAACTAGATGAGACTAGAAACCCAAGGAGGGAGTGTTTGAGGTAACTTTGGATTGTGAAAGGAATGCGGGAGAAATACACCCCGTTAATTCCATCAAGTATGCAATTTCGAGGACGAAATTCTTTTAAGAGGGGAAGAGTATAATACCCGTGTATTCTACTTTTCGTTAAGTTGGTGGTGACGCTCTTTTTATGTTATAAAAACCATATTTTATTAGTGATATGAGCTAAAATAATTTTCGAAGTGCCTATGTGAGCGTTACTTTTATTAAAAAGGATGTTATTGTCACTATTATTATTATTATTATTATTATTATTATTATTATTATTGTTATTATTATTATTATTATTATTATTATTATTATTATTATTATTATTTTTGAAAATCTTTCGATGATTTTTGATAAGCGTTATTAACAGTTATTAACGAATACTAAATCGATTAGAAACCCGAATACGATTAGGTTGTCAACCTAATAAGCAGCTCGATAAGTATTAAATCGAGCCTAGACATGATTAGGAACGAATAATCAATGAATGGTCGGGTTATCGATTATTGCATTTAGCATTTGGGATGCGAATTAAGCTAGCGACACCGATTCCTGAACAGCTCGGCTAAAATTAATGAAAGAGAGTGGGGAGGGCCAAACTTGTAAATTCGCGCATGCCCTCCTTGTTTTTCACCAGGCCGCAACATACCTCCCCCCCCAGCCTCATTCTCTCTCTCCTCTCTGTTCTTCTTCTCCCTCCTCCCATCCCCACCATACACACACCAGAAGAGCTCGAATTCGAGCTGATTTTTCTCACACACACCTGCAAAACTCATCCATTCGGCCTCCCCCACGAGCTAGCTTCCGTTTGGTACAAAATCTGGGTGAAATCGAGCGAACCCACCACGTTTTTCGGTGGGTTTGGAGCACAAATTCGGCGTCCCAACACTTGTGAAAGCCAGGCATGCAATTCAGCGTTTAGTTGTTTCGAAATCTCTATAATTGAAGGTAAAATTTACTATTTTCAAACAACCAATTCAATCTCAATCAGTAAGTGAGTTTGGGTCTATTTTAGGGTTCAAATTTTTGGGAATTTGGGTGTGATTTGGATCCTGTTCGAGCGTGGGTGAGCAAGAGCCAAAACTTTGAAGTCATTCGAGCCCTAAAGTCAAGCTAGATAGCCTTCGAACGAACACTTAGCTCAGAGTCGAGGTGAGGGTTCCTTTCCTCCTAATTACTAATATTTTTAACGAATTTAACTAAATTTAGTTAGTGCATGTCGATTCTGAGTTTATTATTCAGTTTGGGTGAATTAGAATCGATATTGAGAATTTATAAGTTTGGTACTGATTTGAGTCGATTGCTTGTTGTTTCAATGCGTGATTGAATGAACCAGATAGTTGAAGGGTTCAGAATAGACAGAAAACAGCATCAGTGTCTCATAGTTGAACTCTGTTTGAAGCCTAAGGATGCTAACCAAATGATTGAAATAATTATGGAACGAACTGAATAATGTTTAAAGGTTATGGCTAAATCAGCATGGGTACGTCGACAACCTGGTTGTGGTAATTGTAGTGAAATATTATGCCTATGGTTATTGGTTTGCGAAGTAGGGGGCAAATATCGCTTGAAGTTTCTGATTACATTAGTTTAGTATACGTTAAATTCCAAGTTGGCTATTACGGTTGTTTTATGTACTGTTAAATAGAATGTCATATCTATATACGATCGTTTTACGTATTGTTGGTTTATGCATGCCAATGATGAACCAAGTTGGTAGTTGGTGGGTTTGAGGTGGAACTAATAAGAAGTTTAAGGTTCTTGTGGTCGGTGCCATGTGAGGAGGGAGTTTGGGTTGTGAATTGCCGCAATTGTGTGGATTGCGAGGCCATGTGTGGCTTAATGGGCAGATTCTGGCGAGTTGTTATATGAACTGTATGAATGTGCTATGTGTAAACCCTTTTCCCCCAATTTGGTACGTAACGTTATGTGATTAATTCTTGAAACTTTAGACATCTTCAAAAAGAAAAGGTCGTTTAGAAAGCTTGTTTTATATGTTGAGAATGCTTTTAAGTTTATCAGTTGCCTATTCACGTGTTAGGACGTCTAAAGTGTAAAAAAGTCCTAAACCGTCGAACTGCTCAATTAGTGACTTGACTGAATAGTCGACGGGTTTAGGAAGTTCAAAAGCAAACTAAAAGTGAGTTCGAAAAAGTTTTTAAGGCATTGGTTTAGGTATGACCCCTCCTCCTGTTTAAAAGAATTTAAATGACCCGAAAAAGAGCACCTTAAGGTGCTAATTATGAAGCTCAGCTTATTTGCTTGCTATTTGCTTACTTAAGTCTCTATTGAGCTTCGATTAAAGAGCTAGTAAGTCCATAATGACTTTAAGGAGCATTTGTGTTGAAAATATACAAAGAAACGTTAAATTGCCTTACAAACGAGCCAAGTACTTTAAGTTTTTGAATAGTAGCCAGTTTGGGAACGTTTTAAGCCTTTCATTTATTTATACACCCTTCTTGATCTCTAAAAGGAATTGACACGAGCTATAGAACGACAACTAAAGTTTTTATTACGAATGTAATTTGAATTACACGCTAACTAAGTATTTTGGGTTAAGTTTTGAATAATAATGAGCTTGAAAGCGATCGAAGGACTTAATTTGCTTAAGCGCCTTGTTGGGGAAAATTTAGAGTGATAAACTGAAAAGGAAAAGCCGCAAGCGTACGCCTGACATCGTAGTACTTGAGGGTCGAATCCTCAGGGACAACGTTGATATTACGGTCATTTATAAAGAAACAACTAATTAATTAACTGCACTAAACTAAGTGGAATTATTTAAGGCAATCTAACAACTTAAATATTCAACTCAACGTTTAACTAAACCTAGGCGTCCAAATCAAATGAATTCAAATAAACCAAACTTAAAGCATTCTATCGAACAACCAGATCGCTACCAAAAACTAAAGCACAACACCAACAAGACATAATCAATCTACCAAAATCCAAGCATGATTCAAAACCAAGCAACTAACCAACATTATTCCGAAATTGAACACAGTGCCAATTCAACACAGTGAACAATCATAACCTAAAACTAACTCTAAGCTGCATAATTTCAACATTAGCTTCAGGTAACCCAGAACAGTGAACAGTGAACAATCTAATTGCAAGCAGCCAAGCCAAGATAACCCATACGAAACTACCAATAGCAAGCTGAATCGAGCAACCGGGGAAGGGTAAGCAGAATCGAAATTGAACACGAAAAAGGTAGCAGCAGGGGAGGGGGATTAACACAACTGAAAGAAGAACGACGGCAAGTGAATACTCACAAAAGCTACAACAAGCTTCAGCTATGAACCCATAATGCAACCATTGAACGATCCAAAAACAAGGGAGGGGGAATAAACCGAAACTACTCAACTTCAGGCCTCCTCGCTTTGCAGCTCAGCCGTCTATCAATGGCGGTGTCACCATTAACAATGAAGCAAAAATAGAACAGAACAAGGGAAGGGGAGGAAAAACCAAAATTACTCAAATAAACCCCAAAAATTCTTGCAATTCATGAACGAGGATTCGAAATCAAAGCTTAATTACATGTAATTGAATGCTGAAAATGAACCTAAAATCGAAACCCTAAATCGAAACAACCTTAACCTGAAAATCGAAATAAAACTGGAATTAAAACTAAAATCTAAACCTAAAGTAGAATGTAAACCTAACCTAGCCCTAAATTACCTAGCTTCCCCCAATGGCGTCTGCAAGCCTCGATTTATACCCGAACCCACTTCAATCTCAACCCTTTGATGGGTGTCTTGCGTGGATGGTGGAGATGGAGTTGGTGAGGTGGTGTACTGGCACCATTAGCGTGAAACGCGGTTGAAGGGGACAACAATGGTGGTGTCGTGGCGGTGGGAGCGTGATTCGCGGAGGGAAGGTGGGTTAGAGAGAGAGACGAGGTAGAGAGAGGAAGGAGCGAGATGGGGATGGTGAGGAAAATGGAGTGCAGGCTCAGGATTCTAGGTTCTTTGTTTCGGCGAAGCAAGGAATGCGAGGAGAGAGAGAGTGAAGGGGAGGGGGAGAATGTTTGAAGTGAACTGGGTTCAAGGTTGACCGGTCTGGTTTTTAACTGGCCCGGTTCAGGGCAATTTTGGACCGGTTCTTCAATTCCCGACATTTTTCGCCATTTTCTTTGCTTTTTTCGTCATTTTTCCAAAATTATTCAAAATCTGCAAAATAAAACAAAATGAAATAAAAACCTTAAAAATACTATTTAAACGAGCCTAAAATAGGTGTTAAAGTACTTTAAAAATAGCTTATTTTTTGTACGAACAAATACTCCCACATCAAGATTTTGCTCGACCTCAAGTAAAAATAAACTAAACTAACTAAAATAAAATGAAAATAAGAAAAAGAAAATCCTAACTCACTGTCGTAGGAATCACGATTGCATTTAGCATATGCAACAAGCCCTTTAAACCCCTTGGACTCCCAAGTGGACAAGTGAGGTCTCGTGAGGGTTTTCAAGTGAAATACCCTCAAAATTATTTCAAAAATAAAGAAAAGTCTTTTTGGGTTTTTCTCAAAACTAATATGTACAAAATTCGGGAAACACATGCTCACATTCTAATCAGCTAAATCACTCATGTATTGAATTATTGACCTGTATATACACAGAATGTACTTCAAAGCCGTCTACCTCCCAAATGACATCAGAGCACTATTTTTTCATCCCGTTGAACATCAAGATCTTGAATCCATCCCGGTGCTCGTGTGCAGGTGTATCATCATCCCAGGGCTCAGATTTATCAGAATTAGACTCAATCCCACTTGGTTGACACAACTGCATTATTACCATACTGACTTTGGAAACAAACTTTCCCATTAGCAATATTGCCTCAAAGGGTAACACCCAGTAGCACGTGCCTCAAAGGGTAACGCCCAGTAGCACATGCCTCAAAAGGATACTTGTCATTCCAAATTTTATTCTTTCTTTATTCATAAAACAATTTTTTTCAATTTGTTTTCAAAGTAATCGTGTCACAAGCTAATGGGAGAATAACTCATGGAAATCTAAGACCGAGATAATGATGAAGGAATAAACAAGGACTGGATTACACAACCTACAATGAACAACTGGAGTTAGAATTACGGCTTAGAATATCACATTTAAGATTAAAGACTTATCATGCACATCCTACTTATATACAAGCTAATAAATAAAGCACATGGGATTCAAGCTAATCAGAAAAGGTACACGCGTCCCCAAAAACAACAAAAATCAGCAAAAAATTTTCAAAAATGGACACCTCACCCCTACACCAAAACTTCAAAATGTCCTCATTGTGGGAATTAAGGCGCTAAAAAGTAAGAACTTAAAGTATAAAACCTTAAAACCTGAAATATATACAACTAGGACACCACCAAAAATCAAAAACAAAATCCAAAAACCAAATAAAAGCAAAATGAAAAAAGAAAACCAAAACTAAAATCAAAGAAAACACACATATTTACAAAAACAAAACCAAAACCAAAATCAAGGACCTACTAAATCGCAAACTTAACCAAAAGAAATCTAAAACAGAATAAAAGAAAAGTAAAACAAAAGTCACTGCACACCAAAAAGGGGAACTTAAAGAAACTATTAAACAAAAATGAAATCAAAGAAAAACTAAAACATGCTAAGCTAAAAAAAAACAAAATGAAACATAAGAAACAACCCTAGATATTTACAACTAACAAGTATTTACAAAATCAGCACACAACCACAGGTGATCATAGCCCACACGGCTCAACATATCCAAAATTACTCCTCAATTTCGATCTCCCATATATTCACAATCCTAATATATACAACTAAGTACATAAAAGAAATAAAAGAAATGAAAAATAAAAGAATGGTGGAATGATCATACCAGGTTGGATACAGATTGTACCCAAACTATGAAGCTCGTGGAGCATCAACCACTCCATATTAAGCTGAAGAAGTGCTATAAAAATCAAAACTCGTTAGAACACGCAACAGCTTATCAAACACAGAAGCCCAACTCTCAATAGTATAGCAACAATGAAAAGCAGTGAGTTGGAACTAGATTAAGTACATCCATATAGCCAATAAAGCATAGGTAAGGGCCCGTTTCAACTTATCAAACAGTTGGGCCCAATCAGGAAGAAAATGAACATACTCAAAAGGAGCCAATGGTGAGGTCACATGCCTAGAAACTATGTCAGCATAAACGAGCAATCTAGGCAAAATGAAGGATGCAAATTTCACAAGTCTGTTTAGTCCAGTGTTCATAGGAGTCTGGTCTAAAGTAAAGTTGTTAGTAACAATGATCTCAGACTCAACATAATCAGACTTGCAATAGTAAAAAAAGAGGATAGTTCGAATAGGATCAACTGAAAATGATTCATACTCAACACTAGAATCCTTACTCAAACTCATATCGACATCAAACCCACAAAAAGATTCATATTTTATATCCAGAATATTATCATCTGATTTAAATAGAAGGTCAGGAATGACAGGATCAAAGAGAATGATTCATATTCAACATGAGAACCCAAATCAAGACCTTCAGTAACATCAAGCACATATGAAAAAGAATCATATTCTGCATACAGGATATCATCATCAAAGTCAAAAATAGTGGGTGTAGTCACGTCATCATGTAACTCTTGTGAAATATCTTTTGAATCATCTAAATCATGAAGCACAATTCCAGGTGCGATGTTTGTTTCTAACTCACTATCAAGGTCAAATTGTTTACCCACTTCCAGTTCACGAAAGTTGTTCAAAGTGGTTGGTAGGTCTATTAAGATATCTTTAGTGACATTTTAGGGTGAGCTAGTGTAGGGTGCAAGGTCTGTTGATAGAGACTTAAAGAGGTCACTCTTTTGTTCTAGACTAGGCAAATGCATGTTTTCATTCAAATCAGGCCTAGCAGAATAAGAAGGTGCAAAATCCCCGTAGAGACTAATGTCAGGTTTAGGAGATCCTAAACTAGAATCAATATCACTAGAAGTCGCCCTATTTTGGGCAAAACATTGAGAATATTCAGCAGTTTTCAATTTCATAGTCTCTATCATTTGTTCAGTCATATCATTAATTTTCTTTTCAAAACTTACACATGTAGCATCAATATAATCACGATAAGGACAAGTGTAAGCATCATGATGAAAAGAGTCACAATAGTCACACAACACAGGAGGCATATAAGAGTGAAATGAGTCATAGGAATTTATAAACTGGTCTGAAGGATAAGAATTAGCATGAAAATCATACTCTCCATGAGTTGGGTATCTGAATGTCTCATTAGCTTGTTCAACCGTATAGGTTTCCCAAGCTAATCTTTCAAAGAAATCCCAAACTTCATTTTAAGTTTTAGAAAATAATTCTAGAAAACCTCCCGAAAAAATTGAATCAATATAACTCTTTGACTCAACATTTAGACCCTCAATAATGACCTCACAAATTTCTCATTTTTGAAAGTGACAATTCAGTTGAGCACGATAATCATTATGCCTTGAAAAATAATTCCAAAAAGATTCGTGTTCAAGCAGGAAATTGAAAATTGGCATTTGAAATTTTTAAAGTTTTTAAAGTTTTTTATTTTTTAGGGGTTTTAAATTTTTCAATTTTTTTGCGTTTTTTGGATTTTCAAATTTTTTTTGTGGTTTTCAAGTTTTTCAAATGTTTTGCGGATTTTAAGCTTTTCCATTGTTTTTGGATTTTTGAATTTTTTTTCAAAAAAATGACTAAACTAAGTAAAACGACACCAAAATAGAGAAAGTAAGAATCAATAAGAAAATAAAGTTACGAAATCACTAAGCAAGAGATGACTAAGTAAGTATCAACTAAACAATATGACTAATAAACCAAATCACAACTAATAATGAAATATGACCTAATCTCATGCCATCATCCCCGGCAACGGCGCCAAAAATTTGTTGGGGAAAATTTAGAGTGATAAACCGAAAGAGAAAAAGCCGCAAGCGTACGACTGACGTTGTAGTACTTGAGGGTCGAATCCTCAGGGACGACGTTGAGATTACGGTCATTTATAAAGAAACGGCTAATTAATTAACTGCACTAAACTAAGTGGAATTATTTAAGGCAATCTAACAACCTAAATATTCAACTCAACATTTAACTAAACCTAGGTGTGCAAATCAAATGAATTCAAATAAACCAAACTTAAAGCATTCTGTTGAACAACCAGATCGCTACCAAAAACTAAAGCACAACACCAACAAGACATAATCAATCTACCAAACTCCAAGCATGATTCAAAACCAAGCAACTAACCAACATTATTCCGAAATTGAACACAGTGCCAATTCAACACAGTGAACAATCATAACCTAAAACTAACTGTAAGCTACATAATTTCAACATTAGCTTCAGGTAACCTAGAACAATGAACAGTGAACAATCTAATTGCAAGCAGCCAAGCCAAGATAACCCATACGAAACTACCAATAGCAAGCTGAATCGAGCAACAGAGGAAGGGTAAGTAGAATCGAAATTGAACACGAAAAGGGTAGCAGCAGGGAGGGGGATTAACATAATTGAAAGCATAACGAAGGCAAGTGAATACTCACAAAAGCTATAACAAGCTTCAGTTATGAACCCAGAATGCAACCATTGAACCATCCAAAAACAAGGGAGGGGGAATAAACCGAAACTACTCAACTTCAGGCCTCCTTGCTTTGCAGCTCAGCAGTCCATCAATGGCGGTATCGCCATTAACAACGAAGCAAAAACAGAACAGAACAGGGGAAGGGGAAGAAAAACCAAAATTACTCAAATAAACCCCAAAAATTCTTGCAATTCATAAACGAGGATTCGAAATAAAAGCTTAATTACATCGAATTGAATACTGAAAACGAACCTAAAATCGAAGCCCTAAATCGAAACAATCCTAATCTAAAAATCGAACTAAAACTGGAATTAAAAGGAAAATCTAAACCTAAAGCAGAATGTAAACCTAACCTAACCCTAAATTACCTAGCTTCCCCCAATGGCATCTGCAAGCCTCGACTTATTCCCGAACCCACTTCAATCTCAACCCTTCAATGCGTGTCTTGCGTGGATGGTAGAGATGGAGTTGGTGAGGTGGTGTACTAGCACCGTTAGTGTGAAGCGCGGTTTAAGGGGACAGCAATGGTGGTGTCGTGGCGGTGGCAGCGTGATTCACAGATGGAAGTTGGGTTAGAGAGAGAGACGAGGTAGAGAGAGGAAGGAGCGAGATGGGGGTGGTGAGGAACATGGAGTTCAGGCACAGGATTCTGGGTTCTTAGTTTCGGGGAAGCACGGAACGCGAGGAAAGAGAGAGTGAAGGGGAGGGGGAGAATGTTTGAAGTGAACCAGGTTCAAGGTGGACCGGTCTAGTTTTTAACCGGGGCGGTTCAGGGCAATTTTGGACCGGTTCTTCAATTCCCGATATTTTTCGCCATTTACTTCGCTTTTTTACCATTTTTCAAAAATTATTCAAAAGCTGCAAAATCAAATAAAATCAAATAAAAACCTTAAAAATACTATTTAAACGAGCGTAAAATAGGTGTAAAAGTACTTTAAAAATAGCTCATTTTTGGTACGAACGCACCTCTCTTTGAGTTTGAAAGGAATTTTCAAACGAATATAGCTTGCATTTATTGCTAACTAAGTATTTTAGTCTCAAATGGGTTTCGATTTCGAACTTAGTTTGAATTAAACTTTAACTAAGCACGTTATGTCTCAAACGAGTTTTGATCTACGATTTAGCAAACGTATTATGTTTAAAAGAAACTTTTAAGCTAAAAAGTGAAGTCGTTTTATGAGTTAGCAATCGTTTTATATTTACAAGAAGCTTTTGAGTTGAAAACGAAGTCATCTTACGATTTAGCAAACTTATTACATTTATAAGAAACTTTTAAGTTAAAAAGTGAAATCGTTTTACGAGTTAGTAAACGTATTACGTTTATAAGAATTTTTTAAATTAAAAACGAAGTGAACTATTAACATTTTGAAAGATTAGGGTTGTTTTGTTAAAAAGTAAGTTTCAGCAAACTAAGTGTTTGAAAAAAAGAAATGAAATACGACTTTAAAGGCTAAGAAAGTGCTAGGCAATTGGTCAGAGGGTAGGAACTCGACTAAAGATATGAATTATCTTGGTGTGAGCTATTCCTGGGAACTAGACGCAAAGATGGCATGAGTTGTTTCTCTCTAAGATAAGTTAGGAACTTGACTCAAGATATAAGTTATCTTGGTGTGAGTTGTTCCTGGGAACTGGACTCAAAATATGAATTATCTTGGTGTGAGTTGTTCCCGAGATAAGTTATGATGTGTGACTCATAAGAAAAACTTGACGGGGACTTGACTCACGATATGATTATCTTGGTGTGAGTTGTTGCCCCACAGAGAACAATATCGAAGTTAGAGTTTATCTGCTAAGACGCGTTTTGGTCAAAAGTTAAGTACGTACACCCCGGGGATAACGTGAGTTGTGAGTGATGATCTCACTTAGGGGCAGTGTAAACCTCCCCTAGCCAACACCATAAGATGTTTTTATGCTATGAGTAAGTTTCTGATAAGTAAGAAAAGAAGTTGGCATTTCGCCATTTTAAGTATTTCAAAAAAGAAAGATTTATAAGGGCCATTATGAGCCCATATTGAATGAGATTTGAAAAGCTTATCGGGGTCATTATAGGACCAATTTGAAAGAAGTTTCTTTTAAGGAATATGAGCCTCAAGAGGCTAACTAAAGTGTTTTTAAGAAAAGAAAGAAAGCTTTCAAATATGCACTTGTGCTCATCTTTTATAATTCTCTCCAAGTATAGTCAAACGGAGTTTCAAATGTTGCATTGCTCGTGCAAGCTTTTCAATTTGTATATTTTATGAAAGCATGTTTCTTGCCAAGTCATTCTTACAAGTATAGATGTTTCATAAATTATTGAAAAAAATTATAAGCTTTAAAGGAGTTGGTGTGAATTATAAACCATTCTTGGTATTTATCGGGAGTCACTATGTTTTCAAAAGTGAGTTTGAAAGCGTTTATATACAATCCTTGTTGCCTACTTGTTTATGTGCATGAATGCCTGCTAATAGGGAAGTTTAGTCATTAAGGGCCTAGAATTGAGTTGAGTGGTTGGAATGAAGTTTTAAGGAGAGTAATCATTCCTTGCAGACTCTGATTGCTTAATGTGATAATAAAGTATGAATGCTTGATTCGTGGCTATTATTAGTACTATTGCCTGCAACTATTTCAGGATTTAAGGAGTAGGGGAATTCTCACTAAGCATGTGGTTGCTCATCCATTTATTATTCCCCTTTTTTCCAGGTTCAATTTGAGCAGGTATAAGAGATCATTTGAAGTTCTTTTGATGCCGACCCCTCAGAAGTCCCTGCTAGCTTTGCAAACCGTTTGATGCCTACCACGTTGTAAATTTTTAAATTCATTGTTGTATGTGAAAGCATGTAGCCGGCTCTGTACCTGTATATGTACCATTCTGACTCTTTGTTTTAATGGCTTGGCCGTTAGTAATCCGGGCAAGTGGCCCGAGGCAGTGAATTTGAGTTATTTTACCATATGTTATACCTTATTTTCAGTTTATAGGTACCCTTAGCTAAGCTAAGACCCTAAAATATTGCTAAAACAGGGGAAACTCTATCAATTTGGTTTTAGAATGACTATCTAAATGCTAATCCAAACCCTCGATCTTCAAGAGTCTTAAGGATTTCCCACCAGGAAGTCTTGCGGAGTGACTCTACTTAGGTTGGGGGCGTTACAATATATATATACATATACACACACACACACACACACACACACATATATATATACATATAAAAATATATACATATATACATACAAATATATATATATATATACAGATAAATACATATATATACATATATATATATATATA
>JACYFF010031957.1:69090043-69103549 GCA_017589665.1 Selenicereus undatus
CACCCTGGTTGACGCGTTTTAAAGCCGTGAGGCCGGTGTGCCAAAGCAGACAATATCAGCCAGCGGGGTCCCGGCCTGTTACAGAAAAGGAGGATGCTTTTACTACTTCTAGCTTTTTTCCTGCCAACCATTGAGTGCGTCTACTCACTCTATTATCGGGCCCGAGGACCAAATTGTACTTAAGGGCCATGAATGAGCTTGGAGTTAAAACATTCTCAATTGTTTGAGTTCCAACCAAGTGCGCTTGAAACTTTTGATTTAAATCGCCAACGTGTATGGGCAAAACAACTCTCGATTAAGCTACCACTTAGCTTATCCATGAGAACACAGGTCCCTCGGCCTAAACTCTAACAAATGGGTCATTCATGCAATTAATGAGCACACTCAAGCCGCATCTAACTAGCTAAACATGCTAACATTGACATATAACTCACATTTGCACACAAAAGAGGCATAATCACATCATCATGAACGCTTCCTGGATAACTATATGAAATGCAAGACTTATGTCGCAGCCTATGGTTGCAAGACCTTGCTCTGATACCATCTTGTAACACCCCCAACCCCTAGGCCTAGGAGTATTATATTTTTCTCAAATCCTACCTAACCTCCGGGGTAAAACGGGAGAATTTCCCCTAAAAACTAACCATTCCACAGGCTATAAGCCATACAATAAATCCCTGCAATCAACGGAAGTGTAAAGAATTCTAAAGTAAGCTCAACGGCTACACGCCGGAGTTCATAACTCAACTAGCGACTTGTTCAGAGTACATCAAACAATATAGTTCATTAATAAAGGAGAAATGAAATATACAACTCAACGGTTCACACAATCGGAGTACTGCGGTTTACATCCCAAATTGTAACTAACTTCAGCTAAAAAGATAATTGATAAATTAGATGGTTGGCTCACATGGTCGTACAGAGTGAGTCCTAAACCAAATGCACTACATGAACTAGAATACTTGTTTACATAGATTTACAACTAAGAATACATTCTATAACATCATTAAACAACAAGACTACTCCACTGTGAGCACACATGACTCCCGTTTAAGCAGGGATAACTTCCATTTTGACATAAATGAATCGACTTCTGCCTATCACAAAGAAAACCTGGGGGAAAAGGGGAAAGGGTAGTGGAATGAACAACCACACGCTCAGTGAGTATTCCCCAACCCCTTAAAACCACAACCGTTGCAGGCAGTAATACCTTTAATAGTCACATATCATGTATTAATGTATTACTATCATATGAGGCAATCATACTCCCCAAGGACGGATCATTACCCATAAACCTCATTCTAGCCACTCAAACCCTTTTCTAGGTCCCTGAATGACCAAATTTCTTTACTAACAAGCACTTAAACACATAAGCGAGCAACGAGGGCTAAGCACAAAATTTTCTTTCATAGGTTATGCACATTCAAAGATTAAATGTTTGATTCATTAGGGACATAGCCACACCTTACTTGAATTTTCATTCAAACACTCATTCATAAAATAAGCACAAGATATGCACAGAGATCTTCCTTTCTTCTTTCTGAAAGATAGGGCATTTCGTTAATTCCCAACTACAGGCTATGTGATATAACACGTGATTTATGCCTTCTCTATCCAATTCACTTACACAAGATGCTTAAACACATGGAGTAGAGATTATGGAAGGAGCTGTCTTTCACAAAACATGCACATTCAAACTCATGTGCTCAATGCATTACAAGGATATGGCCATGCTATACTTTCTTTCTTTTTCTGAAAATACTTTACATAGCCTCTTGAGGCTAATATTCTTTAAAGGAAATCTCTTTCGTGTTGGTCCCATAATGACCCATTATAAGCTTTTCACATTTCATTCAATCTGGCCTCTTAATGTCCCTTAAATCTTTCTTTATCCTGAAATACTTAAAATGGCGAAATGCCAACTGCTTTTCTTTACTTATTAGGAAAATACTTCTAGCATAAGATCATTACAGGGTGCTGGTTAGGTCAGATCTATTCTCAACCCCATAGTGAGACCTAACGCTCACGCTTAAGCTCTTATTCCCAGGATGGCTACATATAACATATTGGACCATTACCCTCGTCAAGGTCTTCTAGGGTTTCCTAGTACCAGGACTTATTCCCTAGGCTAGGGATTCTCTCGTTCTAGTGAGTTCAGTCCCATCATTCATATCATATTGTCCAAAGCACATTATCGTAGCCAATTTAAAGCATATGGCCATAGCGACTATTAAGTTTGCTGCCTCTCACAGCGAAATCCTTTTTCATACAACACACTCTCTTTTTATTTAAAATCATTTGGGATTGCCCAATTCTAGCAGGTTTACTCCCAAAATTGTATTTATAAAGTTAAGATAGGCCATCGATCGCTAATAGTTATGGCTACAATTAGTTACAACCAAGAAAACCTTCTTTTTCAAACTCACCCTCACTCGCAAGATGGAACTTAATGGCATAAAGGGAAGGGGGTTTGCACGTAACACATTCAAACACTTCATAATCAACTCAACAGAATAAGCCACACATGGCCTCGCAATCCATACGATTGCGGTCAATTACAACTCAAGCTCCCTCCTCACACAACACCGACTACAAAGAACCTTCAAATTCTCATTAGCTCATCGTCAAGGCATCGAACTACCAACTCGGTTTCATTTTCATAACCATAGCATAACCTTCATAAAATGACAAAGAATTTGTAATAGCAGCATTTAAACTTACCGGTCAAGCATCATCCAATCAGCGGCACATTACGATATCCATAATTAAATAATTGCATGTAACATTAACTTAAATAAGGCCTTTGGCGAGCTATAATGAACTAATAAAGCATGGAACCAACTATGCATTCATAATTCATAATTAAAGAATAAGCATGCCAAACCCATGTCATTTTCTTACATAAACTAATCTAAATAACGGTTTTGATTCTATTTTAATTAACCAAGGTTACTAGATCGTTTTAGAATCATTATGAATTACCTACTTAGCATGCATCGCTTTTAAGGTGTTCCTACATTGCCTCAAAGACATTTTCAAGCAAGGATTAACTAAATTATCATGCATCGATTTACAATGTTCTTAAATCGTTTAATGGACACTTTCAGGTAGGAATTAACAAAAATAACAAGCATCGATTCAGAGCATCTTTAGGTTATTTCGAAATCACTTATATGCAAGGATTAACTAAACTGACATATATCGATTTGAAGCATTATTAGGTTATTTCGAAGCCACATTCAGGCATGACTTAACTAAACTAACATATATCGATTCGAAGCCACTTTCAAGCATTAATTAACTAAACTAACATATATCGATTCAAAGCATTATTAGGTTATTTCGAAGTTACTTTCAAGCATGAATTAACTAAACTTAACATATATCAATTCGAAGTATTCTTTACTCACATATACCCAATTTTGCTATATATGAAAGCCACCAATTCTGACAATTCCAAAGAGCTTACTTTCTACCCTAACTAGACGGATTGTTCTAACCTATTTCAAGCAGCATATTCAGACATATAATTCAGTTCAAATATGGCAGTTTGGGCATCAGCTAACATGCATGATCTCAACTGATTTTAGTTTAAGTATAACATGCAGAATCAGTCATCATAATTCCAATTAATCTAACTAATCGTAAACTGACATGCGTCACAACTTAAGGGCTAAAACATTTTCGAAATTACTAATACTTATGAGGCGAGAAACACCCACCTGAACTCCAAGCTAAGGACCCGCTTGGGTGATTTTTGAAATTGATTTGGTTGCTTGAAACCTGAAGCTCGACCCTCTACCCGCTATACTCAAACCCGAAGCAACCACCCGGACCCGGTTTCTGCCCCATTTTTTTTGTTACTACTCCTAGTGGAGAACCGAGCTCAACCGCCACTTAGTCATCGGCCTCTGTCATGCCATTGCTCTATCACTCTTTCACTCAATCTCTCTCTCTCTAGGTCTCTCTTTGCAAGAGGTCGCGGGTTTACGCGCAGGTCTCCTCGCACCAACCATCTTTCCGATTGCTGGCGCCCTCTTCTCCACTCCCTTTCCCTCAATCTCTCTCTGTGTTGCTCACTGGGGAGTTGCGAAAAGGGGTCGCAGGCGGTGTGACGATGGCCGGCCACCACCCACAAGCGCCCCTCGACCCTCCACTCTCTTTCCCGGTCCACCCCTCTCTCTCTCTCTGAGGATTGGTGGCTCGCGTGTCTAGGGTTTGGGAACCCCCCTACTCGCGTGCGTAGAGAAGAAGAAGGGGGCTTCGGCCCCCTTTGGGTTTTTTTTCTTTTGTGCTCAAATGCTACTATAACTAGATTCCTGATCCCAAATTCATTAACATTCAGTCTAGCCTTGGGTTGAAAAGTCCTAAAATCGGCGTCCTAACTAAATTCGAGAAGCGACTAAATAAATCAAATAATGAATTTGAGGTATGAGTTCACATCAACTCAAAAATTTTCTAAATAATTAACAACAACAATAATAATATAAATAGCGTCAAAATATTCTTTAAATAAATTATCACTCACATAGGCACATAGATAATAATTTAACTTAGATAGTTAATAAAAATACGAATTTTGTAACGTAGAAGGCAGGACAGTCAACTTAACATAAAATAAAGAACGCGGGTCTTACATTCTTCCCCATTTAAAACAATTTCTTCCTTGAAATTCCCAAGCTAAGTTCAATCATATCCAAGGTGCACACACATGTGATACGATCTACAAGACTCGGAGTAAAATCTAAAATCTTATTTTACAATTAATCAAAACCGAAAAAGATGCTTATGGCATCCAGTCTCCTCCTCGCCAATCCTCTTCAAGCCTCTACTCACTACTTAGGCGCCGAGGGCAAATCGCATCGAAGAGGGGCAAATGAGTTGGCGTGGAGAACCATATTAAACTTGCTTTTAAAAATCAAAAGGGAAAAAGACTTTCAATTATCTGGACCCAGTTTGCATAGTAAATAACCACTCTATGTGTGTGCATATGTCATGAATCGAAATCTAAAAGTACGACAATTAGGCAATAACATCTCAAGGTCATACACCTGTGGTCTCATTCTAAATCATGAATTCAAGTCACTTTTAGGATCACAATGATTTACATGGAGATTCCTATAACACATTAGAGTAATAAAAACGTCATATAGCACCACGTAGTATCACTTAAGCACAACAGCATTGCATGCTATCAACAATTCAGCATTCTCAAGTCTAAGAATGGTAATCAACATGAAACCGTCTAATACGCATATAGTAAACAATTTACAAATGAAAGCATACGCTATCGACATTCCTGGGACCTGTGGGTTATAGGCCTACACGCTTCCTCTGCGCCACTCTGATCAAACACATAAGGGCAAGAATATGTGAATGTAGGTTTCTAGGGTCGCCTCATCATGTTTCGAACATGTGCGTCTGTATTTATTCAACTATTACATGGAACCATAGAATGCACGGAATGCAAGCAACGAGTCAGAGATCATGCCATGCCATGAATTACGAAACTTAAATCATCTGGATAATCAAGTCACTTATGAAACCAGACTCAAGTCAAGCAAACACCAAGAAGTGCAACAACTTATTCATAAAACACATAACTGGTCAAGAATAACAAATTTAAATAACTATATAACCTTCTGTGGGCTTTAGACTGTATACAATGCTAGGACTATGCGTTAAAGCATTCGTATTCCTAGTAGCGTTCCTATAAAAAGGCATCTTGGCAAGTATACATGAATGCAACCCTCATTTAAAACCAAAGGATGAGGTTATGCCTCAAGGCTTGCCCCAAACTGTTTGGAGTTAGTCATCAATCAACTAACAGGGAGTAAAAACGGCGGCATTATTGGTCTTACGGATATACATAGAGGTTTGTGACGTTAGCTTCGCGTAGGGTGGGCGCAGGAGTCTTAGGAGCTCGTGGTACGAAAGAGGCGGTTCAATATTTTTCATAAATTCTTGGTTCCACATTTGATGTTAAAGCTTACGAAGTGTTGGAAAGGTATGGATCGTCTCCCCAAGAGGTGACGTGGTGGTACATGTGGTATAACAATTTCAAAGTCTGTCAGGTTCTCCCTTTTATCCCTATTCTAGGTGTGTTGGGGTTGATATAGCCAGGACACTATCATTCTTTTGAAAAGAATAGCGTTACATGACCTGATGAGCATAACGCTGTGCCGACTCATGGGTAATACTAGTTATGTGATGCAAAATAAGGAGGACTCCTTGCATAAATGACAATTCGGGTCAGGATCTCATCTAAGCATTAATGGCACATATACAAAGGCTAGGAATAAAATTTAGGCAACAATTAACTAGATTTTATCACAGTCACCCATATTGACATGTATGTGTATGAAGTTCGCACATCGTTCCTTTAGTGATTAAGAAATTACGCGAAAGGGGTATCATTTAAAAGAACTTTTAGTCAAGAAAACAATCTTTAATCACTTACTAATAACTTGTCATGGACATATCAAGCAACGAATGCATATTGGTATGTGGGTTTTTGAAACATCAATGTAAAACAAATGCAAGTCTTGAGACGCAACAGTAAGGCCCGACCAGATAATTTGAAAGGTCCTTAGTGGGAAAGAAAAACCTTAACTCATTATTTAGGAAGGGTCTTAACTTTTGGAGCCTCTATGTTTGAAAAGGAGGACGGTTTTACTGCTTCTAGCTTTTTTCCTGCTAGCCATTGAGTGCGTCTACTCACTCTATTATCGGGCCCGAGGAGCAAATTGTACTTAAGGGGCAAGAATGAGCTTGGAGTTAAAATATTCTCAGTTGTTTGTGTTCAAACCAAGTGCGCTTGAAACTTTTGATTTAAATCGCCAAGGTGTATACGAAAAACAAGTCTCGATTGAGCTACCACTTAGCTTGTCCATAAGAACACAAGTCACTCAGCCTAAAATCTAACAAATGGTTCACATATAACTCACATTTGCACACAAAAGAGGCATAATCACATCATCATGAATGCATTCCTGGATAACTATATCAAATGCAAGACTCAGGTCGCGGCCTATGGTTGCAGGACCTTACTCTGATACCATCTTGGAACACCCTCGGCCCCTAGGTCTAGGATTATTATGTTTTTCTCGAATCCTACGTAACTTTTGGGGTGAAACAGGCAGAGTCTCCTACAAAAACAAACCATTTCATAGGCTATAAGCCATACAATAAATCCCTGCAATCAATGACAGTGTAAAGAATTCTAAAATAAGCTCAACGGCTACACGCCGGAGTTCATAACTCAACGAGCGACTCGCTCAAAGTACATCAAACAATATAGTTCGTTAATAAAGGGGAAATGAAATATACAACTCAATGGTTCACACAACCAGAGTACTGGAATTTACATCCCAAATTGTAACTAACTTCTGCTAAAAAGGCAATTGACAAATTAGATGGTTAGCTCACATGGCCGTACAGAGCGACTCCTAAACCGAATGCACTACATGAAATAGAATACTTGTTTACATACATTTACAACTAAGAATACATTCTATAAAATCATTAAACAGCAAGACTAGTCCACTGTGAGCACACATGACTCCCCTTTAAGTGAGGATAACTTCCATTTTGACATAAATGAATCGACCTCTGCCTATCACAAAGAAAATCTGGGGAAAAGGGGGAAAGATTTTTGGGATGAGCAACCACACGCTTAGTGAGTATTCCCCGACCCCCTTAAAACCAAAACCGTTGCAGGCAGTAACACCTTTAATAGTCACATATCACGTATTAATGTATTATTATCATATTAGGTAATCATAGTCCCAAAGGATGGATCATTACCCACAAACCTCATTCTAGCCATTCAAACCCATTTCTAGATCCCAGAATGACCAAATTTCTTTACTAACAAGCACTTAAACACATAAGCAAGCAGTGAGGGCTAAGCACAAAACTTTCTTTCATAGGTTATGCACAATCAAAGCTTAAATGTTTGATTCATTAGGGGCATAGCCATGCCCTACTTGAATTTTCAGTCAAACACTCAAATTTTCAGTCAAACACTCATATGCACAGAGATCTTCCTTTCTTCTTTTTGAACAATAGAGAATTTCGTTAATTCCCAACTGTAGGCTATGTGATATAACACATGGTTTACGCCTTGTCTATCCAATTCACTTACACGAGATGCTTAAACACATGGAGTAGACATTATGCAAGGAGCTTTTTTTTACAAAACATGCACATTCAAACTCATATGGTCGATGCAGTACAAGGATATGGCCATGCTATGCTTGAAATTTCATTCATACTGTACTTAGAATCTTAATCACAAGATATGCACAAGAGTCTTTCTTTCTTTTTCTGAAAACACTTTACTTAGCCACTTGAGGCTCTTAAAAACTCTTTTCTTAGCCTCTTGAGGCGCATATTCTTTAAAAGAAATATCTCTCGTACTGGTCCTATAATGACGCTTATAAGCTTTTCACATTTCATTCAATCTGGCCTCCTTATCGCCCTTAAATCTTTCTTTTTTCTGAAATACTTAAAATGGTGAAATGTCAACTGCTTTTCTTTGCTTATTAGGAAAATACTTCTGGCATAAGATCATTACAGGATGCTGGTTGGTTGAGATCTATTCTCAACCCCACAGTAAGACCTAACACTCACGCTTAAGCTCTTACTCTCGAGGATGGCTACATATAACATATTGGACCATTACCCTCGTCGGGGTCTTCTAGGGTTTCCTAGTACCAGGACTTATTCCCTAGGCTAGGCATTCCCACGTTCTAGCGAGTTCACTCCCATCGTTCATATCATATTGTTCAAAGCACATTATCTTAGCCAATTTAAAGCGCATGGCCATAGCGGCTATTAAGTTTGTTGCCTCTCACAACGAAATCCTTTTTCATACAATGCGCTCTCTTTTTATTTAAAGTTCTTAGGGATTCCCTCGTTCTATCAAGTTCACTACCAAAACTGTATTTGTATAGTTAAAATAGGCCATCGTTCGCTAATAGTTATGGCTACTATTGGTTACAACTATGAAAACCTTCTTTTTCAAACTCACCCTCACTCGTAAGATGAAACTTAATGACATAAAGGGAAGGGGGTTTGCACATAACACATTCAAACACTTCATAATCAACTCAACAGAATAAGCCATACATGGCCTCGAAATCTACATGATTGCGGTCAATCACAACCCAAGCTCCCTTCTCACACAACATCGACCACAAAGAACCTAAAAATTCTCATTAGTTCATCCTCAAGCCATCCAACCACCAACTCGGTTTCATTTACATAACCATAGCGTAACATTCATAAAAATCACAAAGAATGTGTAATAGCAGCATTTAAACTTACCGAGCAAGCAACGTCCCATCAGCGGCACATTACGATATCCATAATTAAATAATTGCATGTAACATTAACTTAAATAAGGCCTTTAGCGAGCTATAATGAACTAATAAAGCATGGAACCAACTATGCATTCATAATTCGTAATTAAAGAATAAGCATGACAATCCTATGTCATTTTCATACATAAACTAATCTAAATAATGGTTTGGATTCTGTTTTATTAACCAAGGTTACTAGATCGTTTCAGAATCATTATGAATTACCTACTTAGCATGCATCGCTTTTAAGGTGTTCCTAGATTGCCTCAAAGACATTTTCAGGCAAGGATTAACTAAATTATCACGCTTCGATTTACAATGTTCTTAGATCGTTTCATGGACACTTTCAAGTAGGAATTAACTCAAATAACAAGCATCGATTCAGAGCATCCTTAGGTTATTTTGAAATCACTTATAAGCATGGATTAACTAAACTGACATATATCGATTCGAAGCATTATTTAGTTATTTTGAAGCCACTTTTAGTCATGACTTAACTAAACTAACATATATCGATTCGAACTCACTTTCAACCATTAATTAACTAAACTAACATATATCCATTCAAAGCATTATTAGGTTATTTCGAAGTTACTTTCAGGTATGAATCAATTAAAGTTAACATATATCGATTGGACGTATTCTTTACTCACATATACCAAATTTTGCTAAACATGAAAGCCACCAATTTTGATAATTTCAAAGAGCTCACTTTTTGTCCTAATTAAATAGATTCCTCTAACCTATTTTAAGTAGCATATTCAGACATATAATTCAGTTCAAATCTGGCAGTTTGGGCATTAGCTAACATGCATTATCTCAA
Source organism: Selenicereus undatus (assembly GCA_017589665.1). NCBI lineage: Eukaryota > Viridiplantae > Streptophyta > Magnoliopsida > Caryophyllales > Cactaceae > Selenicereus > Selenicereus undatus. The sequence goes on from JACYFF010031957.1 coordinate 69,100,235, forward strand.
CTGATTTTAGTTTAAATATAACATGCATAATCAGTCATCATAATTCTAATTAATCTAACTAATCCTAAACTGACATGTCACAACCTAAGGGGTAAAATATTTTTGAAATTACTAATACTTAGGAGCTGAGAAACACCCACCTGGACTGCAAGCTATGGACCCGATTGGGTGATTTTTGAAACTGATTTGGCTGCTTGAAACCTGAAGCTCGACCCTCTGCCTTCTATACTCAGACCCGAAGCAACCACCCAGACCCAATTTCTGCCCTTTTTTTTGTTACTGCTGACCGTGCTGCTACCAGTGGCGACTGAAACCGGGCTCAACCGTCGCTGGTCACCGACCTCGATCACGCCACTGTTCCCTCACTCTTCCACTCAGTCTCTCTCTCTCTCTGTGTGCCTCTCTTTGCAGGAGGTCATGGGTTTATGCGCAGGTCTGGCCACACCGGCCATCTTTCCGGTTGTCGGCGCCCTCTTCTCCACTCTCTTTCGCTCAATCTCTCTCTGTGTTACTTACCGAGGAGTTGCAAAAAGGGGTCACAGCAGGTGCGACGGTGGTTGGCCACCATCCACCAGCGTCCCTCAACCCCCCGCTCTCTCTCTCTTTGCCCATCCCTCTTTCTCTCTTATGGTTGGAGGCCCGCGGGGCTAGGGTTTGAGAACCCCCCTGCTCGCGTGCGTCAAGAAGAAGAAGACAGGGCTTCGGCCCCCTTTGGGTTTTTTTTTTTGTTTCTTTTCTGCTCAAACGGTACTGTAACGCCCCAAATTAAACATGTTTCACTGTTCATATCCCATAAGGAAAATCATATGATGAATCCAATGATAGGGGCATTACCGCCGTCCAAAAGGACAAGGCTTGAAACACGAGTCCTATAAATAACATAGCTAAGCATAACCTCAAACATATACTCTCACATCAAGTGTTAACCATACACTCACATCAAGTGTTAACCAATGAAGGGTTTATAAACCATAGTAAAATAAATCACTATATAGTCTACATCTTCATCCATAGAAGAATTCAATATACATCTTTAAGGTATGCATATACTGCATTACTTCTAATCCATCTGAATTTTCTTGCTTCACATATTCTCTTCAGCTGATTTGTTAGCATGAGGGCAACTCTCTCAGCATTTGCCTAAAACAAAACATAAAAACATTTCGAACTGTGAGCCGAAGCTCAGTACATGCATTCCTGAATTGTTAAATGATCATTGAAACAATGGTTGGGCCCGCTTTGCAATTCATTTTAAGTTAAAACAGTGAATGAGATAAATATAAAACTGCATTGCAAGTTATTATCTGATAGTGAACCCCTTGATACTGTTACGATCTATGGATAGGTATACACCTGCCAAGCCGATCGAGGACCTGGCCTGAAGCCGCGCGGGTAACTGAAGGGCGAATGCCCTATAGATGATAACTGACAGGGCCACTAATTAACTGATAAATCACTGTGTAAACTGATTCATTGATGTACTTACCAAAACATGATAGCGTTGATAAATACACTCTGATTTCTAAAGATACAGGCAATGGACGTACCTGAAGTCTTTAAAATGATATTTCACTTGATAATACTTATGCACAATGGAAACGATGGACTAGGCCTCGATTCTGCTAAAGAAATGTAATTATAGGTAAGCGTAGTTAGTAAACCATACTCACCGAGTAAATCATATTCACTGACATAAATGATTTATTTAAAAAGACTCTTACAATTCCAATAATTCGATATAAGACAAGTTAAACCAAACTGAACTGATTTTAGTTCAATATATGACAAGTTAAACCAAAATGATTTGAATAATAAATCTGTTAGGATTATTGAACTTGAAATAATACAAATTGAAGCAAAATAGACCAAATGAAAATGATTGAGGTAATAATGAAAAGATTTTAGTTGATATAAATGACACATGGTTTGCTGATACTTCTGAAATTGATAAATGAAAATGTGAAGCTTCTGAAAAGGATAATAGAATGGTTAATGCCTTTGAAATGGATAATAGAAGGTTTAATACTTCTGAAATGGGTGACAAAAGGTTTATGCCATAAGGGGGTGCTACGAGGTTCATAAAAGCTCATATAACACCCTAACTTGGTCCAAAGGACACTGATTTTGAGTTAATAATCTGCTCACTTCCCAAATTTCATTTTCATACTCATGTAACTCAGTTTTCAACCCAAATAAGCTTTTGTACACTAACAAACTTGTTGAACTCAATACACTTTGTAATTTCCTTGTAATACCCATAATTATGTAGAAACTTCTGAAAATATTTTCAAATGTCTCGATTTCTGCATTCACTCATGTTACCGATTGATGGTCTGCATTAGAAAATCCATATCTTTCACTCCCAAACTCCAAATGAGATATAAAACCTCAATATGAAAACTTCACAGTGTCCTCTAAAACTCTTATTGAGGACACAAAGCATGATTCACACAATAAGGTCCCTAAAAGTAGGGTAGAACACAGACGTGCACAATTTCTGATCAATTTGCGCAGTCGCAAAAAAATGACTATAACTTTTTCCACAGAACTCGGATTAAGGCGATTCAAGAGCCATTTTTAACAGAACTCATTGATCTATCCACACACCAAAAATCACAATTTTTCAATGACCCAATCAATACCAGGTTTTCCGTAAAGTTACTGTTCCATTTCAGTTCCCAGTTTCAATGTATTCTGCATAGTTTTGAGTAAATTGGTCATAACTTTGTCCACACAACTCCAAATTGACTAATTACAAAGCCTATTGAAAGATAACTCATCAGGACATCATGACACCAACAATTATGAATTTTGGATGTGCCAAACAGTACCAGTTTTTTTCTCAAAGTGACCCCTGTTTCAGGTCTGTTGACAGCCCAATAACCACATATTTGCAATCTTTTCTTCACATAACCACCCACTAAAATCACTCTTTAACTTATATAAGTCAGCATTAACATCTTGATATTCATTACCAATGTCAAAGAGCACAAAATCTCATTTAAAACAATCAAAATTCAACACTTGAACATGAAGCTTGCATGATTAAGATAAAACCCTAACCCTAGCTTCAACTCCAACATAATCCATCAACAAGATGATCCTTAATACAATAAAAACAGCATAATCCATCATGAAAACAACCAAAATAATAAACAAAAACCAACAAGATCAAGAATCAAAAACAAAATCAGCATAAGAGGTGAAAAGAATACTCACTTTGTGCTTAAAGAGAAGTAGAAATGATGTTGGGTGATTGAAGGAGTGAGAGGGATGGTTGGGGTGGTGAGTGGTGGTTGTTTGGTGGTTATTGGT
>JACYFF010031957.1:69130659-69145671 GCA_017589665.1 Selenicereus undatus
TACATATATATGTGCTTGGATATGATCGTTGGTTGCAGCGCTCAACTAACTGTTAGTTAATTGATCGGTAAAGTTCAACATTGGTAAGTTTATGTATTCCCTTTTAGTATATCATCATGATTAGGATGCTAGATTGTGAAATTGAAACCGAGATGGTAGTTGGATGGTTTAAGGAAGAACTATGAGTGGTTCGAGGTTTTTGTGGTACAGTGCTTGTGAGGAGGGAGTTCGGGTTGTGAATTGACCGTAATCGTGTGGATTGCGAGGCCATGTGTGGCTCATTGTGTTGAATTGATTATGAAGTGCTTAAATGTGACACGTGTGGACCCCCTTACCAAGGTGATATATGTGATATATGTGCTTAAATGCTCAAACTACATTATGTGCATAAGGGTGAGTTTTTCAAAGAAAGATTTCATGTTTTGAAATGATAGTAGCCATAACTATTAGTGCTTGATGGCCTATTTTAATTAAATAAAAACATTTTTGGGAGTGAACTCACTTGAACGGGGGAATCCCTAAAGAGTTTTACAAAAGCGTGAGTTGCATGATAAAGGATTTCGCTATGAGAGGCAACAAACTTATTAGTCGTTAAGACCAGTTTAAATGGCCAAGATAAGTGCTCAGGGACAATAGATAGGGAGTGAACCTGCATGAACGGGGGAATCCCTATAGCCTAAGGAGTAGTCCATAGAGACCCTGACGAGGGTTAAGGTCCAAAAGTTAGTTGCCATCCCGGGAGTAAGAGCTTAGGGGATTGAGTGTAGATTGTTCTAACCATGCCCACGGGTCCTTTCACCTTGAAAATGGTTTCCTCTTCAAAGGGAACCGATTGTGTATTCCTAAATGTGGGTTTAGGGAGCTTTTGATTCAAGAGCTTCATGGAGGGGATCTAGCCGGCCATTTTGGAATTGAGAAGACATGTTCCATGCTCAAGGAACATTACTTTTGGCCGAGGATGTCAAGGGACGTGGAACATTTCATTAAAAGATGCTCTACTTGCCAACTTGCCAAATACCACATTCGGCCTCAAGGCCTCTACACTCCCTTGCCGGTTCCTTAAGGGCCTTGGGAAGATGTCAACTTGGATTTCATCACGGGACTACCACGGACTCAAAGGCATAAAGACTCCATCATGGTGGTAGTGGATAGATTTTTGAAGATGGCTCATTTCTTGGCATGTCACACTACCGTTGATGCTTCACAAGTGGCTAATCTCTACTTCAAGAAGATAGTAAGGCTCCATGGCATTCCTAAAAGTATGGTGTCCGACCGTGACACTAAGTTCCTTAGTCACTTTTGGCTAACACTATGGAGAAAGCTTGGTACCCTACTCAATTTTAGCACATCTTGCCACCCTCAAACAGATGGCCAAACCGAGGTCACAAACCGAACCTTGGGCACTCTTCTTCGAGTCTTGGTGAAGAAGAACATTAGAGGATGGGATGAGCTACTTTGCCATGCAGAGTTTGCCTTCAATCGAACTCCAAGTAAAGCCACGGGTCTATCCCCTTTTCAAGTTGTGTATGGACACAACCCACGAACTCCCCTTGATCTTGTACCCATCTCCAATCCCACAAAATTAAGTTGGGAAGCCGACAAGAGAGCAAAAGAGATTCAAGATCTCCATGCCAAGGTACGAGAAAGAATTGAAAAGTCAAATGAGCAAGCCAAATCTTATGCCAACAAGAAGAGAAGAGAAGCTCATTTCCAGCCCGGGGACTTAGTATGGATTCACTTGCGAAAAGAAAGGTTCCCAAGCAAACGCAAGTCAAAGTTAATGCCAAGATCAGATGGACCTTTTGAGATCCTTGAGAGAATTGGTCCAAACGCTTACAAGGTGGACCTTCCTGGTGAGTATGGGGTATCCGCTACCTTCAATATAGCTGATTTAAGCCCTTACTATGATGAAGAAGAGGAGATGCCGAGTTTGAGATCAAACTCAAATCAAGCTGGGGAGAATGATGGGGACCATCCTTCAAAAGAGCAATCTGTTGGAGATCATCTTGACTACTCTTCTACTGTCCCTATTCAGCTCAAAGAAGTCAAGGAGTTTGCCCTTTTATGCCGACAAGCCGTGAACTTGCCTTGTGAGTTCACACCAAATTCATCCTCTTCACATCCGGTATTTGTGACACTCTTGTATCAAACTGTAATGGGCCTAAATTCTGATGGTCCTTACATTCTTAAATCTTATGAAGAGAGCTTTCCAACAAGACCAACCACGCTTAATTTGGAGTTCATTTGGTTGGTCAAGTTCAGCCCACAAATTCAGATATCAAAATGCAAGCCAGTTTTGGACAGTCTCCACTCTTTGGCCCATAACGTTTTAAGGGCTGGTCCAAATGCGATGAAACCCATTCCCTGGAAACTAGACATCCTAAGCTTTCCAATGAATCAAGAATCATCAAATTTGGATCCAAAACCAGAGAGTTATGTTTGTTTGACGTTGGGGTTGCTGCTGATGTGAATGCATTTAATGCAAAACGAGTGAAGGTGTGTGAAAGCTTGTGATTTCGGCTCTTGCTGCTTATGCCTCCTCATAAAGAGTGTCTTCCCTCTTCTAGTAAGGCCTAGACGTGTGGAATTATGGGGTGCATGAATCCTTTTTGCTGCCACACTCACTTCCCACCAACACCAAAAGACACCCCTCTTCGGCTTGTTTATCCGAATGTAGTATGCCGAAAGTTTACTTGTTTTAATTCACATATTTTCATTTGCTTTCTATGGCTTTTCATTGTGTAAGGCCTCTACTATATAAAGGCCATAGTTTAGAATCATTTCCATTCAATCAACTTTCGAGATATATGAAATTTTGTGAGTTAGAAAACTCTCTCCCTTGAAATTCCTAGTGTTGTATCTTGAGTTTGGCAACTCAAGTGGATCTCTAGGTTCTTTTTATTTCAACTAGATAGTAATTAAATTCAGTCACTAGTTGATCTAAAGAGGATTGTCTAAGTGTTCTCCAAGGGTGGCTCCTAGGATTATCCCTTGCAATGTCACTTGACTATCCAAGTTTGCATTCTTCTACCTTTTGTTTTTTTCTTCTTCTATCAAAAACCAAACACTTTCTCTAGCATGTTTGTGAGGTTGGATTTTCTTCTACTCATTATACATCATTAATACAAATCCCTTTATTATTTATGAATATTAACAGCTCATCTTGTGCATAATATAAACTATGATATTATTCTAATCATAAAGTCGTATTAGTTTGAAGAAATATAATATTATTTAACTATATAAATTTGTCATTATTTTACTAAAACTACATAATCATTTTAAGGACTTAATTGAAATTTATATATAATTTTTATTTGACATATTATAATTAGAACTCCCAAGAATATACAATCAGGCTACGTATTTGTTGGAACATGACAATTCGACATTAAAAATATTGGATTAAGCATATGGTGCAACATTAACATAATTCTAAAATTCATAATTTTAGCATAATAAACTCATTTATATTATTAGTAAAATAAGTCCTATTACTAATAAACAATTAAGTGATTTGTGTTTAATCTCAATACAATTTGTTAAGTAGAACGGTTCTCAATGTTATTGAATTGTGCTTAATAATGATGAATCATACTAAAAGTTGTTGAATACTAATAATAAATTCCTATGATAAGTACAAAAGACCATGCCCCTAATTTACACGTGATTGCATGTCAGTAAGAGCATGAACAATGGTGGGCGGAATTTTTGGCTCACCGGTGGGGGCCTACCACTGCCACATCAACTCTCTCTCAAATTTTTTATCTCACAAGCCTCATCTTCTCCAATGGTTGGCTCATTACTTTGGCTCACCAAATACAATAATACTCATAAACCCACACTCCAACACACAACTATTTTTTTAAAATACAAAAAAAAAATAAAATAACAATAAAACTTAAAAAAAAATCAAACACAGGGAAGGGGAAGGCTTGCGGCAGAGAGCCGCCCCGCAAGCGGGCCGGCTGAAGCCGACCAGTGCACGGGCGTGGGCTGCCCGCTGCCTCGCCCCCCCCCACCCCCAATTTGGCTCGCGGGGCACACGGTGCCCATGCTCTAAGGTCTTAACACATTATTGTATGGTTAGGGTTACCTTGCACGCAGGAAAGTTAGGGATAATGAGGAGATAGAAGATCTAAATTGGGACGTTTGTCACCTGCTGATTCAAATTGGAATTGTTTATTGGTAAAGAGCCTAACAAGGATATATGATTTGTACATTTAGGTCTTTGTTACCACAAGAAAAATATTTTAGTATATTTAACTATCTTAGAAATTATAGACAGTGCATCTAGTTTCTTCGCTTTTCCCTTGGTTTGCTTGTCTTAAAAAAAAATATAAGGAAAAAAACTATGTGATCAATGAAAAAGGAACTATATTGATAAGAAATAAAGAAAGATCAAGATTAATGAAAATCTAATTTTTGTGTTTTATATAAATGAATTATTGAACTACCTTTTTCACAAAGTACAGCTAAAAGAAATTAATAACACAATCCAAAAAGGATGGCTATTGCTGTTTAGTATTGTGAAAAATGTTTAACTTATTACATAGTATCGGTAATAATTTGATCTGTGAGATTACACGATGGATGAAAGGCATCTTACAATACAAATTCTAATCCTTATATTTTATTATGTAGATAATTTAAAGTATACATTGAGGATAAATATATTTTAGAAATGAGCACATTTGAAAAGAAAACATAATTGTTTTGATAATATTGATAAAAACATACACAGAGAGTTTAGAACCCTTCCCAAAAAAGTAAAGGAAAACATATGACAAGAATACCCTTTAAAAAAGAGCAAATAGTTATAAAAAAAAACACACACTTATGGCTTGTTTGGTTCTATGTAATCGAAGTAGTAATGCAATTAAAATGGTAATAATGATTCCATTACCATGTTTGGTTACCATTAAGGAATGTAATCAAGATTGCATTGTAATCACATTTACCTCAATCAATGCAATTTCAATTACTTGACTTTTCCTAAACAATTGTGATTGCATCTCTTTGAATCAAAGTCTATCCAACTATAAACTATTATATTTGAAAACTTTCTCTCTCTTCTCCCCATTGTCTCTCCTCTACTTCCCCTTTCTTATTACTTTGACACCATTTTTTAAAAATTTTAAAGCCCCACTCACCCCTCTCTCTCCTCTCCATATTAGATAAAGTTTAACCTAGACTATGTTCCTATTATTGTAACTACATTTTTATACGTTCTAGACATCATGTCTCTCTCTCACGTCGTCATCATCATCATCATCTTATCTCTACTTGATAAACTTAAACAATATTACATTATTGTAATCTAGAAGAAATAGAGTGAAGTAAGTCTCATGTGAAACATCGTAATCATGATGATAAGATATTAGATGATAGTTATCAACAAAGCTACAAATAATTAAAATAGGCAAAATCAAAATGCGAATTGAATTGCAAGTACTTTACGTCACGTGTAAATTTAAGTACTGTTTGTAGATGAATTCATTCCATTACCCTTGTAAAAACTTTGTAACCAAACATTGTAATGCAATTATTATCCCATTCCATTACACTAACAATTGCATTACATGATTGATTCCATTGCATAGTGATTGCATTACTTTCAACCAAACGCTACATTATTGTATTCAGGGTCTTAAGAGTTGCGAACACATAAGATTTTTGCTGGACTCTTTTGAGGTCAAAATATGACCTTTTGAATAAGAAAGATTATTTTAAAAACTATATGAATATGAATTCTTCAATCAAAGAAAAACTTGCATTTTTGTCGAAACAAAATTGTTGAGTTCTAGATTTATCGTAAGCTACATAATATTTTAATGAAATACAAAAAGGATTGAATTAATTAAGTGTTTGACTGTTCTGAGTTAATAATATCATAATTAAGTTGACATCTTGAGATAGTTGTAAACTGCCCATAAGTTACTAAGTATGATTTTCTCTAAGAATTTATTAGATAAATTTATTGAGAAAATGTTGGAAATGTCGTTGTGGAAATACGTTTGAATTTGAATTTATTAATTATTTTGGATAGGATTTATTTAATTGATATTATCCTAGATAAAATCCTTGATTGTTTATACAGTGAGGCTATATATTGAAAGAATATTCACTGAAAGATTGATTGGAACTTAAATCTGATCTAGGTTAATTTTTGTCAAGCGTATATGAGCTATAAATTATATCTCATGATTGGATACTGAAATAAATAAGATAAAATCTCATGAGAAACTCCTTTTGATGTCTACTAATATTGATTAGTTTCTAGATTGATTATCTTAATGACATAATCTCACATATTATATTTTAGTGTTTATTTTAATTGATATGATATAATATGATACAATATAATATGCTGATTTTGTACAATAACTTGATTGATTATTTAGGCCATGTTCTTTTCGTAGTTTAATGAACCCAACCCTCTTCTTCTCACTTCCATCCACTCCTTCCCCCTCTTTCCACATCTTCCCACACTTTAAAAAAAAATCACTCATTCCCACTCTTTTCAACTCTCACCCACTTTCACAATTCCTTCTAACTCCTACATATAACTATTATTTTTCATATTTTGACACTTTTATAATTTATGTAATTGTGTGTATGAATAGTCTGATAATAATTATGAAAAGTATTATTTATTTTTCAAATGTTATGGAAATATTTGCTAGTCGTACTGAAAATTATAGATTACGTAATTGTTAAGTAAATGTTAGTTTTTTGTGACCGGTAGATATTTTGGGTTTAATTTTGTATATGGAAGAGATGCTTAAATTTATTTATTTTTTTGCGTTGGTTACGAAATATTTGTTATAGGTGATTAAAGCGTGGACGATTGTTGTTGTATGTGTAAAAGATTTATTTTTTGTTCATCGTAATTTGGGGCCAAATTTGGAGATGTTTTTTCCGACATAATGAAGGAATGAGTACATTTTTTTGGCATTGTTTGTAATTCGTGACAGAAAATGCAGATGTATTGTACGTGTATTTTGAGCGGATATTTTTTTCTTACGTGTTAGAAATAAAATATTGGAAGTTCTTCACACAAATTGCAGATGATTATTTTCCGTGTAGTAAGGGCCAGTTCTTTTCGTTGGGAAATATGGGTTGGTAAATAGATGAAGTTGGTTAAGATTGGTAGAAATGGATTAAAGTAGGTTGAAGTTGATATTTTTTTGTTGAAGTGGGTTGAAGTATGTTGAAATATGTATTTTTTTATTAAAATGAGTTAAAATTGCTTGAAGTAGGTTGAACTGGTTGAAGTTAGTTGAATGTTTTTTGTATGATGGGTAGAAGTTGGTTAAAATAATGAAAAATAGGTTGAAATTGGTTAAATTGGACTAAAGTTGGTTGAAGTGAGTTGAAATTGGTTGAAGATGGTATTTTTTATTGAAGTTCGTGAAGTGAGTTGATGTCGATTGAAGTGAGCTGAGGTTGGTAAATTTGGATTTACCAACGAAAAGAAAAACGCGTGAATATATGTGTATTTTTTTCGCTGTTTGTATTTGATTAATATATGACAAAAAATATATCTATAATTTGTTTTATGAATAACGAAAATTACAGTTTTTTGGGATAACAACGGCCAAGAAATAATATTTTGTACCTGAGTTCACACAGAAAAATATTTTTTTCAGTCAACAAATTTTTTTTATCGGTAATTACCATCACAAATAAAAAATTACATTAAAAAAAACAAAATATGCAATTTATGTCAACTCTCCTAGTTCATTCAACTCCTTCCCACTTCTTCCTACTCCTTGCCACACTTAAAAAAAAAAATCATTCCTACCCACTCCCACCCACTCTCACCCCCCTTTTCCACTCTCATCCATCCCACACTTGCAATTTTTCAATGAAAAAAATAGGGCCTTAGATATTATTCTAAGATTAAATCTTAAAGATATAGTGTGTTACTTAAATTTGAATTTTAAATTGCATAATTTATTTTCGCTAAGAAGAGAATTGTTTGGCAAAGTATTGAATAGTTATGCACGTCATTTCGTTTGAAAAGAAAAAATATTGTCGTGTGTGTTAGTGCGGCCGCGCAGGCGTAATCCTCGACAGAAAGTTCAAGCAAATGATCTTAAAGTCTTGAAATTGAAGCCCGAGATTAACAACACTAAACTTCCTTATTTAGATGCAATGCTAGTCCAACTCTTAAAGACTCTAAATATCCAGCTGGAGATATTGAGCTTCCTCTTGCAAATTTTTGTTCACTTGTGCTACTATTTACTTTCACATCTAGACTCATGCTTCGGTCTACAATGTATCTTGTAGGTTCAAAACTCATCCAACTCAGTTCACTGGCCATACTAATTGTATCATCTTCTTTAAACTCTTCTTTATCTATCGAATATCCTTCTCCCTATTCTGATCTCGCACTTATGCTTCTTAATAATTGGAATTTAATGGTAATTTTACAATTCTCATCAATTTTTATTACATTTTTCTTATTGATTTTTGGGATTGACAAAGTTAGATATCCAAGACCTATAAATTTTTATGTCATGCATATTGGATTTTATCCTTTGAATTTTTTGCATTGGAGTAGAACTTTTAAATTTTTCTACTTCTATCATTGCTACCTTAGTCTTTAGATCTATATTATTATCTAATTTTGTCGATTATTTTTTAAAATGTCCTTATTGAGTAACCTCTCTTTTCATATCCATCCCAACTGTTTTTATCTCAAGGGATAGAAAGTTTTTTTTGCAAATTCATCTTTTAGGCTTATATAATATTCAAGTCGGCAATTGAATCCTACTGAACCATTGCACAAATTGGTCTTAATCCTTGTGATAATTTTCTTGTTAAATTTGGTATACCTAATATCATAGAGCAAAGCATAAAGATCAACATCTTTGTCATAGTACTATAATGGAGTAATTTAAACCTGAACACTTCTAACATAGATATACCTATACTTTCTATCTTTGTTATTCTTAAGGATGTTTTGCCAATTAATGAGATTAACTTCTCCTACATTAGACTCACAGTCTTTTATTTTAGATCTTCTTCCCTTATTTCACATGTGTACTTGCCCTTTAACTTAAAGCTGATTTTTTTTTATATAGATCGTGTCTTTCTAAATTATGAGAATGACCTAATCTCCTTTAACATCTTCATTCTCATTATGTACAATAAAATTTTCTCGTTGAAGATCTCCAAGACTAATTGAACTACTCTCCATCATATGACTAGTTTCTTCATAATCACTCTCTTCATATTCATCATCCGGTACAATCTCAACAATTTTCTTGTTGTTTGCTAGGGCTAGATCTAGTGCTTCTTCCTCGCTAAACTCAAAATAATCTAGACTACTAAAGTTCCTATAAGCTTGTTATTTTTTCTATTTTTGCACTCGTTTGCATAATGCCCTACTTCTCCGCATGCCTAATACTTACAGTTGTTTTTCATTACATGACAATTAAGCAGTCTTTGTAAAAAATCTTCATCTCTTGGGGCGTAGCTTATTATAATACTATCTTTTCTACCTTTTGCTTGTTTAGCTCTTTTTCTTATAAAATTTTCTTTTTCTTCTCTTCTTAGGTTCATTTCCCCATTGGTGAGGATTTTCCCAACATGCTAGAAATTATTTCTTCATTTTCTTTTGTTTTTTGAGATCAAGACGTTGATCATTGGCCTATTTTCTTGCATAAAAGATTGTTGTACCAAAGTTATCAATGACCTTCACTTTTTCAAGCTATGGAATGTATTTTTCATTGATCATATAATTGATTGGATATGGTAATTTGTCATAAAACATACCAAGGTTGGTTTCATTATGTTCAATTTTGCAATATAACTTTCTAGATATCTCATGTCCCAATACTCAATGTTTATTAATCTTCCTTTACAATTCACTAGCCTTTTCTTCGAAATCAAGTTTAGCTTCGATAAATTCAGTTTCGATTTCCTTGCATAATTTTTTGAACATAGCAATTGGTGTTTCTACCGTTCTTAATACATTTTACCTTTCTCATCTAATAAGTTCAAAAAAACTACGCTCAATATAATTTAAGAAATTTCCTGCAGTCCATGTGGTATTCAAATTCGAGACACTATTCATACCTTTTCCCCAAATTAAAGTTCAAATATTTCTTCCCTATTACAAACTCCATCGATGTTGAGGATGTAACCCGTTTAGCTAATTGAGGTAAGGCTAATCTCTTCAAAGGATATGGCTTTCCTTGGGATGAACCCAAAGGAAAAGTTGATTGTACATCATTTAGAACGTTCCAGATCTCATAAAATGGGTATTTCTTCTAAATGATTCACGAAATTCTTCAGGTTTCATAATAACATTGTTAACTAGATTGGATTCAATTTCATCTACGTTGAGTTCTCCTTCAATCTCATTGATTTCGCTGTCAGCTACCAATTTTTCAGATTTTTATCCAATTTTCCCCTAATTTCTTCGAAAGAACAACATTAAGATCCTCTAGTTTAATTAGGTTCATATGCTAATATATTTCCTCTTCTAACTTGACATTGTTTGTCTCTTCATTATCATTAGATATTACTTCTTGTTTTTCTTCTATTGCACCGATGATTTTGTTTAATTTTTTCAAATTTTGTTCTTTGTCAAATATGTTTTGTAATTCCTCAAGATTATACTGCTTATATTCCATCATCTTCTTCTTTTTCTACCACTTCTGATGATTTTTAGCTGATTTCTTTCCTATTTGTTTTTAGAATTTTATATATTGCAAAGAAAATGAATTTTTGTTATTTAGAATTTGGAAAGCATATTCATACTGAAATGGAGTACTAATACTTAAATCGGACTTGCCACTATGTCTAATTTTGTTAATTAAAGAAAGATGCATTACAAATAATTGCTTTTTTTATCTCCTTAACTTCAGTCTTAATTTTTGCTAATTCGGCTTTTAATTCAAAAACTATATTAGTGATATAATTTAATTGCAGTGCTACACAAGTGGTTCCTTCTGGTGAGTTCACAATATGTGGATAATTCGGAGCATAACAAGTCGATGATGATTCAAGCATTAAATACGGTTAATTAGCTTAATGAACTATTAATTAACTTAAATATTTTAATTATTTTTGGCCTTGTGGCTTTGATAGCAATTGAAAGAGGGCCTCGATTAGTATCCATGAGAGAAATTACACATGCACAAAATCAAAATTTTCAAAACTAATTCTTTTAAGGATTGGAGTTAAAAATGCAAATTTCAAAAGTTTAGGGGATTTAGAAAATATGCAAGTTTTTAAAAAATTCGATCACTAGACTTTGAAGTGCTAAATTATTCACTCTAAACACTCAGGCCTAGAATTATTAGTGTCGCATACCTCGGGGTACTTGAGGATTAACTTCCCAGTGTGACACCCTACAATTTATTGTCCAAATGTTACCCGATAGCCTCTCTGATCCTAAATTGAATGACTCAATTAAGGTGAGTGACTTTTTTACTTGTTTTGGTGTCAGACTAGGCACCACCCCTTGCTGTTTGTTTATTAGTCAGCTTTTGGATTCCTTTTGCAGAATGTGCGGCATACGTTACAATAAATCCACAAGCTTGTTGTTCATGACCTTGACTGTTCCTATTTTGACTTCCTTGTCCTCTGACACCACAACCTCTAGTTGAATTTTCCGCATAAACAACAATTTCCTAGCAATGTGATGCATCATGACCTGCTTTGCCACAATGAGTACATTTTGGCTTGTCTCCAACAAGTTGTTGGATGCATGAATATTCTTCCACTTTGGTGCTTCTTTGGCCACAAAGACAGCTTCTGTGCCATGATCATCCCTTCCCTTTGGCAACATTTTGTGCTTCTCCTCTTGGGACACCATTGCATAAACTTCGCCTAATGTGGGCAATGGCTCTAACGTCAAAATCTATGACCGCAAATTTTCATAAAAATCAATAATCCAAACCCATTAAAAAGTGTAACACCTTCTCCTTTTCTCGTTCATAGGCCATTTCGTTGCCGACCACACTTGTAGGGGGAACTATGGAGTATTGTGAAAGCTCGTCGTAAATGGTCTTGAATTTAGGTAGCGTTCGGTGGGGGGAGAAATGATTTTCCCAAAAAATGATTTTCCAATTTTTCGTTATTTGGTATAATACAAGATGGAAAATTATTTTTCAAGAAAAATGATTTTCCCTCCAATGGAGGAAAATGGTTTTCTTTTGAGAATATAGGAAGTTCTTCCTTCAACCCTTTTGACGATATGATCAGTCAAATTTAGGTGCCAAATTCAATTTCAACCACTGCAAACACGCAGTCAAACTCTAACGGAAAAAGCGATGAGGAAGAGGCTCCATTGAACTATCCGACAGAAAAATGAGATGGAGTCCTACGAGGTATGATTTTTCCGACAAAAATTCCATCGAAATTTTATCCCATCAGAATTCCATAGGAATTTCTGTCGAAAACTGTAGCACGTTTTTCAAAAAAAAATTAAATTCAAGCAAGAGAGAAGAAGAGGCATTTCGGGCGACGAGAGAGAAAGAGCAACTGAAAGTGAGAACCCAGCCAAGGTCACCGATGACCAGCGGCGAAGCTTGCCGCCGCTTTTATCTCACTGGTAAGTGCTTTATTTCCAACTAATTTGTTACTCAAATTTGAAATTTTTGAGTTGGTTGGTGTTTTGGTGGTGGTTGATTTGTTCTTTTTGGGTGAGGGTAGTAGCTGCCACTGCCGCTGTCATTTCACCTCAAGTTGGGATATTTTGATATCAATTTAATGGTTAATGGCACTAATTAAGTGTGTTTATTGAAATTTTTGTGTTTTGAAATTATAATAATTTGATATGTTTTGATATGTTTTGTTTAATTTTGTGAAATTTCATGAAATTTAATTTTGTAGTGTGAAATTTCATGAAATTTAATTTTGTAGTGTATATGCATAGTGTATTTGATATGTTTTGTTTGGTGAATTATGGAAATTTCATTAGTAGCGTAAGGCTCGTCCTCGACTACGCTAGGTGGTGCAGGTGCAATAAACTCCATCCTAGCATAATCAAGGTCGAGGCCTTCAGATGTACACATTCAATCATAAATGGGTCAACATACCACCAATCATTAAACGAGCCAATCTCATGAAAATCCATATCTTCTTCTAAAGCAGAAGAAGAAGAGAGGATATTCTGGTTTTCAAACAAGGCAAATTCAACATGACATTCCCCTACATCAACCTTGCAACCAGAAGTGACCAAGAAAGGTCTCCCTAGAATAATCTAGGCATACATGTCCACGGCCATATTTAAGATGATGAAGTCATCAGGCACATAAAAATCACCTGCTTTTACGGGAACATTCTCTAAAATACCCAAAGGGCACTTCCTGGAACCATCCCCGAATTGAAGTGAAATAGGTGTTGGTTGTTACTCACCTAATCTAAACTTCTGGAAAATGGAATAGGATATAAGACTAACACTTGCACCAAGATTGCATAAGGCCCTATCAATCATCACCTGACCGACCACACAAGGAACAGAGAAGCTACCAGGGTCTTTAAGTTTAGGGGAAACTCTTCGAGTAGTACCTCATTACGCACCCCTCCAAAGGGTAGGGTCTCAAACTCAGCATTTTTCACATCACTCTCAGTTCTAGGCACCTCTCCACCGTTCTCAAGCTCTGTACCCGTAGAATCCTCTATCCCACCTTTCAAGGCAACACAGTTATACTGTTCACGGGGATTTGGCTCGGGTTTACTAAGAAGTCTACCCGGGGATGAAGATGAAGAGGTAGCTTCTTGAGCGATTTAAGCTTCTAACATCTTATTATAAGTAGTAAGCACTTCAACCTTAGAGGCTAATTACTTAATATACTCATCTAGCTTTTGTTGCGCCACAAGCATACTCCCCATCATGGTCTCTAAATTGGATTCTTGAGGTGCTTGTTGAGGATAAGGTGGTCTTTGAAATTCAGGTGGTGGTCTAAAATTTATTTGAGGCATAGAAAAGGCATTAGATTTGTAGGAGAAATTGGGCTAATTCCTCCAACCAGGATTATAGATGTTGGAGAATGGGTCATTGGTCGGTAGAGGATTGAAATTGTCAACATAGCTGACTAAGTCACTAGTATTTTGAGCAAATGGACTCCCAACTTGACAATTCACAGACAAATAATCAACAGATCCACAGATTCACGTGATGGGGAAGGGGTACTTGAACTAATAGGATTAACATTCAATCGTTCCAACCTTTGAGACATGGCATCTACCTTAGCGGAAAGTATAGAGATAGCATCAAGTTCTAACTTACCTCTAACCTTCTTGGGTTGGCTTCTCTCATTGGACCAATGTAGTTATTAGCACCATCTCTTCAATAATATTTTAAGCCTCCTCTTCAATCTTGTTCATAAGTGTACCACCTGCTGCCACATCTATAGTAGACCTTACTGGTTGAATGACTCCATTAAAGAAGGCTTGCACTAACATCCCCCGTTGAAGGCCATGATGTAGATGTTGTAATTTTCCACAAGTATACGGTTAACGTCGTAATACTTTAAGGTGTCGATCCTCAGGGATGAGTTATGAGATTAGGTCACAAATTATTAGTTAACATGCTAGCATTAACAAGATACTTAGGCTAAAATACTTAATGAAAGGAAGTGTTAACTAGTATGACTAAATCTATGTTGAGTTCTATCTTCTTTTAAACTAAACTGCAACCGAGAACAGTAACTTTCTAACATTTCAAAACAATACAACAACAACAACAACTTTTAGTGTGGGTCCCACTTTCGTGGGGTCTGGGGAGATCCATATATAGGCAACCTTACCTCTACCAGCAATTGTGTCCATAAAGAGATTGATTCCAAGAGACCCACAAAAAACCAGATTTTGTGTAAACATTTTATAACAAAAAAGTTTCGAGAAAAACATTTTAAGTGGAAAACCAAGGGTGAGTATCAGGGAATGAATTAAAAAAAAAACAAAAGGCAACAGTAACTAAGTGACCAAGAGTGCAACAAAGTAGAGGGAGATATTGTACCTTAACAACCGGCAGTAGGCAAATAA
>JACYFF010031957.1:69171114-69181746 GCA_017589665.1 Selenicereus undatus
TGGATAATCATATGTGAATGTGTACAGTATAACACTCATGTTTCAAGTCTTGTCCTTTTTGGACGGCGGTAACGCCCCAATCATTGGATTCATCATATTACAGTTGAGTGATTTATTAAGGGGAATATAAATAGTGAAATATGCTTAATTTGGGGGCGTTACAAATATCAATCCCACAGAGACCAAATGTAATCTATTAAGTTTCAACCTATTATAAAAGGCTAAGCAACCAAATTTTCAATGGGTTGTCTCAACTATCAATATTTAACTATCGGAAATTCAATCAGATTAAAAGCATGTAGGGAATTGTTTCAACTAGTAAAGAGTTGGATCGTTGGATTTAAATATACACTTTATCTAGAACTGGATGATTTAAAGGAGCGCAATCAAACTAAGAATTCAATCTTTTCTTTTGAAACAAGTTCAATTACCTAAACTAATCCAACAAACATTCCTTCAAATGTCCTTCGTTTTAGTCTTGGTTATGGATTTTTGATTGCTAGCGTTTATCAACAAGCAACTCTCTTTCAAGAAACCGTCAAATTAAGTTCTAACTTGTTATTCTAATAGTGAGTTTCTCCTTTCAATACTTCACTCAACTATCTAGTATATGCCAGAAAATGTCGTCAAAATTTACTCACAACAATTCATCCATAAGATAGAATTCAATCAAATAAATTTTTATAAAGCACAAATATTGAAAACTAGAGATCTAGCCTCAATATCTTGGCTAACAAGTCCCTAGATTAAGAAAAACTATTCACACATAATTGAAATAATCAACATCTAAACAAAAGTTTAAGAACGGACTAGAAGGGAAAGAAAGCTAAGCAACTATGGTGGCTTCAATGGCTTCCCAAACTCCAAGCCTCCAAGTGCCAATCTTCCACTCCAATTCTCTCTCTTACTCTAAAGAAAACTTGAAAATCCTAAAACTAATGATAGAAGTGTGATAGAAATGAGTGCTAGATGCCTTGGCTCTCTATGCTCCCTCCCTTCTGCAGCTGGAGAAAAATAAAAACCCCTATTGAAGCATTAACTCGACTATCCTCAGCCATAAGATGAAGGAAGACGAAGAGTCAAGCAGTTCTAAGCTCACCACGGACCATGTCCTTCACCACGAAGGGTACGTGGTTGGCTCTGGCTCAACATTCTCTGGTTCGTCTGTCTTCTCCATAGGCATGGTGACTTGGGGGCATCCGTGGGGGGTCAAAACATACTCAATTGGGATGAAAGCAATGACCAAAAGGTCCAAAAAACCTGTAAAATACTAAAAAGAACCATATCCAAGCGATAAACGAGAGTAAGAGTGTAGATTATAACATAAAGTTCATAACTCTCCCTAAAAGTGCAGCAAAATGACACCAAAATGGAGCGTACTCTAAGCATTTATCAAGTGTTAAGTAAAATATTTAGTTATTAATTATTGATGTCATTAGTAAATATAAAAATGTAGTAAATAGTTTAATTTTTAATATGGTTTGTAAAGTATGTTTATTTGGATAAATGAAATACTTGTAATATTTGTAAGTAATTAATGATGACGGAATATAAATTATTAAAATTTTGTATTTAAAAATAATTTGTAATTTAAACAGACCTAAATTTAAAAGGAAATGTTTGCTTTTTTAATTGAAGTTATGTTTTATGTGTGGTGTACTTTAGATGGGTAAAGAAAGAAATGATGTGGAACGGTCTAAAAAATCGCAATTGTTCATGTTCCCGTCACATGCTCGGCGTTGTTTTTTGTCGATTGAAACAGGGTTTTTTTTATCATCTTTACCTATAAATATTTGTGTGCCTGGAAATTGTGTTAATATTTATAGATAAGTTCATTTATTTATCTATTGAAAATTGTAATGTATGATGTATTGGAATCATGGTTAGTCGTTAAATTGATTTATGAAAGATATCTGTTGAAACTAATTGTAGTATATATAACAATTAATGCTACCAGATTAGGAAAATATAGATGAGTTATTAAATCCTCAATAGATGTACAAGAGGAGAAATACTAGTGGGCAAGGGCTTAGAAATGAGTGGTTGATGAGAGTAAATATGTTTGATGAATTTCCACAAAATCAAGAGGACTATAGAATCAATGGAGTTCATAAATTTCCATGCGTGAAGTGCAAGAATATGCAATACCATACGCCTAATGTTCTAATATCTCATCTGTATAGAAAGGGGTTTGTAAAGGATTATTGGTATTGGACAAGCCATGGGGACGATGATTATTCAGAAGTAGGGGATGCAAGTAGTTCACAATCTATGAATTTTGATTGCGATTACAATAATTATAATCATATGGATAACATGCTTTATGCCGCCTTCGAAGCTAATGAAATGAACATGAGTACCTCTCATAAAGTAAATTGTGAGGCATTTTACACTATGCTTGAATCTGTCCAACGACCCTTCTATGAAGGTAGTAACATAACTGAACTTGGAACGCCACTTAGGCTACTTAGTACAAAACAAGGCCACAACATGTCTCAACATTGTGTCAACGAAGTTGTTGGTTTGATGAAAGATACATGCCCTCCTTAAAGTCGCATTCCAAGAAATTATCATCAGCTGCTAAGAAAACTTAGAGATTTAGGCATGGAAGTTTCGGAAATTAATTGTTGTTCGAATAGTTGCATGCTATATTGTAAACATGGTGCAAATCTGTCTGCATGCAAATTTTGTGGATATGTAAGACGATTACCATAGAACTCCAACCAAGGAGGACATAAGTAGGTTTCATATGCCGGAATGCACTACCTACCTTTAGTCCTAAGATTGCAAAAATTGTAAGGCACAAAAAGTATTGTTGCCCATATGAGATGGCACCATGAGCACCACCAAGAATCGGGTGTTCTTCGGAATCTACCAGATGGAGAAGCTTGGAAGTATTTTGGACAGAAGTACCCTAATTTCATAGAAGAGCCTCAGAATGTGAGATTAGGTTTATGTGCTTATGGTTTCACACCATTTTCACTATCTAGAAGATTGTACTCTGTGTGGCCAATTGTTGTTACAACAAATAACTTGCCTCCAGATATGTGTATGACCACTCCATACATGTTTTTAGGTTGTGTTATTCTGGATTTAACAAATTCAAAGAACAAAACTGATGTGTACTTGCAACCTTTAATTTATAAGATGACCATGTTATGGGATGATGCAGGAAACCTTTTGGATTGCATGCTGGACTAATGTGGACAATCAATAATTTTCCAGCCTATGGAATGTTGTTCGGTTGGAGTACTCATAGGTTGCTAGCATGTCCAATTTGTATGCATCAAAACAGTGCCTTGCAGTTACAGCAAGGACAAAAGCCATCTTGGTTTGATTTCCACTGTTGGTTCTTCCAGAAGATGTTTTAGGACCCTTTGTCAAGTTGAGTGAACTCTTCAGAAACTTATGCTCCAGTGAGTTGCATGTTCACATGCTTGAACAGACAAATAAGAATATTGTTGTTATTATTTGTAAATTGGAGACAGCCTTCCCCCTGGATTTTGGAATGTCATGGAACATTTACTCATTCATTTATTAAAAGAAGCTTTGTTGGGTGGTCCTGTTCAATATCGATAGATGCACATTTTGAAAGTTATTTAGGTTGGATAAAGCCTACAGTGAAGAACAAAGGACATCCAGAGGCCTCCATGGTTCAAGCATTCTTAACATTTGAGATTAAACATTTTTCCGAGTACTATTTTTGGTCAAGTTTGGATTGTCTAAGAATTGGGCATAATGAGAGTATGCGATAATCCCAACCACAAAAGCCAACTCTTTTGGTGTTCAATCGCAAGGGTCTTCCATTTGGAAATCGAGGAAAAAGATGTCTTACTGAGCCGGAGTATCGTGTCCCTTGCCTTTACATATTACACTAAATTGTGATGAAGAACAACCTTATCTGGAGTAAGTTTATCTATTATTTAAAGTTTGATTTTAATACTTAAATAGTGGAATAATTAATTAGGTTCAGATATCAATTTCAAGGTCATAATCCAAATGAGTGATGTGGAAGTTGACTTATTTAATGAGTCAAATTTTGCACAGTGCTTTGAGTACAATGTAAGTTATTTTTCACAACTAATATCCAATTCTTACCAAGTGTGTTTTTAGTCTGAAAAGAACGACGTGTTTTTTTCTCATAGGTTAATTCTTACCAAGTGTTTGGTGATGAGAGGCAAAATTTTTTGGTTAATTCATCACATGGACTTGTTACAGCAGTGCAATGTTTTTCTGGGTATAAAGTGAATTGTTTTCGGTTTCATACCAAAGGTAAGAATGAAGGTAAATGCACATATAATTAGGGTGTGTGTGTCAAAGGAGTAGGCCAAGGTGATGAAGTGGAGGGGATTATTATGACGTACTTCATGAAGTTATTCGTCTTGAATTCATGGGTGAACCAATTCAAAAATGTGTCTTTTAATTCTAATTGGTTTGATTCTGAAGTCCCTCGAGGGCTACGCTATCCTCAATTTACCCCCTATCCCAAGGTTAATCATAGCCAATGTTATAGAAAGTTTGACCCATTCATATTTAATGATACTACGACCTAAGTGGTATGCCTTAAGTACCCTGAGGGCATACCAGAAAAAGCGAATTCGTAGGTAACTATATTGAACAAACCTTGTGGTGCCCCTAAAGCTAATGATAATTTAGGTCTTGCCTATCAAGACAAAAGAATGATAACCATGAATGTTGATGACATAATAGCCACAACATTAGCCGATGAAACTGTGCCATCTGATTATGTTGATGAGCATGATTGGGGTGGTGAACATGATGGGGATGGTGAACATGATGATGGTGGCCATGAAAAGGATGAAGAAGGTCAATGGGAGGATGAATGTGAAGACACTGATGATGATGAAAGAGATAACATTGCAAAGTGATGATGATGATGATGGTGATGTTCATGAAGATGGTTGATTTAATTTTTTAGTTGTATGAATGTTTACGCATGTGTACTTTATGCCTAATTGCGAGCCTGGAAAAACAATTATATGTTTTTGAAACATTTGTTATTCCAATTCAATTATTGGAAGCTTCTTTTTTTAGTTTTTTCTATGACAATATTATCAATGTTTACACGGGTGTATTTTGTTTCTATGTCTTTCTTAATTCTTAGATGTCTTGAGCAAATGGTGGACGTAGTCGAGGTCGAGGGTAGAGGAACGCCATAATCCACCCCACAGAATAATCCAATAGCAAACACTGAAGCCAAAACCCTTAGTGGCATATTTGGAGGTTTTCTTGACTCATCCCAAATGTTCAAAAATTATTTTGGTGGCAACACTAAGCTACCATATACCCAGCCACCATTTTTTGGTATGGGTATTGGCCAACTACATGTGATGCATTTCATCCAAAGTGCACGTGGGAATACACCTATCCAACATAATACTCCCTACATCGGTGGCACTTCCACTACATTTGTTTATCAACAGTCTGGCAATATTAGCCTATAATACAACAGTAATCAATTTGTTGGTAAGCATAGATCGCCAAGCCACTCAATCCAAAATGAAGGGGTCCAAAATGAAGGGGTAGAAAGAGATAGACAAAATCCTACACCTAACAATGAAGCTGCAAGCACAAACAATAAGATTTATTTGCAACCTAATGGTGATATGCAAGTCAATTATGGAATTTTCTTCATCGCTATTGATATTTTTCATAACTACATTAATTGATTTTAACGATTATATTTTGCCATTTACCTTTGCCCCGTACGAGGGTGTAGTTCATAAAACTGTGGAAAGCTTTGGAGGTAAGTACCTGCATCCTTGGATCACATGGCAAGAAGTTCCACAATCCCAGTGAGACTTATGGTTTAATGAGTTCAAGCTTGGTTTTAAGCAGAATAAATTTGAACGTCATCATAAAACTATTCTATCCTAAGTAATGCTTACTAATATACTTGAACTTTGTTGCAGAAAAATACTACTGGCATCCTGACAATGAAACCCACATACAGTGTAACTTTGAGATCAAAGGTCTAGCCCGTCTTAAGGACATTCTTGTGTATGCTAAGAAGTTCAACAAAAAGCCAAGGTACCACCTAGTGTTTGGAAACAAATGCTCAAGCATTGGAGTGAGGATGACAAGTTCAAGAAGTTGAGTAGCCAAAATAAAAAGAATAGATCGAGTGATCTAGAAGGTCTTAGTCCTTCGTTACATACATGTGGCTCAATCCCGATTAGTGAAAGGAAGAGGCGCCTAGTAAGTAAAGAGTTTATTAATAAGTGTATTTGCGATATTCAATGTATATATATTAATGTTTTA
Organism: Selenicereus undatus; assembly: GCA_017589665.1. Taxonomy (NCBI): domain Eukaryota; kingdom Viridiplantae; phylum Streptophyta; class Magnoliopsida; order Caryophyllales; family Cactaceae; genus Selenicereus; species Selenicereus undatus. Next base: position 69,177,397 of record JACYFF010031957.1, read on the forward strand.
TTTTTTTATAAGCGAAAGCGTTGGGAAGGGAACCCACATGTGAAGCGTTATTTAAGGATACTCACCTCAAGGCCAAAGATAAAGTATTTGTTGATGAGAAATCTGCAAAAAAAAATTGTAAGTTTGAACTTGAAATGCAGACATTCATATGTTATAATTTTTGCTCTAGTATACAATAATTTTAATTTTTGACAACTTTCAGGAGGAGTACCATAAGAAATTGGAGGATTACACTCAAGCTGCAACCTTAGGGGGGTCTCAATTGCCACCTATGACTCCTGAACAGTTCTAGCTAGGGCTGGCAATAAAACTCATACCCGCAAATCCCGCGGCAAGGGTATGGGTGTATGAAAAAAATTTTAAAAATGGGTGCGGGGCGGGTATGCTAAATGGGTATGGGTATGGGTATGGATATAGGTTCCACCCACCCAGTACCCACCCCATACCCATTTTACTAATACCTGCCCCGTACCCGCCCCATTTAAAACCCACACCCATTTGTTATTTTTTAAAAAATTAAAATTACCAGCACTATTGACTATCCAGTATCCATGACCCAAGCTCGAAAAAACCCTAGGTACAAATTAGTCCTCGCTCTTCACTTTTCCACGCTACTCCTCCAGTCGTCCCTCATTTCTTCTACCCTCACCTCAGCCACTCACTCACAGCCTTACAGAATCACAAACCGACACACCGACTCCCTCCCCGACTCTCCCTCACGGTTAGGGCTCAATGGCTCACACAGTCTCTCGCCTCTCAATCACTCGCTCTCAGCTGCTCGCCCTCTCGCCTCTGAGTCACTTGTTCTCAATCACGACTCACGAGTCATGCCCAAGCAGCGCACTCCCATTAACGCCACCCACAGTCGAGTAGTCGACTCATGCCCAGTTGTTCGATTGCCAATTTGTGAAGGTACTAAGACTCTAACATTCTAGTTGTTGTGAACTGTGAACTAAGTTTGTGGTTGGTTTGAACTTTGAACTATTTGCTATGTTTTTAGACTCTCGTCATCTCATGGCAAATTGGCGATCTTGTTTAGATTGCGTATTTGGAAGATTCTAGTTGTGGATGTTCTAAGACTATCTTAGTACTATACTCTTATGTGATATAATGTATTGTTGGAACTCGGAAGCTTAGTATGAATGTGGCGTGTTTTCTTCTTTGGTTGAATATGGGTATAAAATGGGTTCGATTTTTTTTATATATATGTACCCGAACAAAACCCGCAATACTCGCAATACCCGGTGAGTATAGATATGGGTATGGTTTTATAATACCCAGTAGGTATGGGCATGGGTATGTGTATTGATTTTCTAAATGGGTATGGGTGAGGGTATTGTAAAACCCGCCTCGTACCCGCCCATTGCCAGCCCTAGTTCTAACTTTAACAAAATATTGACAAAAGGGTTGTGTATATGGTTTTGGCACTGAGGGTGTCAAGTTGAAGAAATAAGCTTGAATAGCGACTGCACACCACTCATCAGCTGAGCACTTTGACCCAATAGAGAAAGCACAACTCCACAATCAGAGTACTACCAAGCAAGCAAAGGCCATAACCTAAATTGCCAAGAAACAGGGGAAGACAGAGCGTATTGTGAAAAGGGTTTTGAGATCTCCTAAGGGCCAAGGAGCAGGTTCTTCCAGCCAAGCCAACTTGGACACTAATGATGAGCATGACTCCCAAAGTGATAATGAGGATCCCATGAACTTGTCTGATTCTAATTAGTTTAGTTGATATGGCTATAGATCGAAAACAATTGTAGCTGTTATGAACAATTTCAAATTTAGCACTTAAAATTTTTAGACATAAAAATTTGTATTTACTAGTTGTTATTATATATCTGGTTTATGGCGTTTCTCTTTTATATATTATCAATTTTAACGTGTGTGAGAGTCTCTGTGTGTGTGTGTGTAATCAATTCCAAAAAAAAACATTTTATTGCTATTGTCAATTTAAATTCAATTTACACAAACTGGGTTCCTTAATATTTTTTCTTTAATTTTTATTTTTGGCGGAAAATCGACGGAAAATTCCACTGGAAAAAATATTGTTGCAGTAATCATTGGGTGAGAAAAAAGGTTTCCGTCAAAAGGCATCGTACCGCCTGTCGGAAAATCCGTCGGAGTTCGTAGAACTTCCCAACGGAATAACGTCCAATGGGTTTCCCGACAGGTATATTCAAGCAGGATGTCCGTCGGATTCAATTGGGAAAAAAAGCTCTGATAAACTTTTTCCCGACGAGTTGTTTTCGGTCTGAATTTTTGTTGAAAATTGCTTTTTCCATCTGAATAGATCAAAAATTCCGTCGAAAATTCCATCAATATTTTCATGCTTTTTTATAGTGAACATTTTAGATCGAAACTTGACTATCCGATGGTAAAAACTAAAATAAAGTCAAATCTAGATTTAGAGCTCAAGTTTCTTTCATCTGGTCAACATTTATCTCTAACACGACAATTTAGTTGACATTTTTGCCACTAAAATAATTCAGTTGACTCGCCACTAAAATAATTTCAACGGTTTTAATCGAAACTTGATCAACAAATAGAAAAAATTAAAATATGCTCAAATTCATATTTTGAGCTCCACATTATTTCATTTGGTCAACACTTTTTCCAACACAACAATTCAATCGATATTTTTCGTCAGTTAAACAATAAAGTCAACATTTTTCACGACCAGAATAATTTTAACAATTTGGATAGAAACTTAATCATCAGATAAGAAATATTAAAATAGACTCAAATCTAGATTTTGAACACAATATTTCTTCATTTGGTCAACATTTTTCTCCGCAACAACAATTCAATCGACATTTTTCGCTACTTAAACAATTCAATTCATGTTTTCTGTCACTAAAACAATTTCGTCGGTTCATATTGACACTAAATTATCCAATAAGAAATATTTTTAAAAAAACTCAAATATGAATTCTAAGCTCAACATTTCCTCCATTTGGTCAACATTTATCTCTGCTAGGACCATTCAGTCGATATTTTGTGCCTCTTAAACAATCCATTTGACATTTTTTCTTTTTTCATGAAAAATAGTTTATCTTGTACCAAACGGCAGAAAAAGTGACATAAAATCAATTTTTCTTAAAAAAATATTTGCTATGGAAAATTCCTTCCAACCAAACACTCACTTAGAGTAGTAAGTTACTACACTTATTCCACTGGTGTGCTTCAATGAACTTAATCCTTACATGAGTTGTTAAAATTTTTTGTGCACTTTGCACACCATATCTTTCTTCCAAGTCATCCCACATAGCTTTGACAATAATTGCATACCGCACACTTGAGTGCAGAGTTGGCTTAATGACATTAAGTAACCAAGCCATTAACATAGAGTTACAAATGTCGCATTTACTATTAATAAAAATTTCATTGATTCTTCCTCCGGTTCTAGTTTAGATCTACAAATTCAACCAACTATAAAACCTAATTTGTTCTTGGGCCTTACCGAATTTCTCATAGCCTTTTCCGACAAATCATAATTTTCACCATCAAAGATAATTCAAGTAATTATCCCACCTGGACTGTCTGTTGGATGAAGATAGCATGGTGAAGTTGGATCATGATTTGGGTTCTTCGGCTGCTGTGGGAATGGTGTAGGAGTCTCCTTTGACTGCTCTTCAGATTTTGCCATTGTTAATTTGATATGCTAGACTAGTGACGAAATAGTGAGGCAAAACTAGGCATTGAATTATCTTGTATCAACAATCACGTTGATGATGATTCAGGGAAAAGATTTAATAATGACGAAAATGAAATGTATTGTGCAAAGTTTGGCAGAGTTTGGCAAACGGATTTTTCAAGGGCAGATCTACATTAAGCCCAGGGGTGTCCATCACTACAGGAAAATATGTCTTTCTCCACACTTAAAATTGTATTTGCCCACAGATATATGTGCAGTAGGTATTCTTCGCCGCACTTAAGCTAAGCGTGCCGATTGAAAGAGTGGGAAAATATTCCCCGCACTTCATATCCACGGCAAGGGTTACGTTTCCCACACTTATAAGCATGGGGAATGATGTCTTTCCCCACTGATGTATATGTGGGTATTGTGTTGCACATATAAGTGTGCGGAAATTTAGCTCATTGTGAACATCTACGCTCCTTGTCACTGCACTTATAAGTGTTGCAACTCGAACCTATTCAACTAACTTTTAAACAACTAACTAACTTTTGAATGAATTCGTGAATATTTTAGCGGGAACTTTTTTAACAACTTTTAGAGCCTTCAATAATTTTTCAATTTTTGGTAACATTATAAACCTTCATAAATTAAAAATTTTGAGCATTGTAGCATATATATATATATATATATATATATATATATATATATAT
>JACYFF010031957.1:69181846-69213660 GCA_017589665.1 Selenicereus undatus
CATATATATGTATGTATGTATGTATGTATGTATGTATATAAAAGCTATAAAATTACAAAAATAATACGACAAAATCATAATAATTATTGGAATAATTGTTGCTATCAAGAATTCACAAGTTAGTAAAATAGAAATGAAGTATCCCGGATGCATCCTAAGAGTGAAAATATATTCTAAGAATGTGACATAAATACATAGCCAATAAGCAAGAGTTTCTCAACTAAAATCCATGTGTAGCATCTAAAATGGGAGAGGGGAATCAAGGGCCAACATTTCCTCCATTTCTTGTCCCTTCTCGTTGCACATTTCCCTTGGTTGTGACCTAAAAATACCAAATCAATCCATTAGAATAAATATCATTCCACATTATAGAAATTGAAGCAAACATCAATCATCTTGAAAATAAAAGACATTGTTATACTGCAAAAAGAAGTGATAAACTTACAAGTGTAATTTCGTCCAATTTTTCTCGAAGCACCATATCTAACATACTCGGTTCAGCCTTATGTTTGCAAATTCCCATAGCCTACAAGGAGGATGAAAATAAAAAATTACAACTTAGAAAAAAAATATGAGTTCCGTGATCTCTAAAGAACGATATTAGAGAAAAATAATTTAAAAATGATAACAAATAATTAAAACTTCGAAAAAAAAATATTGCAATTTGTACCACTCCTGCTAGGTAGAAAACAATGAGTTCCTTCTTCTCTGAAGAACGATATTGGTGCACCTCCTTAGGATGATTTCTCACGACAGTATCAACCAATATGTCTACTTGAGCACGACTCAACTAGAATCAAAATATGTAACAATGTATGAGATACCGCGACACAAGCATACCAATATGACTGTTACATGATTTCAAAGTAAATATAAATCTTCTTACTGAAGTTAAACAATTTTTTTCGGTGTCGTATTGCAGTTCCATGCTCAACAGCTGCCTTTTGAAGCATATGTGAAGATATAACAGGAGTGTTTTTTACTTGCTTGTCCATTCCCACAAAAGTTCTCTAATAACAGACACAAAATAAATAAATGCATAACCAACTGAACATATACTTTATGTTAAAGAAAACAGAATGTTTGATTGATATATGTACCTTCTGATTTTCTGCATGGCTATGCAATGATGGTTTGCAACCCTTTATCAAAGTGCCTCTTGAGGTAGGATTCGCTTTTGTTGAAAGTTCCACATGAGAGCGACCGCCATCATGATTAAAAGCAATATGTTTTGATGGTTGAGCATTAGGTATGACACCAACATTATTAAGAAGTGTGGAACTAGGTTGGACAGGATTAGGTCGCTTGTCACCATGATTAAGAAGTGTCCCTCGGCTTTACTTTAACAACATGCTCCCAACCCTTATCTTTCTCATCTTCAACATAGAATACTTGTTGTGCCTGAGATGAAAAAATATATGGATCATCCTTTAAAGCGCCTCCCTCATGTATTTTGTGTGAGAAATTTACGAGAGTGAACCCTCTTTTGTCCCTCTTTATAACCCTGGAGTTTACGTTTGCCCAATCACAATGAAATTGTACCACCTTACACTCCGAATAGTAATCTAACTCAATGATGTCATTCATTTTTCCAAAATAGGTTTTCCCCTCAGCTTCTACCATGACCCCAAAATTTTGAGTTTTCTTTGCCTTATCTCTCTTTTGAGTATGGAATCGATATCCATTGATAACAAATGCATTCATTCGCTTTACAATTAAGTTAGGGCCACTAACGACAGCCCTAAACAACCTAGATTCTTGATCATCGAATTCTTTGTTGGATACCTAAGGTGTAAATATTAAAAATAATTAGTCCAAATTGGATATAGCACAATGCTAAATGAAAACACATTAGTTATCAAGGTGAATTTACCCTTTTTTGGATCCACCAAGGAAATTCCCCAAGCAGCCACTTTTACTTAAGTCTATCACTTGCCACGTAAGGATAAGATGCCATACGCTCATTCAAAAATACCTTATAAGTGGTCATGTTAGTTTAATATGTTCGGTTAGCAAATAATATTTTTAGGAGCAATTAGTGACTTCTACTGACCTATGATATTCATCAATGTCGTCAAGGTGTAAAAGTACATATCTTTGAGCTTGCAGAAGGCTTAATTGAGAAATTTCAACCATTTGCACCATTCCTTTGGGTTGACCCACAGTACCAAATAAATAGACACCCTCATTAGGGTTACTACCATCATTTCGTTGTGGTCGAGTAAAAACTGTTTCCACCCCATTAAAGTACCTTGAACAGAAGGTTATACACTCATGTGCAATGTACCCTTCTACTATTGAACCTTCGGGCTATGCCCTATTATGTACAAGACCTTTTAGGAATGCGAAAAACCTACATAGATCAAAGTAAAACTGGTATAATACAACTATCATTATACAAATACTTAGAAAAAAACAATAATAGAAAAAACATATATTCTAACTTTTCAATGGGGTACATCCATCTATAAAAGACAGGTCCTCCGAGCTTTGCTTCCTCAATTAAGTGTACAAGCAGGTGCACCATAATTGTAAAAAGCTAGGAGGGAATGTTTTCTCCATTTTACACAGTGTTATAACAACATTAACTCCGATATTATCCAATTTCTCAACTGACAACTCCTTCGCACATAATTTCTTGAAAAATGCTGATAATGCACATACAAGATCCACAACATCAGAATCTTTTGCTACTCTTAGGGCAATGGGGAGCAAATCTTGCATCAATATATGACAATCATGGCTTTTCAGATTGAATAACTTACGCTCCTTCAAATTGATACATCGAGATATATTACTCGCATACCCATCTGGGACTCTTATGTGCTTCAAGACAGCTAGTAAACTTGTCTTCTCATCAGATGACAAAGTGTAAGGAGCATTAGGGATTTCATATTTTCCATTTGTTCGTTGAATAGGATGAAGCTCTGGTCATATTTTCATCACCTGTAGGTCTTAATGCGCTTTCAAGTTATCTTTAGATTTGCCCTCAAGATTCAATAAGGTACCCAAAAAGTTATCACATATATTCTTCTCAATATGCATTACATCCAAATTATGGCGAAGAGGATTATTCTCCCAGTATGGCAAATCAAAGAAAATGCTCCTCTTCTTCCATATTTGCTCCTCATCCTTTTCATCGATACCGACATTTTCAATTTCACCTTTACCATAGGAAAATCTTGACCCCTGTAACTGTATCAGAATATCAGTACCAGTACAAGGTTTAGGAGCAAGACCAAGCTCAATATTTCCATCAAATCCAACATCGTCAAAACAAAATGGATAATTTTTAGGAAGCCATCTCCTATGGCCCATGTAGCAAAATTTACGTGCATTCTCCAACCACATGGAATGTGTATCTCTAGCACAAGATGGACAAGCAAAACGAACCTTAGTGCTCCATCCAGATAAGTTTGCATACGTAGGAAAATCACTAGTAGTAGAATGAAGAACCCCACGCAGTTTAAACTTTGTCTTTGAGTATACATCAAATGCATCTACCCCGTCCCACAACTGTAACAATTCTTTAATTAGAGGTTGAAGGTAGACATCAATGTCCATACCGGGAGCCTTTTCCCCGAGAATGATCATGGATAGAATGATAGAACATTGTTTCATACAAAGCCATAGGGGTAGATTATATGGAATTAAAAGCACAGGGCAAGTACTATGTGTGGTACTCATTACACGAAAAGGGTTAAATCCATCCGTAGGAAGTCCTAACCGGACATTGCGAGGATCAGAAGCAAAATGAGAATTTTGTTCATCAAAGTCTTTCCATGCTTTTGCGTCTGCTAGATGCCTAAGGATTCCATCTTTAACCCTCTCTTTATGGTGCCAAAGCATATCTTCTCCTATTTTAGAGGATTTATACATCCTAAGTAACCTTCGTATAAGAGGGAAGTAACGCAAAACCTTATTTGCCACTTTCTTATCCTTGTGCTTCCATCGGGAAACATGACATTTGTCACGCTCATCTTGGTTTTCCCTCCCATCCCAGTACATGATACAATCGTTAGGACAAGCATGGATCTTTTCATAGCTAAGCCCTAAATCCTTCTTCAATTGCTCACATTTACTCTAAGATGATGGAAGCGGATTAACTTGGGGGAAAACAGTTACTATGAGTTGGAGCAACATATCAAATGACTGAACAGACCAACCATATATGGATTTCAAATGAAATAAGTGCAAAATGAAAGATAGTTTTGAAAAACTCAATCCTGGATATAGTTCCTGCTCAGCTTGCTCTACTAGCCTTCTATACCCAACATCTTCATCGTTCTCTCCCTCATTCATTCCATTGTTGCACATTAATTCATCAACAAACTGATCATCTACCCCCAACATTGGATCTCCAATGTCCCATATGTTGTTAGCAGCATTATTTTCAATGTTTCCTACATTATGTATCCCAAAGATATCATTCAACAATCCAGTAGTGTCCACATTATCTTCAAAGCTAGCTTCAACACTAGCGTCATTATGACTTACATTTTGAGGTACTGAAGTAGATTGCACAGAAAATAATTCCCCATGATGCACCCATTCTGTGTAGCTAGGCCAAAATCCATAAAACATGAGATTGTATGCCACTTTATCTCTATTAAACCAATGATTGTGCCTAATCTTGCACCGGTTACAAGGGCAAATGATTACCTTACTATCCCCAGCATTGGAGAAAGCAAAATCTAAGAATGATTCAACTCCTTTAATATATTCAGCTGATGTCCAGTTCATATTAATCCAACTTTTATCCATTTAAAGGAGTGGTAGGACCTAAAAACAAAGCATGATTAATTAGTAACATACAAAAGTGAACTATAACCCTCTTCATTCACACAAACCCCGTAAGAAAAAAATTAAAAAGAGATGTGTAATGAACATCTTAAACACAACCTGACTATGCAAAAATACATTAAACCATAGTTGAAAAAATAATAAAATTCCATAACACACAAAGACAACCTAAAAAGTTACGTTTTTAATTTTTATTTTCAGTTTTAAGGGTTTTATTTCATCTGGAAAACTATATTTTATAAGTTGGGTGTTTTTATTGTTTGTTTGCGTATTTAGTTTATAGCAGTTAATTAGTTTTCAAATTTATGATTTTGTTTTCTGTTTTAATTTTCTGCAGTCATTTTCTGTTTTATTTTTCTGAAAATAATTAGAAATAATTCTGGGAATATAACTTTATAAATTTGAAGAATATTAATTGAAATTATTTTTTGTGATTTGTAATTTAAATTTTCTGCATGTTATTTTCAAATAAAATAAGAAAACCGGGCAGGGATTTGGATGGCTACGCTTTCTTCGTTGTTGCGTAACTAGTAGTACATTTTAAGCATATCTTTGTGTCCTAAGGTCTTAATGGTCATTGAGTTTTGTCTAACAATCATTTCTCTACTAGAATAATGCATCCAATGATCAAGAACATCATGGTCAGCATTTAGCAACTATTACGATGGTTTAAAGTCTACTTAATAGTTAATAGCTATATAGCTTCAAGTTTGGTCAGTCCAAATCAAACTGAAGAGGAACCAACATTCAAAGCAGAATTCATATTCCATAAACCCAATGAATTTTATTTGTACAACTGAATGAAGCTCATGAATTCTTCAAATCTAAATTTCTAATTCCAGTCCGAAAATAAACAAATAACAATTGAAGTCAGAAAACAATTATTGATTTCTTTACAGCCTCCTCAGGAAAAGGGCTTAGCAAACCATGGCTTCAAATAATTAGGCCACTATAACACTACATGATCATATTACTAGCACATCCTAGGCTTTATTGTAGTTGGATTCAAAACCAACTCACTAGAGTGCCCTTCATGACACTCCAAGTGTTAGAATGCCTGAATCTGTTTTCTTTAGCCCCCTTTTGCAGACTCTTTTGCAATCTCAGGTTCTAAATTCTAAGTTAAATACTTCAATTTGCTCCACTTGTACTTTCTAATGCATCCTAATGCATAACATTAATCACAGGACCATTAAAGCAGAATAATTAACTTTAAGCACCCTATTATTGTTCAACAACACAACATGGGCCATTTGCATTCATTCACTCAAAATACAATACTTATTTCATGGATTACAAATAAAATATCAAGGTTTCTCAGCCTGTTTTAAGGGAGGCACATCTAACAAGTTGCTTAAAACTTTCTTGGAATATATTCTTTATGCTAGCTTACCATCAATGTGAATAAATGCAATCTGTAGGCTGCCTTATTCCAATGCTATTAATCACTATATAAAACAAGGATCACTGCTTGACAGCCCCATAAATTAGGGAATATGAATAGTGCAACTTGCCCATGTCAGATAATGATCAACTATTAATTATGTGCATTAACAGCTCCTAGGCTGGGATAAAATTTTCCAATTTGGTCATTTCCCAATGTAGGACTAATTTACATTCTGTCACCTCGATGATCTATCACTACTTTATTCACAATCACCTCTATCAATAAATTAGAAAGTCTCTGCAAAACCATGTTATGCTTCTTCTAAACTTCCATCATGTCTTGCATTATTTTATCACACACATTTCATTTTGACATCTCAGAGGGTCACCTGTGCTACAGGACTCGCAGCTAGACCCTTCAATTTTGGTTTTGCAGATTTCGATAAGTTAAGACCACAGTGTATTTGGTTTTTTCAGCTAGCAGTTGTCCATCACTTATACTAATATAAAATGTATTTCCTTCAAATGATACACAGAACATTGAACTCTCGATAGTAAGACAAGGAATGCGGCAGAAGATCAATTAACATCAAAATATGGATAAAAGAGATTTAAGAAGGAAAATAATAGGGCATGTTTTTAATCCGACATTTTGCTCAGTAAACTAGACGTATAATACTCAACTCATAGAACACATATGAATGGTTGAAGTTCCCTAGTCTATACAGGGAAGGTTGCCCATTATATAGCTAGATAGCTAATAATAATTATCAAAGAATGCATGCAGTTCAATCCATCCAATGAACCTTGGATAGCTTCTCCCATACCAAAGTACAAGCCTTCATAATAAAATTAGGGAATTCAACTGCTTCAAATGCCTCAAGTACAGAAAAATGTCATCTTTACTGTTTTCAGTCAGTATAATATACTATTAACATGACTTAGAACAATGTAGTAAAGATCATGCTCAAAACATGTAGATACTCTTATGTTAGAATGTCCCACTTTTGCAGACCTAGCACGGTGGTCTCACTGACCGGTCAGCGAGTCGGGGTCCAGGGGCGACGCGCCCTAGTTTGGGGGTTCGGGGGCGCGACGTGGCCCCCGATAAGGGTTCAGGGGCAACGCCCCCGAAACTGACGACGCACGCATCCGGTATAACAGCAAAAAGCAAGAGAAACAAGGTAGTGGTCATCTCTTAGAGGTAGAGGTCGATGCCCCTAATGCATAATTGGTGATTCAATAGTAAAATTATGAAAGGGCTTCAAAAGAGAATAAGAACAGTTACCATTACTCTTATTCTCCAGCTGACTCAATCCTAGTATCCCAATCCCACAAGATAAATGAACCCACGCAGCTACCAAACCTTTAAAAACACTGCCATGATCCCCAACTAAAAAAGACATGTTGCAGGAAGCTAAGGTCATGGGTATCCAGCAAATTATTTCATGGCAGGGAAACCAAACGTAAAACCCAACGACAACAATAGAGAGTTCAATTGAAGCAATTTCAAAGGCACACAATACAATCCCTAATTTTCAATTTCAGACCACACAATTCAGATAATGAGAGAAAGGGGATGATGATACTGACTCTAGATTGAGCGACTGGCCGAAATCCTTGCCACCGGAAGCCAGGAGACGCCGAAATTTCAAGCTTTGGTAGCCCACGAATGGTGGGATCAATTTCAGACCACACAATTCAACCTTTGGCTGGAATTCATATAAGGAGACACCGGAATTTCAAGCCCACGACTCGAACTACAAACCGCAAAAACCACCACGTGACCGCCGGAACCTCACCGTCGATTACCATCGACCATAGTAGACCAGACGCTTATGAACTCGGTAGGGTTAAACTGGAGAACCAAGCAGAGGGGTGCGCAGGAGTGATTGAGGCAATGGCTCGAGTTTTGATTTCGATTCTAAACCAATTTTTTTCCTTTTTTTAAATTTAATTTGGCAGTTTATTTAAGGAAAAACACAATTCCAATTGTTTTTTATTTTTTTTTATTTAATTTGGCGGTTTAATTAAAGAAAAAACACAATTTAAAAAAATTAAATAAATTGGCTACCACACTTAATATCTGTGCTAATTGTTTCATATTTACGATAGGTAATTCCCCACACTTAATATGTGTGGGCATACATTATTATCTTACTACTACTCTTATAAGCGTGGTTATATTTATTCGCATTTATTATGTGTGGGGATAGTACTGGGTACTTATTTTCCTACTACACTTACTCAAGTGTGGTTAAATAAGTGTGAAAGCATGACCTTTGTTTTGTAGTGCATGGACACCCCTAATCCAAAAAAAAATCTAATTAGCTAATTTGAAGCCTAAGTATATGTTATTAATGGACACCGCTAAAAGTGACCCAAAATAAGGTTTAACCGTGGTCTGCTTAGATTCTCTTGGAGGACGCCATTGAATTGGACCAGCCCAAACACTAACTCAGTAGCCAACATTTTTATTTTATTTTTTTTTAAAAAAATTTGAAGCAGAGTCAAGCAAATCTGCAAACGCTTAGACCTGCGCGCTTTTCCCAACTTTCCCCCTTTCTCTTTCAAGCAAGTTTGGTCCTTGGCTTCTTCGATTGTTCCAAGCAGCGTCTACATCTCACTCTCAGGCTCTCCCTCTCCCTCTCCTCCACGGCTCCAATTGACATTGGCAACCCAAATCCCAGGGTCCGGACATGATGCCTGACGCCCCCCACCGGACACCGAAAAACCGCCATTGCACCAGATCCTCCACAGGGGTCTTCTTCAAATTCTCAGTGCTTTGGCTCAATCGCTCTCCTCCACTCGACCCAGATCCCAACGGCCACACCCCTAATGCCACCGCCGACCACCGAAAACATGTTGCCGAGCCGCCAACAACCTGTCAACGCTACCACTTGCCTACTGTCGAGTCAGCCACTTAGGTTAGGGCTTTGATTCGAACGTGAACAGTTAAAATTGAAATTTGTTTGCTTGAATTACTTTTAATTTCTTGCAATCTTGCTTCCCAGATTATATTTTGTAGGTGCACTGTGTTTTATGAAATTGTTTGGTTAGTGGATTGTTAAGGATTGTTAATTTGTTATCATGTTCATATGTTATATGAATATATACTTTTGCAAAGTTGCAATTGTCAGATTTAATGATTGACATTTGATATTGGCAAATCCTTAAGTTGTTGTCATGTTGTGTGTCTATGAAGACTAAGCAATGAGAAGAATTTGTCAGGTGACTTGTGCTAAATGGATATGTAATTAGTTGATTTCATATGTGACTTGTGCTTGCAATGTGTTGCTTGATTAGTTGCTCCCATAGCTGAGTTTGTTTCTCTTTTGTTTTCCAGTTTTATATGGATCAATCAAATTGCATTTTATGATATTTGAAATGGAAACAACCTAAAAAGGGCTCCAGACACTTATTACTTCAAGGTATACCTTTCGTGGTCATGATGAAACTTTATTTTGTGGTGCGTATGGTAATGAATGTTCAGAGGTGAACACTCCTAATTTAAAACTCTGGATCCGCCACTGAAAGGGAACACATGTCAATTTAAGGAATTACCGTGGCTTCTGTGCTATTAAAGTGGAGGTAATGGAGAGGTATTAGTGATATTTTAAAATGTACCAGAGCTTATATCAAAATTGAGGAACTTTTTATCGGAATCAATTGTATTTCTTGATCACTTCCTTTGTAATTAGCTATATACATCACTCTTATATCTCTACAACCTCTTGTACAAACTACAAGGATGATTTGACATGCACGACTAACAACTCAATCATTCATCCACCATGCTAGGTCTAATACTTTACACAAAATGCACAGCCAATAAATATTTATCAATTTATGTTATGCATCTATTTCCAATAAAACACACCAACCTTATCACTTAACTATCAAGGTTTAAAGAGCCAATTACGACATTGGAGATATCCGAAGGACAATCTCCAATTCATAACCTCCCACACTTCAAAATAAAGCATTTAGTCATGATCATGACTAATGCCCTATTATTTTTGTTGGGAAATTGTAGCTATGAGATGGGTGAGAGTGGGAAGAGGGAAAGGAGTGGGTGGAAGTAGGAAGGAGTGGTTTTTTTTTTTAAGTGAGGGAAGGAGTGGAAAGGAGTTGAATGAAGTAGGTGAGTTGATGTAAGTTACATATTTTATTTTTTTTAATTTAAGTGCAGGAAAGGAGGGAAGGAGTGGAAAGGAGTTGAATGAAATAGGAGAGTTTATGTAAGTTACGTATTTTATTTTTTTTTAATGTAATCTTTTCTTTGTGATAGCAATTACCAATGATAAAAAAAAATTTAGACTGAAAAATATATTTCTGTGTTGACTCAGGTACGAAATATTGTTTCGTGACTATTATTATCCCAAAAAAATTGTAATTTTCGTTATTCGTAAAACAAATTACGGATATATTTTTCATACATTAACCAAATACGAACAAAAGAAAAATACGCATATGTTCAGGCCTTGTTCTTTTCATTGGTAAATCTAAATTTACCAACCTCAACCCACTTCAACTTACTTCACTCAACTTCAACTTACTTCAACCTACCTCAACAAAAAAAAGTATCCACTTGAACCTACTTTAATCCACTTTTACCAATTTCAACCAACTTCACCTATTTACCAAACCATATTTCCCAATGAAAAGAACAGGCCCTCTGTACACGGAAAATGATCATCTGCAATTTGTATAAAGAACTTCCAATATTTTGTTACTAACGCACAGGGAAACACATATCCGCTCAAAAAAAAATTACACATTTCTTCATTATGCTGGAAAAAACATTTGTAGATTTGGCCGCAAATTACGATGAACGAAAAATAAATTTGTTACACATACAGCAACAATCATCCATGCTTTGATACTTATAATAAATATTTCGTAACCAACGCAAAAAATAAAATAAAATTAAGCATCTCTTCCATATACAAAATCAAACCCAAAATATCTACCAGTCACAAAAAACTAACATTTGCTTAACAAAGAAAAAAAAATTATTTCTTCAATATATATAACAAAAATTACGTCATCTACAATTTTCGACACAACTAACAAATATTTTCATAACATCCGAAAAATAAAAAAACTTTTCATAATTATTATCAGACTATTCATATACACAATTACATAAATTATAAAAGTTTTCAAAATATGAAAAATAATATTTATATGCAGGAGTGGGAATGAGTGGGTGAGAGTGGGAAGGAGTGGTATTTTTTTTAAAGTGTGAGAAGATGTCGGAAAGGGGGAAAGAAGTGGGTGGGGGGGGGGGGAAGAAGTGGGTTGGATCCATTAAACTACAAAAAGAACAGAGCCTAATTATGCTAGACTCTAGAACTATTCTTGGACCTTCAATCATCAGTTTAACTTTGCTTGAGATAGTTCTTAAATGTGGTATTAGAACGGGTTACCTGATTTTGTTTTGACACCATCCCTTATAGGAATCATGCTATGTGTTGGGCCTTATCAGTGGTCCACACGTGAAGGGGTCTATGAAAAATATGAAAATGGGTCTTGTTCCCCATTAATAAAATAGAAGGTTTTGAGCATGTTTTTAAGCTATTGGGTTACTCCACCTATTGCTAATTGATTTTGAGTTGGAACCTCATTTTGTATAACTTTTTGTTTAAGGCCCAATTTCTACAAAAATTTAACTTGGCCCTGACATCATGTTCAAGAACTAGCTAACTAAAAGCTTAAACTTGTGGTTGAATTGGTTTTAGAATATGGCAACAGAGTGAGAGGTCTTGAGTTTGAATCTCTAAAACCTCCATATTGATTTATTAATTGCACAAGGTAGGGGAACCTTTACAACAGTCACGCTTCAAGCCCAAAGGTCACTCGCATGAGGGAGCGTGTTAGACTATTCCTGGACCTGCAACCACCAGATTAAGTGTTTGTTTTAGTTGGTTCTTCAACACATTAGTCATGAGCCACACATGCCGAAAGAAAAACAACATATTTAGGGTCTGTTCTTTTCGTTGGTAAATTGGGGTTGGTAAAAGGGTGAAGTTGGTTGAAGTAGGCTGAACTAGATTGACGTTGGTATTTTTTGTTGAAGTGGGTTGAAGTAAATTTAAAGTAGGTTGAACTAGGTTGAAATTGGTATAGTTTTATATGATGAGTTGAAATTGGTTAAAATAGTGAGAATAAAATTTTGAAAGATGTAGATTGAAGTTAGTTGAAATAGTTGGAATTATGTTGAAGTTGCTTGAAGTGAGTTAAAGTTGGTGCTTTTTATTAAAGTGAGTTGAAGTTGATTGAATTGAGTTGAAATTAATTGCAGTTGATTGAAGTTAGTAAATTAAAAAATACCAATGAAAATAAAAAGCCTTGACCTAGCTTAAGATAGCGTCATTTTCTCAAGTACATTAGATGCGTATGATTAGTTTTCTCTAGTTTCAAATGAAATAATAATTATTGATCATCCATTTCTCTGGATGATTTTTCCTTTGACGTTAGCGGTGGTAATCATAAAATAATTCATGTAGCCCTTTGGTGTCAAAACCTATATCATACACCCGAGTATATGTACTCGCATATGACATATAAGCAACTATATATTAAAATATAAAATACATGACAAATACACCCCAAAAAATATATATAAAATAAATATGGGAGCACATGCTCTCGGGTGTACATAATAATTTACGCTTTGGTGTAGAAGGGGAACTTAGTAGAGTTAGAGCAAAACCAGTGGTGAATCAATTTTTTTGCTGACCGGTGGGACCTACCACTGCCACATCAACCTTCTCTCCAATTTTTTGCCTCACAATCCTCACTCTCTCAAATAGAAGACTCATCATTTTGCCTCATCAAATAAAATAATACTCATAGACCTACTCTACAAAACACAATTTTATTTTTAAAATCAAAAAAATAATCTAAAACCAAATTAAAATATTTTAAAAAATGGAAAAACAATATAAAAAAAAAAATTGGCCTGTGAGCCTACTCACGCCCCGCGCCGCCTCGCCGAGTCCTCGAGCCAAGCCAGCCGCTACAACCGGTCGCTCCGCCTCCTCCCTCGCTCGCCTCTCTCTCCTCGCGCGAGCAAGCAGGGGGACATGCTCTTAACCAACCCCTCCCCCCGCCTCCCCCCCGGGGCCCACCACAGGTTTCTTTCCTGTTGTCTTCCCTCCCGGCTCCCTTTCCAACACGCTCCGTTCTAGACTCTGGGTGCTTAAGTGTGGCCCTTTTCTCTCTTGCATCTTCAGTCATTCTCACAGTGCCCTCAAGATCCACCCCCATTGTTGAGGCTGTTGACAACGGAAGACAAGTGTTAGAAGGGCGGGGAGTTTCTTAAGAACATGAGTTTGCCAAGGGTATATCACCATGCAAGGGATGAGAAAGGGTGGGGAGGAGAAAACATCCTTAATAATGCGGTCGGGTCGCAAGCTATCAGCCAACACCAAACTAGCTGGCAGCCAACCAAGGGTGGCAACAAGGGTGAGGTGTACGATATACCGTCATAGACTTCTTTTAACGATAACATGACCCAAAAGAACTACTTATCTGACACAAAATGAAAGAACATCGAGCAAAAATTAGGAAAAAAAAAGAAACAGACGAAAAAAAACTAAAGCAGATTGAAGTAGAGGAGTCAAGCATGTAGTACATGACAGTAGACGAGATGACTATTTTCAAATTTCAACGGCTTAGATGATATTAAATTACAAAGAACAAGAGCACCGGCTAGAATAATAAATTATGTCAACTGCCCCAAACCATTGAAATGTAAATAAATACACAAAAACACCCAGCCAATAATATGATGATGATACCAACAACAAAGTAAACTAGCAGTGATAAATTTTCATCATAAACCTAACCCAACTACTCCAAGGCCTTCCATTAATTTGCATTAGCTGTTCAGATTCTTTGCATTAGCTGTTCAGATTCAGTATCCTGTAGGAAACTCGCATTTTCCGTACCCTGAAAGACAACCATTGCACCTTTCTCGTTAGTGGATATACACATGTTAGTAAACATTAAACGTGGTACTCTAAGTTTGTTGGATAAAAATTGAGGGTGATTAATTTCATATTACCCCTCATTGTAGTAGCTAGGTTCAATAAGTTTGTGCAGAAAATTAGACTTGACGAAACAGTCATTCACTGAGATTTCTAATTAATTGGGTCAATTTCATAATTGGTCATGTTAAAATCAAAGAGATTCACATTTTAGTTCAACTAAGATCGGATTAACTTCGGATCAATTGATATTTGATTCAATACAGTTGTCTTTTCAAAAAAAAAAAAAAAACAAGGACAAAAAACTTTAAAGGAAAAGGTTCAATTCGGTTTTAATTCGATTCTGATCAATTTGAATTCAAGTCTAACTCAAGCTAGTCTTTTATGTTTAGTTCAAGTGTAGACTCAAATTTCAGATTTATGGCATTTTTGTGATGTCTAACCAAAATTATGGAAAACATTGCACAAGAAGTTTGAGATATATAGATCAAGTTGATATGGATATACGTCACAATCGGGTTGATCTTTCATTTCTATATGAAAACCAAATGTAGGTTGAATAGCAGCAGTAGGCAGGTATAGAGTTAGTTTCGCCAAGTCTACAGCCAAAGGGAGCAAAAAGAGTAATTAACGATGAATGAATGATGCAGAAAAATATGGCAAACATAAAGTTGACATAAACCTGGTTCTTTTAAACTTAATTTTGATAAATCTTTATATCTTTATATAATAAATACAAACATGTAAGAGGTTGAGAGATTTCTAAACTCCAATCCTCAAAATTCTGTGCGTTCCCGTCTAAAACCTTATAAATTAAAGTACCTTTTTTTTTCAAATTTAAAAAAAGCAGTTACAAATATATTATCTATTATTATTATAATAATAATAATAAAAGAAAAATCAAATTGGCTTAAACGGGAGTAAATTTCGAACTTTCAATTATTTACAACCGTTGATTATTATTTTGAACAATCTCAACTCTTTAATTTTTCTCGGTAACTGCCTCAATCATGCTTGGTCATGTCACTTTCTAACTCTCTCTCTCCCCTCGACAGATCTATAACCACTTTTTCTCTCTCTTCACAGTATCCCACCCTTTCAAGACTGCGGCCTGTAACTTCCCTATCAATGCAAATTTGTCAGCATCCCCTCTCCTTCCCAACTCCCTGTCTCTCCCCCTTCTCTCTATCTGCGTTTCATTGGAAGAAGGTGTTTGTAGATAGTATGCTTCTCTGCCAGCAACCAAGAGCCTCAACGCCCGAGCAACGTTGAAGATGCGAGCTTTGATGATGTTGACGAAGAACTGAAGGGCAAGGAAGTAGGAATCCCATCTCACGAACTAATCCCTAACCTTTATTTCATAACCCTAAATTCCTCCATCACCTCCATCGCCGCCCCCAACCCTGCTATTGTCATAATTTCCGAGAAGGGCTTTCTTCGCCGGTCTCTCTTCCGACTACCTCCGCATACCGCCAAAATTTCCACTGAGTAAGTAGCTCTAATTGCATTTTGGCTTCGAATTGAAGCTTTAATTGCATGTCTTTTTTTAATTTTCCTACTTGATATTTAGCTTTTAGTCTCTGTTTTCATTATATTTTATTTACAACTGTAGAAAGCTCATAATTTAAAGACTTTGTTCTTTGGCTTGATTGTGCGATAATGGGACTACTGCCATCTTCATTAACATTGCTGAAATTGTCTTCAATGGCATCTTTTTTGTTTGAAAGGTAATATACATAATCACCCAAATTAATCCTAATCCCCAGTTACTTCCCCTATTATCTTCCTCTATTTGATTTCTAGAACTTCATGACACCCTTTGTACCTTTGTGGCTTGGGACCATTATTATTGTTCGTTGCTCCAGAAACCCTCAAATCTAATTCATCTACAAATTCTTTGCAATACTTGTCTTCTCTAAGTATTTGACTTTTTGCAACTGGTCTTCAAAGGTTGTTTATGCATAAGGTGTGTCTTCACTGTTTTGTTCCTATGCTTCTTCATGAAATTATTAATGAGAGTGTTTTTACAGTCTTGTGTTACTTCATGCGAACCAATTAGTATATAATTTATCTTCACTCCTTCCCTATATTCATTTCATCCCCCCTCCTCTGCGACAATCATCATCAATCCCTTCAACACTCCAAACAAATTTTTTGTTCCCCTTTATTTGGTTACTAGAGCTTAATATGTTTGGTTTTATGAGTACATTAATTCTAGGGTCTAACGAAATCATTTTTTTATGATTTTGCAATCCAAGGCCTTCCAACACCCTGCCTAGCAGGGTGCCAGCGGGACTTTTTGGGTATGGGTTTAAGTTATGATTAACCTTTGAAGCTTTTAATTTTCAAATTGTGGTATGTTATTTTGAGAGCCGTCTATGTTCTACAATATTGAGATAGGCCTATGAGTCATAGACATTCAAATATTATTTTTTATGGAATTACTACTATGCGAGAAATGGCTATACTAGAGGGACACAATTGGCCTTTTTTAGCAACATGATATAGTTATTGTTTTTCATGCAAAGCAAGAAACAATGAAACACTACTTTTAGGAAATTTTTGAATTTGACACTTTATTCTAGCATCTAATCAATTTAGTGACATGAAGCGAAGTCCTCATGCCATTCCCCCATTTTGTTTAACATGTCCTTCTGGACTAATGGCTTTTATGCAAGATATATAGGTTCACGTTTAACTGAATTTTAGTTGTTTTTATTCATATAGGCTCAAGTTTCAACATTTGTAGGATGTTCATAATAGAAGCTGAAAAAGCAGGCTGTTCGAAATGCTGAACATTAAAATGTAGAAGTGTACGTAAAAGGTATATTGCAGCGAGTCTTTTTTTTTTTTTTGGTCTAGGCGTGAGTTTTAGAATTACAAAGTGCTAATTTGGCTTTTTTCATTTAATTTTATGAAAATTATTCTACCCGAAGATGCAATTTGATGTGCTATGGCTTAAGCTTATCTTGGCTATTTAATTTTGAACATGAATATGGATAATTTTGTAAACACAAATTTCGTGCCTAAAATAAATTAGACAGAAAATTGAGTAACAAATTGAATTTTTGTATTTATATCAAATAATGGATACAATCTCTGTATAACTATTACAAGAACAAGTATAATAAATTCTCTGATTCAATCTCCTTGAATAGACTTGAATGAATTTGATCTTGAGAGAGGGCCTAAGAGGCTTAATCTAAATCAAGATATAGTTTAATCTCCACGCATAGACGGCACGTATTTGGAGTGCTTGTTGTCTTCTGCCAGAAAAAAGTCTTGAGCTCTTGTGAGTTCTTCTAAAAAAATGTCAACCCCTGAATGAAGGAGACAGCTCCCCTTTTATAGAGAAATCGGAGCTAGGGTCTTTTCCATTACTTAAAAATAATTATTTATTTTCTGTATCACTTATGGCACGTGGCGCTTCTTAATTAGCCACAATATATTTTCATTAAATATTTAATTTAAATAGACCGCCGTAATTAATTGGTGGCAGACCATAATTGGGCAAAATAAAAATACTTAATTTTCCACGTGGCGGGTCTTGACTGGACGAATAATTTTTGCCTCCTACAAATGCCCCCTTTGAGACCTAGCCACGTGGACAAACTTTGAATATTTAAAGCGGTTAGGTCTCGGATACTTGAGACTTGAACCATTTGCGTGATTTTGGATTGTTGTAGCACTCTGACCACTTGTTTAATTCAATGGGCCCTTTTCTTTTCACAAATATAGCAACCCAGAGCCTATTTTGCCTTAATAAGCTAAACAGTCAAATTTAGACCTTAAAATTTTAACAAGACACACCTTTTACAGAAAGGGAGAAATAAAATAATAAAATAAATTTCAAAAAATTAGACAGGCTAGACGCAATCTGAGGCAATTTCTTTTTTTGGGAGGGGGAATATTTTGACTTAGGGTAGGGCAAACATGAAATATTAATTACTAAAGGCTGCCGCTCATCCCCTTCAATCTGACTGCATGCAGTAATTTTGCATCGTACTGCTTCTTCTTCCTTCTTTTTTTTTCTTCCACCTTGCTTATTGTTATTGAATTGTTGTTGCTTTGCGATTGGTGTCCTAGTGTCCTAAAGCAACACAAACACTGACTCGCTCTTAGCCATGATTTATCACTTCCCTTTTCCTTTTTTTTTCTGGTCAAAATTTTTCCTTATGCAAGCCAAAGGTGACATAGCCTCGAAGTATGTGCACCTCTGTTATTTCACTCGGTTTAATCTGCGCAGCACGACCATGAGATTGTAAATTTCTCCCCGGGGTTGCTCTGTATGCAGTGTAATGCTTTTGTTTAGTTTTTCTTTTTCCTTTCTCTTTACATGTGACAGTGAAGTTTGTGAAGTCCAAACCATCAACAGTGAAACCGAAGAACCTCATTGTCAATAGTTTAGTAGAGCAACACTTGAGGGTAATTGTGTAGCCCTTAATTCCCCTCTCGCGCCGCTTTCTTCTGCTGTGTTTGCTTTTTTTTTTGTTTTAATTACTTCCTTTTGCGCCCTAGATAATACAGATATGAAACAAAAATTTGTATTTTTCTGGCTTGTTTGTCTCAAGCTACCTCTTTTTCCTTTTTTATTTGTATGAATGTCGTTTTGCAAATCCACGCAATGTTGCTATTCCTTTGTTTCATGTTCAAATCTCCGGTAATTTGTTGTGGTTAACCTTTGAATACTTAACCCTTTGGATGCATCAACGGGTTAATCCTGAATATTCCTAAGGCGAAAATCCCCACAAGGCAACTTTGATTTAATATCGGTTAACATTCGAATGTTTAACCTTTTTAGGTGCATTAACAGGTTAACCTTGAATCCTCCTAAGGCGAACTTCCCAAAGGCGAAAATTCTTAAGAGGCGAATTCGATTTAATATCGGTTAACCTTTGAATGTTTAATCCTTTTGAGTGCATCCCCGGGTTAAACTTGAATCCTCCTAAGGCGAACTTCCCAAAGGCGAAAATTCTCAAGAGAATTCGATTCGATATCGGTTAATCTTTGAATGTTTAACCCTTTTGGGTGCATCAATGGGTTAACCTTGAATCCTCCAAAAGCGAACCTCCCAAAGGCGAAAATTCTCAAGAGGCGAATTTGATTTAATATCGGTTAACCTTTGAATGTCTAACCCTTTTGAGTACATCAACGGGTTAACATTGAATTTCCTCCTAAGGCGACCTTCCGAAGGCGAAAGTTCTCAATAGACGAATTTGATTTAATACCGGTTAACCTTTAAATGTCTAACCCTTTTGGGTACATCAACGGGTTAACCTTGAATTTCCTCCTAAGGCGACCTTCTCAAGAGGCGAATTTGATTTAATACCAGTTAACCTTTGAATGTCTAACCCTCTTGGATACATCAACTGGTTAGCCTTGAATTTCCTCCTAAGGCAACCTTCCAAAGGCGAAAGTTCTTAAGAGGCAAATTTGACTGCTGAAGAGCCCTTGCTTGCATTTGTGCCCATTTTTTTCTTCTTTGGTTCTCTAGTGTTTCCATGTCTAAGAGTTTTTTTTTAATCCTTATTCGATTATTAAATTTCTACAACTGCCCCTGTGATAAGTCCTACAACTCAATTTTCTTTATTTCCGCTCTTGATGCAGGGTCTATTCAAGATGGTCACTTTTATGAACAAAACCACTAGCGGGCGACGCTATCTACACATCCAACCCAGTGAAATAGACGTAGATGGGGAACAGACAAAGTTGTCCATCCACAATCCTATAACATCATTGTGCAAGTCTAATTGTGTTAGAGGTCCTCCGAGCCTTCCTTGGTGGTCCAAGAAGAATTTGAATACAGGCGAAACATTTTTGCTCTCTACTCACATTAAAATAAAAGAGAATCTCCCATCTTACCAACTGCCTCGTCATGACATAGAGTCCGAGCGTAAATCATGGGCTAAGTTACCGTTGCATGGGAAATTTTCTTACAAGCCGCTTTATTGGGAGTGGTTAGAGGATATCCTCGTTCGTTACACGGATAAACTCACAACCTTTTATATGTTTGATGCTTTGTATGCTTCGCTCTTCCTTTATGATCGGTGTTCAAATCTCATTCGGGCGGTGTTCGAGTATTGGTGTCCCGAAACGAACACATTGCATACCTCTAAAGGCAACGTGTTCCTATCTATCTTTGATATTTACAGCTTCCTTGGGCTACCACTCTCGGGGCGTCTTTATGATGAAGTTGTTCCTACCCAACGAGAACTCACAAGCAAGCTTCTGTTGAGTTACACTTATCTATTCATTGCTTACCGCAAACTTATGCAAGGTCGCAAAGGCAAGCAAACCATAGAGCAGTGGATTTCCTTTTGGTTTCAAGGGCGCAACAAGTACCATGTTTCTAGGAAGCCTGATCAAGACAACTGAATCCCTCATCTAGGAATATTGTCTTCCCTCACCGACGCAGGAGCCCATGGGAGGAGTGATTGTCAGGCCATTTTTTACGAGCTGGGAGTGGCTATTGGCTAACGTACCAAGACCTTTCTAGCTGCATTTCTTTCCTGTTGGCTATACACGTTCATCTTGCCAATAAGAGATGCTGGTTGCATACACCCTGCCACTTTCAACATCGCATCATTCATGGCATCAGGTATATGTTGTTGCCTCCCTACAGCAATCCTTGCGAGTATTTATAAGGGACTGAACGAGCTCTCTCGTTCTTCACATCTTGGTAGAAGTGGGGGTCATTTTCCTGCTCATTTCCTCTACTCTTGGTTAGCCAAAAACTTTGATACATATGAGCTAGTTGATGAGGCTTCCTCCAGTCCAGGCATGTTGAAGTTTAGTAGCCTTGGTCGAGCCAAGTCGTTTCAGCCTGAAGGGGCCCGAGAACTCATTGGTTCTGGTAGGGGCTTTCGCTGGCATTCATCCATCATCAACCGACTTAAGGAAACTCTTGTGGAAGACAGCAAGCTATCGAGGGCTGACTTTGCTTATTTTGTCAACATTCGTCCGAGTTTTGTCTCTTACCGTTGTGAAGACAACCTCGTTATGGAGCACTATTGCCCCGACCGATGCAGCAAATAATTTGGTTTCTATCGGAATGTTCTTGCTATTCTGGACTTTAATAATCTTCCTAATCCGGAAACAATGCTTCGCTATCATCACATGCTCACTCGCTATGGAATAGGGTCCCAAGTCTTTTTTCCTACGTGCTGTAATTTACTCAAGTGGAATACCACTCGTGCATTTCGTGAATGGTGATCCAAGATATTCATCTCCTCGACTTGCAGTCCACATGCCAATGATTCCAAGAGGAAACGAAGTGATTTATTTAACACGAACATTTCAAAGGATGAAGGAAAACTTGATTCTAAAGCCAAGGTGAAAATTGTTCGTTCTAGAAAGCCCTTAGAGCCTTTTGCTCCACCGAAGGAGGATGGTTCTTCCCGTGTCAAGATTCCAGGAATAGATGTTGTCATCTCAGAAACGCCCAACCCTACAATTCCTATTCAAAGCATTGCACCATTTCCACAGATAATGAATGAGATTGAAGAACCTTTCAAATATTCCACCTGCTGAGACATGTAGACACAAGTCTAATCCTCTTATTAATCTTGCTATGAATGGTCAGGACGAGCTACCTATCGGAGTTTGTAAGCCAAATACCAAAAAGGTAATCAAGCCTCCCCAAAAGGTGCTGAGAATATAATGGATATTCTTGATACTGAGCCTAATCCTACTGAATGCATGGTACTCCCTTCCCTTTTTTTTTCTTTTTTCTAAATAGAAGCATGCTTTCTTTTCAAATGTGTATCTCACCTTCTTCACCCCTGCATACATCTTTTTTTTTTAATCAGGGGGGAAGCGATGATGTGAATTTCAATGAGGGATTGGCACACATTCCTCTACCTTCAAGAAGTCAATGTTTTCCGTCGATTGGACGAATACCATCCTTTGGTAAGGATTCATTTGACAGCAGATCGAGATTATTTGACTCGCAGGGTGTTTGTTCCCCTTATGATGATGAGGTCGAGTCCATTCGTAGAGTCAATGCTCCTTCACCGGTACCTTGGCCACAACACCCTTTGAGGGCTCCCCAAGGGGGAATTTCTATCTTCAACGCTGACGCTGTTATAAAGGAGGTGGATAAGAGTGTTGCGCGAGTGTTTGGTAAAGCCATACTTGACAAGGTGTGTCACACCCCCTTTTGATGGACTTCCTTCTCTCAAAGGCGATTTTGACAGCCTTTATGCCACTATCCTTCAAAGAGGAGTCGATGTCACTCCTTTAGAGAGCAAGGTTGTGATCAAGTAAGCATATGACTTCAAGGACCTGCAACAGATCTACTCCGGTCAAACATCTGCTAAAGAGCATGATAGTTGTTGCATAGAGGTGCAAGGTAAGCTTGATGAGGCCTCCCGTCGGCTGAACACAACGGGCGCCCATTATGAAGCAAAGATGGCCGAGCTGAAGCATGTTGAATTGAGACGTCATGAGCTGCTAAAAGAACTTCAACTTTTGGAAGATCAACAAAAAGATCTTAGCTCTTAGGTAGCGGTCAGCGAACATTTGCTTCAAGAAGCTAAGCGGGAAGTTATTGACTTGGAGGGTTAGATTGACATACTTAATGCCACTGAAGTGATGGATGCAGCCACAAAAACTAGTTTAAAGAAGGCTAAGGCCTACATAAAGGAGTCTTTCGAAGATCTGAAGAATTTTCAATGGGATCCATATTTACCTCCTCTCTCTTTTTTTTGAGATGGATTTGTAATGCACTTTATACTTTTGTGATATAAGCTTGATATCTATTGAATAAAGCTCATATGAAAATTTTCTTTTATTCATTGTTGCACATGTGTCTTAGTTGATTTTCTTCGTGATTTGGATTCCACAATTATTAACTTCATGACAACATATGAATTTATAGCCAGCCAAATCTCTATGTTTCCCCTTTAAACTCGCAAGTTGTATGAAACCCGCAATCAAATGAACTCTTTTTTTTTTTTAGCATCAACAAACTTCATTTTTTTTTTTTGATGATGATGATGATTGTACTTGAGTTGGGTGCATACCAAAGTTGCCTACATACCTGAAGGGGAACCCCAAAGGATCAAGCCATATGTAGTTCAAACAACAAGATTTTTTTTTTTCGTCGTTCACAGTTTATACTCTTGCGGGCTAGGAGTAGTACAATGGAGTTTTACTTGAAAGAATAAATAGTTTAGGCTCATTTGTAGGAGCTTACATGCATTAACACATTAAGGATAATAAAGTTTTAAAAACTTGCCATTTATCGGCCCAACTCGTACTCCGTCGGCACAACAATCCTATAAGCGCCGTTAGTGTAGACTTCTCGAATCACGTAAGGGTCATCCCACTTGGAAGTGAACTTGCTTCCAGTCTTGTGTGGGATAATGATTGGTCTTCTTATTGCGAGCACTTCATCTCCAACTTGAAATGAATGCGGTCGTACCTTTTTGTTGAATGCTTATGATAAGCGAGCTTGATAGCATTCCAACTTTTGTTGCACTAGAAGTCTTTTTTTCATCAAGGGCCTCGAGCTCAGCCAGGCAAAGCTTGTGATTTTCATATTCGGTCAAGCCTTCCTGTATGACAATACGGAGTGAAGGGATTTGAAGTTCCAAAGGTAATACCGCTTCAAGCCCATAAATCAGAGCGGAAGGAGTTGATTGGGTCGGCGTCTTGTACATAGTTCTGTATGCCCAAAGAGCCTCCCCTAGCCTTTCATGCCAATCACGTTTTGACTTTGCTACCACTTCGCTTCGTAAGTTGCAAAGCATCTTATTGAAAGTTTCTGCCAGCCCATTTGGAGGTGCATTGTACATTGATGATTTGCATTGGACAAACTTAAACTTTTCGCAAAGAGCGGTCACCAGCTTGTTGACAAATGGTTTGCCGTTGTCAGTGACAATATATCGAGGCACGCCATATCGGTAGATGATATGGGTCTGAATAAAATCAACATTTTCTTTTTTGACTTCTCTCGGTGGGATTACTTCTGCCCATTTGGAAAAGTAGTCAATTGCCGCCAAGATGTACGAGTGGCCAACGGTAGATTTTGGAGTGATAGGACCCACTACATCAAGTCCCCAAGCTTCAAATGGCCAAGATGCCACGGTTGGATGAAGCAACTCAGGAGGTTGATGAAAAAAAATTGGCATGAAACTGGCAAGGCTCGCACCTCTTTGCGTAGTCCATGCAATCTTACAGCATGGTAGGCCAATAATAAGCCATCCTCTTAATTCGATCATACAATTTGGGTTCTGCTTGATGCGCACATATTCCTGAATGTGCTTTCTCCATTGTTCGTCTAGCCTTTTCTTTATCTAAGCAATGCAACCAAAGGCCAATGATGGAGCGTCAATAAAGTGTCACATTAAAATATAGGAAGTACGGAGCTCTTCGCTGAACTTCCGTCTTATGCTTCAGGTCATTAGGAAGCTTTCCATGTTGTAAATAATCAATGAGTGGCTGGCGCCAGTCTTCTTCTTCTACTTCATGGGCACTGACCGCATTGACCTCTTCCTCAAACTCTTCAACGAGGGATGTAGCAACCCACCGGTTGCAAACAGGGACATTCATGCTTTCTTCTACCCCTAGTGCCAAAGTGGCTGTGAGGTTTGCAAGTGCATCAGCCATCTTGTTGGCACCTCTGGGAACATGCTATAATTTGACGGTTTCAAGCTCATCGAGTAGTCGTAAGGCATATTTATGGTATGACACGAGGTCGTCCTTTTTGACTTCATATTCCTCGAGAAGTTGCTTGATAACTAATTGAGAATCACCATAGATGTCAAGGTCTTTGATTCCCATTTCAATGGCCATTTGAAGGCCTATAATCAATGTCTGATATTCAGCTATATTATTAAAACATAACTGAATTAAGACGAATGAATAAGTGAGGACCTGTTTTTCTAGGGAAACAAAGACTACTCCTGCACCAGCACCAGTACGTCTCGCAATTCCGTCAAAATTACATCTTCCAAGCTGGGAGGATATCAACGAAGAACACATCTTCACCAGGCAAGTCATCATTTAGCTCCAAAGCATCAGGGATTGGGTGATCTGCTAAGAAATCCGCCAATGCTTGTCCTTGAAAGGCCTTTTGTGGCACGTAAACAAGGTCATATTGCTTCAAGATTACGACCCACTTTGCCAGTCGCCCGCTTAGAATTGGCCTTGACAAGATATATTTGATGGGGTCAGCTTTAGAAATCACCCCTACTGTATGAGCTTGCATGTAATGCCTTAACTTTTGAATGGCGAACATGAGAGCCAAACACATCTTTCCGATCGGGGAATAATTCAGTTCAACCCCAACCAAAGTGCGATTTAGGTAATACAAAGCCCTTTTTTTGCCTTTCTCATATCAACGAAGAACACATCTTCACCAGGCAAGTCATCATTTAGCTCCAAAGCATCAGGGATTGGGTGATCTGCCAAGAAATCCGCCAATGCTTGTCCTTGAAAGGCCTTTTGTGGCACGTAAACAAGGTCATATTGCTCCAAGATTACGACCCACTTTGCCAATCGCCCGCTTAGAATTGGCCTTGACAAGATATATTTGATGGGGTCAGCTTTAGAAATCACCCCTACTGTATGAGCTTGCATGTAATGCCTTAACTTTTGAATGGCGAACATGAGAGCCAAACACACCTTTCCAATCGGGGAATAATTCAGTTCAGCCCCAACCAAAGTGCGATTTAGGTATTACAAAGCCCTTTTTTTGCCTTTCTCATTTTCCTGGGCGCACAATGCCCCCAAAGACTTCTCTTGAGCTGCAATGTATAGTATAAGAGGTTTTCTTGGAATTGGTGCCCCCAAAACTGGTGGATTTGACAAGTACTTCTTGATGCTGCCGAAGGCTTTCTGGCATGACTGGTTCTATTCGAATTGTGCACCATTCTTCATGAGGTGGTGGAATGGGTGACAACGGCCGGCGAGGTTGGATATGAACCTTTTGATATAAGCCAAACGACCTTGGAAACCACATAGTTCTTTGAGATTTTTTTAGGCAGGCATCTCTTGGATTGCCCTGATTTTGGCCTGGTCAATCTCGATGCCTCTATGATGAACTATAAAGCCTATGAACTTCCCTGAAGTGACACCGAAAGCACATTTAAGTGGATTCATCTTTGGTTGACATCTCCTCAGCCTATCAAAATTTTGACAAAGGTCTTGTAGGTGGTCTGCTCTTCTTTTTTACTTGACCACCAAATCGTCAACATAGCACTCCACTGTTTTATGCAACATGTTGTCAAAGATAGTTTGCATTGCTCTTTAGTATGTCGCTGTGGTGTTTGTCAAACCGAAGGGCCTTACCTTGTAGCAGAAGAAGCCTTTGGGAGTGCAAAACGCTTTGGCTTCTTGGTCTTCTAGCGTCATTTGAATTTGATTGTATCCCGCAATACAATCTATAAAGGACAAGGTTTTGTGTCCCATGGTTGAATAGATCATGAGCTCGGTGACGGGTAATGGGAAATCATCTTTTGGGAAAACACTATTGAGATCCCGGAAGTCTACGCAAATACAAAGTTATCCCGGAATCCTGCCTCTATAGTTTGTTGACCTCTCTTTCGATTTTAGGTACTAACTCTAAACGAAAGCGTCGTTGAGGTTGCTTTTTGGGCGAAACACCTTTCCTGAGAGATAAGCGATGGACTGCAACTTTGGGATCAAGCTCTAGCATTTCACCGTAACTCCATGCAGACACGTCCTTATACTCCAAGAGGAGATTGAAGTGCTCATTTTCTTCCTCGGGTATGAGCAATGAACTTACATAGATGGGTCGGGTTTTCTCAGCAGTTCCGAGATCCAGTTCCTTCAAATCATCAACTATAACTTGCCCCCTATCTTCAAGGGTTTCAGGAGTCTCTATGAGTTCTATCTCTGACTCCGAGTCTTCACATTCTTGGACTGTGATGTGATTAGAAGAAGTCACTTCTTCTCGCTCATCTCCTTTGTCGATGTCAAAACTTCTTGGCTGACTAGTAAAGACCGTAATACGTCTCTTCACACTTAGTGAACCACCCGTCTTCACATCCAAAGTTGAAAACCGCTTCACACACGAAGGGATAGAACTTTGCACTTCGTTTCCATCACCAAGTTGATTGAACGTTGAATCCTTTTGTTCTTGGCGTAATTGATTTGATGGTTCTTTCCTTTTCGTGATTATGTTGAACAAAGAAGGTCTTGGTTGTGCATGATTCTTTATTCTCCAGAGCATAAAAGACTTAGGGTTTTGACCCCTCTTAATTCTAGTGAAGACGGATGGGTGTTTCCTTGAGGCACATGGTTGTAACCTATCAAATACAGAAGGCTTTATAGGAGGTTGAGCCTTTTCATCCTCACTCTCATCCATTTCTTCAGCAGAGATATGCTTAACCACATTTTGTTTGGCTTTGCATCGCCCTGACATCTTGATCGACTGCACTGGTGTATAACCAAGGCCCACTTTTGGGACCTCTATTAGACCTCCTTGTTCTTGAATCTTCTTCTGTATTTTGTTGAAGCCGTAGGTTTCCACCTCCACTACCTTCCCTAACACAACAGGATTGTTAAAATCATAACCCGCTTTCTCCATGAGTTTATATGCATTCGGGTCAAATCCTTCTTTCGTTCGCGCATTTGGCAAGTTCTCATCTCCCTCTAATAAGATCTTGGAACAAGAGACAAATCCGGGCGGAGAGGGTCTACTCACCTTCAGTTGGTACATGTTTCACGTTAGCAACGAGACACTTTCTTTAAGGGTGCTCAAGTTGGGCATGTTATCCTTCTTGATAGCCTTGCCCCCCAATATTTCCACTTACGGACCCACTGAAGGGTGTTTCTCCTCCCTTGCGACGAGCTTGGGGAACATATCTTAAGACTGATGGCATGTGATTTGTGGAAACCACCACTTGCTTGGCGGCATGTTTAGCAAGTTGGGTGATAGTCTCTTGTTCAGCGTTTCCCTTACGGTACTCTGGCTGTCTCACGCCGTCATGCTTCAGTATTACCTTAGGATTATCTGCAGCCTTCGGCTCACCCCTACCTATGGAGGAAATTAGGGAGGGCATAGTCTCCTTAGGTGCAGTGCCCTCTTCAAAGAATTTAGAATCGGCAAAATGCGATTCTGCGTTTGTAAACGGCTTGACATCATCGTTGATCTTCTTCTCAGCCCCACGATAATACTTAAGACGTTGATGGAGGGTAGAAGCCACTATTCCATGTTCATGGAGCCATAGGCGTCCAAGTAACAATTGTACGACGTCTTGGAGTCAATCACATGGAAGATTGAAGATGTTAGTAGATCTCCCATTGTCATCTTTAGGCGAATCATGCCAATCACACACTGACTCTCCAAGCTAAACCCCTGAATCACCATACGACTCTTACAAAGCTCTTCTACTGATACTCCCAGCTCATTCATTGTAGACTTAGGCATGATGTTAACAGCAGAACCTCCATCTATTAATATGCGCTTGAATTTTTGCTCCCTGATATAACCTATCACAAAGGACGGTTGTAAGGTTTAGATCCTAATAATTAGTCGTCATCAGTGAAACTGATAGCCGTGTTGCAAGTGGCGTACTAGGCAACACCTTCCGCGGATTCTTCAATGTTCCCGACCTTGTCGGCATAAAGCTCTGAGTGGTGAAGGCGGTGGCAACACAGTGACGCATCTCTTCTAGTACGCGAAAGATTTGCCTCCAATCTATGCGTGCTGGTAAAGCCTCTAAGACGACCAGAGTTTTATCATCTCCTTTTGGAGAATCTTCCTGTTTTTCCTCTTCTCCATCTTCTTCATCTTCAAGCTCGGTACATGAGGTCATGCTAAAAGTGACTTTATCAAAAAAGCCCACTGGGAAGAACTCTTCCAACGTGACAGAAGTAAGCAGCTCTTGCTGAAGTAAATCTATTGGTTGAATGTCCTGCTTCTTATTTATTCACAGACTCTTCCCACTTCTCCCACGCTGAGGTTTCTTTTCCCCCCTTGTCTCTTCCTACGGCGCAGGGGCAGTTGTTGGCCCCGCCTTTGGTTCTTGGGCCTTTGCCGAGTAACAAGGTTCCACCCCTCTTCATCATCCCCCGGGATATCGACGGTGGGTTTGATCTCTAGAGAAGGAGCTTGTACCATCAACGACACAACAACCGGCTCTAGACTTCCGAACTGAATTATGAATAACTCCATCCTTGGCGCAGCAGTCAGATCATATCTTTTCTCTTGGTGGAGTTGGGTACGACTTTCTCGTCGTAAATGCGATGACTCTAACTGAGCGCCAATGCAGTTGGCTTCAGCAGTTTCGTCCAAGTCTAGTATGATCCTCCCATCCTTGGCCAGCTGCATGATACGCTCTTTGAGAGTAATGCATTTCTCTAAAGGATGGCTAACAACCCTGTGATAACGATAGTACTTCGGGTCACTTGTCCTTCCAGCTTCCTCTGCTCGCTTAGGTTGAGGGAGTTCAATGATCTTGTTTTCAAGCAAGTCATCCAACATTCCCGCCAAGTCTGAATCAGGGAATGGGTACTTCCTCTCTTGAAGTTTCTTTAATGTAGGGCGCTTCTTTGTTGCCTCTTTAAAGAATGAAGTCTTCTTCCCCTCTGGTCTAGACTTCCCTGAAATCTTCATGGACTCTTCAGTCGAAATAGTCATAGTTTCCTTTGTTGAAGCCTTTGGAGGCTTAGAACTCTTCTTAGAATCACCTTTGTCCTTCTTGAACTCATATGAAGATAACGGCTTGCTGCGATGATTTGCTATCGTCATTTCCATGTCATGTGCCTTTGCAGCTAGCTCTTGAAAAGTCCTAGGCTTGCTCATCTACAAGACATAAAGCAAAAGTCTCACTCCATGTCCTGAGCGCGCATCTCGACAGCAGAGGCCTCGGACAAACGATCTTTGCATTCAAGGCTAAGAGATCTCTAGCGATTGATGTAATCAAGGACTGGTTCATCCTTCCATTGCTTAGTATTTGTCAGCTCTGTTATACTAACAGTGCATTGAGTGCTATAGAACCTATTGAGGAATTCATGTTCCATTTGTTCCAAGGTGTTAATAGACTCGGGCTCCAAGTCCGTATACCAATCGAAGGCGATCCCTTTGAGAGATAGAACAAACTGCTTCACCAACCTGTCTCCCTCGGTGCCAGCATTGCTGCACGTCTCAGTGAAGTGAGCGATGTGCTGTTTAGGATTACCCTTACCTTCAAATTGGTTGAATTTAGGGGGTTGGTATCCATGAGGCATATGAAGGACATCAATCCTTTTCGTATAAGGTTTTGTGTACAAATGCATCTTGCGAGGTCCTCCCCCAAATTGAGCCTTAACAGCATTCGCGATTAGGCTTTGAATCTGTTCAACAGACATCAACCCTAATGAAGATTCCTTCTTTTTTATGCGCTCGTCATCAAAGTCTTCGCTACGGTTAGACTCCTTGTCAGACTCTTTGCCATCTGAGCCTTTACTAGAGGATTCGAACCGCCGCGTTTCCAACTTCTTCATTAGCGTAGCAATCTGCACACTTTGGCGCTTGATTTGAGCGTCTTTCTCTAGACTTTCCATAGCGAGCCTCTCCAATGTTGCTTTCACATTTGCGAGTTGTTCTTCTACATTGGTCGCGTCACCATGGCTGGCATAGTGACAGAATTGAAAGATTCGGTCTCTGATTCAACGACTAACTCTCTTGGCGATGCCGGTGAGGAGTTACTCCTAGTATAGCCATGATCTTCTTCACCGAAAGGTTGGAAGGTGGGGTTTGCCTAAGTTCAGAGTTCATCCATCCCTTGAGGAATTGTTTGGTGCATTTTGAAGCCAGCAACAGATCTTTGCTTCAAAGGATGCGAGGTCAGTTTGTTGACTCCTTTAAGCAGGTTGGAGTCAAGGCTTGGGATCTTGCAAGACTGCGATGGGACAGTCCCAACTGATTGTTTTATGGCAATCACAGCAGCAGCTTTTGCCGTACTTCTAGTCATGACTCCACTAGATGTAACGCTAGCGGTTGTCAATCTTTGAGATGTGGATCGGACAGCTTTCCTTGAAGGTTGAAGGATGGCATTCTTACGGGCCACGTCGTCTGCGAGGGAATGTAGAGTTTGCGGTTTGGAGAAATAGATGAGAGGCAGGGAAGATCCCACCGGGCTTGCCAACAAATTTCGCGCCTAAAATAAATTAGACGAGAAATTGAGCAACAAATTGAATTTTTGTATTTATATCAAAGAATGGGTACAATCTTTGTATAACTGTTACAAAAACAAGTATAATAAATCCTCTTATTCAATCTCCTTGAATAGACTTGAATGAATTTGATCTTGAGAGAGGGCCTAAGAGGCTTAATCTCAATCAAAATATGAGTTTAATCTCCACGCGTAGACGGCACGTATTAGGAGTGCTTGTTGTCTTCTGCCTTTCGCATTATGTTTGTTTCTAAATTAAAATGCATTATGCTAGAATGCCTTGAATCTGTTTTCTTTAGCCCCCTTTTGCAGACCTAGCACGGTTTTTTATTTTTAGTTTGTTTCTTTGTTTACCCAGAGTTCTTATATATTTTACTTTAAATATTTTGTAGATTGAATAATTATTTATGATACTCTAGAAGTCTCATATATTTATCGAATGAATTATTTATGATACACACACACACACACACACACACACACACACACACACACACACACA
>JACYFF010031957.1:69234569-69252782 GCA_017589665.1 Selenicereus undatus
ATATATATATATATATATATATATATATATATATATATATATATATACAAAACAAAATGGAGAAGTAGTTTTTTCTTTGTAAAAGAAAAACCCCAAATCAATCAAAAGTGCACATCACGAGGTGACCATCATGCGTTTGCAAATTGCAATCATCAAGCACGATAAGTTCGATAAAGATGACCTAATGAAGCTGACCTAATACAGTTAAATGGATCAACTTGTTTAAAAATTAAATTGATACACATCAAGATTTATTAACCCATTTTTTAATTTAAATGAAAAAATTTTCAATCCGTTTAAATTTAATATGAATACAAAACCTACCCAATCCGACCAATTTTCTAACTCTACATCAGTGTAGGCATATTTTGTCTAATCTAATTTGCATTAAAATATATGCAACGAAACACTACTCTAGCTCGAACATACGCTTTTTTCCAAAGTTTTATCAAGACATTGGAGCGGAAAAGGAACCCTTTTGGCAATTAACCATCTTTATGTTGTGTGACACGTGATGGAAGCGGATTAAGGACATGTTCTTTTGGTTGGAAAATATGAATTGAGAAGCGAATGAAGTTGCTTAAGATTAATTGAAGTGAGTTGAACTGTGTATTTTTTTGTTGAAGTGTGTAGGTTGAAGTGGGTTGAATTTTTTTATATAATAGGTAAAAATTGGTTAAGATAGTAGAGAGTGAGTCGAACTGGATTGAAATTGGTTGAAGTGAGAATTTTTTTATTAAAATTGTTAAAGTATGTTGATTGATTGAAGTTGGTAAATTAGAATTTACCAACAAAAAGAACAGGGCCTAAATGGATTAAATAAGGTTGTACTGTGAAGTATTTTATTTTAATCAAAATTAATATATTTAATGATTTAAAATTATCAAATTTTTTAATAGCTAGACTTAGTTATGAATTGTAAAGTTAATACATGAAAATATATAATTTAGAAGGCGTTGGTTATACCGATGGATGCAAGATGGCACAATAATTGAAGCAGCACTTTCCGTGAAGCGTATCATATGCGTAATTTTTTAATTTTGAAAAATATGGATAAAAAGATGATTTTATATAATTTAGAAGTTGTAAAATCCTTCTAGTATTCAATCATATTATTTTTTTAAAAGTTAATACATGATAATATAAGTTTTAAGCCAAACAAAACAGTTAAGAAATATCCTATAGCAAGATATTTATTATTTTACTAAGTTTATTTAAAGTGCAAAAATTGATCAATAAAAATAAGAAAAGCACTTTAAATTGGTGATAATTCACAAAAAATATATATATGATTAAAAAAAGATAGATATTTAAGATATGTATAATATTTTAAATATATATATGATTTAGGATATTTAAAATATGTATGATATTTAAGATATGTAAAACACAAAGCCTATACTATAAATTGGGTGCACTGAATAGTTACCGCATGACTGGTGCCACTGACATATTCCCACAACAATGGACTTTTGGGGACCCGCATCACATGGGCTTAGTGCCTCTGCTGGCCCCACCCATTTGCAGGCGTTCAAATTATCAAATATCAGTTCTTTTTTAGTATACGAAACAAAATGGGGAAATACATGTTTTTTTTTTTTAAAGAAAAACCCCGCATCTGTCAAAACTGCAAATCAGGTGACCATCATGCGTTTGCAAATTGCAATTATTAGCCACGTTCACCGCTAGAGTTTTGGATAAAGATGACCAATAAAATTATTGATCCGAAACTGATACGAGGGCAGGGCAAGTGATTTGGGTATAAATTTTTAATTTGTCTAATTAAATAAGTGGATGTGCAACTGTTTAATTAAATTGGTTAAGTTTTAACTGAGATTTTTGACACAAAAAAATATTATTTAATTTGCATAGTTAAATAGATTAAACATGTCAACCTATTTACTCGTTTTTTTTTATAATTAAGAATATAAAACTTAAAATAAATATAAAAATATAATTTATGATGAATACAATGAGCTTTAGACAGTAATTCTTAGTGTTATATAATTTCGTATCACTTGAAAATCCTAATTGGATGAATGAATAATTAGTACATTAATTAGTCAATTTTTAGTCTTCAGTAAATTAGTTTTTTAACTAGCATTTCAAGTAGCATTTAGCATTTCAAGCAATATTTTTGAAAAATTAATAGTATTAATGTTTGACATTTAAAAGTAACGTTTCATATTTTTTAATCAAAAAATATCATTTAAAAATTTTATCTTTAAAAATTATCTATATCCTTTTATATCAATTTATATTAATCAACTAGCAAAACAGCTAAATTTACCGAATACATTAATTTTAACTGCTCATCTAAATAGCTATTCGTTAACAACTAAATTAAAAATATTGTTTGCTATCTAAACAGCTATTTATTATCTAAATAATTATTCGCTATCTAAATTACTATCTATTATTTAAATATCTAATTTTACTGAACAGGACTATACCCTTTTTTCCAAAGCTGTATGACGACATTGGAGTGGAAATGGAATCCTTTCGGCAATTGAAAACTTTTATGTTGTGTGACGTATGATGGGAGGCGCACTAAATGGATTAAATAAGTTTATGTGTTTTGAAGTATTTTATTTAAATCAAAATTAATATATTTAATAATTTAAAATTATCAAATTTTTAATAGTTAGACTTAGTTATGAATTGCAAATTATTAATATTTATTTGCGACATCGATGAACATAAAATGACATAAATAATTGAATTAGCATTCTTTATGAAAGAGTGTCATATGTATAATTTTTTAATTTAGAAAAAACATTGATAAAAAGATAATTTTATATAATTTAGAAGTTATAACACCCTTCTACTATTCAATCATTTCATTTTTTTAAAAAATTAGTACATAATAATATAAGTTTTAAGCAAAACAAGACAATTAAGAAATATTTTGTAGCAAAACATTTATTATTTTGCTTAGTTTATTTAAAGTGTAGAAATTGGTCAATAAAATAAGAAAAGTACTTTAAATTGATAATAATTCACAAAAAATGTATATATATGATTTTAAAAATAAGATAGATATTTAAGATATGTAAAATTATTTTAAGAATATTGATAATATGTGTCCAAATTAAGAATTTGTAGAACTATGAAGAAATTAAACTGCAATTTACAAATATAGTAAACTAGAAAATTTTCTAATTATAATTTCACCTTTGACAACCCTAATCAACACTATGTGACACATATCAATATCGATCAACACTTATTGATACTCATTAGCTTTTATCAACAATAAATTGCTTATAATAAGTTGAGAAGAATATATCCTAAATAATTTTAAATGAGTTAACATTATCTAGTAACTTATTTAGGGACAATTATTCACCTTATATCATTACTAAAGGTTACCGTAAAAGCATTTGTTTTAGGGTTCCCCTTATTTGGAACAATCTCATACAACAGCTATACAGGCACCTATCGAAAGAACAAAATCTTTCCCGCCCCTGCTTTCAGTCTAAATAAAATATACCCTCTACCTCCTCAACTTGCTAATGTCATAGATTCGAAATTAGCTTCTTAATGTACATTATCTGCTATGAATGACATGTATATATGGATTATTTGAGTATTATGTATATAAATATCATAATCAGGGGTGGACAATGAATCGAGTCGGATCAAGTCAGTTAAGATCGGCCCGTTTATAATATGGGTCATTCAAGTCATAACCAACCCATTAATGATTTGAACTGGGTTAGGCTTTTTATGTAAATAAGTAGGTCAAGTTGGCCATGGTCCCGCTTTTGACATTTTTTTAAATGAAACAAATTTGCAAAAAAAATATGTATAATAATAATTATTATGTACAAAGCGTTAATAATAAACTTAACTAATTATAACATGTGAAATAAAACAAGCAGTAGATTAAAAAATTACTGGGTTATTAAATAGGTTATTAATGAACAGATCCACTTGACCCCGTGAATGCCCAACTCATTGTCCACTCCTAATCATAGTCGACAAATAAATTTTACATTTTCTTCTAAAAAGCAATTGTTAAATAGCAACTTTTGTTTAAAAGTTGAACGACCTCTCATGAACTTGTTAGTCGCCTTCACATAGAGAATTACATTAAAATTTGTTGTTACTAGTTTGGGTCCGTGCTTTGCACGGAATATATTCAAATAGATATTCTATAGATATGTTATCGAAATAATAAACAAATAGTTATGTTACACATGATTAATATTATAATTTAGATGAGATAATGAAAAAATTCAATGAAAAAGTTAAATATACAGCTACTTCGTGCATAACTAATTGGATTAATAATTAAAAAGTATATGATTGTGACAAAAGTCTATATAAGTATGATGGAGATAGTAGATAGTGAATTTGTCACAAACCATGCTAACACCCTGTTCTTTTCGTTGGGAAATCAACCCAACCCACACTCACCCACTCTTTCCCCCCTCTTCCCACTCCTTCCCACACTTTAAAAAGAATATAACTCCTTCCCACACTCACTCACTCCTCCTCACACCTACATAAAACAACCATTTCTCATATTTTGAAAATTTTTACAATTTAGGTAATTGTGTGTATGAATAATCTGATAGCAATTATAAGCAGTTTTAATTTTTCGGATGTCATGAAACAATTTTATTTTTTTGTTTTTCATTATTTTTACAATTTTTCATCATTTTTTATTTTTTATTTCTATTTTTTATTTTTTATTTTTTATTTTTTATTTTTTAACTTTTTTATTTTTTTTGTATTTATTTTTATTTTTGTTTTCATTTCTTATTTTTTTATTTTTTATTTTTTTATTTTTTATTTTTTTTATTTTTTTCTTTTTTTCTTTTTTTCTTTTTTTTATTTTTTATTTTTTAACTTTAGAATTTTAAATTTTAAATATTTTGCATTTATTTTTATTATTTATTTATTTATAAATTTTTACATTTTTAAATTTTTTTGTATTTATTTTTTTATTTTTTATTTTGCTGTATCTATTTATTTTTTGTTTTTTATATTTTTATTCCAAAAAAACAACCAACGAAAAATTCCAAAAAAAAAAATACAAAAAAATTTAAAAAAAAGAAAATAAAAAATAAATACAAAAAAATTTAAAAATTAAAACTGAAAAAATTTAAAAAATTTAATAAAAATTAAAATTACAAAAATTACAAATTACAAATTACAAATTAAAAAATAAAAATTCAAAAATTCAAAATTTTAAAAGTATAAAAAATTAAAAATCAAAAATTTAAAATTTAAAAATTTAAAAATATCAAAAATTTAAAAATTTAACAATTAAAAATTTTTAATGTAAAATGAAATAATAAAAATACCAAAATAAAAAATAAACAATAAACAAAATAAAAAAGAATGAACAAAAATAAAAAAAAATTATCATCATTAATTGCTATCACAATAAAATTATTACATTAAAAAACAAAAAACTATTAATAACCAATATTTCAAGCTCATTCAACTGCATTCAGCTGTCACCCACACTCAGTCACTCATCCACTCCTTCCCACACTTAAAAAAAAATACCACACCCACCCACTCCTTCCTCCCTTTTCCCACACCCACTCATCTCACACCTCTCATTTCCCCACTGAAAAGAACAGGACCTAAATTGGGTGATGATAAGTCAATCTATGATACCAATGATGAAAAATCTACGTTCTCCTCTTGTTGTTGAGCAAAAATTTATGAAGTGGCTAATTGTCTAGTGAATTTAGGTATAAACTATTTTGAAGTCAGTTTAGTTTCAGTTTTACATGTAACATAAATAAAATTTGTCTTTCAACAAAAATAATTTGAACATTGTATTTATGCTAATACATAACTTTTTTGGCTATTTAAAATGGCCAATTAGGGGACGCTAATATAATTAAGTGTTCATACTTTGTACATTTGGCTTTCATGTCAACTGAATAGTTTCATGGGTTTTGATATAAACTTCCCATGCCCTTATGTTGTCTTGCAAGAGATGGGTTGAGTTCAGATTTGTGTGTTGAGATATTTATTAGT
Source organism: Selenicereus undatus (assembly GCA_017589665.1). Lineage (NCBI taxonomy): Eukaryota > Viridiplantae > Streptophyta > Magnoliopsida > Caryophyllales > Cactaceae > Selenicereus > Selenicereus undatus. The sequence goes on from JACYFF010031957.1 coordinate 69,240,576, forward strand.
TTGAAGTGTTATGGCAATTTGGGGTATTTTATTTTAAACGGTAAAACATTAATTATAATTTTAGGTGTTTTATAAAGAGAATTTGATTATTGGATTTGTATGGCTTAAAAGAAAACGAAAGTGATTTCAATTTTTCTTGTGCATTAAATAGATTAGATTTCGGTCAATTTATTTGAAATGTTAAAAAATTAATTATACGTTTAAGATTTAAACTAATTAAATTTAATTGTAAGATATATATGCTTTGAAACAAAAAGAAAAATAGTTTGTTTATTTCCTTCTATTAAATATATCATATTAAATGTGAAAGAAATTCAGTTTCACGAGCCTAATATGATGATTGTGTTTTGTTTTAATTTTTTTTTATATTTCACATTCAACCCTTGCAATATGTTATATCATGCTTACAATATGTAATTTTTCAGCACAACCCTTACATCTATATGATCATAATTAATATTGACTATGTTATCAAATTCAAAGAGAAAGATAATAGCGACGATAACTACAATGACAACAACAACAATAGTAAGAATGGAAATAATCATAGAAATCATATTTATATTTATATTATCTCTAATAATACATGCTCAAATGTACATTTGTAACGAAAAAGACAAAATAATAATAATAATTATGGAAATAATTTTTTTTTATTATTTCTATATAAATTTGATATTATACTATGTGATAATAATAAGGTGTCACCTAAGGTTTTACAACTTGTTCAGTAATTACAATTCGGTTTCCTTAAGTTAAAACTTCTAAAACATGAACTTATTCCATAATAATGAAATAATAAAAACTTTTATATCCATTATAGTCCCTTAATCTCTCTTTGATAATGAGATGATCATAATTAATATTGACCATGTTATCAAATTCAATGAGAAAGATAAAATCGTCGACAACGACAATGACGACAATAACAACAATAATAATAATGAAAATAATCATGGAAATTATAGTTATTTTTCTATTATCTCTAATAATACATGCTCAAATTTATATTTGTATCGAAAACTACAAAATAATAATAATAATAATAATAATAATAATAATAATAATAATGGAAATAAAAAATATTTATTGTTTCTTTATAATTGTGTATATTATATTATGTGTTAATAATAAGGTGACATATAAGGTTTTATAACTTGTTCAGTAATTATAATTTCGTTTCATTAAGTTAAACTTCTAAATTATTAATGTATTTTATAATAATGAACTAATAAAAAAATTTATATCTATTATAATCTCTTAATCTCTCTTTGATAATTTGATGATCATTATTAATATTGACTATGTTATCAAATTCAAACAGAAAGATAACAACGACGACAGCGATAATAACGACAACAACAACAATAGTAATAATAGAAATAATCATGGAAATCGTATTTATTATTCTATTATCTCTAATAGCACATGCTCAAATTTATATTTGTATTGAAAAATACAAAATATTAATAATAATAATGACGAAAATGAAAAACGTTTTGCTCCATAAGAGCCACAATGGGCAATACAATATAATGGGGGATGAGGGAATCGAACATGAGACCTAATGTGCCTAGTAAATAGTACAATACAATGAGGAAGGGGGGAATCGAACCTGAGACCTAATGTGGCTAGTAAAGATAAATCCAAAGGTTAAGATTGTTTAAGATTTTGATCCAATGGCTGTGAAGTAACATATACCCTAAATTTACTCCCATATTAGCATTTTAAATTTTCTCAGCACTCAACTCCTTATACATTCTAGCATTTATAATACAAAGATATCTCATATTTGAGATGCAATCTTATACCCAAAAACAAAGTTTTTATTAAAAATTGGAAGGTAAGAGCATCTTATCTTATTGAATGATTTGTATTTGAATTACTTGTATTACCACATATTTCGCCCCTATAGTCCTATACATTGAAAACGGTACACTAACGAACAATTATGAAGTAATACGAGGGTTTTTCACTTTTTTGTTTGATATATCTAAGGGCATCCTCAGCCATTACCCGCGAGCTCCCCCCCCCCCCCAACACGCGGGACACCCACCCCCCTCCACCCACTGCCACGCGTGTCCTGCCACGCAGTCCTCCACGGCCGGCTGAGTCTCCCCGCGTGCCACTCCTTCCTTGTTTTTTGTTTTTTTTTTTGTTTTTTCTTTTTTTTTGAGCTTATAAATAATTTTTATATGATTAAAAAAATAAGTTGTGTGTTATGAAGTGGGTCCATAATAAATTTTTTTATTGGGTTATTCAAATTGGAGTTCCATGGGTTGAAGAAGTAATGGAATGCAAGTTCTAAAAATATGAAATTTTTGCTGATGTGGCAGACCAGAGTTTCAAAAAATGGAACTTGGATTGGGGATGCCCTAAGAGCATTCCCAATAGAGTTCCAATTTTTGAAACTCTAGTCTGCCACGTCAGTAAAAGTTCCGCAATTTTGAAACTTGCATTCCATCACTTCTTCAACAAATGGAACTCAATTTTAATCATCCAATAAAAATATTTATTATAGATCCACTTTATAACACATAACTTATTTTTTTAATCATATAAAAATTACATATTACTTCAAAAAAACAAACAAAAAAACAAAAAAACAAAAAAGAATTACCAAAGTTTACACGCATGGAGAAACTCCCACATATTCCTCCATGCATGTCCCCCTCATTTCTCTCTTGCTGCCAGAAAACATTTGACACGCATATAATACGCAGGACCCACTCATAATCCGCGTGTCCCTTAGTCAAATGACCCCTTTTAATTATAAATCATGAAATTATGAAAATTTTGAATAAATAAATTAAAAACACAGAGAAAGAGAGGAATAGAGAAAGGTTTTACGTACGAGATGCCCGAGAAACGACGTAGGCAGCGCCTTGAAAGTCACAAGAGCCCATTGCCCGCCTGTTCTACTGGTAATAGCTGTTGAAAGCAAATGACGCGTGGGCCTCCACCGTATTCGGATTGTAACACGTGGCGCCCGGTTGGATCGAACGACAATCCGCCCCTCCTTCCCCACACGCGTAATCTAGGGCCTTCTGCAGCCTATCCTCTACGACCTCCACATTCGCCACACACCACGTCTGGGCCTCCGTGCTCACAGCCACCTTCCCACTCCCGCTGCTCTCCGACTTTTCTCTCTCCTCCCCATCCTTAAACCTCCGGAGATCCTCTATTGTCAGAGGAATGTCGTACACCTTCTTCTCATTGGGGTAGAACAATCCATAGTTCCTCTGTGAGCCTAGCCCCGGCTTCTTGTTCTCATCGAACAGTGCGAACAGGTACACCGTCAGCTCCGCCGGTGTGTTCCTCCGCCAGTTAGAACACGGCGAACTAAGTTGCCGTTATAGGCCGCGGCGTTCTCGACGGAGGCGCCGAGTTCGGTGGGGTCACCTTTCGAAGGCCATCCAGTTTCCGTCACTACAATGTCGATGTCGTCGTACTTCTGCGCAGACATGGCGGCGAAGACGGCATCAGTTTGCGCGTCAAGCAGGCTGAAGTACCTTAACCCATTACCAGAATCGACGACCCCAGGATTCTCCCTGAACAGCGCGTAGTCTAGCGAAATCACGTCGCTATTGGCCTCGTATGCAAAGATTGGGTAGGCGTTCACCATGAGGTACGACCCGGTTCGCCTGAGAAAGGACAACATTGGGTTGAAAACCAGGTTGGTTAACTCAGGCCGGAATGAACCGGCGGAGGAAGGGTAGGCGTTGCTCAGGGCGCTGAGGGCAATGGGGGAGGAGACCTTGATATTGGAGTCTAGGTTGAATCTCACGAGGGCAGAATGGACATTCTCCATGGCGGAGACCAGGTACTTGGTGGTGTTGCCTAGGTCCACGAACACCTCGTTCCCAATGGCGATGGCCTCTATTTGGGTGGCGGGGAAGTAACCGGCAACGTTTTTGCGGACCCAGCCAGTGGCGAAGGTGGAGCGTGCCGAAGCGGCGCGTAGCTGCTCGTTGGGGAGTCCGATGGTCAGTTTTATGTCGGAGCCGGCGAAGGCAAGGAGGACGGCGGGGTCAACGTCGTAAATCTTCACGCGCTCTATGCCCTGGGATTTCAGCAGTGCCACCACTTTTACTGCTGATGGGAGATTGTTCGCCACGGGCCCATAATTTACTCCTATGGCGCCCCCATCTGCACAAGAAACAACACACAAATATGCAAAAGGAGTTAATAAGGAGTAAATCGAACTACATTTTCAGCTGCTGGGTTGAACGGAGTTTGTGTACGGACCTGAGACGGCAAAGACAGAAAAAATGAGGAAAATAAAGGTGAAAATGGAGGTGGGTCGGTCCATGCTCTGTTTTTCTTCTTCTACTTCCTGCTCTCCAAGAGAGAGAAAATGGGAGCAGGAAGAGGGAGACCTAATAAATGGCGAGGACCTGCAACTGGGAGTTATGGTGCAGAATGGGTAGCGAATCTGGAAATTGATTAAAATATGTATGGAAGAAAGAGAGTTGTGGGGGAGAAAATTAATTTATTGAGGAAAAATTATCAGTATGTTTCGCTTTGGTTTTAATACTATTAATGAAGGGGTTTTTCATTTGCGTTTTTGAAAATTAGTATGAATCCGTACCTTGTACGGAGCTTCTGAAGATCAGAGTTTTAAATAAATTGATAACAATTTCATTATTTTGAAATTATTTTTTGAAGGCCAATTTTAGCAAAATTGGTTTAACGGCCACTTCCCCCATTTTTAGGGATGTGTGGCCTAAAAATGGGGGGTGGCAGTTTGGGATAAAAAACTCTAATCTCAGTGATTAGAACAGCATCTAAAATAAACAAAAACCCTAAGTGGAGTTTTTCCAAACACTCTCAAACTCTCTCAGTTTTCCAGAAACCAAAAACGCATTACCGTCTGTGTCTTACGGGTTTGTGACGTGGTTTCACCGGGACTCTAGTAGCCGCCGGATTTCATCAGTTCGTGGTTCAAAGGCAATTGGGAATTCACACGCTTCAAGAGGTTAGTCCTTATGCAATTTATTCTAACAGTGGTATCAGAGCCTACCTAATTGTTTTTGTTCCCGAATGATATAATAGCATGATTTTATGTGTTGAAATTATGTTCAAGAGACCCCCCGTTTGTCAATCTGAATCATGGTCGAACCCTTCCCCACGCCCCTTGAACTCCCCTGTTTTTTGCTGCCTCGGCCCCCCCTTCCCAGCCTCGGTCCCAGCCCATGCTACCAGACGATTAGAATAAAAAAAAAGGGGAAAAGGTAGAGTTGAATACCATCAGCCGCCGCCAAACCCCGAGGAAGGGTGGCGCGTGTGTGACACGCGCCGCCGAGAGGCCATCAGTTTGTCTCTTTCTTCCTCGAACCGACCTCCAAACGCCCCGATCTGCAACCTCGCACAAACCGAACCCTCAAAAAACCCAACGTAGGGCGGCGCGTGTGACCCACGCGCCGCCGCCTAGGTGGCGCGTCCCGAGAGTGGGTGGTACCGGGGAGATCGTCGTCGCCCGATCTATGTGATGGCGACGGTGGTTCTTCCATAAGGTTGCTGGAAAACGAGATCGAGAGCGGTTTAGAGGCCGGTGGGGGGCGGCGGTTCATCATTTGGGTGGCGGTTTTGGACGGTGGTTCAACCAGAAATGAAAACCCGAGTGAGAGGGGCAGAGTGGGGTGGTCAGGACAGAGCTTAGTACTCTGCTCCCATGGCTGCCATGGAAGGTAGCAAGAGAGAGAAGAAGGCGAGACCCTGAACTCGAAAAAGGGACCGAGGAGCCTGATTGAGAAGAGAGAGAGAGGCAGCGGTGGGGGGGGGGGTCTCGGGAGTGGAGTGACCGAAAAGAGGGGGAGGGTTGTTTTAAAAGAAGAGGGGGTGTTTGGTGTTTAATGTCTGGCATCCCTTCAATCTATTAAAAAAAAAATCAAAAACCATTTTTTTTTATTATGTATCATACTTTGTGTTAATCTTATTTTGATTATGTATCATTTCTTTTATAATAATAATAAAAAAAAAACCTGCTTTATGTTTAATTTATTTTTGTTTAGTATTTAGAATTAGGTGATTGTGAATTTGTTTTACAATTATCATGAGTATGTTTATGAGATGAGCATGTGTTTAGATATGTTTAATAACACATGATATGGAACTTGTAAATTCGTTTTATGAATTATTAAGTAAATTTGTTTTACTTAGTTTTTTTTGTTTTTTGACATTTTTGTGATGTTAAAATGATTTATGTTAATTTGTTTGACGTAATATGTGAGTCAATTTGTTATGATTATGTATCATGCGATTATTCAATTTTATTTTTGTTTCGAACATGCCAATTAAATCAATTTACATATATGAATGAGTTTCATGTCATAATTAATTCAATTATTAGTTAATTTTATGTTTATTAATTGGCATGTGAAGCAACAATATACGCTGTGTGTGTTGGATTAATAAGAGATCAGTTCTTCTTTATTCTTAAGCTTAAATTAAATGTGTTTTATATTATGCTTATTTTTGGACGTCTTAGTGATGTTTAGATTTTGAATGTTAATATGTTTAACGTTGTATCCATAAGAATATGTTTATTGTGGATTAATAATAATCAATTTTTTTTCTCAAATTCTTAATTCATATAGTATGTGATGATTATGAGCTTAGCGAAATTTTCGAACATATAAACATGAATGATAGTTTTTGAGATTATTTTTGATTATATGTGTGATATGCCTGAAACGTCCATTTTTCCCTTCTTACTTGTAGATATGGCTTCGAACACCTCTATGATTTTTGACTTGTCCACCAGTAACAAGTTGGATGGGTCCAACTATGATATGTGGCACAGGAAGATTGAGTTTCTCCTGGAAGAACGTGATGTGCTAGAGCACATAACGTTCATTATGCCACCCCCTGCGACAACGGACAATGACGGTAAAGATATCACCGCCACTGAGGAATACAAGGCACGCTTGGTTGAGTACCAAGCGTGGTGTAAAAAGGATCGTAAGGCACGTTATACTATGTTGTATTGCATGCACGACGATCTAATCGGCGAGTTCGAGGTTTTTCCCACAGCTAAAGAGATGTGGGATAACATTCGAATCCGATATGGTCAGACTTCGGAAACGAGGCTACAAGCAATGCATCTTAAGTGGATGTCTTATGTGATAGACTCTACCCGAAGCGTAGCTGAACATATCAGGACTATGCAGTCCATGATTCGAGACCTCAGAGCTGGCGGGATAGACCTTTCGGAGAAAGACCAAAGAAACAATCTATTGCGTGCACTAAACCAAGGCGATCCTAAGTGGAAACCATTTCTCACTCTAATGGTGCATAGTACTCACATCAAAACTTTTGGTGAGATTGCTAAGCACCTAGAGTTAGAGGATGAGCGCCTCAGGGCAATGGCTCCACCTCCCTCAGCATTTGTTGCCAGAGCGGACAGGCCGAAAGTAAACAAGTTCAAGCGAGGGAAGAAAAATGTTCGTCCCTCACAAAAACTTGGCCCTAGAGGTGGGATTGCTAAGAAGCAATCGAAGCCTAAGGGTAAGGTGGAGAAGAACATGGCACGTGTGACGTGCTATGCCTGCAGGAAGAAGGGCCACTTTGCTCGGGATTGTCCCGAGCCTCAGGCCAAGGTACCTTCTTCAATCCCTACTAGTGATTTGTTTGTTTGTTCCCATGCATTTGTTGCTAAATCTTTTCCTAACTGGATTATAGATTCGGGAGCAAGCAAGCACGTAGTTCGAGACCAGGAGGGGTTTGTGTCTTTCTATCCTTACCCGGTGGGGACACAAACTGTGACACTTGGTAATGGGACTGCAGAGGACGTTCTGGGTGTCGGAACGTACAAGCTCAAGTTACGTGGAGGAAATTCGTTGCTACTCCACGATGCCCTTTATGCACCTGGGGTGCGATGTTCGCTTGTTTCTTATGTCTCTCTTTGGAAATTAGGTTTTCAATTCGTTTCGCAAACTGATGGTTTGAACATTGAGTATGGTGGCAATTTGTTTGGCCATGCATCTTTGGTAGACGATTTCTTTGTGCTTGACTTAGATATTGATTATTATTCTAATAAAGCACCTTCTGTTTTTGTGTCATCTGTTGATTCTAGTAGTGATTCTGTAATATGGCATGCTAGACTTGGACACATAGGTCAAGATAGAATGACTAGACTTGCTAAAGAAGGTCTATTAGGCAAACTTACTAAGGTTAAGCTACCTATATGTGAGCCTTGTTTAGCAGGAAAAGCGACTAAGAAACCTTTTGGTAAGGCTTCTAGAGCGCTTACTCTCTTAGAACTCATTCACTCCGACATTTGCGGACCAATGAATGTTCGAGCACGTAGTGGTGCTGTATACTTCCTCACTTTAATAGATGATTACTCTAGATATGGGTATGTATATCTATTATCACACCGCCACGAGGCTCTAGATGTGTTCAAACGCTTCGTCGCAGAAGTAGAGACCAAGTTGGAACGAAAAGTTAAAACTCTTCGAACCGACCGTGGTCGTGAATACCTTTCTGATTTGTTCAAGGTGTTCTGTGAGGAAAAAGGTATCGTAAGACATCTAGCGATTCCATACACTCCGCAGCAAAATGGTGTAGCTGAGCGTAGGAATCGTACATTACTTGATATGGTCAGGTCAATGATGGCCCAAGCTAATCTTCCGATTAGTTTTTGGGGTGATGCCTTGCTAACGGCTACTTACATCTTAAACCGAGTACCTAGCAAGAGTATACCTACTACTCCTTATGAGTTATGGAATGGTAGACATCCCTCCTTGGACCATCTACGGCCTTGGGGTTCGGCAGGCTATGTGCATAACCCAACCCATAAACATGGTAAGCTTGGTCCAAGGGCCACCAAGATGATCTTTATTCGATACCCGCAACATTCAAAGGGTTATGTAATGTATGGAGAACATCCAGATGGAGGCATGAAGGAATTAGATTCCCGAAATGTCGATTTCCTTGAGGATGAGTTTCCTAGTATTGGTGACATAAACAAGGACTTTCGATTGTATGAGTTGCAAACAAACCTATCTCTCGGTGAGGGGGAGGATTTGTATACTGCCCAAGACACCGAGGATATTCATCTCCCTGACGTTAGAGATAGTGGGAGTGTACCTACTGTTGAGACGCAGGGAGGCCTGGCGGTTCAGGACACTCAACCAGAGACTGAGAGTCCTCATTCTCCGGAACCCACACCCCAAGGGGCTAGTGGGAGTGGTTCTTCTCCTTTTCGAGGTTCTGTATCTCGAGATTCTGTATCTCAAAAGAAAAGGGGGAGAAATCCTGATCCCGAGTCTGACCAGGTTAGACCGCCTAGTCCTAAAGTTTTTCGACGAAGTGAGCGTGGAAGAGTTCCTCGACGGTATTTTCAAATCGAAGAGGAAATTTTCTTTTGTGCTCCTTTAGAAATAGAAGAGCCAACCTCTTATGTAGAGGCTTTGGAATCACCAAACGATAAGGAATGGATGGATGCCATGAGAGATGAGTTGGACTCGATGGCAAAGAATGAAGTCTGGGATCTAGTTGACCTTCCCCCCGGACGCAGAGCCATTGGAAACAAGTGGGTTTTCAAGGTCAAGCGTCGGGCAGATGGATCAATTGATAAGTTCAAAGCCCGTTTAGTAGCGAAAGGCTACACCCAAGTTGAGGGTGTAGACTACGAGGAAACTTTTTCTCCTGTGGTGAGATTAGCCTCAATTCGCTTACTTCTGGCGCTAGTAGCCCATTTGGATTTAGAACTGTTCCAAATGGATGTGAAGACTGCTTTCCTAAATGGAAATCTTGAGGAAGAGATATATATGGTCCAGCCTATTGGTTTTGTATCAAAAGGCCAGGAAGACAAGGTTTGTCACCTTAAAAAATCCATATATGGCCTCAAACAGTCTTCTAGAGCATGGTACTTCAGATTCCATGAAGCCATCACTGATTTTGGCTTTACCATGGTTTCAGAAGATCACTGTGTATATGTCAAAAGGACAAGTGTAGGAATTATGTTTCTTACCTTGTATGTCGATGACATCCTACTAGCTGGAAGTGATTTGGAGATGATCAATGCCACCAAGAGGTGGCTATCTTCCGTCTTTGAGATGAAAGACATGGGTGAAGCTAGGTATGTCCTAGGTGTGGAGATTCTCCGAGACCGTTCGAAGAAACTTCTTGGTTTAAGCCAAAAGGCATATATCGAGAAAGTCCTAGAACGGTTTCGGATGCATTACTCCAAACCCGTTGATACTCCAGTAGACAAGGGTTTGATTTTGAGTCTAGAGCAATGCCCTAAAACAGAAGTTGAAAAACAGAAGATGAGCAATGTCCCATACGCTAGTGCTATAGGAAGCCTAATGTATGCCATGTTATGTACACGGCCTGACATTTGCTTCGCGGTTGGTTTGGTAAGTCGTTACCAAAGTAACCCGGGAATCGCTCATTGGCAAGCCGTCAAGAGGATAATGCGTTATCTTCGGGGGACTACCGACTTGGTACTTTGCTACCAAGGAGTGGACTTGAAATTGAGAGGTTACTCTGATGCTGACTGGGGTGGTGACTTGGATGAGTCTAAGTCCACCTCAGGATATGTCTTCACTCTTGGTGGGGGAGCCATATCTTGGTCCAGCAAGAAGCAGGAGTGCATAGCTTTATCAACTATGGAGGCAGAGTATGTCGCTTGTTGCCTCGCCGCTCAGGAGGCGATCTGGCTCAGGAGTTTTCTTCAGGATCTCAATCTCACTCCGAGAGTTGATGATCCTGTGGAAATGTGGTGCGACAATACTGCCGCTATCCAATATGCTAAGGATCCTAAATTCCATAGGAAGGCTAAGCATATTAAACGGCGTTATCATTTTGTAAGAAACGCCATAAAGTTAAAAGAAGTCATTGTAAAGTATTTACCTACTAGTAAGATGGTTGCTGATCCCTTAACTAAACCTACTCCTAGAGATACGTTCAAAACTCATGTGATGAGTTTAGGTCTTCGTAGGTTTTAGTTATTGGGGATGTTTTGTTTTGGACATGTGTAATGAATGTTTCTTTTGAATAAAGATTGATGTTTCTTTTTCGAAATGTTCATTACCATATTGTGGTTGTTTAATCAGGCATATCTAAATGTCACTAGGCTTCTGATCATCTTATCACATGGATGATCAATCTTGACGCCTAAGTAGCGGGCAGGATAAGACTTGACCATATTGACACTAGGTGTGCAATATTGGTTGTCACCGCAATTCTAGTAATGCGGATAATGCATAGTCGCCTTAGTAAGTCTAAGATGAGATTTTTGAGTAAATCGGATATAACACAACCTTATATCGAAGCCTAAAGCCGAATTTTTGAGTACGGAGGTTACGTTTTGTACGGTAACTAGGTAACTCTAGTCAGTTTTGAGAAAACTGGACTTGTAATTCGCATGGTATATAAAGTGACAGCTCACCTCAGTGGGAGTTATACCATGACACACAATCATACTGTGTGTGCTTAAGTCGACCTGGGGAGTGACGATTGAATCCCTTCCTTGTCACTATGTGATCCCTACAGACTTCGTGGTCTATTTAGATGTCACCCTTTGAACTAGAACTGTAATGTGGATTTGAGGTATGATGTAGCTACTTTGATGTGAACTCCAAGGGCTATAAGATAGATAGTCCAGCGGAACACATTAGGAAAGCTATCATGCTAAAATGAAGCATTATAAGTGTCTAAGGAAGAATTGATCCACCATTGCTATATCAGCCCGGGCGGTTATACTGAGGTTATAACCATATGATATATCAGACATAAAGGGACGTTGTATGTCGTTAGCAATGAGAGGATGATTCGGGGTAACATCGCCAATGTGGAAAGTGTCTTTGTTAGATTGACGGTATCTTAACAAAGCGCTACCTGTTACTTATGGTCGCACGTCTCATTCCTGGTATGACGCGTTTTTTGAGAGAAAACATTGTTAAGAGACGATGTTACGGCTTAAGTGGCCGAGTGGGAGCTGAAGGCCAATTTTAGCAAAATTGGTTTAACGGCCACTTCCCCCATTTTTAGGGATGTGTGGCCTAAAAATGGGGGGTGGCAGTTTGGGATAAAAAACTCTAATCTCAATGATTAGAACAGCATCTAAAATAAACAAAAACCCTAAGTGGAGTTTTTCCAAACACTCTCAAACTCTCTCAGTTTTCCAGAAACCAAAAACGCATTACCGTCTGTGTCTTACGGGTTTGTGACGTGGTTTCACCGGGACTCTAGTAG
>JACYFF010031957.1:69262436-69278761 GCA_017589665.1 Selenicereus undatus
TTATTATTATTATTATTATTATTATTATTATTATTATTATTATTATTGGTGGTGGCGGTGCGTTGTTAATATTAACAACAAAAAGAAAATTAATGATGATATAATAATAATAATAATATTAATGATATTAGTAACCAAATAATAATAATAATAATAATAATAATAATAATAATAATAGTAGTAGTAGTAGTAGTAGTAGTAGTAGTAGTAGTAGTAGTAGTAACAATAATACATAAAATAGAAAATAACAATAATAGCAATAATAATAATAACAATAATAACAACGATGACGACGACAACAACAACAACAATAATAATAATAGCAATAATACATAAAATAAATCATTGCTAAAATTTTAAATATTAATTTAGTATTAAAAAAGAGAACTTAAAAATAATAATGTCATTAAATTAATAACATTAGAAAGAATAATAATAGTAAAATACTATTTAGAATAATAATAATAATAATAATAATAATAATAATAATAATTATTATTATTATTATTATTATTATTATTATCGATGAGAGCATTTGGTAAATTTTTTAAGGGGCAGGCATGCATTCTTGTGCCATCAATCAGCATATCCTCTACTACACTAAAAGTCAAATCTGCACATTATTTAATGATAGTTGAAGAGAACTATCAGGAAGACGGGGCAGAGTCATGGCAAAATTAAAGCAACACTTGCTGGTACTTTTTCTTAATTTAAATATCACCAGCCACCGCAAGTGGGAAGATCGAGGAGGTAGTGGAAAGAGGAAGCAGGATCCAGGAATAATGAAGACATGAAGTTAGAACCAAAAAAAGGGAAGTGACAAATTGGTGGGACTCGGGGATTTAAGTTTTTCTCTCTTTTTTTTGTTTGAGATTGGGGGCCGGGGTGTTCTGTTGGGAAGGGACAAACCGGAGGGGTTCGGGGTTTGAAGTTTGTCTCTCTCTCTCTTTTTTTTTTTAAGGGGAAAGAGGGTAGGGATGATAATGAGATGAGTACAGATTGGATTTACTCGTATCATCATTTATATTTATTTTTAAAATTAATATTTATACTTATACTCATCTTTATTGGGTACTTATATTCACCAGGTATAGCAGGTACACGAATTTTATTGAGGTATATATAGATAAAAAAGAATTTGATCCATTTTACACCCATATTCAATATTAAATAGTCAATATGTCACATTAACCCTAAGCTTATAATAACATATCATATCACATCGAATGTAACTAAAAGTTTGTCAATCAAAGTAATAAATTAGCACTTGACAATTGTAGTTCCTAACAAAATGTCTCACCGAAGTCATGAATACAATGCAACTCAAAGTAACAAGCAAAATGCAACTCAAAGTAACAAGCAAAATATTCAAGTATAAGCAACAAATTAGGACTTTAAACGAATGGGTGCGGGTTTTAAATGTAGTGAATATGGAGCGGGTACGGAGCGTATATTGATAAAATAGATGCGGAACAGGTAGGACCTATATCCATACCCATAGCAATACCCTTCCCATACCCATTTTTTTTCCATTTTCACCACCCATATCCATGCCCATTGGAATGGATTTTGGGGATTCTAGGTAGGTACAGGTTTTTTTTGTCGGCGCTAGGAAGGGCGATTTCTGTTGGGTAATGCAATGGGGGGCTTGAGATTTCTATCTGATGAAGCTTGAATTTATGCTTTTCTCCCCACGTTGGTCTCCACATTATGACTCTCATCCTGTCATGCTGCTGTTATTTTAGAAAGTAAAGGATACTGATGAATGTTTTATTGTAAAATATTCTTAAATATCTTAGTTTAATTTAAATTAATGTATTTTATGATTTAAAATTACTAACCTTTTAATAGTTATACTTATTATGAATTGCTAAATTTAAATACTAGTTGGCTACATTGGTGAATACAAAATAAACCCCCATTCGTATCAACCATATTCACGATGACATATAATGCACATAATTTTTAAAATGTGGTAAATTATGAATAAAAAGATAATTTTACACAATTTATAGGTTGTAAGACGCATCCACTGTTTGATTGTACCTTTTTTCAATTTAAAACATGTAATATGATTTTTAAGTCAAAATAAGACACTTAAAAAGTGTCTTTGCAGTAAGACATTTATTATTTTACAAAAAACAAAATCATAAATGTGTTACTAGAGACACTTTTTAAGTGTCTTGTATACGTAATGTTCAACAACAGTGTTTTGAGTAGTGTTTAATATTTTGATCAAGTCAATACATTGAACAGTCTATTTTTAGGTTTTGTTCGGTAAAATTAGTTGTTTAAGTAGTGAATGCTTGTTGAAGTAGCAGATAACAATTCTAATTTAGCTGTTAGCAGATCAATATTTTAGATATCGATTGAAGCAAATATGTTCAGTAGAGTTTCAAATAGGATTTTTGAAAAGCTAACAATATTAATTTTGGGCATTCAAAAATAGAGTTTGATTTTTTTTTTTTTGGCGAAACAATACCCTTTGAAAATTTTATATTTGAAAATTATCTATATCTTTTTATGTCAATTTACATTAATTAGCTAAACCCACTGCTACATTTACCGAATATATTTGCTTCATAGTCATCTAAATAGCTATCTATTAACAATTAAACTAGAACCATTATCTACTATTCTTTTAAAAATACGATCTTAACGATTGATTATTAGGTTTCTCAACCCCCCAAAAGACTAATTATTAGGTATGGTAAATAAAAAAATAAAAGAAAAACTGCTTGGTCGTGGGACTTTTTGTTGTTAACTTGTTTGTTCTAAAATCTACGAATTTAAGCCATTGTCGCTTGTTTGTCTTTGTGTTGTCCTAGAAATAAAGATTAGGAGGGCAAGACACGACTCATGATAGGTGGGGGAACATAATTTTGCATTTGTGCGAAGTATAACATAAGACTGTCTCGCGGGTTGATGAGTCGATGACTATGACAGATGTTTGTTAGGCGCATACTTTAGGCACGCTGGTATACACAGCGGTTGTGGTCCTAATTTTCGTAAGTTTACCATATGTAACGCGGACTTTGTTGTATGAGTTTCACCGTTTGTAATCAGCGCGAGTGCTTAACCAGTTTATTATTGATTTCCGTTACCCATGTTCAATTTCGGTTGCACGTTTAAGTTAACACATTTTTTGGTTTTGAATGTTCTTGTCGACAGTAAAGCAACTAATCACCACACAACATCTTATTGATATAGGTTTTTTTTTTAAAACATTTTTTAAAACTAAATATGTAGGAATGATTAGGACATATATTGGTGCCTTTTAACTTGAAAATAAAGTGCCATTTAAATGAACAATAGTTCACTTAAGAATGTGGTGCTTCTCATAGTGAGCAAGGTTCTTTAGTACCTTGAAACTTGTTTGGAATTAGTCAAATGATTTCGATTTTGACTCCTAAAAAAGAGGAACCAGTCCAGTCAGTTCCGGTTCTAGTTCTCAAAAAATATCTAGAACCGATTTAGAGAGGAAAATGAATTTTTTTTACTACCCTTTCTTTTGTTTCTCTATTCTTTTTCCATTAGATTTTTCTTACAAAAATTAATTTTTCAAATAGCGAATTTCATGCAATATAAGTTCCTTTTGTACTATTAATTGAAAAATAAATCAATTATATTTTTCAATTAACTAAGATAATAAAAATACAAACTTAATAAATTAACTTTTGTTTTGTATAAAGGTAGAAGATGAAGGTAAGAAACGATCAAACATCCCCTCTCTTCCTCCAAAAAAATAAGCAAACTTAATTTATTAGGTCCTAAAATTGCAACATTATGCACAACAGGTGCCTTAGAATTGGAGCCGAAATCTGATGTTCTGATTCCCAAAAGTTAGAAACCGATTCGACCGGTTCCGGTTTTGGTTTTCAATTTTTTGGTTGGGCACCCGAAATCGCTCACCTCTATGTTAGGGTGAATTATTTGGTTTGATTTTATTCTTCAAACAAATTCAATTTAAAATAAATACTTAGTCAATTCTAAAATAAATACTTAGTCAAATTAAAACCTTTAAAAGCCGAAAGAGTTACTTTTAAGTACATGTAGATAAAAGTGACTTTAGAAATGAATATTTAGTCACCACAAAAGATTTAAAAGTTGCCTCGTAATATGTATTATTCAATATTATTATATTTTCACTTATTAGTCATTAGAAAACATTCAAATAGTCAAGTGTAAATTCTTAGATGTCATCCCAAAAAATGTTGAAATGAGCCATTTAAAGGTTGATTTTTAGAACTTTTTAAAGGTGATTTGAAATGTGACTTATAATATTTCTAGAGTGACTAATAAGTCATTTTAGGATGATCTTTTCCTTTTATGTATAGGTGAATCATTTGATGTGACTTTTATTCATCAAATAAAAGTTAAAAATGAATTCTTAGTAACCACCAAAGTTTTAAAATTGATCTCTTAATATATTATAAAATAACATAATCTTTTATTCATTAGTTGCTCTAAAACCTTTAAATAGCCACTCATTTACCGATGTCTCCTAGTGTTTTTGGGTGACTAATAAGTTATCCTAGGATAACCTTTTTCTTCATATGAAGGTGATCACTTGGTATGACTTTCATTCTCAAAAAAGATTCATATTTAAAATGAATATTCAGTTATCATATACATTTTAAAAGTAAACTCTTAATACTGATTATATAATTTTATCATATGTTCACTAATTAATCATCCTTTAACTTTCAAATACTCACCTTGCATATATAAATGCTATCCAACAAAAGCTGATGGAATCACTCATTCAAATGAGGATTATGTAGAGCTTTTTAGTAGGTGATTTAGGTGTGATTCATTACATTTTCGGGTGATTGAAAACTTATTTTAGGGTGACTTTACTTTATTTATGTAAGGATAAATCATTAAGTGTGACATTTTTGTACATAAAGTCAATCTTAATTGAATAACTTAGTTATCCAAAAAAATCTTAAAAGCCACCTCTAAATATCCTTCTCATATTATCGCACAAATAAATGGGTTATTTTCAAACGGGTTTGTGTGACTGGAACATTTTTTAGAGTGAATAACACATAATTTAGAAGAAGTATCTATTCTAAGATTAAGAGCTGGTTCTAGATTTACCTCATTATTAATAGTAATTTTCAATAAATTTGAAGCAAATAGTCCACAAATCAGGTCAGTGACGGATCTAGGGTTTCAAATTAGGGGTGTTCACCTATGAACATTTAACAATCTATTATTTTTTTGGGGCTTATTTTAGGGGTATCCACTCATAATATTGATATAAATTTCAAACAATTTTTTTTGGGTTAGGGGTGTCCATGGACACCCCTCCCTCCCACATAGCTCCGCCACTGAATCAGGTCCACAAGATTTAAGCTTTGATTTCATTAAATTTATAAACAAAGGTGATGGAAACCTAGCCGCTGAAGATCTTGTCCCTGATGATTCAACTCGTATACGTCCAAGAACAAGATCCCAAGTGAAGAAGATGACTCAGTTATTGCAAGACAGTGAAGCAAGCACAAACGGGTTCACTAGCTTCAAAGTGCCCGGTTTTGTGTATCTGATTTACTAAGCTACGTTGTAGCTTAGCCCTAACATTTTTTCCATTTTTGGAATCCTTTTGATGTTGTTTTGCAGGTCCAAGAAGGAGTTTCAAGTCATACCCTCAAAAGGATTGAAGATCAAGGTCATTTTCCAAGTGACTCCATTTTGCCCTGGTTTTGCGCGGTTTGCAGTATTCAGTTAATTAACCCACAAAACCCTTTTGTAATCTTGATTTTATTGAGAGGGGGGGGATTCTACACATCCTAAAGTTACCCCCCACCTTTAAAATTCAATTCTTGGCCTTTTTTGCAACAAAAACAAATTGCACAAAAAACCGGCCAAAAACCGGTTCTTCTAGAACCCGGTTTGCCAAACCGGTTCTCTACCTTTACTTGGCCGGCCACCCTATCTCCATAAGCTGCAAGTTGCTCTTTCCCAGCTTGGCACACCCCTCAAGGCCTCCTAGAAGTGATAAATGCCTAGAAAAGAACAACCAATGGGAGAAGGATTGGTGTCACCATGTGCTTGCTTGTGATTGGCTTGCCGATTTCTTCTCATACACATTTCGGCTGCCCATGTGCTGAGTTCTTTCAATATTCAGCTTGTGTTAGTGTTAAACATAGGTTTAAGCATTGTGTAATCAAGCTAGGCAAAGGTTAGATGCATAGTTTGATGTATTAAGTATTAGTAAAGCATGTTTTGATGTAACCGGTTGTATTAGTAGATAATTGATGTAATTAGGCTAGTTCTAATACCTTTCCTCCTCAGGAAGGAAAGTGATGCACCTACTTATCCATTTGATAGGTAGTCTTGCTTATTAATAGTTACTTTCAGCCATGAATAAGAACATAACTCAGATTTTCAGCTTGAAACACTTTGAGAAGCTTTGCTTTTCTCTCTCACAAATCCTTACTTGCTTATCCTTAATTAGGCCAATTAAGGTGGTGTCCAAGTGAGTCTTAACCTTGATTAAGTGGTGATTCTGTATCTTAATCAAGATTAAGGGCCCTAAACTTGAAGGTTGGTGGTGATTCTGTATCCAATCTCAGGTTTAGTTCTATCCTATTCTGGTTTCATCTCTATGATTTGCTTAGTGAAGTGATTAGCATGGATTAGTGCTTGATTACTTCTACTTAGCTAATCTTCCACTTCCATTCACTTTCTTACTTCAAATACCAACTTACACATCCTTTTTCATCATTTCCCATTCACCAAAATTACCCAAAACCGAGTTAGACCACAAAGGGCCCCAACCGTGCACCTTTCTCCCTTTCACGGTTTTTGTGGGCAGCAAAGTGGCACGGTCTGACCGTGCCATAGGGCACGACCGTGCCACCCTTGCCGTGGCCAAATCCTCCATTTTCCTCTCCCTTTTGATGTGTATTGGCTTGGGTTCTCTATTCCCTTGACATATACATCAAAAGGGGAGATCCATGTCATATGATGATGTGATTTGTATGAAATAAGCGAAATCCACGACGGCCACATTAAAAAAAAAAATGAACAATGCAAAGCACTAGCTTAACTAGTTAGGGGGTAATTAGGGACGGTGATGACGTAGGGAATTTTCGACCCCATTGGGGTCCACTTTACAATGGAGAAAAATCCTCGCACTGTCAAGGATAGGGCGTGTAAGCAAATACAGCGGTTGGCTTGCAAGGAGGAAAGGGAGGAGAGAGAGTGTGCTGAGGCAAGGGAGCAACTCCGACGAGGGCCTCATGCCTCGTGCCTCACGGGGAGCCTCGGCCTACCGAGGTAACTCGTGAGTTTTTTTTTTGTTTTTTAAAATATTTTTTTATTAGTTTTTCTTTTTTTAATTTTAAAAATAAAGTTGTGTATTATGGAGTGGATTTATAGGTATTATTTTATGGTTAAATGCAAGATTTATAGATATTATTTTATTTGGTGAGGCCACATTAAAAAAACATGAATAATGCAAAGCACTAGCTTAATTGGTTAGGGGTAATTAGGGATGGTAATGACGTAGGGAATTTTCGACCCCATTGGAGGTCCACCTTACAATGGAGAAAAATCCCCGCACTGTCAAGGATAGGGCGTGTAAGCAAATACAGTGCTTGGCTTGCAAGGAGGAAAGGCAGGAGAGAGAGTGTGCTGAGGCAAGGGAGCAACTCCAATGAGGGCCTCATGCCTCGTCCCTCACGGGGAGCCTCGACCTACCGAGGTAACTCGTGAGGTTTTTTTTTTTTTTGTTTTGTAAAATATTTTTCTATTAATTTTTTTGTTTTTTTAATTCTAAAAATAAAATTGTGTGTTATGGAGTGGATTTATAGGTATTATTTTATGGTTAAATGTAAGATTTATAGATATTATTTTATTTGGTGAGGCAAACTGATGAACCTTCAGTGGAGAGAATGAGGATTGTGAGGTAAAAAATTGAAGAGAGAATTGATGTGGTAGTGGTAGACCCCATCGGTGGGCCAAAAAATTGGCTCACTATTGTATTTGCTCTGAAAAATCTAATCCCTGCACGAGGATGCGGCGATGAGGGAAATTTCCTCCTTGTTCTCCGCTTGAGGGAAATTCCCTGCTTCTCCTCCAAATTTCAAATTTAATACACTAGTTTGTACCCGTGCTCTTGTACATGCCATTTAAATTTTAAAATATAACTTAGTCATAATTAGTTCTAAAATGGAAAAGAAATAATTTGATAGTCTAAATAATTAATTTTAGTTTACAATGTAAATAGTGAAAAATTATTCTTATCATAATCTTCTATTTCAATAGAAAAATTAATATAGTCAATCCCTCAAAAGCACATCAAGAGGATATTAGGTATAATTTGGATAGAATTGTTGCAAATTTCAAAAAATACATAATGTATAGTAATGATAACATGCTAAAATTATACAATAAAAAACACGATATAGATAATTAAAAATATATATATAAAGCAAAATATTAAGGAGTAGAATTAAAACGAAACAATGCATAATAATAAATACCCAAAAAGAGTAAAACAATAAAGATTTTATTATAAATTTAACTCTTATCTTCTTAAACTTTGAAACTTTTTTTTTTGCCTTATATCTTATTTTTAAACTGAAAAAAGTCAAAAAGACTATCATCAATATGATCTTATAATTTTTTTTTTAATGTGATCCTATGCAAAAGTATGTTAGGGCGTGGGCCTCAAGGGATTTAAGATTTGGTTTGGTTAAAATATAAGATAAGCGCTTGAACTATTGGTTTTTCGCAACACTGGGGACCAACATTTATGGATTGGAATTTTTAAAATCCTAATGTTAGAAGTTTCAAGAGTCTTTCCTCTCTGCATAATGCAACTCTATTGATCAATAATGTAATTGTATACATTGTTATGTAATTTTCATGTAATATATTTTATTTATTTTTATTATAAAAATTCACAGAATAAGTACTGTAGATATCTATGTTTTCTCTTCTCTAGAAATAAAATATTTAAAATTGATTATCTCCTTTTCTTCTTTTTTTTAATAGGAAAACAATCCTATGTTATTGTCCCCGAAAAAAAAGAATTATGAGTTGAATAATAAAAGTAAGTCATATCTTGTATTACAAATAATTAAACTTAATATTTAAATATTAAAACTAATTAAAATCATCATTTAGAATATAGCAATAAACTCCAAACAAATAAAACATATCTTCTAACTTTTACTATATATACTACTTATAAATTACTTTACTTTTTTTCTTATGATTCATAGATATAACTTATAAATGTAGCTAAAATTTTATATCATCCACAAAATAATTTACACGTAGTTACTTATTCTTTTTAGAAATGAACTTCATTATTAAATTTCTATTATATGCATAAAAATTGATGTTGATGTTTTCAATGTTGAATATGGTTTGTTTTTATAATTTTGTCTACAAATAATATTTATTTTTAAAAATGTTAATATTTTCAACTTTATATATAATTTATTGGATGATCTTTTTAAAAAAAAAAAAAAAACTATATAACCTATTGGCCTATAGAAATTAATGAGATAAAAATAGTTATGGGTGGTGGAACAACGGTCAAACTGAAGAAAGAGGATTACAGAAGTTGTGATGTTGAGGCAAGTATGGGATTGCATTTTTTTCCCCCAAAAAAACTAAAAATAATTTAAAAGGTAAGATTTAAGTTTTTTTTTTTTATGTTTCAAATGAGCCACGAAGGTAGTACAATATAATAAAGGGATGAAGAATCGAACTTGAGACCTAATATACTCAGGACCTCAATGACTAAGATTTATGTTGCAGAATGATCAACGGTTTATAGGCACTATTGCTTGATATTTTAGATTTGGAGGTGGGAAGCTTTCTCAACCTCTTATACATCTTTACATTTATTATATAAAGATAAGTATCAACGATGGAAAAGTAAAATCAACCTAAAAAAACCCCAAATATATCATTGCTTCTTTCCTCTTTTAATATTTTGTATTTGGCCACCCCTCATTGTTTTGTCTACCCCCCACCTCTCTCTCTCTCTCTCTCTCTCTCTCTCTCTGTCATTCTTTGTCTATCTGCTTCAATTTTTCAAGTATTCATCAAGTGGGTAATCTCTCTCTTCCCTCTCTAATTGCCATGGATATCGTGACCAAGTGTCTATTTGCCATGGATGCAACAAGTTTTCTTTCTTTTATTTAGTTCATGGAAATGATGTTGTTGCCCATAATCAGCCAAGCTCTCTATCTACCTTGACCTCCAACAGTAGAACCTGCATGTGGTCTAGGCTTGCCACTAACGTTATGCTCCTCATCCTCACCCTCCAACATGATAGTCATCTTTAACTCTTGTTCTTAAGTATCTCTATGTGTCTCTCCCTCTTTGCCACCCGCCTGTAGTTTCTATTTTTAATAGAATTTTTGCTACTTAAAAGGTGATTTTTGTGTTGTTTAGACAGGTTGAGGAATGATTTATTTTTTTTTAAATTGAGAAATGGATCTTCAGATTGGTATAGTTGATTTGTGTGCTTCGCAAAGAACTTGGCATGATGGGTGGTTCCCTGTTAGGGCCTCATTAGGGATTGGTTCCCCAACAACGGTAAGGACAAGGACAATTTTTCCCTACAATGGGGAACAAGGTAGAGACGGGGCACAGGGAGTTGGGGCGGGATGGGGCAAGGAGTCTATCATCCATCCCTAACCCGACGCACTTCCATCTCTAAGGTTAATGTGCCCGTACGGACAGTTAGCAATTCAATTCCCCAAGGCATATATCATTGCAAATAAAACAAAAATTGTTGGGCAAAAGTTAGTGTATGCACCACACATGTGCCTTTCTCATGGATGTTAATACGTGAGACCGGTGGATGCAAACCGCTTGTTACATTCGAGTGCTGCTTGTGATATAGCCTTCTAACTTTCATCGACGCACCCCACTATTTAATTTTTTTCTTTTATTTGTTTAGGTGAGGATGGAATAAAATAAAAAGGTCATTGAATGGTGTATAAGTACATACACCAATGTTTTAATATTGTAAAGGGAGCAAAAATAATATGGATAAATTTCGATCTGAACCTCAAGGTTAGCTAAACTCACAATTTTTGGAAAATATTTTCCGGTCCATCCAATTTTGGGATAAATAATTTTGAGATCAAATTTGACCAAACCTAACTTTTGTAATTACGTAGTACACCCTAAATTTCTACTATTTCATATTTGACCTCCATTCCCAAAAATAAGACAATATTTGCCACTTAATCCCTGCCTTTTAATATTTTGTTATTTACTTTTGTATTACATAAATTATTAATTAAACTGGTATTAAAGCCACATGAGCAAAAAATTGTGACCCCAACCCCTAGGGTTAGAAGTACCAATGATTTCTTAATTCCTACTTAAATTTTGGGGCAAAACCGACAGAGTTTCGCTTGAAAACTAACCATTTCTTAGGCTTAAAGCCTTATATTAAATTCATCATTAAGTAGAAGTATAAAAGAATATAGAAATAAACTCAACGGCTACACGCCCGGCCACTCGCCCGGAGTATACCAAACATTAAATTTCAATAATAAAGAAGGAAATAAAAGATATAACTTAATGGATCACACATTCAGAGTACTGAGGTTTACATCCCAAAATATAGCTAACTTTAGCTAAAACGACAATTGGCTAATAAGATGGTGAGCTCACATGGCCATACAGAACGACTTCTAAACAATATGCATTTCATGGCTTCAGTAATTAGCTTACATGCACTCAAAAATAGGGTCATTCAACTTTTGAAAAACGTACAACCATTTATCTTGTCAAATTATGCTTTTAAATGAGTTAATGGCCAATTGATGGGGATGACAAATAATTAGCATACAACAAACAAGCAAACCACAAGGTATTCTAATCGTTCATATGCTTTAGCTTAATGGACAAGCATAGATGGGCCTCACCCAATGAAAAAGTAAGTTCAATTACACTTTTTGTCCTCACTAACAGCCAAATTCTCAATAATTTCCCATTTAATTAACTTCGAGAGCAACTAAGGCGTCAGTAAGCATTTACGTCGCTTTTTTAAGCAGTTAGGACGTCGTTTTAGCCATGGTGATGAACAAACTACTCTTAAACAACTTACTTGAAGAATTTAATTATTCAAAAATGTTAATGATAGAATGGCAGTGCATATTTAATAGTGAATCAAGCGGGCTTTAATCAAACTGACTCATATTTCACAAATTATTCAATGCGAGATCCTTTAACATGAATAGGCAATTTGAACAGCTGATTGGACATGGAATTCAGTCGTGACACACACATTGCACACACAAGTCGTAGACTAATAAAATCATAATCTTGATTTAGCAGCACACAATGTTAGGCTCGCAACATTTGACATTTACTAATTGTCACAACAATACTCAAAACAAGTTCAAGATTCATACAAGCACGTTCAATCATGGAAACAAGTGCACAATTAGCATATTTCAACGCTTCTATAATTTACCAATTGAAAACACTCAATCTGAACTCCCGGCCTCTTCACAGCAAAGACCACAACAATCCTCGAAATTATTTCAGTTCAACCCAAATGATTCACCAACTGTTTGCAATTTCACAACTCATTGTAGTTTCAACCTAACTACTAAATCAGCTATCACAAATATTTCAACAACATTAGTAAATTGGTAATAGATTTAGGGATCAGGAACCACCCACCTAGACTCCAAGCTTAGGACCCTTTCCCTTTCTAAGGGTTTTTGGGTGTCATTGTGGATGCTCAGGAAACCGAAAAGTCCACTCCTAATTCGCTGCTAATCTCAGACCCAAAACAACCAACCCAGACCAGTTTTCGCCCCCTTTCGTTGCTGCTACTGTGGGTCTTCTCCTCTCCAGGTGTTGCCATGGTGGCGGCCGTCGACTCTAGCCACCAACAGTGGCAGTAGTAGTGGTGTGGTGGTGTTGGAGGTTTCTGGTGTCTGCTAGGGTTGGGTTCGATTGGAATGGATGGAATTAACTCGTTCCTTTGCTTCACCACTCGCTGGCTGCCCCTCCATTGCCGAACCGCCGCCAATGAACCACGGAGGAGCTGTCGAGACCACACTTCACGACCTCTCCCTCAATCTCTTTCTCCCTCTCTCGTTGCCACTTATCGCGGAAAGGAGGCCACCAGACCGTAGCCTGCCCACTAGCGTGCCATTGTCGCTGCCTAACCGCTGCTAGCGCACCCTCTCTCTCTCTCTATGTTTGGGTTGTGGGGGCTAGGGTAGCCGGGAACCCCCCTTCTCTGTCGTGTTTTTCCTGAAGAAGGGGGCTTCGACCCTTTTTGGTTTTGTTTTATTTTATTATTTTATTATTGTTTTGGTTGCTTTGGTTGTTTAATCTTACTTATTAAACTGTATTCAGTCCTAAATCGTCTCATCTTGCTTAATCTTGAAGCCCAAATGTCGTAATTCAATATTCTAATTTCGCGCAATTAAACCTCGACTAAATTTTTAATGGACTCACTAATTTTATGAAATTGAGTAGTTGACCAGGAAAAATTAATAAAAGTTATTCACATAATCATTTCACCCAATTATCTCGCAAAAATGAGCCTAATATAGCTAATTCAATCAAATAAGTTAATGAAAATATTAACTTAAACGTTTAGCCTAAGGTTGAAAACCCTACCTATTACATTAATTAAGATAATTAACTGCATTTAATGCTTATCATCCACTTGTCTTACTGTTAATTATTCACATATTGTGCAAACCTCATACAAATACACTTCAGTAGGATTGCAATTAAACTATATCATTGACATAATTTTAGAATTAAAGTATAATTAGCAATTAAGACTAAAGTTAAGAAGGTAAAGAAGCAATTATCTGTAATCTATCTTTCTTTAATCAACAAAGTTAGATATAGTAAAAAATTTGATTTAGGTATTAGTATTCTATTTCAACATAAATATATTTTCAGGACTTAAAAAACAAAAACATTTCGCTGCAGGATATAAAAATAAAAAAAGAAGTAGGAAAAGTAACTCAAAAATCATCGAACAAAGGAAGAGAAAGAGGAAAAGGATGAATATAAGCAATACAATCTAGAGGAGTTACAAAATATTTTTGATAAAAAATAAAATCCTAAAGAATTAAACAAAATCATAGGTGCAATAGTAGACAAATAAGAAGTACTATCTGATAATAACGAAGAGATTGTTAATATCCAGTTGGAAGAAAAAATATATCAATAGATAAATCTAACTAACTGGATGTCAAGAAATGGGAATACCACCAAAAGAGTGCCAAGAAATGCTATGTAGCCATGCTTAGAACCTCTAAGCCTATAGAAGAAGATCAATTCCACACAACATCTCAACGGTAACAAGTGATAAGTAATGGGAATACCACCTGCTAGAATTTCAACTCTTACAAGCCTAGTACCTGTGGAGACAATGGTCATGCACATCTCAGCATCTAACACTGTAACAAGTGCAGTGCTGTTAAATGAAGAAGACAAAAGGTAGCTCTTTCTATACTCTATGAGCCATGTACTGGTGAGCCTGAAGGTAAACTATGCAAACACTGTAAAGCTGGCATTAACCTTGGTTGCTACAACAAGGACGCTCATACCCTACTTTGAAGATGACACTATCAGAGTCTTGATAGACCAATCCCTAAAGAAGATGATAAGTAAGGAGGTTATTTAGGAAGGATGCTACTCTGGGTAGTGGGATTTTCCAGGCTTGGCATCAAATATAACCTATGACCGCAGTCAAGGCACAAGCTCTTAGGCTTTCTGGCTAAGTGCATATTCAGAGATATACAACAGATCCTTCACCTTAAATGGCAAACAATCTATGTAGATCGATCTTCCACCCAGAATGGCTCAGGAGCTGGACACAAAATAATCTTATATGAACGAGAGAAGTTCGAGTGTGCTATAAGATTTGCATTTTTCGTAACTAATAATGAGTCTGAGTTGAGAAAGTGAGACTGTTCAGTGATTTATAGTTAGTGGTCAGTCAAATCAAAAGACAATTTGAGGCTAAAGAGAAATTGGTTAAATACTTGGCAAAAATTCAAGAGTTCCTTCAAAGCTTCAAGAACTTTAAGATCACCCACATCATCAAATCAAAAATTAGCGCACTGAGCACTCAATAAACTAGCTAGTTCATCACAAACAAATCCTCTTAGGAACGTTTAATAAAAAGTCATAAGAAATAGAAGCATAGAAATAGAAGAAACTCATATAATAACTCAGACCAATTCCTGGATTACAGAAATCATTGACCACCTAAAGCAACGCAAGTGACCAGATAATCCAGCAAAGGCTAGGTAAGCTCAAGAAGAAAGCAATTTGGTGTGGTCTCTTTCATATGAGAACTATACAGAAATGGTTATACAAGAGCACTGACAGGCCTGAGGTGGACTACATGACGACTGAGATCCATGAAAGAGGTTGTGCTGCACCTGCAAAAGAAAGAATGTTAGCAGGGAAAGTTCACAGAGTAGTGTTCTATTGACCTAGAATGCTTAAAGATGCAATTTCCCAGCTAGAAGATATGAAAATGTTAGGTATTTACTCTGCGAATACATGTGCCAGCAACAGAGTTATTATTGGTTGATGACTTCATCAATTAGGTAGAAGTTAACCTGCAGCCATAATTGGTGAGCACAAGGGAAATGATTTCCGTTGGAAAAGCATCACAATAAGATGTGGGCCCTGTACTAGTGTAAGAGTGGACAATGGTAGGTAGTTCATGAAAGGATTTAAAATTACTGTTAAGGCTATGGCATCAAAATCACAACCACATTAGCACCAAGACCACATGCAAACATTAAGGCATAAGCTGCCAAGAAATTAGCGATTTAAGCTCTAAAGAAAAATAGAGGACATAGAGGTATGGGTGGTAATGCCAAGAGAACCAGCCTAGCACATGAAATAAAAGGCTGACAGGTCCATCAGCGTGGCTATTTAGACATTCCACAGTCGATGCAAGCTGGACCAGAATAATCCTGCTGACCACACCTCCCAGTTTGTATATTTGTTTTCATTTTTGAACTGGTTTAGACCGGTCGGATAACGTTGACCCCCAAATTTTACAACATCTTTTCTTACATTTAAGAAAAACACACCCATGTATGTCTATATCTACACACATATGGACAGCCGCATTTACATGTATACAAAGAAACATATATAAATCCACACACACACACACAGATGTATGTGTGTGTATACACAAACACACATGAACCAATGCATACGCATCGTACACACACACACACAGCCACACACATATATATATACATACATAAATACATATATATATATATACATATATATATATACATATATATATATATATATCTATA
>JACYFF010031957.1:69288761-69344042 GCA_017589665.1 Selenicereus undatus
TCACACATACAAGTTCAATTTTAGTTTTCCACTGTCGAGTTTCACCTTTCAATACTTCACCGAACATATAAAATCAAGCAAGAGGATGGCCAATCAACATGCTTACAAATCAGACCTCTAAAATCAGATTAAACATGAAATCAACATAAATTGAATGATTGAAATGCAATATTCATAGAAAATACATCAATTGGTTCACGAAATCCCAAATCTAAAAAGCAACTATAGCAAGTGGAAGTTCATTATCTAATTACTCTAAAATTATTAATATAAGGAGAAAATAGAAGAGAAGAGAGAAGATTTTGCTCCACTAAAAGCGCGCTTCAACCCGTTGATTTCAAACCCATCCTCACCTCCTCGCTAATTTTCTTCTTGAGCTTGCACTCCTTCACTCTAAAATGAACTTTAAAACCTAACTAGCTGTTGGATCCTTATGAAATGGACTAAATAAGACAAGGTATATATCATGAAAATCAAGCAACAAACCATCAAAACACGCAAGAACTGAATTATCGCGAAGAAAACAGGTGGCCACGGGGGAAATGATTGGTCATAATTAAAGCACTGAAGAAGGTCACGCCACAAGCTTCAAGGAGCATCTGTGTTTTGCACTTTTACAAGAATTTTGCTTGTCAATACCCTGGTAAGTCAACTATTAAGCTTATTTTTACCCTTCAGTTATCATTTTAGGGATGCTGACTTATTTTTCCCGTTAAAACATTACAAGGTGCTTGGTTCCATTGTTTTTTCTATATTGCTACAAATACCTACTCTCTCTAAGTGTTTACAAAGGCTATAGACAAGATTAAAGAGAAGGATGCTTCTACATATCACTAGCTAAAGGACAATGAGCCCCTAGAACATTAGGCCAGGATTAAGTTTGATGAGGCCCTAAAGTCATATGACAATACTAATAACTTTGTAGAGAGTTTTAAGAATGCTATTGTGAAGCATAGGGGCAAGCTAATGTATAATATGCTAGAAGAGATTAGGAAGATAGTTGGGAATAGGTTTTATAGGAGGTTTCAATTGGCAGCAAGTTGGGATGGCAAAGTCACACCCTATGTGGGGAAAAAGTTGAGGATGATTGGGATAGAAGCCAGGAACTGTAGTAATGTTGTTCCCGTAGGAAGAGGGGACTTTGGTGTTTTAGAGGGTAATACTAACTTTACTGTCAAGCTAAGAGACCATTAATGTGATTGTAAGAAATGGCAGATTAATGGCTTGCCTTGCAAACATGCAGCTAGATGTATTCAAAGGATGAACCAAAAGTTGGAGGACTATTGTGCTCACTGGTTTCTGGTTAAAAAATATAAAAAGTTGTATGCTGGAATTATTCATCCTATTCCTGACTCATGCATATTGGGGGAGACTAGTTTGCCAAGATTAGATCCTCCTTTTGAATTGAGGAAACAAGGAAGGGTAGAAAAGCACAAGAGGAGAGAGTCCATTGTTGTTATGTAGTTTCAGGGCAAGTCAAGATATGGCAATGGCACCAAAAGGTGCAGAAATTACAAGCAACTAGGGCATAATACTTTGACTTGTGGAAAATCAAGGGATGCAAATGGCAACCTCATCAAGAAATACAAGAGGAAGCCCAAGTAAAAAAAGGGAAATCAGGTTGGGAGGCCTACAAAGGTTCAACAGATCAGCCATGCTACCACTGCTGCAGCAACCCCAATTACTCCTACTCAATCCAGTCAAGCTCACCATCAATGATGCAATTGCAGCCTCTATCTTTTTTGGACAACAAATGCTTTTGTAATTTTGCTTATGTGGTCTTAGTCCCCCCCTCTGTTGAAAGAAGTTAAAGTGTTGGTTACATTTTGGATTTTTTTGTACACCTGATGATGCTCATTTGTAAATCTTGTTATGGGGGAAGTAAACAATGCAATGTACAAACTTGTCAATATTTCTTTTGCAACCACTCAAGAGCTTAATCATAAGTTTATTAGCATTAAACATGTCAAATTACATAACACATTTCATATTATCATTACAATTGACTGCACCATGATCATAGCAACTAGTAACATAACAGTGATGCTCTGACCCTTCTCTATCACTTGCACAATCATTTTCAGTTCTTTGAATTGTTGCCTCATTGCTTGAACCTCACTCAATATCTTTGCATCCAAATTCTACCTCACATCATTAGCCCAACCAAGAAACTTATCACGTTGCATACATTTCATGTAAATTCTTCCAGTATTATTGCTTGACTGTGACACTCTTCTTGTACCTTGAACATTACATCTCGGACATGTCACAAATTGATGCTCATTGTGAGTACTCCATGAGCAAGAATACCCTTGCATTTTTAGCTCCCTAATATCAACAACATTATCATTAAAAAACAATTCCCATTATCATTTGCTATATCCTGTAAGTTTTGTTAAATAAAATATTCCTATTACCATTTGCTATATCCCAAAATTTTGTTTAAAAAAATTTCCTATAATCAAGGTTTAAATTTAAAAACAAAAAATATTATTTAATTAATTATTTTCAATTAATACATTACAATATATAAATTTTGTGCTTAAAGAAATACTACCTTCAATGGCATCACCTTGCTGCTCAGCACTTTGCAATGGAAGGAAGAGGAAATGAGAGATGAGAGAGAAACAATGGAATGGGAAGATGATGGAGTGTTGCCTTAAATAAAGAGAGCATGAGGAGAGATGACCGTTGGGGAGAGGGGGGTTTTTAAAAAAACTCAAACCAATCCCACCAACTTAGTCTTAGTAGCCTAAAATAGTAAATAAGGGCAGTTTCGATATTTTACACATTCCAATGCTTTCTCGCCAAAATTTGACTGGAATTTGCATAGCTGGCACTGAAAATGGACCTACCACTAGTTGCAGCAAAATAAAAGGGACTTCATAATCTACTTTGAGAACACAGGGCCCTAAAAATAGATTCGATAAAATAGTATGCACCTCGAAGTCATTTTTTGCTTGTTTTTGCTTGCTCTTCTCCTCTTTTTTTTGGTCAACCTGCTAACCCAAAAAAGATCTTAGGCTTAAATAACAAAGTCACTTGATTTCTAGTGTTCGATGGCCCAATCCATTCTACAAATCTCGCACAACCTCACTTCGATCAAATTTTCTACTAACTTGCTAATTTCACACAATCACATAATAATCAATAAAATTTCAAAATCTAATTCACGTAAACTCCTTCACTTAATTAACATATAAAAATTAGTCTAATATAATAATATAATATAACATAGCTATTGGAATAATTAATCTAATTAGTTAGCTCAAACTTGAAAATCACTGGCTAGTACACACTCAGACTCGAGCTGTTCAATACGCTTATCCATGTCATTAACAATACCCATTAAGGTAGACATGGAAGTGTTAATCTTTGCTAACCTTTCATGGACAAGGGTCACCACATCCTTGCTCTTGCCCTTGCCTTTCTGGCCATCTTGTTGAGGGTAGACGGGATCAGCCATACTTGAAGACATGATCCTTCAAACTGAGCTGTAATATTGTCATGGGTTGATAATTCATTCAAATTCAAACCTATGCAACACTACCAAACACGCTCGAAACCCTTTCTTAGTAAGCTCGTATGCCTTAAGTGATGCTTGACTTAGACTTTAAGAGCCCAACACACACACACTTAAAGAGAACTTAGAGAGAAAGTGGACACAAAAAAGTTTGGGAAATGTCTTGCATTGCACTTGTAAATGCTTTAGAATGCTTGGTGTACAATTAAGCCCCCTTAGGGTATATATGCACATCTACCTCCTCAATGGACGGTAGACATCTGTTTTATCCTACTATTATCATTACACATCAAGAATGTTCTACACAAATATGAAAGAATTTACACAAATGAAGAACTATGTGGAACATTCTAGAGAGTATTTTGGAATATCCTAGTACAACTTAGAAGGTTATGGAATACTCCACAAGGTCCTAAACACTCAAGAAGGTTAGAGAATAATCTAGAAGATTCTAGAATGCTCCAAAAGGTATGATAGCATTTTAGACAATCCTAGTGTATTCTAGAAGGCCTTAGAGCACTCTAGGGGATCTTGAACATTCTGGACGTCTACAAAAATTTGCCCTATACCATATACCATTGCTTGTGGGTCCCTTCGATGTTTAGGCAACCTTGGAATTAAAATGATTACACAAAGCCACTAGATCCCTGAAAGGTAAGGTAGAATACTGGGAAGGGGACAAAAATTAAAAAACGATGACTACAAAAATCATATAAAGTGGAAATCATGGAGAAGAATCCAAATAAGAATTTGTGCTACATCATTTTAGGATGGATGATAGGCAATTCAAGTGCCTGATATTTCTTCCAAATATTGAGGTCCTTAGTACATGTTAACCACTACCAAACTATAAGTGGTGTGCACATCTCCTCAAGTGTCTTAAAGAAATAGTTGTAAAATGGAGCAAATTCATACTATATATAACAATAATTCACTCCTATTTCTAACGGTAAGCGAATTCTTAAATAATTTTATTGATCATCTTATTATATACAAATTATTTTTTTTATAACCTGCATCCCTTTCATACGGATAGAGTTAAATTTAGTGGAGAGGGATGTTTTCAATAACTATTCATTGTACAACTGAAATAGTAGACAAAAGAGATAAAGATGACAATGACTTTCTTACAGAATATGGAAGAAGAAAATGACTGAAATATTAGAAAACTGAACGGTTGCCTAGCTTACTAAATAGACTTGTGAGGGGAATTGCCATGCATGGCATGTGAAAGACAATAGTACTAGGTTACTAAACCTTTTGCATCAACTCTAGCACCTCTGGCAGCATGGCCGAAATTGTGCAAGAGAAAGGCAACCGCTTATCATTGGGCTAAATGACCCACATTAGCCATAATTCACTAAGCGGTCTTAAGAATGTATATGTATTTCTTGCCTTAAAATGTGGAAAAAGAGAGCCATATCTTTGTAATTATTCAAATCCTAAAACAAAAATGTTCAAAATTTTAAGTTAATTTGTTCATTTGGACACTACACTATATTTGCTAAGTTATGTTCATAATGTTAGTATGATACTTATCCTTGTGTCATATTAATTAATTTGTTCATGTTTAAGTTGCATTATGTGATCACTATGACATTTTTAACTGTTTAGTCCACTATCTTTACTTATGCACTATGTTATTTTGATTTGTTCACTACTTCTCCTTTAGTTGTTAATTTTCCTAGAATATGTCATTTGTTAACTATATGACTAACATACGCATACATGCTAATTAGGCAGGCTGTTGATTAACAAAGCTGATTAAAGCAATAACAACTTTAAGGTAATGATTTTCTTTAAACCTAATCATTTCCTACATTGAGCGTAGAAAAATGAGTTTTCCAAAATCAAATGGAGAAATCGAGATTAGAATGTACGGATGAAATGAAGATCATAACTTAACTCATTACAAAAAAGGTCGTTTAGCGATGGAATTAGCAACAAAAAAAATGCAATTTAGTGACGGAATTTGGAATCCAGCTATGCAATTGGCGAAAAAAATGAACTGTTGCATTCCGTCGCCATATCAGTTATTATTAAAAAATATTTCTTCACAGCAGACTTTCTGTCACCTATCCGATGTTATTTTTGCCTTTTTTTAAATAAGATTTTTGTTTTCGCAATCATCCCAAATTAGAAATATATTTCATTTCCTATAAGAAAATACATCGAGGACAACCCCCTCGATATAAATGCTTCACTCGAAGCGTTTTCTCAATCGACAACCAAGCCAAAGATCACAGACAAACCAAATTATTTCAAGTGTTTCATCACAAATTCATACAATGCTTGAAAATATAAGTGTACTTAACAACACAATGGTCAAGAGAGTGAAATACATATAGAAATGCTCATATATGTATAGCCAAGGAATAGAGAGGGAAGAAGCAAGAAAGTCAGGAGTCAATCAACTAGGTGAGCGTCATCATACTCTTTATCCTCATCCTCATCCTCATTTTCTTCATCATGTTGTAGGAGGTTAGTGAAGAGAAGTTGGGAGCCTGAACCAAAAGCTTGTTGCACTTAGAAAAAAGCTATAATTTGCTGATTCATACTCATCATTTGTTGACTCATCATTTGGTTGGACTCCTCTAATCACTTACATTTCTCCAAATGCATCCGATACATTTTAGCTTGCATAGTAAGCTCACCTCCCAAGTTGGTCACCATACCCCTAAAATGATTCAACTTCTGTTGGAATGGCACCAGACCTGTACCTACAAAGAACCATGTATATGAAGTATATATTAATGACAATGACTTAACTCATACTAAAGTGATGTTGTGCACAATTTTTCTATTAATAACTCTAATATAAATGCTATTTTAATTTACTATATCGGCTCGTTGAGGGGGACTAAAGCAAGAAGACTCCCTAATGTTGACGATCTCATCTCCAATGCTGCAAATACGACCCTCTTTGCTCGTATAGGCCTTCACCCACAACTCATCTAGATTTGGAAGAAATTGAGATGGATCTTGGGAATTGCCATCTAAGGTCCCTTGAGAGTGGATGATGTTTTGAAATTCTTGTTCAAATGACTCTCAATATCATAACATTTGCAAAAAATCAAATATATCATACTTAGTAAAAGTGTATGAACCACTAATTAAGATTGACCTTCATGACTAACTTACGTATGTTTGTTGTGATTTCTTGTCAACCCAAGGTCCTTCTTCTTTACCTTGAAGTTTGTGAGTGCCGACGAATAACTCAACAATTGTTGGCTTCGCCTCAAGTTGTTCCCTATACTTGTCGAACAAATTTAGAAAACCACGTTAACACCACAATCAACCAAATAACTAGAAGAAGTTGAAAAATGTACAATTAGTTACCAGACGCCTCCTATGCTCATGCATAGGGATCAAGCCACATGTGTGAAGAGATGGTCCAAGACAGGTCGGGTCACAAAACCGATTTTTTGGAGCTTTTTTACATAATTTCTTGTATGATTCGTTTGTCCAATGTTGTTGGAGTCCTCTCCAGTGCTCATCCCCGAGCCATGCAGGTTGCTTGTTGCACTTCCGTACCTTGCCAAGGAAGTCCCTCGAACGTGCATTGCCTTTGTTTTTAAAATTTTTCCTGATTCGGCCCTCATGGATAGGATCCCAAATGAACCACTTTTGCAACTAAGAAAACAATAAATACATCAAATAATGTCATAATAATGAATCAAGTATATACAAAGTATTAATATGTAGTAACTGTGGTTACCTTGAACTCTCTAAACCATAAATCTCTAACTTGCCTGGGCACTTTCTCACAAGAAGGCCACAGGGCGTCATATTTCCTTTGGAAGATCTGAGAAATCCTACCAACATCACCTTCATTTAGGAGAAACCTATTTCAATAGAAAACATCAAATTAACGTGGCATTACACAAATACTTGAAGTACAAAACACATAACAATTTTCTCACTTACCCGTTACCATCTGGCACAATATATGCCTTTGGTTGAATGCTTCCATGACTAAACTGTGCTTCACAATCTCCAGTTTCAATGTTTTGTTGGAACTGGTTAGAATTAGGATTGATAGTTTGAGGAGTAAGGTTGACAGTGTTGGTAACACAAGTGTTGGTTGGAATGTTATATGCAAATTGTTGGGAAATGAATGCATAGTTAGGGATGTATGAGATATGGGGAAGGAAAAACCCCATAAGAACCGCCCCAAATTGAGTAAAGATTGTTCCTAGAGCACCTAACGTATGAGGTGTTTGAGAAGAAGGTGAATCAATATCCATTGCACTAGGATGTGCGCTGGAGCTCTTACGCCCTCTTCCTCCACCTCGATTAGAGGACTTACCTCGACGAGGGATGGAATCGATACTTGAAATAGTTGACTACAAATACAGGTACAAATAACGATTGTACATATCAACAATTTAGTCACACACCACAATAGTTAGAACGTCAAGTTTTAAAATTAACACAAATAATAAAAGTTCACTGACACGCATTTGCATTACAATGATGGTAAGCACTAAAATATATAACAATTCATAAGCATTTAATTGTTTGCATCATCTTTATCATCATCATCGTCCCCATCCTCGTCATCGTCACTGTCATCATCTTCATATAAATGTATATCTCCGTATTCTTCACCTGTTTAATTCTCATCATCCCACTCACCCTCTTCAGCACCCTCATTCTCTTTTGAGTCATCTATGTCATCATTAATGAAAAAACCCATATCATCATTAACTTTTTCCGATGGTGCACTTTCATCTACGAATGAGGTAGGGATAACATCATTCACAAGTTCAACGAGTGTCATCATGCCCGTTTGTTGGTAAGCAAGGGGTAGAGTATATTGTTTATCCACTCTGGCTCTTGGTTTAGTTGGTATGACAACGAGCCAATTGACCCCATCCCTTGAGCGATCTGGATGTGGCATAAAGTGTAGTGCCTGGAAAAATGAATGGATCGTACTTTCTACACCTCCTTGTGTGATGAACCTCAATAAGTTTGCTTAGTTTATGAGATCATGTCCCACGATTCAATGTGGGATCAAACCACTGACAATTGAATTGCGCACATCGTTTAAGTGGTTCATCTACAAACTTAATTTCAATGATATCGATAAGTACGCCATAATAATCATTTTCTATATCACCTTCTCCAGTTCCACATACTCCAACACCACAATTGTACATTTTCTTCGCAACAATGCTCACTTCTATGTGGAATTTGAATCCATTAACTCTATATACCGCCCATGTTAGCACATGTCGGTTAGGCATCACAGCCAATTATGTCAACTACAGATGTTTGTCATTGTCGAAAAGCTAAATGTAATGAACCTAAGGTGATAGAGGATGTGGTTTTAGTTAATACGATGCACCTAATTGTGTTGTAGCAATTTTAAGTGAATAGGTTCAATTACCTACATTATGATTAAACCAATCTGGAAAATGAGTTTCAATGATGGTATTAACATCAGCATCACCAACATTGGGATGTGAAATTCGGACTTATTATGTGAAAATTCTGTGAAATTTTATTTACATTGTAAATAAACAACTTATTTAAAGCATAAACTCACTTGCAACTTATCTTGTTGAAAGGTAGCACTCATCCAATATAAGGCTTAACTTTATCACAGTTTAATAAAATGTGAAGATGAGTAGCAATATATTCAGCATCTGTGGGATACCTTGATCTTTCCTTACCAATAGTTGTTCCTTAGTATTCAAACACAGATAGAGTTGGGAAATTGTTATTATGTTCATCGTCAAACTCATTTGTTCAACATCTATTGCGCATGGAGGGCACATTAGAGGCGAAGTAATAGGAGGCAAAAAACGTCATCCTTTCAGCTTCTAAGTAAGCTTATGTAATTGAAGCTTCAGGATGCGCTTGTTTTATGTTTTTCTTCAAACGACCGAAGTACCTAACAAAATAATATTGAACAATGACTTGTAAGTGATTGCGTAGTTTAGTTGTTTAAATCCATTTTCATCAAATATAATCTATTCAACCTCTCCAATGGATACATCCATTGATATTGTACACGACTACCAAGTAGTGCATCTTTTGCCAAGTGGACCGGTAAGTGCTCCATTACATTGAAGGAGCTAGAGGAAATATCGTCTCCAACTTACAGATAGTAAAGGCAATGTTCTGATGCATTTCGTCAAGCACATCCTCTCGCAATGTTGTAGAGCACAAATTCTTAAAAACTAACTTTTTTCAATGAGAGGTTTTAACACATCATCCAGGAGAGCACCGAATGCAATGGGTAACAGAGTCTTCATGAACTCAGGGCAATCATGACTTTCCATATTGTTACACCTTGCTTCATTGGGGTTCACAATATTCCTCAAATTAGAGTAGTATCCGTTAGGCATGTTGAGTCCCTTTACCCATTCACGTAGCTCTCTTCTGTTATCCATGGCAAGAATGAGCCTCACTTTTGGTTTAACCAGTTTGCCACTTGGGCTTGGTTGCAAATGTAATTCTTCCCTATCGCATATATCTGCAACATCCATTCTTGATTTGACGTTGTCCTTTATTTTTCCAGGAACATCCATAATAGCGTTAATGATGTTTTCACATAAGTTTTTTTCTATGTGTATCACATCTAAATTGTGGTGGAACAACTGGTGTTGTCAATAAGGCAACTCCTAGAATATGCTCTTTTTCATCTAGCTATGCTCATTTTCCTTAAATCCTGGTATTTGAAATTCATCGTCTGTTGTTACCATTGGGTAGTGTTCCACCTCAGCATAAAGATGTTCCCCACATATGCGGTGAGGAGGACCCCCTGTAATAGTTATGTCTTTTCTAAATGATGTTTTGTTTCTTCTAAATGCATAATTCCTTGGTAAGAAACGCCGATGATAATCAAACCACAAGAATTTACCTCCATTATTGAGTCTCAAAGCCTTCTGTTGTTTCATACATACTAGATAAGCCAATTGATCATTGATGCTCCACCCAGACAACATTCTATATGTTGGGAAATCACTGATGGTCTAAATTAGCACAACCTTCATTTGAAATGCCTTACCCGTAGATATTTCATACATTTCAATAATAACATCCTACAACTGCTTTAACTAATCAATGAGAGGTCATAAATATGGATCTATTTCGTTCTTGGGTTTTTTAGGGCGGCGATTTCACAAGTGAGGAACATAAATAGCGTGCTCATATATATTTTAGGGGGAAGGTTATAAAGTGTAACCACCACTGGCTAAATTGAATAAGATCTTGAAGACAAAGTGTAAGCATTAAACCCATCTACACATAACTCAAGCCTAGCATTTTGAGGCTCTGCAGTAAAATCAGGGTACTTGTTATCGAAATGTTTCCACGTTGCCCATCTGATGGATGACATAGAACACCGTTCTCACGTCGATGTTCATAATGCCATCTTATGTTCTCTGCAGTGCTTTTTGATGCGTACAACCTCTGAAGTCGAGGTTTCAATGGCAGATAATGCATCCGTGGATATGGCAATAGACTTTGATTCGTTTGTTGTGACCTTCGCCTCTTCTATCTCGAATGCTCACAAAACTTGCATGCATCGAGGTTCGAGTCATCTTTAAAGAAGAGCATGTAGGCTTTACGATAACAATCAATGCGTATCATATCGTTGTTGAGATCTTTAACAACCTTCTTTGTCTAGCCAAAGATGTTTGGCACAAGATTGTTAGGTGCGCATATCTCGTTCATTAACTGAACAATTTCATTGAAATAGTATTGTGGCATGTTATAATCAGACTTAATACTCAATAGTTGAACAACAACAGAGAGTTCACTGTCTGTAGAACAACCACCATATAAGGGTTGTTCAGCAACTTCAACCATATTATAAAATGGTTATTCACTAGTGCTTAGCTCTTTATCCCTTACATTCTGATTTGCCAATATGGCATCACCAACCATGCCCTCCATATGATCTACGTAGCAGTGATTGTAGTCATGATTAGTATGACTTGAACCACCACCTTTGGCCATTTCACTTGTAGAATATCCAAAATCATATAGTTCAGGTTCTACATCTCCATGGCTTATCTAATACCAATATCCTTTCACATAACCCTTATACCTCAAGTGCATCTTTACTTTATCAGGTGTTAAGTACACTCTATTTTTATACTTCGCACATGGACATTTATACTTTCCCCACTTTATAACACTGCTTGCCTACATGTAAATGCATCAAATTGATTTACTCCATTTTGAAATTCTTGTGTATAACCATTACGATAAGGCAATAATCTATTATACATCCACCACCGATGTGGAGGGCCATTCATTTTATAATTAAGCAACAATATTCATGAAATTTATTGCATTAGTATTCATTTTAATTTCTTTAATTATAATTATACAAATTTCTCCATTATATATTACATATATTTTAATAATCAAACACAACATTAATCAATATTATAGCATTAACTTCTTTAATATTAATGTTCTACTCCATCCATTTTCTTAGACTGCTAACCTAAATATTTATCAAAAAACTCATATGTACAAACAAAAACATCAAATCACATTAACATATAACCCACATTATAGCATTAACTTTACACCAACAATCTCATTGAAATACATCGTCCAATATCAACAATTGTTACTTTTAAAGCATGCCAATTTACAAAATTTACTGACCCTAAACTCTCACGAACTTTACGTTCAAAACATAAATTGTAATAATTTTACAAATTTCTACTTATAAACTTCAACAAATATATTTCTATTCTTACAAATATCACAAAATTCATAATAGATTCAAACTTGAGCATTTCATTCCACCAACATATCACATTCTAATTACAATTATGAAACCTAAACCCTAATCTACATTAAGGAAGATGTTGAAGCAAATTAGAGCAATAATATCTAGACCTGGCAAAACTGACCCGAGACCCGAAACCCGAACCGAACGACCCGGACCCATACCCGACCCAACACCTGAAATATGCTCACCCGAAAGTAGACCCGAAACCCGAATTGACCCGAACCGAACCATACCCGACCCGAACCATACCCGACCCGAAATTTTCTACAAAGTTGTTTGTCTTGGCATGACGAGCGTATTTGACCAAAAATTGGTTGACCCGAAATCGACCCGACCCAAACCATACCCGACCCAAATCGAAACGACCCGAAATGTCACTAA
This sequence comes from Selenicereus undatus, assembly GCA_017589665.1. Lineage (NCBI taxonomy): Eukaryota > Viridiplantae > Streptophyta > Magnoliopsida > Caryophyllales > Cactaceae > Selenicereus > Selenicereus undatus. The sequence goes on from JACYFF010031957.1 coordinate 69,301,430, forward strand.
ACCTGAACATGACCCAACCCGAACTTGACCCGACCCGTACCCGAACCGAATGACCCATTTGCCAGGTCTAATAATATCCCACAAATTGCACATTTTAAAAAAAATAGAAACTAACTACGAAATTGTAACAATCTAATGCAAAAATTTTTAGGAACTCAAACTAAAAGAGAGATAAAATTTACCTCAAGTCCGGTCAAGGGGCAGCGGTGGGCGGTGGTTGGCGGTAGTGGACGGTGGTGGGCGACAGTGGGCAGCGTCGGCAGGACTAGTAGTGGCCGGTAGTGGGTCGGCGTCGGTGGGACTGGCAATGGCGATTGGAAAGGCTCTGGCTCTCTCTCGGGGTTCTCCAAAGCAAATGTTAAGCAGAACCAGATCTAGTTCTATTAAAAGAACCTGGTGATGGAATTTCTATCGCCAAACAGTAAAAAAATTTTAAATTCAATTTGGCGATGGAAATTCTGTTACCAATGTCAAAATTATGGTGACAGATCTCAACTTCCGTCGCTAAATCTGTCGCCACTCTGATACATTTCTAAATCCTCCATTTTCGTCGCTATTGCCGCTGCTAATTAATAAAAATTAAATTCTGTCGCTATTTTCCGTCGTTATTCAGTGTTTTTTTAGTGGTCGCTTAAGTTATGTATTTTAAAATCCATGATTTTTTTACGCCTTCTTAAAATATGAGATTATAGCATCCGAAAAAGGGAATAAGGCTTTCTTCAGATAAATTTCTACACAAATCCTCGCAAATGTCCCTAATTGGGCGAATCTGCTAACTCTCATTGAATTTTGAAGTCGTTTTCTTTCACTCTTTGTATCATAATGTTTAGTTTGCAAATTTGAGATTGACTTGCCTTGATCCGCTTTCCTTCTTCCATTTATAGGTAGTTATGGTTGTAGCCCCCTTTTTTTTATTTAATCATGTTTTTTTAATCTTACATGATAGCTTTTAAAGCACGCTAGTCAAGCAAGCACAATGGAATTAGTTTTGCTACAATACCCTCTGTTCTAGCAAATTGGCCACCTTTATCTTGAAGAATTACCAAGGTCAACGACAAATAGATAGGACATCTCTGTCTTTTAACCTTGACGTCCCACTTATCCTAAGAAAAAGACATGTTTCCACAATCAGCTCACCTGCCAACTATAATGAATAAGCTCATTTGGATAGTTCAGATTGCCTTTTCCCCTTGAGAATTGAGCATTTTGAAAGTCAACAAACAACATTGGCAACAAATCCCAACGTGGATCCCGCTTTTGTTGGGTCTGGGGAGATCCATATGTAGGTAACCTTATATTTATAGATATTCCGGCCACAGATAGATCGATTCCCTCTGAGAATTGAGCATTTTTGAGAACTTTGATGGTGTAACATGTGATAGAGAAAGGGTAATGTCAAATGAAGTACTTTAAAAGCAACATAAAACCTTAAGTTGCATAGGGGATGTGAGCACTTTAACTCAATCAAATCATAGGTGGGATACTACTGTCAAAATGATAGTACTGTTAGTAAAAAAATTTGCACGCAGAAGACAAAATAAATGTCATTCCAACACAGTTACATTTCCAACCATTCATAAGTCAAAGGGATACTAAGAAGCTAGTTACTAATGGCTTGCACCCTTAATTCTAGACTTCCATAGACTCCTATTCTAAGCCATGTCCTTTATTAGTCGTAATACTTTTAAATCGTGTTTAGTCACCTTATTCTAGCTTTTTGTCAGTCATCCTTTGCCTCTTCTACAATGCTAAAGGTTAATCATCTCTAATCTTCTAACTGGTGCCTATTTAACACACTGCCAAAAATCAACGATTTTCCCACTATAAATTCAGTAGGAAATAAGAAATATTCAGTGGGAAATGACCCTTTCCCACTACAAATGCCAGTGGGAAAAAGTGAGGTAGGAAAAAGTCGTTTCCCACTGGTTGCACATACGGTGGGAAAATTTCCCACTGTGCTTCAAACAGTGGGAAATTTCCCACTGTAAGAATGTAGTGGGAAATTTATCACTGTGCCATTGATAGTGGGAAATTTCCCACTGCAGTCAGAATAGGGGCAAATAGTGAAATGATTAGATTTACAGTGAGAAAAATAGTGGGAAAAATCATCAACAATTTAATAAAAAATTTGTACAATTATAGGCACATGTACATACACTTGTTAACGTAATACTAAACAATACATCATATATGCACCTGTCAAATAAAAACACATGTATTGTAAATATCACCGGTACATTAATCACATTCGAATGTACCAACCAACAGGTTCCTTCACGATTGTACTAAGCTTACTTACATTACAAAATAGAGTCGATCCCAACTAACGAAATAGGTCATTCAAACCCAAACATCATATGAGTACCAATTAAATAACACATAACGCAACGAGAGTTCCAAACAACAAAATGCTAACTTTTAGAGATGCATATGAGTATCAAAATATACAAACATTGATCTAACCATCAAAAGAAGGTTCACTTGGGTGCACAAATAGACCGTTCAAACCCAAATATCATTCATCCGCACCACCACCACCACCACCACCATCATCATTATCATCTTCCCCAGCATCCTCACACTTACTCAATGAATCTATCACTGGTATAGGTTGGGGGAGATTAGCAATGATGGTCTTCATAAGGGAGTGCCATTGAAACATTTGTGCTTGTATATCTCGAGCTGCCTTGGCATATTTCTAAACCTTCTTGGTTTGTTTCTTGCTTTTAGCTTGCTCTAAGGTTAGTTTTGCTTGGACATCATCCAAAACCTTCTTTTGACTATCTCACTCAATCTTTTTCCCTTTGTTTTCATCAACTAAAGTAGCAAATGTATTTGTATAAGCCTTACCACAATTTTGGATGGAACACTGGCCTTGAGAGTTTGTGTAAATGTCTCCTTTAGGTCCAAACCGGCAAAGACGACCCCGCTTTGTCAAACAATGCGCATCAATCCAAATTTTCATTTGCTCATCATAAGAAGGTTCACTTGGGGTCGATGGGGTGGAACCATCAAATGTAGCTTGAGTTGATTGAGTTCCTTGAGTCTCGGAGAGCTTTTGTACATACTTCTCCTAAAAAAGTGTTTCATTTACAAATTAGTTATAGATAACAAATAGTATAACCAGCTTAAATATAAAGATACGAAGCAACTTACATAAGCGGCTTTTGATTTGTCATCCACCCATTGGCTACCTTTAGTTTGATGTACGCGAAGATATAACTTGCTCGCAGTAGGAGTTTCGCCTTCATCAATCTTTTGACACATATGATGAACTATGACTAGATAATATTATTAATTTTCAACACATAGATGCAAAAGAAAAATGAAATAAAGAAAGCTAAATTAAAATAGTCACGGAAAATGTAGGAAAAATGTGAGAATGGTGTCTCCCATATTGACTTACTTCCAACAAACATAGCAAAACATAAGCAAATAACATATCATAAGTGTAAAACCCCCAACCCCTAGGGCTGGTGATGTTAATGGTTTTTTACTTCTTCCTACTTAACTTCTAGGGCGAAACGGTCAGAGTTTCCTCTAAAAATTGATCATTTCCCAGGCTAAAAGCCTTACAATAAATCCATGCACTGAATGAAAGTATATAAAATTCTAAAATAAGCTCAACGGCTACACGTCAGAGTTCACAAATCTACGGGCCACTCACGCAGAGTTTGCCAACCAATAAAGTTCATAATAATGAAGGAAATAATTATAAAAGCCTAATGACATCCGAACATACAATAAAGCCTAACGACATGAAGGGGAAGGGTTCACACGTAACACATTCAAGCACTTTACAATTCAACTTGGCAGAAGCTGCCAATAAGCCACATATGGCCTCGCAATCCACACGATTGCAGTCAATCACAACCCAGCCCTCCAACTACCAACTTGATTTCACTTTCATAACTATAACATGCCATCATAAAAATCACAAAGAATGTGTAATAGCGGCATATAAACATTACAACACATTACCATCTTCTTCTTATGCATATTAATCGGAATGGAACCACCAGTATGAACAGAAGAACCAACACCCGTTGTTGAGGCACAATTCATTTTTTCAGCATCACTTTTTTTCTTGAAAGCATCTGAATTCCAAAATGCCCATAGCTCTTTCCAAATAGCTTTATCTAACCATTGCGGATGCTTATTAGGTTTCTTTCGAACTTCTTTAAATGTATCTTTTAGTGTTTCACTACCACGAAACTCAAAGCATTGTCTTTTCTTCACTTCATGATGCTCCTCCCACCAATAGAATTTCTAAAATACATTATATAATATTATCAGGATGTGCAAACCAACATGCATGTTTCATATAATCAATTAAGAGATCAGATAGAGATCATGAAATGTGATGTATAGTATATGCTATAAAATTATGAATATAAAATTTTGATAAACTCATAATGTGTTGGGTTACCTATGATGGCTTGGGTTCCATAGAGACTGAGGATTCTCATTGTAGATAGCGAAAGTGATAGTGAAGAGCAAAAGAGGGATAGAAGGGGGTTGTTGCCTACTTTTATAGTTGTTAGGGTTATAAAAACAAGCATAAGTTTAGAGTGTTTACTGGAGGACACCTGCTGTTTAAAAAAAAAAAATTATGTGGACCTCAAAGAGTAATTATAGTCAAAGTTTGAAAAGCTTCAAAGAGTTAAATCAATCATGCTAATGGATTAACATTAAAAAAATAATTTGCATGATCCATAGCAATGCGACTATGTGTTTAATTAAATATGCTTTACTTGTAAGATTTTTTGTTTGGCGGAGGGGGGGGGGGAACAAAAATCAAGAAACTAACAGAAAATGTGAATGAGTTGTCTAGTTAATGATAAATTGTAAGATTTGCAGCCAAAAGAAAATTAAGAAAGGCGAAACACATGTCCTAATAAACTAAAAAATTATCATTAGTAAAAATCACATATACAAAACAAGTGGGAACATATAGACAGAGAAAAATTATAAATGTGGATGTATAGTAAGTTTGCATGCACGACATAGGCTATTAAGTTTCAATCATAAATTAGAGATGAAAAGTTGCAACTCCAAAGAAAATTGTAAGTTACTTGCCTTGAGTTCATTAAACACATATCACGAACTGATTGAGGAATCTTCCGCCATGAAGAATAAGTAGCATCATATTTTCCCCATAAATTTCAGTGATTTTTCGAATGACTTTCCCATGAAACTCCGGGAAAAATAATCTACAAAAAAAAGACATTTATTATAAAACATAAGACTATGACATCGTAATGTATTTAAATGAAACTTAAGTTTTATACTAATCTTACCCTCTTCCATCTAGCCAAATCTAAGTCTTTCCTCTTCTTGTACTATTCACTTCAATTGAAGAATCAAGATTTGGAGAATTTTCTAATTGTACGGCAGAAGAAATACTACAACCAGCATCCACATCAAGTTGTGGTGATTGCTCAGAGTTAAAAACTGGAGTTTGGATTCTAGGGGATGAAAAAGGGCTACCATCTGGATTAGGAAGGGGAGAAGTACGGTTAGGAATTGAGGTTGTGCCAGGGGTAGGGCTAGGACTGGCGCTGGTGCTTGGTGTATTATTTGAAGTTGTTGATCTAGAATTCACGAGGCGGATAAGTCTACGACCTTCTTTAGCTAAACCTTTACTTGAAGTTGACCCTGGCATTATAACATACAAAATATATGCAAGTTCATTAACACGTACCATAGTCAACATAGCAATATTCAAATTAGAGAAATTAAATGACAACTACATTCAAACTGCAATCAAACATAATGGTCACAGGTATTCATAGATAGAATAAGAAATTAACAATCGAAGTCAACAACATAAATTGCACAAACTTAACATAAAAACATTAGTAATCATCTGAATCTGGATCATCATCTTCATCCTCACTATCATCCAAACACATATCACCAACACGTAATTCCTCATCTTCATCACTAACGAAATCCTCAAACTCCTCCTCCTCCTCCGCCTCCTCCTCTTCCTCCTCCTCCTCATCGTTCTCCTCCTCTTCTCTTGTTTCACTAACATCGAGTACATTAAGATCAATATCTTCATAGTGTACAACATCATATCCCAATTTTTGAATAGATACATCATGGTCTGCCATAACATCAACATTAGACACGTTATCCTCTTGATATGCAACTGGCAACATGTATTGGTTATCAACTCTAGATCTTGGTTTGGTTTTAATCACAACCCACCAAGGTAATTTGTCCCTTGTTTTTCTTGGATAAGACAAGTAATACACTTGGATTGCAACATAAGCTAATATGAAAGGATCATATTTTCTGTATCGCTTATCATGTCGAATCTCTACAATTACATAGCTTTTATTCACCCTCATGCCACGATTTGGAGTCGGATCAAACCAGTCACAATTGAACAACACACATTTCCTAAGAGGTTTACCTGGATATTCTATTTCAATTACCTCCCTAAGAATACCATAATATTCACTTTCAAACTCCCCTTCTCCTGTCCCAGTGACACAAATTCCACAATTCATTGTGGTTCTCCCTTGACTCCATTCGTGAGTGTGAAATTTGTAGCCATTAACCAAGTAAATATGATATGTGTTCACGACACGTTTAGGGCCCACAGCTATTTGGCATAAGTAGGGATAATACTTCACATCTCCTAATTGAAGCTCTTTAACCTATATCACAAAAGAAACCACAGTTAATCCCTATCAAAAGCAATACTTTTCATATGAACTATTATTATATATTATATTGGAAGCTTACGTTGTCACTACACCATGGTATAAATTCATTTGCAATCATCCCATCTAAAACCTCGTCAGATAAAAATGAGCTTGCATATCCTCGTTTTTGATATTTAAAAAACCTGCATTTTTAGGGATATGATTAATTAAATTATAAGGAAATAGTTTTCCTAATAGACTTTAGTGGTGCATATCACTTACTCTATATAAGGTTCAGCCTCCACATAATTTAACAAGATATGCAAGTGAGCCTTATATTCTTGTTCGTTCAAGTACTGCTTTCCCGGCTTCCCTGTCGAACGACCTTATAGTTCGAAAATGGATAACGTTGGTTCAACACCTTCATCATGGAGTTCGTACGCATTTCGTCTACATCTGGTCCTCATAGATGGCACATGAAAATAATATGAACAAAAATAAGTTGTCTCCATGTATAAATACGCCTCACATATAGAGCCTTCAACACGAGCCTTATTCTTTCTCATTTTTTTAAGCTTTCCAAGAAATCTGTAATAAGATGTGTTAATAAAGTACCCAAACAAATGTATATAGTTCTATAACTGTAAGACATAAATGTCTAATTACCTCTTAAAAGGATACATCCACCGATACTGCATGGGACCTCCAATTACTACCTCTTTTGGCAAATGCATGGGCAAATGCTCCATTACATTAAAGAATCCAGGAGGAAATATACGTTCCAACTCACAAAGAATCACAGGAATATTTCGCTCTATTTCTAGCAACTTGTCCTCGCGCAAAACAGTTGAGCATAAATCTTTAAAAAATTGACTCAATTTAGCTAGAGTCTTCCATACATACTCCGGTAATGCATTAAAGGCAGTAGGAAGTAAGGATTCCATAAACACATGACAATCATGACTTTTCATCCCCGATAATGTAGCATTGCTGATATCAACACAATTGGACATATGAGAAGCATATCCATTTGGCATTTTTAACTCTTTCACCCATTTGCACAAAGCCCTTTTTTGCTCTAGTGTAAAGGTAAAGTTCGCTTTTGGTTTAACAACCTTGCCATTAGGACCAACACGTAACTCTAACTCTGGCCAGTTATAATGCTCAAGTAAGTCCATTCTTGCTTTCATGTTGTCTTTTGTTTTACCTTTAACATCCATGATGGTATTAAATATATTTTCAAAGAAATTTTTCTCAATGTGCATTACATCAAGATTATGACGCGACAAATTGCTCTTCCAATAGGGCAACTCCCAAAAGATACACTTCTTGGTCCAATTATCCCTCTCCCCAAAACCTTCCACTACAAATTCAACATTCTCAACTATAGTAGGTAATTGCGAGACATGTTGCCATATTTGTTCACTTGATAAGCATTGAGGGGGTCTGCTTCCATCTACTTTGTCCTTTTTAAATTCATTTGCATTCCCTCTAAATGAATGATGCATAGGTAAGAAGCAGCGATGACAATCAAACCATGATGCTTTCCCTCCCTTCCCCAACCAAAATGCCTTTGACCTGTGCATGCATATTGGACATGCCAACTTCCTATGAGCACTCCACCTAGACAACATACCATATGCACGAAAGCTTTGCTTCTTTGAAATTTCATATGTCAACACACCATCCCATAGAGTTTTCAATTCGTCAATCAAAGGCTGTAAATACACATCAATTTTACCCTTGGGATTCTTTGGACCTGGAATTATGCAACTTAAAAACATGTATGGTGTCGTCATACACATTTCAGGAGGAAGGTTATATGGAGTGATAATGACAGGCCAACATGAATAAGTCTTGCAACTTTGACCAAATGGAGTGAACCCATCTGCACATAATCCCAATCTAACATTACGAGGCTCAGAAGCAAAATCTGCATGTAATTGATCAAACTGCTTCCAAGCTTGCGCATCGGATGGGTGACACATAACCCCTTCCTCCCTTTGATTAACATGATGCCACCTCATATGTTCAGCAGAACTACGAGAGGCATACAATCTTTGTAGTCTTAGAATGAGAGGAAAGTAATGCATCCTTGCAAAGGGAACTTTTTTACGAGTCCCTTTGCTTGAATTGCTAGCTTGCCATCTAGGAGCATCACAAAACTTACATTTATGTAAAGATTCATCATCCTTGAAATATAGCATGCAACCATTACAACAAGAGTCTATTTTCATGACACTCAAACCAAGTTTTTTCACCAACTTCTTAGCGTTGGAGAAATTAGAAGGAACAAAGTTGTTGGGGGGGGGGCATGCCTCTTTCATAAGGTTAGCTACTTCATCAAAACAACTTTGGGACATATTATAGTTAGATTTAATACTCATCATTCTCAAAGCAAGAGACAACTCGGTGTGATTATTACATCTAGGCCACAAGGGTCGTTAAGCTGCATTAAGTATGTCATAAAACCTTTAGGCACTTGGATTTGGAGGCTCGTACTCATTTTCTTGACGTAGTTCCATAATATCATCGACCATGGTTTGTAATCTATCAACCCCGTTATAATCACCATGCTCTACAATCATGCTACAAGAACTATGATGTATGTTTACCCCAACATTTGGTACAACCTCCCCATGTGAAGTCCAATACCAATAAGCATGCATGAAACCCCTGTTGTAAAGATGGACTTCGACATCTTCTGGTATTAGATAATTTTTATTCTTACATTTAAAGCAGGGACACCTATATTTACCCTCCCTTAAATATACTGGTTGAAGCCTTGCAAAAGTATCAAACTCTTCTACCCCTCTAATAAACTCATGAATACACCCTCTACGACCCAAAATAAGTATATTAGTCATCCATATACGATGTGCAGGAATTTCCATATCCTGTGTGATAAGAATAATTATCATACATCAATCCCAGCAAAATAATGCTAAGAAAAGCTGTAAAATAATGTGAACGAAAGCCACAACCTACAATTTGTTAAGCTCAACTACCTCTCAATTCAATTTGCACACATTGCAATGACAACGAAAATATATTCAAGAAATGCCAAACCACCTTTCAATTATTTGGACATTTTGTAACAAATATTAAAACGCCTTACTCTCACTACGTATGACCAAATTTAGCTTGTGAGAAGAAAATGCTCACCGGGAACTTAGAAATCGCCAGACAAAGAAGAAATGCCAAACCCTCGTCAGGTAGGTCAAGATGTGAACCTCTGCGCAGATCACCTCACAATCGCAAAAGTCAAACCTATATTTGACGTGTATAAGAAAATAGAAGGAAAAGGAATAATTAATGAATATTTAGAGATACGTTAAAACATGCATCACTAAGTTGTATGTATATATATATATGTATGTATATATATATATATATATATATATATATATATATATATATATGTATGTATGTGTATATATATATGTATATATATCTATATCTATCTATATATATATATGTATGTATATATATGTATATCATGTGGTCTTTAGCTGTTTGGCTTAATAATAATCAGAAAAAAAGGACACTTCTTAAATATCTTGTTTTAGTATAAAAATTGTATTTGCATGTATTAACTTGAAAAAAATGGTGTGATAGAAATATATTGGAATAGTATAGAAGAGATGAAATCTAACTCTTTGAACACTTTATCTATAAAGCTTACTAAATATTTTATCAATTTAAGTAGCAGAGTTGAGGGTGATTAAGTTGATGTGTGGTTATACAATATTAGATAAAATCTGGAAAGATATGATCAGAATTAAAGTAGGGTTATCTCTAAATCTCTGTTTTATTATAGTTGAATTACTATTGATATAGAAAAAAATTGAGTCTTTTTATTACAAATGTTCTTCATTTGCAAGATTTAAATTTATGATGTTACTTATAAAAAAACAAGTGTTAATTGTATTCATAAAAAAAAATATGATATTTATATAACCAAAATTAAACAAGTGCTAAAGTTAGTTTCATATTGTTTTTCTTATAATGGATTGAATTATTAATTGATAGCAAGGTCAATATGAAATTGACATGAACTCTTCAAATATAAACTATGAGCATGGATAAATCTTTACAAAGCAAAGACTGTACAATATATATAGAGACCATCATTATAGGTTGCATCAAGAAGTAGGGATCAAATAAAAGAGGAGTGTTTAGAGATGTTTTAATTAATTTCTCAATCGAAAGGTTTGTTTTATTGTTTTAGTTTTGTATTTCTCTGAGTATGATATCAATTACAGATGTTGTATGGTTTTTAACTAATGAATTAATCATTTGCTATACAAAAAATCTGTACTCAACTAACTAAGATAATGTTTATAATTAGCAACCTGATTTTGACGAAAATTTACACTTGTTGAATTCAAACAAACTGACCCTAGTGTTTCCTCTCCAGTGTTATTTATATGTATTTATAAGATAAAAATATTAAATCAACCATTAATACAGAATCTGTGAATTCTCAAAATAACTTGAACCAACTAAAGGTCAAATTCCGTGGACTTAAAAATGAGCTAATTAATAAAACTTCATCTAATCAAACGTAAACTCATCAATGTGTTTACTATGCTTCGAGGCCCTCCCCATAGGGTGGAATTTCACGTTTGGGTCAAATACTAGATTGACACAGATGACTTGATGTCCTTCATTACACAGATATAGGGCGTTATCCATCAGTTATTTTCATATGTCCATTCTCTGTGTCCTCAAAATTGTATTTATCTTATTTTATGTTCTAAAATAATGTCCTTGTCTACTATTATAAAGATTAAAAGTTTCCTCTCTTCTAAACATAGTATAAAATAAAATATTGAATGATATTCTCTTAATAATTTATATTATTTAGGTAGAATAATTTTTTTGGGATGAAGAAAGTATATAATTATAAGAGTTAGATCTAGGTAACATAATGGTCAAGTGTTCACCTTTTCATGTGCAAGCACCTAGGTTTGAATTCAAACATGAACACGTTGCCCACATGGGGGAAGTTGTTGATGGAGTAATGAGCAAAGCTTAATTTCTAACCTTTTTTGAATGACTTGGCTACTAATTCTATCTAATAGGAAGGCCCCCTCCTTTTTTTGACTTGGTTATTCTGATTTTTTTAAAAAAATTCTATTCTACTTCATTAAGTATAAAGAAAAGTATATATGAGCTTTACACTTATGCAACCCACGCTAAACTTTTAGAATTCGATATCACATTGATTTTAAACTATTGTAGTTATAATTTTCTTTTGTTGGTGTAAAGTTCAGTACCTAAATTAATTGAGCATATGAGTTCAAACTAAAAAGTATACAACTTAGCATAGCATGTACATGATATTTTGCAAGTTGAGGCAAGATTGCAATTTGTGCATGAAGCATGATGTAAAATGGAATAAGGCACAGGACGTTCAATTTACCAATGTAGTGGAGTCCCTATTAAAGCATGACGGGAAAGGCATCGTGGCATAAAGCAAAATGGAACTTAATGTCAAACTCGTGTAGTTCGTTTGTCTATTTCGCTTTTAGATCATAATGGGATGACCCATTTTATGCTTTAATGAAAAAAGAACCCACGAAGTTGGACTAAGTACACTCTAAGAAGCTCCCCCCCCCAAATTTGTGTGACAGGCCTATCTTTTAGGATCCAAGTTCAAATCCTACCATTCTAATTCATAAGCAACCATTACTTAGCAAAGCCTGAATTTGAATCTCGGTTGTATCAATCCTTTAAAGTAAGCACTTTTTTGGATTGCAGAGACAAAACAAACAAATAAGCAAGCTTTTATGTAGACATTTCCGAGAAAATTTTGAATACCTTCACATTGTTTAAATCAACTCTTTAGTTCCGTATTCAATGCCACACAATTTTGTTTTTTGTATGAATTATATTCCAAATACTTCATCCAAAACGAGAACTATAATGATTTGATTGCAATAGAATGTGACAAATAATAGGATTTTAGATTAAAGTTAGAAAAACTAATTAATAAAAATGAGTCAATACGGCTACCTAATTTTCGCATGCCCAAATATGAAATTCTTGTTCATTCAAATAAATAATTGGTCCTTTTTCACTCATAATTGCTTTTTTTTTCTTTTTTCTCTAGAATAATCGACAATAAGATATTTTAAGTAGTTTACATATTCATAATCATGTTACGTTAGATACTTTATTTCTCTAAATGATTTGAAACAATTTGGTAATTAAATGAAAGATAAATTTGTAAATCATATCTCAACATAAGAAACATCACCATCAGTAATATATTTTTAGTAATGTTGTATGCACCACAGCAGCCCATCAAACGATAATGGTGAATATTAATTCCTCGACCTATCAATTGAAAAAGAAAAACTGAAAAAAAAGGAATAACAAGGAATCAAATTTTTCAAATTTTATTTCAATTCAGTTTGCTTCAGGAGTGGGCATTACTTATCAATAATAAATTTATAAAGCATTCAACAAGGAATCAAATTCACATATATAGCCAAATATAAGACCAAGATAGCCATGTTTTTAGTTGTTGAGGGATAACAAGGTCAAAGCTTAAATTAGGTGCCTCTATGAACCTGTGCCTAACCCAAAATGCATCTTGAAAATTTGCATTATGTATATAATACTGGTGAGGGCAGAACTTCACCATATGAATAGAGGCTTAGAATTGTTTGGATCAAGGATTTTTGAGTTCATATATGAAAATAGTATCACATATTTCCATACCTTATAATAGAAACTATATCACCATGAATGCCTGAATCGTAGCACCGGCCGGCCAGCCACCGAGCACAAAGAAGCACACCACAGAACAGGGCCAGCGACTAGCCACCGAGCACAGAGAAGCCCACCACATAACAGACAACCTCCAGCAACAGAACAGAGCCAGCAACTAGCCCACCACAGAATAGACGACTTCAGCAATAGCACCGACGACCTCCAACCGGCAACAACATCGACGACCTCCAACCACAAAACAAAGCCAATGACCCCAGCAACTGCATAAAATGCCAACCGGCGACCTCCAACCGACAGCCACCGGGGTTGGGGCGGTGGACACAGCCGCAATTTGGTGGCGTTAGGGTTTGAGCGAAAATGGGAGGGGGGGTTGTGAGTTTGGGGTCGTGCAATTTGGTGGGGTTAGGCTTTTGGCCCTCTTTTTTTTTGATAATTAATCCCAGCAATACTGGCCATGTGTTTGAGTTGGGGGGAAATAAAAATTTAACTTTGAAAATTGGTGGGATTTTAGGGTTGAGATGCAAAAGTAGTTAAAATAATAGGGGGGTGGGAAATTTAAAAAAAAAATTAATTTAGTGGAAAGTTAGTAGGAAATAAGACTTCAAAAAATATATTAGATAGTGGGAGTTTAGTGGGAATTTAGTGAGAAATTTCCCACTACAATTAAATCAATGGAAAAACAGTGGGAATTATAATGTAGTGGGAAAACAGTGGTAAATTTGCTACTGTACATTTTCAGTGGAAAAGTATAGTGGGAAATTCGATGATTTTTGGTAGTGACAATACAACACAGCATAAGAAACACATGGAGAATAAACCTATTATGGAAGAAGTTACCAAAGAGTTATAAGGCAAGGGCAAACAACCTCTATAAGATGATAAAAGAAAGAAAGGATCCCAAGACAATTGCGCTTTGTATGCCGATCACCATATTTGAGGGACTAAGGGATATTATCAAAGAGCCAACACCATAAGTCATTGGATAACAACATTCCAATATATATCATATTAGTGTTGTTCATAATAGAATTGTCCATTATCAACGTATCGTAGGACAACATCAACAATTCAACATTTCGGATGGAAACTGTTCTACTTTTCACCCTTCCAAATTAGTTATCCATTAAAAAAATGACATCAAATAAAAAATTCTCTCCTCATCATCTACCATTCAATAAGTAATACTAGTTAAAGTGCCCGTGCGAATGCATCAACTTTTCTCACCACGTATACAATATAAGAAAATCCATATTTTATGGAAATTTATTTATGGTAAATTTAAAATTATGTAAAATGATGTTAAAATACTTGTAGCAAATAAAAAATTGCTACAAATGTATATATCTATGATGTCTAAATTTGCCATGGTAGGCTAATAATAATAATACCTCATTGAGTTTTTTTGTTTCCATTTCACTAGAGTTGAGCTGCTGTTAGCCCAACAAGGGATACAACTCTCCCATCACAGATTTTCTTCATTCACAAGACTCGAATCCGAGACTTACTTGAGGGGAATGTTGTATTTATTAGTGTCTAGAAAGATTTTGATGAAACACCAAAATTAACTAAAAGGCTTTGAAGAAAAATTGGTGGATCAAGAAAGAAAGATGATACAAAGTTTAAAAGAATTTTGAAAAACGTGTGGAGGCTTAGGAGATGATATGCATAATCTTGATAAATTGGGAAATCAATCACTCAGCAAATTGTTATTCAAATTCGAATTATGAACTCTCAAATAAAGAAAATAGCCGTGATTCTCTCTTTACATATGATACTTGCCTTAATGAAATTATATGATATTATATGAGCTAAACAAGGCTATATTTTCTGTTGATTCTAGAGCATTCTTCTGTCATATTTTCAAAAGATATTATGCAGTATCAAATAAGCCAAAATCGTGACAAGGAACGCAAGAATATCAATGCAGCAACAACTGGGCGAAAATTAAGGGCTGGAATACCATTTCAGCTCATCTTGATAGAATTTCCTTCTTTGGAGGAAGAGTGCTTATAAATAGTGACTGAGCACAAGCAGAAGAGGACACTGAGCCAGTGAAAGAAAAGAGAGCATTGAACTTTTACCTCAAACTGCTATACCGAATATTTTTGGTGACTAAGTGTTGTGGTTATTTTTGAGGAAATTACTAAGGAGTGAACTTGTGAGTTGGTGTGAGGTCACAACTCCTCCCTTACTTAAATCAGTGGTTGATTTAAGCATTTGGGATCTCTAGAGTGACGTAGCTCTCAGGGATTGTGAAGTGTTCATCTTAGTTAAAAAAAATAGAGAGTCGAATCCTAGAGTTGGATAACTCTACACAGGGACTTAAGCGTGATTGAGGCCGAACCTCGTTAAAATATCATTGCATTCTATCTTTGTCTACTTGCCGTATTTATCATTCAATTTTTAATTTGAATTTTAATTCAGTGCAACCACCTTATTCACCCCCCTCTATTGCGATCTGATTATTCAATTGGTAACAGAGCCAGTCCCAGACTCTTTGACCTAACAGTCGAGTGGGTGACGACTATGGCATTCTCTGGAGATATCAATTTTGAAGGTTGATCCACTGTTAGAGCTCCTTATTTAAAGGAACAAACTTTTCTTATAGGAAAAATGCCATGCAAATTTTTATTGAATCTACTGACATGGAATTGTAAGAAATTATAAAAAATGGACCCCACTCTATTCCTAAAATCAAAAATGACAAGGGTGAGATCATTGATAAGCCAAAGGACTAGTACACAAGTACTGATTGGGAAAAGCTCACCAAGAATTCAAAAGCTAAACACATCCTTTACTGTAGGTTAAATGCTAATGAATATAACCATATTTCTGTATGTGATACAACTCAGTAGATCTGGAGCAAATTAATAGTTACCTATGAAGGGACAAGCCAAGTTCGTCAAACCAAAATGAATATGCTCATACATCAGTATGAACTATTCAAAATGCAAACCGATGAATTGATGACAGTTATGTTTACCCGATTCACTGACGTAACTAATAATCTAAATCTCTAGGTAAGACGTACACTAATGAAGAAATGGTGAGAAAGATTCTTCGATACCTTCCAAAGAATAATTGGGGACCAAAAGTTACAGCAATTTGAAGAAGCCCAAGACCTCAAAAAACTAGAGTTATACGATCTTCTAGGAAAACTCTTGACACATGAAATTCATCTTAGAGAAGATGAAGGAGAAAGCTCTAAGAAAGGGATAACCCTCAAAGTTGCACAAGAAGATTCCACCTCTGAGGAAGAAGAAACTAACGATAATGATGAAAAGGCCTTCTCATTAATCGTCCGGGGTCTTAATAAAATGGGGTTAAAGAAAAAATTTAATCAACGAGGGTTTTACTCAAAAGGATCCTCGTTAAAAAGAAACGAAAAATTCAAAGGTAAGTCTTTTAACAAAGACAACTCTAACATTAGTTCTTGTTATGGATGTGGTATGACAAGTCACTTGTTGAAGGATTGTCCAATCATCACAAAATGGGTGAATCACGAAGATTCAAAAAGAAGGAACACAAAAGAGCAATGATCACAACTTGGAGAGACAGCGACACCACCGATAGTGAAAGCGATGAAGAGCACAATGCTAACATGTCTTATGGCAAAAGAAGAACAAGAAGAGGAGCATGAAGTCACCAACGAGGTAGATATTGCAGCCCTTTTTGAATGTTCTAAATAGGAATTAGTCAACGCATTGGTAAGTTTTGCTAAATTAGAACAAAGATACTCTTCTAAATATAAGAATCTTAAAAGGAATTTTTAAGAATTAAAACAAAAGAATGTAGATCTTGAAAAAGTAAACAATGAACTTTCTGACAAAATTAGAGACCTAGAAAATAAAAATGAAGAATTACGGGCCAAGTATGACAAAGATCACAAAATAATTCTAAAGTTTACGAAAGGTCAAGAAAACTCAAACAAACTGCTATGTACCCAAAGAGCATCATTCAACAAAGAAGGAATTCAGTATAATCACTCTAACAAAAAGAAAACCTATAAAAATTTCTTTGTAAAAACCACATCACATAAAGAAGAAACAAGAACATGCAATTACTACTCCAAAATTGGTCATACTGCCCAATCATGCCCACTTAAAAAACCATCAGGTAGAGTCATCCAAATATGGGTCCCTAAGGGAACAAGACTACCTAACATGGTAACTAATGATTTTGGAACCAAATTTAATGCCAAAAGTAGCAGAAAGGTTTGATTTCTTGTTTTGCAGGTGCGCTTGAAATCTGGAAAAGACTTATGGTACCTTGACAGCGGATGCTCAAGACACATAAGCGGTAATGCCTCCCTGTTTACTGAAACCAAAAAGAAAGGACATGGGAGTATGACATTTATAGGTAAAATAATTGGTGTTGGAAAAATCGGTAAAAATCCCTCCAACTCAATAGATAATGTTTATCTCATCGATGGCCTAAAATTTAACCTTTTAAGCATATCTCAATTATGCAATAAAGGAAACCTCGTAACATTTGACTCCACCAACTGCACAGTAAAAAATAAACAATCAAGAAAAGCAACCCTCCATGGACCCAGAATTGAAAATGTTTATGCCATAGACATTGATAACCTCCCATCTCAAAATCTATCATGCCTTAAAGTCTCACATCATGAGGATAATTTGTTATGGCATCGAAGGTTAGGCCATGCAAGCATGCATACCATTAGTAAATTAGCAAAAAGAGAATTAGTGTGAGGACTTCCCTTATATGCTTTTAAATATGACCATGTATGTGATGCTTGTGCTAAAGGAAAACAAGTACGTAGCTCTTTAAGTCAAAAAATAATATCAGCAGGTTTAGACCATTAGAACTACTTCACATGGACTTACGTGGGCCCATACCCATACAAAGTATTGGACATAGTAAATATATTCTTGTAATTGTGGATGACTATTCCAGTTTTATTTGGGTATCCTTTCTAAAAGATAAAAATTAAGTGTTCAAAGAATTTTCTGAACTTTGTAAACAATTGTAAATCTACAAAAACTCCTCTATCGTTTTCATTAGAAGCGATCATGGGAGAGAATTTGATCAAAGGGAATTTACTGAATTCTGTAGCAACCATGGAATTGCTCACAACTTCTCGGCACCACGAATTCCTCAACAAAATGGGGTAGTGGAAAGAAAAAATTGCACCCTAGAGGACATGGCACGCACCATGATATGCGAAAGCAATGTTCCTCAAAGTTTTGGGCCGAAGCAATGAATACTGCAAACTATGTTCTAAATAGATGTCTAATTCGACCAATCCTAAAAAGATCGCCTTACGACTTATTTAAGGACAAATGCCCTAACATCTCTTATCTTAAGCCATTTGGATGTAAATGCTTCGTGTATAATAACGGAAAGAATAATTTAGGAAAATTCGATGCAGGAAGTGATGAAGGAGTGTTTGTGGGATATTTCTTACACAGTAAGGCCTATCGAATTTATAACAAACGCATCAAAACCACCAGGGAAAGTATTCATGTGATTTTTGATGAATCTAATGACGGTGTGTTAAGTGCCTCTATAATTCAGAATTTACACTTAACCAGGCACGGTGATGATAAGAGGAAGCAACAAAAGAAGTAAATCATGCTGAAGAGCAACTACAAGTGCTATGAGAAGATTCCTCACCTCAAGGAGAAAAGGAGTCTACAAATGATGAAAACTCCCCGCCTAATGCATCTCAACAAGAGGTAACCAAGAAATACTTCAAGTATAAATCATCTCATCCAATGGATAATCTATTGACAGATATATCCACAGGTATAAGAACTCGCTCATCCTTACGTAATTTTTGTGCATTCTTTGCATTTGTATCACTTATAGAACCAAAGAATCACTTAGAAGTAGTAAATGATGCAAATTGGATAAACGCTATGCAAGATGAGCAAAATCAATTCGAAAGAAACCAAGTATGGACACTCACAACGCGACCAAGTGATCACCTAGTTATAGGAACTAAATGGGTATTTAGAAATAAATTAGACAAAATCGGCAATGTTACAAGAAATAAAGCAAGATTAGTGGCTAAGGGATATAATCAAGAAGAAGGTATCGATTTTGATGAAACCTTTGCCCCTTTTGCACAACTAGAAGCAATAAGAATACTATTGCCATTTGCATCATATATGAACATAAAAATTTATCAAATGGATGTAAAATGTGCATTCTTAAATGGATGCCTACAAGAAAAAGTCTATGTCGAACAACCCCCCAGCTTTGAAGGTTCAAACTTTCCTAATCATGTTTATAACTTCAAAAGGCTCTTTATGGTTTGAAATAAGCCCCTAGGGCTTGGTATAAGAGATTGATCAAGTTTCTTTTAGAACATGATTTTAAACGGGGCCTTATTCATAAAACCTTATTTACTAAAACTAAAGGTCATGACTTCATAATTATACAAATTTATGTCGATGATATACTCTTTGGAGCTACTAACAACTCACTTTGTGAAGAATTTTCCAACCTTATGAGAAACGAATTTGAAATGAGCATGATGGGTGAATTAAATTTCTTTTCAGGACTTCAAATTAAGCAATGCAAAGATGGCATTTTCATTAACCAAAGCTAATATGTAAACGAACTACTAAAAAGGTACAAATTGGACCAGGCCAAACATGCTAAGACACTTATACCTGCAACTGAAAATTTAGATCTTGATAAAGAACGAAAATCGATTAGTGAGAAGATCTATCGAGGAATGATCGGTTCACTACTTTTTCTGACCGCTAGTTGACCTGACATCATGTTCAGTGTATGTCTGTCTGCTAGATTTCAAGCTTCTCCTAAAGAATCCCATCTAACATGTGTAAAATGAATATTTAGATACCAAGCTGGAACTAAAAAGTTAGGACTACGGTACCCTCAAGAGGCAGATTTTTCTCTTGTTGGATATACTGACGCGGATTATGCAGGTTATGAAGTTGATAGAAAAAATACTTCAGGTACTTGTCAATTTCTTGGGCCAAGTCTAGTATCTTGGCACTCCAAGAAGTAGAACTCAGTTGCTTTCTTAACAACAAAGGCATAATACATCGCTGCTAATGCCTGCTGTGCCCAACTCCTATAGATCAAGCAGCAATTACAAGACTTAGGTATTGATCTCAAAGGAGTTCCTATTAAATGCGACAATAAAAGTGCCATCAACATTACTAAAAATCCCGTGCAACACTCATGCGCTAAACACATTGAGGTAAGACACCACTTTATTCGTGATCATGTTGAAAAAGGTGATGTCACTTTGGAATTTGTGCCCACGGAATATCAATTAGCTGATATTTTCACCAAACCTCTGAATGAGGATAGATTTAATTTTATTCATCATGAACTCGGAATGATAAACACATATGCATGAATTGAGGGGGAGCCCCCTCTCGTGACTAACTCAATTCGTCAAGTACACTATAGGCATTATTAATTCTCCAAAGCGGAAATGAAGCTTACTACAATAGCCAGTCACTACAAATCAGGTACGCTCCTATGCATCGCTAGACTCCACTATTCAGGTTTGAAAATTAATTTCAATGCCATCAATAATTTTTCTCTTGTCGGTTACCAATAGGAATTGAACATTTTCAAAATTAAAATCTCATTGCCCTTCTTACCTAATCACGCCACAGTGTCTTAGATTTCCATGCCCAGGAAATTGTACGGAAATCTGCCCCAAACAAATAAGGTAAGAAAATCAAACCTTTGTCCACCTTCAATAAAAAAATAATCAAAATAAAAAATAAATATAGCCTTACTTGACTAATATTGACTCACTAAAAAGGCGGTCAAGACACACTCTCTCTTACTTTCCTCTTTTACTCCCACTCTCTCTCTCCTCCAATCGGCTAGCTTATCCGAAAACGCCCCTTCCAGATCTCCTTCTTCCTCCTCAAATATCCCAGACAAAATCCTTCCCAATTTCACCATCTCCATGCCTTAATACTTCACAATTTTGATCCCCAGCTTGATTTCCAAAATCAAGGCTAATTTTTCAATATAAAGTCACCTTCCTCCACCTATCTCCCTTCTCATCCTCCATTGCTCACCACTTCAAACCACAATAATGGCACCCAAGAACAAGTCCCCAAAATCTAGCTCCATCACCCCCAAAGCTCGAAAAACTATCACCAAAATTAGGCTGTTCGTCGAATTTTACTAATCTCCTTTCGACCGCAACCCACTCCCCTGCTAACGGACGGTGAACACCTCACCATCTCCGATGCCAGCTCTGACACTGCTCGGCCGCCACCATCACCACCGACCTCTCCCCTTACCTCAAGCATTCGAAGGGCAGCTGATAGCTTCACCACTGCCTCCACTCCGCTGTCTGTCGCTAGTCGCTCACCCACAGTCACGCCCCCTAGCTACCCTCCTCAGTCTCCTCCTCCCACTCCTGAGGTTATCCCTCCATCTTGGTTCCACTCCACTCTTGCTAAGGACAAATTTCTTTGTCATTTTGTCAATCGTTCGGTTCATGCTTGTGAAAGGGTGGATATTGAATCATTCAAAATTGAAAACTTGGGATTTGTTGACTATCTCTTCAAGAACTCTTGTGGACAGTTGTTAACTTTTGGTGATGAGTACTACCCCTAACTTGTTTGCATGTTTTATGCCAATCTTAGGGTTGATAAAGTCAGGCCGGTTATCACTCTTGAATGTCAAGTGAAATATGATTACCTTAACTGAGTTTGACCTCAACAAGATTCTTGGCTTACCCACCGTCACACAAGCCAAATTTTCCACCACTGACCTTAGACGTCACTGTCTAGCAAAATTTGCCACTCTTCCTCCCTCCTCACAAGGCCCCAACCTTTCTTACTTGATCCTTCTCCATGACCCTCGCCTCCTTTACTATGTTCTGGTTCGCACCATTCTGCTCAAACCCAACTCCACTAACAGTTTGAAGAACAAGACTTTGGAACTCCTTTATCTTCTAACGACTGCCAAACCCGTCAATCATGCTCGATACATCCTCGGTCATATGGCCAAAATTGGTTCCATCTTGCACCCTACCCCTCTGGCCTACTCCAACTTGCTGAGCTTAGTATTTAATCACTTTGGTGTTCCTCTTGAGCATGAAATCTGTGAGTCCAAACCCCTTCCTGTCATAACTCTACTATCCCTGAAAAATATTCAGTTCTTCCAAACAACTCCTGGAGTTTGGAAATTCATCGAAGATATGACTCTTGAAGAGGAAAAGCTTGTCTCCCTTCGATTTACCAAACATGTTAAGCCTCGCCAAATCTCTCCCTCCACCACTCTTCCATGTTTCCTCCCATATCATATCTTGTCCTTCGACGAGCGAGTCTATAAACTTCAAGACTTTACAGAACGACTCGATTACATCCTCGTCCAGTACACTGATTGTTTGGATGGCATTACCCACCATCAGGCCATCTTGAATAATACTCTTACTATTGTCTAGTCGTCCCTCACTACTCTCCATGAAAAGGTGGATGATCATCTTTGGCTAAGCAGTGTCACTCACCATTGCACACTCAAGGGCATTCCGTTATCTCCCGCCAAGCAAGTCAAATGTGCCAACTCTGCCACTTATCTCATCAAAGCTACCGGCAAGTTCTCCTCGCCCCAACACTGATTCTCTTTCCTTTATTTCCCCCTATTTTTCCTTATGTCCTGTTGGTATGCTCAGACATACAAATTTTGGTCTTATACTTCTCCTTTTTGATGAAAGAGGGGGAGAAATGGATGCTATCTTAATAAGTTCTCTTGTGTTAGCTAGTAGTTCTACAAAAATATGATATCCTATGTTACTAAGTAGCTTTATGCAATGTTATCCTATGTTACTAAGTACTTTTATGTACTAGCTTAATTTCCCCTAGGGATGAATAATATGTTATGCTCAACCTCGATTACGCTATTAGGAAAATTATGCCGAAAGATTCTTACTACACTTTTATGTCATATTGATTATATCCTTGTTTAATATACTCTGACATATTGAATTGACATAAGAAGTGCTCGCTGAATCGAACTTGCATAAGATAATTTTGGCTTTCATCAAAATGGGCGAGATTGTTGTATTTATTAGTGGCTACAAAGATTTTGATGAAACACCAAAATTAACTAAAAGGCTTTGAATAAAAATTGGTGGATCAAGAAAGAAAGGTGATACAAAGTCTAAAAGCATTGTGAAAAACGTGTGGAGGCTTAGGAGATGATATGCATAATCTTGATAAATTGGGAAATCAATCACTCGGCAAATTGTTATTCAAATTCGAATTATGAGCTCTCAAATAAAGAAAATAGCCATGATTCTCTCTTTACATATGATACTTGCCTTAATGAAATTATATGATATTATATGAGCTAAACAAGGCAATATTTTCTCTTAATTATAGAGCATTCTTCTGTCATATTTTCAAAAGATATTATGCAGTATCAAATCAGCCAAAATCGTGACAAGGAACGCAAGAATATCAATAAAACAACAACTGGGCGAAAATTAAGGGTTTGGAATGCCATTTCAGCTCATTCTGATAGAATTTCCTTATTTGGAGGAAGAGTGCTTATAAATAGCGACCGAGCACATGTAGAAGAGGACACTGAGCCAGTGAACGAAAAGAGAGCATTGAACTTTTATCTCAAACTGCGGTACCGAATATTTTTGGTGACTAAGTGTTGTGGTTATTTTTTAGGAAATTACTAAGGAGTGAACTTATGAGTTGGTGTGAGGTCACAACTCCTCCCTTACTTAAATCAGTGGTTGATTTAAGCATTTGGGATCTCTAGAGTGACATAGCTCTCAGGGATTGTGAAGTGTTCATCTTAATTAAAAAAAGTAGAGAGCTGAATCCTAGAGTTGGATAACTCGAGACGGGGACTTAAACCTGATTGAGGCCCAACCTTGTTCAAATATCGCTGCATTATATCTTTGTTTACTTTTCACATTTACCATTCAATTTTTAATTTGAATTTTAATTTAGTGCAATTATACTATTCACCCCCTCTGGGGCGATCTGATTCTTCAGGGAATAAATGCCAAACCACTTGAACCAATCTGTGTTGATACTACATTGAATTCTTACTTCTTAGACACACTTTTACTTCAAAAACTTAGAACTCCTCCACTGCCCCACCTAACTAAACACCTTTTCCCTAAAAAATTGTATTTTGTGGGGACAAAACTAAAAAAATCGCTTCCACCTGTCGCCATAAGACTCCAAGTCATATCCACCCTCGGATTTATGACAACCAATTCGAGGACGATGGCATCTACATCCGTGTCTGTTCAACCTATTTCTTCATCCTTATTGATAGAACTTGATACTTTTTTAGTGTGTGGGTGCTCTAAGAAGTTTCGATCTATGGCAATTGTCATTGAGTTCAGGATACATATTGCTTAATACAATCGCAGTGATGCCCGTATTCGCCTACTCTTTGAGCTATAGAAATCGGTATGGCTTTCTTTATCTACGTTGCATGATTTCGTCACTTTTCCATTTTGGTTTAACTTTATTACTTTAAATACTAAAATCCCTCCTAATTATTACTTGTCTTGAAATGAATATTTTTATGTTTAGGATTTCCCTTTATCTTTATCAGAGCTTTGCCATCGTTAAATCTCACTACAATTTTGCTATGATTAGGAATCCAGGGCTCGACACCAATTGCTCTAGTGGGACTATATGCCAATGATAAGGAAATTGGTTTATCTCATAATACTTTGATTAATGTTGACCATATTGAACTACATTGGCACTCACCCTAGGGGGTGGTATGACATGTTAGCTGGCGATAGCACAAACGATTTTGAATAAAAGGTACTTTCACCCCAGGATCCCTCATGAAAGTGAAGTCCTACCTCTTGATATTATAGATTCTATATTTTAGGATTTAGCTCTATCTTGAAAATTCAGCAGCACAGGTTCACTCCCAAGGAAGTGTCACATTGTCTAGGCTTTATTTTTGATGACATGCCACTACAGTGAATATTAATTATTAAACCTAAATTACTTATCTGGTAAGGATAATGAACTATGAGTACAATTTTCAAAAAGTAAAGCTTGTTTAAGCATATTTAAAGGAAATGTGCCAAACTTCATAAGCATAGGAATACCTTCCGTTTCATGGGATTGTGTACTGTACTTTTTCACTTCATTAGTTTTTTAGCATAATTGCATCTCTGGTCTTGTTAGACGATCCTAGCAATTGGCCTAGTGTTGATTATTATCTGTTGTCATGCCATCAATTCACCTTAATTTACTAATGATGGTTCTAACATAGCTTACTTGTCTACTCCTTTTTATCTTTGTCCATTAATTTGATGATGTTAGTCATATTTGGATGTGTTTGACAAAAGTAAATAGGACTTTGGACAATTGGGGGTAAGGAAAGTAGGAAATATCCAAGGAAAGTGAGGCGAATACAAACTAAATTTATAAAATTTGTATGTAGTACTGCAATTGGTGCTGTTATTATTGTAAAATCTTTTGAAAATGACAAGATGGTATCGACTAATAGCATTTAGGTGTATGGCCAAAATCAAGTGATCTTTTGCGCTTTTTATTGTTTTGTTTCGTTCTTGCTTGTTAACTATATTACTACCAATTCTTCTCTTTGCTCTTGCAAGGATCAGAGTATCATTGGGAGCCTTCACTCTACGGTAAGGACGCACTCTATCAGTTTCACTTTTTCATTTTAGTGATGCATTTCCTATATGATTGGAAAATACAAATGTTGTGATTTATTTGACATAATGCGCTTGATTAGTTTTGGTCATTCCACAACACTTGTATGCCTCTAATGTTATGAAAATAAACTTTAAAGTCTAGAGAACTATTTGTTTTCTGTTTCTAGTCTCCTTTGTGTAATTCTACATCAATATATTGATTTTAGGCAACTTTGGTTTTAGCATTAATTACTTAATTAGGGTATTGTTACCTATTCTAAGGGAAAGTCTTTCGTGGATGGTTAGCTACGTTTTTGGATTAGAGGAGATATGCTAATGATCTTTCCATTCGAGTCAATATCATGGTTCTTTTTTTTTTCTCATATTAATTTCTTTCTTGTTCATCTTTTAACTTTGTGTATTATATATAAGAATAAAGTCCTAAGTCTTAACAATCTATTGAGTGTAGCATGTTTATTTGGACTAAGTTGAGAAGGTGCCCTTTGTCCTTTCGGAAATTAGGCGGACTTCAGTATTTTCTTCACTAGGGATTATCAACTTCTTGCCAGCACTGGACATTGTCATTTCCAAAAAGAAAAGAGGCCATAACTTGACCCTTACCCAAGAACGTGAACTTCCAACAATCAATTTTATGCATTCATCCAACCTATCCCATGATCCATACTTACAAACTGAGGACTTTCATAATGCTTGATGTCAATTTCCTAGAGTACTCTGCTTGCTATGTTTATTGACTTTTTCCTTCAAGCCAAAAGTTTTAATATGTGAAACTTGCTAATGCTTTTTGCCTCATAATTTTGTGTTTATGTTATAGATACCTATTCATGATTGATAAGGCGAATGGATGAATGAAAGTTTCAGTGGCTAGAGCAGCACTCATCATGCATATGGTAGCCATGCTGCACTACATACACACTATAGCGGTTGTAATGTGTGGCAGTGGTGGTTGGTGCACCTGTAGTAGCTCCTAAATTGTACGGATTAGTGATAAACACAACAAAACAGTAGATCTGATGGCAAAGGAGCACATTAGGCTAGGAGAAGTAAAGAAGAAGAGATTCATAATCAGGATTCTTACTTGATTCTTGTGATTATCAAAGGGAGAAAAAACAAATAAAAAGAGTAGATAGCATATTTAGGGTTGTCAAATAGGTCAGATCGGGTCGGGTTCTTGTTCGGGTCGAAGTTAAACGGGTTGAAAACCCCCGACCTGAGCCTGACCTGTTTAATAAACGGGTTGAAAAATCCAACCTTAAACCGTTTAACATTTGAACGGGTCAACCTGATTCTGACCTGTTTAACCCGTTTAAGTTAAACGGGTTAGAATCAGGTATCGCTTACCTGTTTAACCTATTTAACCCACTTAAGTTTCAAACTTTAAATGAACATGTGTATGAGTCTGAGACTGCAGCTGAACACTTTGTAAACAATACATGATTACATGAATTCTTGGTATACCAACTACTCAACAAACCTGGCTAGTCTATGGGCGCAATAGTTGATAAACAAAAAGTATTATCTGATGATAATGAAGAGACTAATAATGTCTAATTAGAAGAAAAAATTTATCAGTAGATGAATCTAATTAAATTAGAAGATTTTAATGTTGTACCTTTAGAAGAAATTAGAAGGAAACTAGATAGAAATACGGTAAAATGTAAGTTGATGATGAGATTAATCGGATTGAAGACGAACTCAACTTAGGAGAAATTGAGACCAATCTAGTTAACAATGTTGTTCCTAAGCTTGAAGAATTTGGTGAATCTTATAGAAGAAATACTCATTTTATGAGACCTAGGTACATTCCGGTGTGATGTATAACCAATTTTTCCTTTGGGTTTATTGCAAGGAAAACTCCAAGCTATAAGTACTCACTTCGATCCTTTAAGTCACACTTGGGGTATTACAAGCTCGTAATAGGGAAGAAATATTTTAACATTGGAAAAGATGTATGAATAGTGTCTTAAACCTAAATATTACATGGACTATGACAAATTTTCTAAACTAAATCGAACATAGATTTTCTGGCACTATAGCTGACTTGTATGATTTATTAAATGAGGATGGTAAAAATGCATTAAGAATGATAGAAACACTAGCTGCAATGTTCAAAAATTTATCTAAGGAAATCGAAACTGAATTGATCAGAGCTAAACTTGATTTTGAAGAAAATGACAAAGAAAGATTAATAACATCGAATTATGGGATATAAGGTATTTAGAAAATTATATTGCTGAACTTAGTCAATGTTATTAATAAATTTGACATAATGAAACAAATCTTGGTATGTTTTATGACAAACTGCCATACTAGATAAATTCCCTAATTAATGAAAAGTACATTGGATGGCTTGAGAAAGCAAATTTCATTGATACCCTTGGTTCAAGAATCTCATATTTAAGAAAATGGGTCAATATATCAATGTCTTGATCTCTAAAAGCAAAAGCAAATTAAGAAATAGTTTCTACCTTGTTGGGATTCTCCTCACGAATGGGGAAAGAAACCTGAAAGGAAAAGAGAAAAGCTTTAACAAGAAAAAGGGGAAAGAAATAATAAAGAAAATATTATAACAAACCAAGCACTAAAAAACGAAATTTTTTTAGAAAATTAACTTATTATCCTGCATGGAAAAATAGCTACAAATGCTGGACATGCAGAGAAGTAGGACATTATGCTAATGAATTCAAAAATAGGACAAATAATGAGCTTATTAAAACACTAGGTAGTCTAGATTATTTCGAGGTGAGTGAGGAAGGCACATTAGATATAGCCCTGAAAAATGACAAATGAATTTTTGAGATTGTAATAGAAGATGAATATAAAGAAAGTAATTATGAAGAAACTAGTCATATGATGAAAAGTAGCTCGATTAGTCTTGGTGATATTCAAGGAGAAGAGTTTGTTGTAGACAATGAGAATGAAGAAGTCAAAGGAGACTAGGTCCGTATTATAATTCAGAAAGTTATGATTTATAAAAAATTCATCTTTCAGTTAAAGAGAAAGTATGTATACAAAATGATAGAAGGAGATTTAGAAATAAAAGACTATGAGTATAATGTAAGAGAGTTTAATCTTATCAATTGGAAAACAACCTTAGGCATAACAAAGCCAAAAAGTACAAGTATATCCATATTGGAAGTGTCCAAGTGCAAATTACTCCATTATAATATTATGGCAAATATATTGACCTTTATGCTCTGCTCTGTGATATTAGGCATACCAAATTTAATAATCACAGGGATTAAGACTAATTTATATAATGGATCAGCAGGATTCAATTGTTGACCTGAAAATTATGTGAGTCTAAAAAATAAATTTGCTAAAAACATCTTATCTCTAGAGATAAAAATAGTTGGGATGGACATGAAAAGAGGAGGACACCCAGTGAGAATATTTTAAAACACTATCTACAAATTAGATAATACCATAGATCCAAAGGCGAAAGTAACAATAATAGAGGCAAAAAAATTGAAAGTCCTACCCCTATGCAAAAGATCTAGAGGATTAAATCCAATCCTTAGGAGATAAAAATTGCGTGGTCATGAATATCCACCTTTGCTAATCCAACAAAACTCAATAAGAAAAATGAGAGAAAAATGGATGAGAATGGTAAAATTATGATTAAACCCCAATTATTAAGAAGTATGAGTGCAAGTTACAGAATAGGAAGAAGGGTCTTTATCAGCCAAAGACGATGATACAATTAGTATGACTTTAAAATGAGTAGAATGAATTTTGAACCCGCATAATACAATGTAGATCGCAGTATGAGTCTAGAAACAAAAGTCATTAGGTATAAAACAAGAATTGTTAGTGAGTCAATCTATGAAGGTAAATTAGTGAAAGATATAACTATGGAGATATGCTATGATGTTACCAATACAAATCCTAATAGCATCTACATCCTAATAAAAATATGTTTAGAGGGATATAATAAATATGAATTATGTGCCTGCATAGTTAGCGGTTGTTCTGTATGCTTTGTAAAAACATTGTTATTTTTGGAATTTATGTGGAAAAAAGCTAAGAATCCTTTACAAGTAAGGATGGCTAGCAATAGCAAAATGAGCCACAAGGAGGCCCTAGAAGGGTTAACCATATAAATAAGAGGAGTCCAATGCATTATACTAGTTCGTTGGGCAACTGGTCAACCTCTCATGATTTGATTATTGGAAATAATTTTTAGAGGTTGTATTCTCCATGCACAAACCATAAACCAAATAATATTCACAATAAATGGTCACTTAGTTCCTATTGATAGATTAAATAGGGCTTGCACTCATCAGAAGATTGAGTTTACACGCAGATAGCATGGTGAGAAGGTAATATCTGCATAATCTGAAATACCACTAACAATCTCACAGCTTGAGCTATCTATTAAAGTGCAAATTACTAAACAACAAGAGCGATTATGTAAAGAACTCTACTGTGATAATCCACTAAAGTTTGGGACAAAGATAAGACATTTGCAAAAATCACTTTGTTAAGTCCCAATATTATTATTCGAGTCAAATAAATGGTACACACACACAAAAAAAAGAATATCTAAGACTTTGATAAACAAATCAAAGAACTTCTAGATAAAGGATTAACCAGGAATAGCAAAAGTCCTCACACCAGCCCCACTTTCATGGTAAGAAATCATGCTGAAGGAAAAAGAGGAAAAGCTATAATGGTAATCAATTACAAAAAACATAATAATAATATCGTCTTTGATGGTTATTATATTCCTAAGAAAACAGTCCCTTTGAATAGAATTCAAAGAGCCTCTTGGTTCTCAAAAATGGATTACACAAGCAAATATTGGCAAATGAAAATGAATGAAGAAAACATTCCTTTAACTGCTTGGTGCCCCTCAAAGACATTATGAGTGGATAGTAATGTCATTTGGTCTAAAAAATGCAAATCAAATATTCTAAAGTAACATCTTCAAACATCTTGATCATTGTTGTTTAGTTTACATCGATGATATCCTTGTCTTTTCTAAGACCATCGAGCAACACAAAGATGATGTCCTAGCAGTTGCCCAAAGATGCATTAATCATGGTATTATTCTTGGCAAGAAGGGAACAAGAAATCGAGTTCTTAGGTCTAGAGATAAAAGTCGGACAAATCATCCTACAAAAGCATATTCTAGAGAAAATAGAAAACTTCCCTGAAAATATTGAAGATAGGAAGCAATTATAAAGGTTTCTTAGATGTCTTACCTACGATTCAGATTTCATAAAAGAGTTAGCTGAATTGAGAAAACCATTGCAGCAGAAAC
This sequence comes from Selenicereus undatus, assembly GCA_017589665.1. Classification (NCBI taxonomy): domain Eukaryota; kingdom Viridiplantae; phylum Streptophyta; class Magnoliopsida; order Caryophyllales; family Cactaceae; genus Selenicereus; species Selenicereus undatus. The sequence continues at coordinate 69,332,751 of JACYFF010031957.1, forward strand.
TCAAGAGAGAAGTAAGTAGGACATGGACCCCAAGCGATTCAAAGATTGTTTAAAACTTCAAAAAGATATGTAAAAATCTTCATGTTCTTAATTTGTCTAATGAAGAGATGATTTAATTCTTGCAATAGACACCAGCAATGAGCATTGGAGTGTGGTAGTCAAAATCAAAGAAGGCGAAAACTATGCAAATATTATAGTGGAAGTTTTAGTAAAGCAAACTATGACTAGCCCATGATAGAAAAATAAATCCTTACAGTTATAAGGGGAATTGAAAAGTTCTTAGTCTTTTTAGCCACAAAACCCTTTCTTATGCAAACTTATTGTAGAGGAATACTTGGTTTTGTGAAAAAAGAATTCATCAAATATGCAAGCGCAAGGGTGACTCTCGCATTGGCAATTATGGCTTAATCAGTTTTCTTTCTCTATTGAACATATATAGGGATCAAATAAATCTCTGGCATATAGTGTAGCTTGTGAACTCGCCAATGGTGATCATCAGAGCATAACTCCTATCGGAAAAGGAGCAAATCCAAAATGAAATGTCATTACTACTAGAACGGGTTTCTCCTTATAGTAAAATCCTTATAGATATTTTGGAATTCCATACAAAAAGTAGATCATGTTTTGGTCTACTATCTTCTATATACGTAATAGCTCAAAGATTTGGCCTTCTAGAGTTCCAAATTAATTACCTAAGATGTACTATAATATCCCAAAAAAAAAAGTTTTCACGTTCAAGAAAAATGGTTCAACAAGTGGTATGCAGCCTGAAACAACTACTATCATAATTATTCGTGTGATATTTGGGAATCTTGGAGTACAACAATCTACTTTCAACAATGCATTTTCAGAAGGATCCGTTGGATTCTTACTACTCCAGATGGTCTAACAAAAATTCCATGCAGCAGATGCCTATATGTGGAGGTACATTGCGCAATGATTGAGTATGAAAATGGAAAAGCCAAACAAACCCATTATCTTGTTCAAATAGTTGATTTAGATGACCCCAATGACCAGTGACAAGAATGGTTTCTAGAAAGACAAGAATTAGTTTGTGATCATGCATCAATAAGAGCCATCGGTTTTCAAAATATTTATCATCAAATGTTGGCATTAATTGAACAAGAAAGAATAGTAATGAACCGCGGGAACACTATTTTTATTTATCATAATGAGTTTAGCAAGTATATGAAGGTAGAGGGAGCTACTTCAGAAGATGTCTTTGATTATCTATTTGGTGCTGGAGTTGGAAAATTTTTATCAAAAAAAGGAAATAGCTATCTTCATCATTTATTTAAAAACTGGGAGCCAAAGCATCCTTAACTTGATGAAGATTTTGATGATCATCGCAAAAATGATGGACCAGAAGTAGGGCTATCAAAAGTTACCCCATACGATTACCGACCCGAACTGAACACGAAATTAAGTGGGTTTTGGTAAAAACTTTCAACCTGTTTAATTAAATGGGTTGATACGTTTAACCTGTTTAATTAATTGACTTAGGTTCAGTTTGAGAATTTTGACATGAAAAAAATACCTATTTAACCCGTTTAATTAAATGGATTAAATAAGTTGATTAGTTTATCCAATTGCCACCTATTTTTTGGTGAGAATTGTGAAAATATGGGGTTTAATCAAGTTGATATTTGTTTTGTGATTGTAAGTCTTGTGAATCATAGGTAATGGTTGCATTATGATGCTATATTAAAGTCCAAAAATTGATGTATAATGCTAGGTAATCATATTTTAGTCAAAATATGAAGTAAGTAAAAAGGTAACCCGATAACCTGAACCTAACCCATTTATATTAAATGGGTTAATGGGCAAATTTTAGATCAACCCGTTTAAAAAATAAACAGGTACAGGTTAAGGTTTTCAACCCATTTAATAAACGGGTTAAGTTCAGGTCGAGGATTTCTTAACCCGTTTAAGTTCAACACGAACACGAATTCGATCCCGACCTGAGCTATTTGAGAGCCCCAACTAGAAGACATTATTTGGGATGAAGACATGCATAATCTCAATACAGATGACTAGTCTTGTCAGGAATTAAAGGGTCTGAAAAGTGGTTACACCTTTATTGTACTATTTTGTCGAGTGTTAGGTAAATAAAATAAGGTTGTCTACTATAGTCATGTGAAGAAAGCTATAGCCTTGTGAAAATATCGATGTGTATTGTAGCCATCAGGGCATCCTATGAGCCTATTTCCTCTATAAAAGGAGAGACTAAGTGTCGAGAATGGACGCAGTCATTTGAGCATACTTGAGCAAAAGAGAAGTCGGGATTCTCCATTTCCCTATGAGCAATCATCTCTGATTATCTTAGTGGCTTAAATTCTTTCTCAATCTTTCCATTGTAATATTTTTATTCTTAAGCTTTCAATAAAAGAAGTTTCCCTACCAGGAACGTTATTCAATCGAATCTTATGTCTTAAATATTATAGTTTCTTGATTGAAGTCTCACTATCCTTTAAAATATAAAACTTGATTAGTGACTACGGTGTGAGGTAGGAAACGAAATAGATTCGTGTTGTGCCTAATCTAAGGAAGGTGTGGTTAAGATCAACAATATCTATAAACTGGAAGGTAGAGGAACGCCAGGGTCCAGCGCCGACTAAGTTCAGGTAACGGTCAAAACTCTCTAATTAAGCTTTATTATTTTGCTAAGCATGGTGTGCCTATAATCACCGAAAATATAATATTTATGATATAAATAGTAAACTGTAATAAGTAGTATTAGTAAAGTCATTATAAAAAGTAAAATAATTCAAAACAAGCATAGTTCTTAAAAAGGACCCTGAAAATAGCAAAATTAGTAAAAGCACCCCATTTGGGCCAAAGTGGAAAAGCTCCAAAAGCTTCGGGCCAAAATAATCAAAAAAAGGACTAGAAATCATTTTCCCAAACCTAGAGAGACTAAAACCTTCACTGTTTCATTTCTTGGAGCAAACAATTTAGGCACCGATTTGTTAATTTTTTGCATTAAGAAGCAAAAAGAAGCCTTCATAGTCTAAGTTTGATGTACATCCATGTGCATACAGGCTAAAAATAAGTTAAACAAGACCATTATGTGCAATACATTCGTAATAACAATCAGAATAACCCAATACAGCCAAAAAGACATGTATTACTCCCTGATAACTTCATTTATCAATCACAACATATGTTTGCTTAGGAAAACATGGGCTTCTCATCATTCTAGATCTTCTAAGATGTTATGCACAAGGCTATGTGTGAGCTACAGCAAACTGCCTAGTAGGAGAACATATAATCTTTTGTTTCTTCTACATTAGTGATGGAGCATATGAAGACCCCTCGACTTTCTTTTTCTTTTGTCTAGAACAAGGAAAAACAATTGGTGTAGCAATAGGGTAAGTAGCTAGCATAGCAGCAAGTGTACACTTAAGAAGAAGAACCCTAATTTTAAACTTCTTTTAGAGAAAGGATTAGTAGTTGCTCATGACAGATAAGGGAGAAAAGGTATTGATGATGAAGGTTGAAAAGTAGTTGACTATTAGGGTAGATGAAGTGGTATTTAAGAAGAGTTTGAATGCTCAGTTGCTGGAGGGGGTAGTAGGTTGGAGGTTGTTGACTACCACATGAGAGAGAGATCAGATGCTTGCGTATTAGGTGCTAACAGGCTAAGTAGTGGCATTTTAAGTGGTGGGTGATATGAGGCATTTGACCTTCTTTTCTCTTGCATTTAGCATACAGTTAGGTGTGTGAATCACACATTATAAATTAGCCATGTATATGTGAGATTGCGCTCAAAACAGCTAAACCTTGCCTTTCAGTGCCTGGTACCGCTTTGGGCATTGCTTTTGCTTTTGATTTTCCCCTTGTAGTTCCTCCATATGCGTCCTAAAAAAAACAATAGGTTATAAATTGAAAAAATGTTGAATTTATCACATCATAGAGTAGTGAATCGAATACTGCTAACCTTCTAAGGGCATGTCTTCATGTTGTTCCCTTTGTGACCACTGCTAGCAGATTTTTATGGTGAGGAAGGGGAAATGTTACCCTCTAGGATGATGGGAGATTAACCTAAGCTCATCCCAACTGTAAGTGACGTTTGTTATAACTAACTAAGCTAAATTAATCTAAAATGGAAAGTTAAACTAACTACACTGCAATGAAAATTAAACTAACCTAGCTATCATCCAACAAGCACACACATAAGACACTTAGCACATTGGAAAAGGGTGATTGGGGATCGACATGACCCGTGGCATGACATGGCCACCAACAATTCCCAACAATCCTCAAAAGATCACCTGGAAAAAGGATATCTATCCTAAATCAACTATTAAACCTAACAATAAACAATAAAAGTGAAGAGAGAGAAAGTTACCCACAAATCAAACTCTCTTGATGATGGATTTTTCATGACCAATGTGCTTCTAATCAACACCCAGTCACTATAAAACAACAATCAATGTCCAATTTTACTTCGATTGTTGATTTGTGAGCCTTGGAAAGTCCAACCCAAAGTTAAAATGATGAAGGTGAAGATTGGAAAAATTAGAAACTTAAGAAAGGATTCTTAAGTTTCGAGTAGTAGATTAGGGATTCAACTCCATTGGGATTGATATAATAATCTCCCGACAACCCCTAACACATCAGAGTCCATCGTTTGGGGGTGATTTTTGATTGTCTAAAACAGAGCATTGTGAGGAATATAGGGGAGAGAAAGTGAGATTAGATGCAAATGAGAGAAGAGTAGAAAGGAAAATCCAAGAAATCACTCATAAATAAACTTTCATTCATCGGTAATACAGAGTCTATAATGGTTGTCTAGAGAGAGAAAATGCTGATAAACGTAAAAATATCTAATCCCCTTTTTATTAGCATGTGCATGATTTTGATACAACCAACACTGCAAGTTAGCATGGGTTTGCTACATGGCATAGGCAGCCTATGCCAATTTTATGTTCTTGAGGTTGGAGCCTACTGAAAAACAGGGTTGGCACCAGCATGCCACATGGCAAAGGCAGCCTGTGCCAATCCCTTGCTCTTTTTCTTCTTTTTTCTAGCTCTAGCATGCCCTATATAGCTTTGGCACACCTTGAACTTTCTTCTTGGCACTTCCAATCTTTTAGGCTTCGAAGTGAGTTGGTATCTGCTCTGATTTGGAAGTTTTTCACTTAACTTCTACAAAGCACTAATAATAACTACATTAGTAGTTGTTTGTGAGCTAAAATCAAGAACAAGGGAGGTTAAAATTGTGTCGATTAGGAATCGAACAACTATCCTCATAATTAAATTTTACTCATCCCCAAGTAAAATAGGATGAAAATACCTTTTTATAGGTGCAAGAGTTGCATTTAACGTATGCTTCAAGCCTTTTGAACCTCTTGGTATCTTAAATGGACGAATACGGTCTCATAAGGATTTAAGGAAAACAAACCCACAAAGTCTTTGAAGAAGAAGAAAAAGAAAAAGAAAGAGAGAAGGAGAAAAAAGGAGAATCCGTTTTGTCTTTCAAAAACTTTCACAAAGCAACATCCATGGGGTAATCATATACTTATTACATCAACAACTCACCCTAATGACAAAAAATCACATAGCACATACATAGGGTACGCAATCAAGATCCTTGGCCCTCCTAGACTACAGTCATGCATTCATTCCAAAACTTTTCAATGATAAGCAAGTAATGGTTAGCTCACTTTAGGTCATGTGGAGCTCTCCTCTCAAGTGTTTTGAAATGATGGTGTGGTTCCTCTCATGCCCAACTCCAAAAATGCACTCTACTATACGCTTGGCCCGGTTCTCATTCCCCACCACTAGAATACATATGCAATTTGATGATCAAGAGGACTTTTTGTGGGTGTAACGCGGGTCCGTGTGAAGGGTTGTAAAAGGGACTAACACTTTGGAAGTGAGGACCTAGTTGGCAAAGAGTCAGTAGCTACCACGTTCCCCCACCATCAATGGCAATCCTTCATAAAGCACACAACCTGCCTCACAAAATGGAATGATGACTTAAGTGAACTAAACACAAGGTAAACCTTCCACACAAAGACCTTCATTTCATTTTATTTCTCTTTTTTTTATTTTCAATGGTTTTCTCATGTTTTTTCATGAAACCAAAACATGTGGCATGGAGGTTTACATTCAATGAACTCCTTAATTTTACATGGGCTCAAGTCAATCACCACACTTTATTCTCCCTTATTTATATTACACACGAAATATGTTCTCTCTCACAGCATTGCCCAACTCCCTCATCATAGTGATACTCCTTAGTCTTGGCTTAGGCAAAGGCATTGGATAAGGCCAATGGCAAGAAGAGTGGCTCACAACAAGAATAATGATTCAAAGAGAGTTAAGGCAAATTCCACAGGGTGGCAACTTTGGATGACCCTCTCATGAAAGAAAGCAAATTACCACAAGTGATTAATTAGTCAAATTAGGCTTAAAACCTCAGGGGTCCACACACCACGCATACCCTCATCTATTAGGTTAAAACTAAGTATGAATTACTAAGAATTTGGACCTAATGCCTATCATGCGCACCCTAGTTGTATGCCATTTAAATCTAGAGCCATAAAGGGTTCATTACCGACCAAAGTTGCAAATTTTCCCCCAAAACATACTATTTACGAGAAAAATAGAAAAACAATATTTACAAGAAAAATGGAAAGTCTTTGTAAGCTTTCGAAAATTTTCTCTTTTTTTTTTCTTCCTTTTCAAAAAATTTTGGACGAAGACCTCCGCACCCCCACACTAAAATGCACAATGTTTTCATTATGGAAATAAGAGTGCTAAAAAGTAAAAGTAAAGGGGAAAAGGAAAAGGAGAATGGAAGGAATAAGTAAGTAGAAAGGAGGAAGAGAAGAATACCTTGTAAACGATGGAGACAAAATCATCATGCATGAATGCGTATATATAATGCAAATGCAAGAACTACCCTAGATGCAACTATATACAATGCCTATACTCCTAGGAGCCCATTGATGATGCACTTGAATCCACAATTCATGAAATTCAAAATCAGAACCAATGTAAATATAATCCTCAAAATCACAGCAATCATAACCATATTTCACCTCAAATAGCCTTCGCACACCACAATATCACAAGCAATATAGGATAAGGAGTAGGGGAAAAAGATATGCACAAATGATGCCACCTATCCTAAATGAAATTCCCCCCCTAAAGTATTCACTTGCAATGTCTCCCTTCCAAACGTAAGATGCTGTAAAGAGTAAGGAAGGGGTGGGAGATAGAACTCACAATCTGTTCAACCTGAAATTATGATATTTTATACTCTTTTATTATCCATTATTTTCGTGAAATAAATTACTAAGTTAGGATTTTAATATATATTTTGTATATTTTGTAGGAATTTGGAAATTAAAAGAAAATGACTAAATTACTTGCCCAAAGGAAAAAAGGCAGATTGCATCATCTTTAGAAACAAGAAGAAGTAAGCCCCTCCTAGCGGCCCAAGATCGCGAAGCCCAGGCCCAGAATCGAGCCACGCACAGCCTAGAAACATCTCTTAGCTCTCTTCCTCTCCCCTTTGGGCCTGTTCTATTCCACTTATTCTGCGGCCCATTTGCGAGGAGCTCGACACTTCTCCCCCTCCTTTTCCCAGGCTCCCTCTCTTCTCCTTCCTTAGCAGGCCTGGCCGAACACGCCTTCCCCCCCTTTTCCAATTTTCCTTCTTTTCCTTCTTTCTCTCGCTGGGCTGGTTCTACCAGGTCTTTGTTTTCGCAACCCAACACTTTCCCTTTTACTTTCCAACCATTTCCCCTTTCTCTTTGTTTCTCTCTTTCTAGTTTTTCGCTGGGTTGGCCCAATGTGTTGCTCTCCTTCCCCACAGTTGCCCAACCCTTTCTTACTTAGTTAAGCACGCACTGCGCACGTGACTCGGGTGTCCCACCCCCTTTTTCTTCTTCCTCTTCTTGCTTCATCCTAGAGAACCCGAAGAGTTGCTCTACCTCAATTCTTCGCCATTAATCACACCTACATCCATTACTCTAATCACTCCTCATCAATGGGAGAATTGAAGAGACGACATTTTTCTTGGGGGTTATGTAGGGCAATGAAGAGTAAACGAATGAATACCAGCTGAGAGCAGGCGATGGAGATGGAGGGCTGAACAACATAGATAGAGTAGGGCATAGAGAGCATATGAGGTTTATTGTTGCAAGTCCTCTTTCTTGTTTTCATCTTTACTTGCTTTGTTTAGTCTCAGTTTTTGATTTAGATTCTCAAAATTAGCATGACTAATTTCAATTCAATTAAATCTGAGTGAGATTTTTTTTTTGCGTGTTGGCATTAAAATTTCAAGCCTTTGATTCAATTCAGGTCTACTCATGTTACTCTGCTCAAATCTCTTGTGAATTCTTGCATTTTCACGATTGACGAGCGCCTCTTAGTTCTTTATTCTACTTTGCCTTAGTAGGTTTCTGAATTTGGTATTCAATTTTTAGTTTCGTGATTTTAGCTAGATGAAATCATTTTGTTAGAATAATAATTTGACTTGGATTCTTGTTAATTAGTCTCCAAGTTAGGATTTTAGTGATCTAATTTCATAACACCTCCCTGCGGATCGACCCTTAAGTGTTACAACGAGCACCGTACGATTGCGGAAAATTACAACAAGTTTTTGGCGTTATTATTGGGGATGGTGCTTGTAAAATTAGATTGCGTCGAGTTGTAGTTATTTGAGTTGTTGAGTCGTTTTTGTTTTCGTTCTAATTTTTGATTCAGTTTTAGTTTAGTCCAGATTTCATTGTTTTTGTTATTTGATTTAGCATTTTGATTTTGTTTTTTGTCTAAGATCAATTTAATCTTATTTTTAGTGCTTATTTTACTAACCAGTCTGGCTTATGTGCTGCAAAGCAAAGAGCAGGACCAGAAAACCTCATCAGTGTAGATTTTCACCAATTTTGGATTCTGTTTTAATTATTTGGTGCATTTCTGGTCTGAATTTTTCTGTGTTGATATTTTGGGTGGATTTCTTATGATTTTTGGAGTATGTGTGTTTTGGAATTTTTAGAAACGTCTAGAATGTTTTGTGATTTTTGGAACTAATTTTCTATTTGATTTTTCTGCACTGTTTGGCAACAGAAACAATTGAAAAATATATATTTATGTTCCTTGTGATTGTGTGGAATTTTCTATATATAGAGTTCTGATTTTAGGAGTTTTATTTTCTGTTTATTTTTTTTTCCATTTATTTTGTTTTAGGTTTTTAATTTAAGAAAATGGTGTACAAGCTTTGTGTATGTGCTCCTCTTTGGTTTTTTATGTTAGTTCGATTCTTGTTGATTGAGTCTTTTGTGTTTTTCTTTTCTTTTTGTAATACAGTTTTATTTTTGTTAGTTTATTTTGTTTTGTTAACTTAATTATTTAGCTATCTTGTTTTTGTTTTAGTCATTAGTTTATAATTAGTGTCACAAAGTCGTTGATTTGTTTTTTCTATTTAAAAAAAAACAAATCCAAAAATAATTATCATGCTCAATTGAATCAACATTTTTGGAGATATCTATCAAGATATGATTACCGTGCTCAATTGAATCAACATTTTCAAAAATGGAAAATTTGTGAGGTAATCGTTCTGGGTCTAAATGCTGAATCTCAGGGTTATGTTGCGTCTATGTGTCTTAAAGGTTTAATAGGATTATTTTACAGAACTCAAGATAAGGTCTGAGATTTCTTTGAAAAACTAGCTTGGAATACTTATGAGCCTGACCAAGCTAGAGGCACTTTAGGATATCTTGCTCATGTCGAGTCTGTTATTCATGCTAATCTTTACCCTCAGGATCACTTTATAGATTCGTATGACCCATTTGACTTTTATGTGCCTCCTATGTTATGCGATTACTGTGAGTCTTCTGATCATGATGTCCATATCGTGCTTATATGGATGCTACATGTGCATGTGAAAAGAAGATAAATGAATTGATTGATAAAATGGTAGAGACAATGAAAGAGAGAATTGTTGAATATTCTCAATGTTTTAAGCAAAGTAGGGAGAATTATAGTGAGCCTCGCTCTAGTTTACTATCTCCTTAATTAACTTGAAGTTAGTCTTTATGATGATGTTGAGCCCTCTTATCTTGCAAGGCCTAACTTGAATGATGTCATGCCTTTGCCTAGTCAAGAACACGAGAGCGATCCCCTATGTCTCTATCCCCTAGCCTTGCACCTGCACCTAGCTCACATAAGCATGTCACTATTGATGTCCTAATTTCTACGACCCACCTACCTCTTTAAATCATTGTTGTGAGTTTGAGGAGGGTGAAGACTTTAAGAATCCTAGTGAGTTAGATATGAGCATCACAACTGAAATTCAGCATCATGATATAGATGAATGAGTAGATATTTGTTTACAAGGGTCATGTGAGGAGGTGATTGAGCCCACTATTTTGGACTTTGATGATGATATTTTTTATGTGGAATATTAATCTTTTGAGTGTGGGTTTGACATCGGTGAAAGTTTTGATGAGGGTTTTTATGTTGAATATGAATCCTTCTCTTTTGACCTCATCATTACTAATCTCCCCTTTGAATCTCTCATGTCTGACTTTGTAGAGTCCGAGACTTTTGTGCCTATGACTTTTGCTCTAGACCAGACTCTTACGTATATTAAAATTGAAGGACTTGTGGATTTTGCACCCACTGTTTTGCCTAGACCATTCGTTCATTGTGATATAGTTTATAGGCCAAGGATCAACCTGCTAGCTAATTTTAAAAACGCCTGCCTGTTTGATGTTTAGGCCCAACAATTTGACAAATTGAAGCGGGCCCTTAGCTGTGCTACATTGACATGGTGGATGTAATTTTTTTGGCGCCAACTCTTTAATTTTCATGGTAATAATTTTTTTATGAGTTGTTCTTGCCTGTTTGATAAGCTGCTTCGTTCTCTAATGGGTTTTGATTTGAGTACGGATTTTTTGTTTGGAATGGAGTGGTTGATGCTCCATAGGCCTCTATTTGAGCATATTTCAGGAGTCTACAGCATAGGTGTATTTCTGCACCTAACCTGGTATACTTGTTCCTCTTTATTTTCTCTTTTTCTTTTGTTTTCTTTTGTATATATTTGTTTCTTTGTTTTATTTTTATTATTTTATTTTTGGGTTTTAGAGTCTTGCCTTTTTCTTTCTTTTTGAGTCTTCTTTTGTTTTTTTATATTTATTTTTTCTTCGTTTTTGTGTTTCCTTCCACATCCAATAAGGACATTGACTGATTTAGGTGTGGGGGTGGGGAAAATTTGAAAATTTAAGAAAATAAAAAAATTGAAAAATTAAAAATCCAAAAAGATTTTTGTTTTGT
>JACYFF010031957.1:69344442-69380909 GCA_017589665.1 Selenicereus undatus
GATATATATGCTATTCAGGTTGACCATGTTCTCTTATACCCTTAGCATTAGGTTGTATGTAGATGTGGTGTGCATTGATAGAACTTAGTACTAAAGTGTGATGTTTGTATGCAGTCCTCACCTATGGCATTAATTCTAAGCAGACTTGACTTTGATAGATGAACATGTGAGATTTTGAGCCTTATGGACTAATTCATCATTTTAGTCTCATGTTATTCTTTCATGTGTGTCTCGTCCATGATTACAGCTCTAGAACTTGCTTTGATTCTCTTTAGAATCACATTTTGCATGTGCATTATGGTAATATGATAGAGGCATTCTTTGTTTTTGAGAGCTACATAGCCAAATTGCCACCTTGAGTTAAATGTTTTACCCCTTTGCTAGCCTTTTGAGCCTTGACCTTTTTGTTATGAACCCTTTCTAGCCCTTAGCGTAAACATATTTCCTATACCTAAGGCAAGGCTAGTGGGGCAATAGTTCATTATTAGGTAGGTAGCTTTTGGGTATTTTATGAATTTGGTGGTTGATTTTGGTATATGTTGGGATATATCATGGTGATTATTTGGAAATTGAGTTGTATTTCTCTTGTATATGCCAATCATTCATTTTCTTCTTGAAAAAAAAAAGGAAAAAAAGGGAAAAATTAAGAAAAATGGAAAAAGTTTCCAAGGAAAAATTAAAAAAACTTGAAAACAAATCTCAAGAAAATTTGTGAATTCGTGTTTGGCATGGCTGTATCCTTGTATACTCATTTCCAATGGTCAGTTTATTGTGGCTTGTGTTCTTGTTTTGTATTTTGAGATAGTGTGCGCTTATTATAATTGGTGCAAGTGTTGGTTACTCATTAGCTATGGCTTTTATTTTCCCATTTCCTAAATCATTTGCCCCCTCTTACCCTTAACCTTTAGCCTCATTACAACCCCCAAAAAGTCCTCTTGATTATTATTTTGCATATTGCATTTCAGCGGTGGAGAATTGAGAATCTTAGCAAGCATATGGAAGTTTGTGTGATTGGAAGAGAACGAGTGAATCTTGTTATATTTTAAACACATAAGTGGGAGTGTTCCATATTTCCCTAAAGTGAGGTTTTACTAGTCAAATTTGTACATATTTTCTAAGTGGGGTGAAAGACGGTGTATAGATGTCATCAGTGGGGATTAAGGATTTCTTGATGTGTATGTTGCATTTATATGTGCTCTAATTCTTTGGTTACTTGAGTAATGTGGTTGATTAGAATGTGCAAACATGTTTTTCCCTAGTGTTGTGTATATAAGTTTTTGCAAGAAACAAAAAACCCAAAGAATTTTTGATTTTCTATTTTCTGTTTTCTTTTTATAGATTTTGTGGGTATATCTTCTGCAAACCCTCATGAGACCTTACTTGTCCACTAGGGGTAACCTAGGGGTTTAAAGGGCTTTTTGCATATGTTAAGTGCAACTATGATTCCTGCGAAAGTGGGTTAGGATTTTATTTTCTTTTCTAGGATTTGTAGTTTATTTTACTCGAGGACGAGCAAAATTTAGGTGTGGGGGTATTGTTCAACATGAAATTATGATATTTTATATCCTTTTATTACCTATTAGTTGCTCGAAATAAATTATTAACTTAGAATTTTAATATATATTTTCTACATTTTGTAGGAATTTGAAAATTAAAAGAAAATGACTAAATTACTTGCGAAAAGGAAAAAAGGCAAATTGGATCAGTTTTGGAAATAAGAAGAAGCAAGCCCTTCCCAGCGGCTCAAGATCGCGAAGCCCACTATCTTCGAAGCCCATGCCCAAAACTGAACCATGTACATCCTAGAAACATCTCTCAACTCTTTGGGCCTGTTCTATTCCACTTATTCTGCGGCCCATTCCTCCTCCTTTTACTAGGTTCCCTCTCTTCCTCTTCCTCAGTGAGCCTAGCCCAACACGCCTTTCCCAATCATGGATGAACGAATAAAAACTGAGAGGAGGCGATCGAGATGGAGGGCAGAACAACATAAATAGAGCAAGGCATAGAGAGTAGATGACTTTTATTATTGCAAGTCCTCTTTCTTATTTTCGTTTTTACTTGCTTTGTTCAATCTCATCTTTTGATTTAGATTCTCAAATTAGTGTGATTCATTTCAATTCAGTTAAATCTGGGTGAGATTTTTTTTTGGGTGCTAGCATTGAAATTACAAGCCTTTGGTTCAATTCGGCTCTGCTCATGTTACTCAGTTCAAATCTCTTGTGAATTGTTGCATTTTCACGATTAACAAGTGCCTCTTAGTTCTTTATTCTGCTTTGCCTTAGTACATTTCTTAATTTGGTATTCAATTTTTATTTTTGTGATTTTAGCTAACCGAAATAATTTTGTTAGAATAATAATTTGACTTTGGTTCTTGTTAATTAATTTCATAACACCTTCGTCCGGATCGACCCTCAAGTGTTAGAACGAGTACCATGTGCTTGCGGAAAATTATAACACTATCACTGTGCTCCATCAGGCTCGGAAGGTGGCCAAAAGTGTGGAGGAAAAGATGAGAATGATGATGAGCTTCCTTGATCACCTGTGAAAGTGCGAGACCGTTCTTCCAATTGCTAGATGGGCTCCCATTGCCGTGAAATTAGCTTATTCATCCTTCTGTGCCCTCATACTCATGAGCCTTTCTTATGGCCAGCTCCTCTTCCCTCCTTATTTGGCTCAACTCTTTCTCGTCTTTGCGTTATGCAAAGCCCCTAAAATATGCAACACCCTCCTCGATATAATTCATGTGCTCGGATATACTGTGTCTTGTCTTATCTCGGTGTACCCCTGTCATAAGCCAGCTACCGTCACTTGAAGGTTGGAGAAGAATTGGAGGAATTTTCTGTCAAATGATAATTGGGATAAGGAAGAGATGCCCCCCATCACAAAGGAAGGTGGTTGTTGAAATTGTGGGGTTGGAGTGAGCTCTTCCTCTACTTGTGTTTCATTGGCCTCTTGGTCTTTATGACCGCCTTCTCTAGCTTCGCCCTCCATATCATCGTCATGCCCCCATCACTATTTCTTGGCATGACCTATTCACGAATAATCACCACATCATAGTTCTAATTCATCTGGTCGGTTATGGTGGTGCAAGCCACATTGGCAAAAGTGAAGAGAGTTTGTTTATGGTGGGGTATTTCTAGGTGTCACCTTTTGTATCAATCATGGTAATGTGGGATAGGGTAGGAATGTCAAGGCTCCCTCCCAAGAAGTGGGGCTCAAGAGATCTGAACTTCTAGCTATGGTTGAAGGCTTGCGCTATGGCGATGATTGTGCCCCCAACACCTATTGTATTCTCATGGGTAGTCGAACATAAGACACACACTTCATTCCTCCATAATCTAGCCACCCAAATTTCAAAGTATGGCACCCATAACATGTACCATCCCCAAAGCCTTCAGTGACTCAACATGACAATATTTTTCTTCACTTGTCTTCCTAGTAGTCAATAACTCATATTTCAATTCCTATTCATCAATAGCTAAGCACAAACCTCTAGTCCTACGAGGAAGAGTTAAGGGGAAGGCATCACTTTTACCTTTGGATCTTGTCGGTGCATTAGAAGAAGAAGAAGAAGCCCTTGAAGGCTCCTTAGGGAGGGACAGTGTGTTGGAGGTCTCACCAACTCGTTTCTTACCCACATAAGAGATGATTGGTTTGTTTGAAGGGTTGAACCTTGCTCCTTTTGCTTCCCATGACTCTTCACAAGTTTGAATTGTGTGAAAATGGGGCCAAATAACAAGCTTTCTTATCTACAACCTTCAACCTCAACCTCAACCTCAACAATGGAGGTTACGATTTTAGAGAGAGAAAGTGAGTGAATAGGTAGAGGAATACGATGAATTTGAGTGAAAGTTTTAAGGGAAGTAAAGAATTATGAGTGGAATTAGAGAAATTTATGAGAAAAATGAAGGATTCAAGGAGGATTTGAGTGCAGAGTGAGAGTAGAGGTGAGGAGAAAGTCGCGTACAGAGAGAAAGAGATGAAGAAAACAAAAGAGAAATGAAAAAAAAGACAGAGATGTCGAGTTTTTAGCACAGATGGAGTTGGCATGCACCAACTGTGCCAATCCTCTGTCTTTACATTATGCGATTTTAGAATTGGTGCGAGCATACCGCCTACTTCCCTTTCTTCTTATGCGGGACAAGAGTGCCACTTGGCATGGGCTCCCAATGCCATTTTTCTGACTAAGAAACTTTGCATCCTCTCACTTTTTCCTTGATTTTTTCCTCTTTTCTTACCTCTTCTTGCCTGTCCTCCACATTTTAATCAACTCTTCACTTAATTTATTTTCCTCTCTCACTTTTTTTCATTCTTTTCTTTCCATTTTTTTTAACTTTGTTTGCTTGTTCTCAAAATAAGCATGCACAACCCACACGTATTGTCACTATTTTACAAATATCCAAGAAGTTCAGACCTTAGCTACTTGAATGTAGGAGGTTCATGGAGTAGGAGAGACTCCACATCCTTCTTACTAGGCATGTCTAAAAAATTCTTCAACCTATGTCCATTAACCTTGAATGTATGGTCTTTAATGTTGCCTTTAATTTTAATTGCACCATGAGGGAACACGTTCATCACAATAAAAAGAACCAATCCACCTAGACCTCAATTTTCCCTGGAATAGGTGAAGTACAGAGTCATACAAAAAAACCTTTTGCCTCGAAAAGAACTCCTTCCTATTAATGTGGTTCTTATGAAAGATCTGGGCTCTCTCCTTGGTCAACTGTGTGTTTTCATATGGCTCCCTCCTAATCTCTTCAAGTACAATTAAACTCAACTTCCTCTCCTCACCAGCGACATTCAAATCATAGTTTGGGGTCCTAATTACCCATGAAGCTCAATAGGTAAATGACATGGGCGACTGTAGACTATCCTATAGGGCGACATGCCACGACCATCTAGTAGGCCCACAATGCATCAATTAACTTACCCACCCAATCCTTCCTATTCTCGGTCATGGCCTTTTCTAGGATTTTCTTGATTTACCTGTTCAATACTTTTGTTTGACCGTTAGTTTGAGGATGGTATGGGATAGCAATGTAGTGGATCATAGAATACCTTCTTAATAGGGCATCAAAGGACCTATTGTCAAAATGGGTCTCTTAGTTAATGATCACTTGAGGCATCCTATAGTAGGCAAAAATGTTCTCCCATAGGAACCTAATAACCACTCTAGGCTCATTTCTCCTTGTGGGGATGGCATCAACCCACTTGGAGACACAATTCACATATACAAGAATGTATTCGTTCCCAAATGAATTTGGAAACTGGCTGTAGAGCTTATCGTAGAGTTACAAGTTAAACTACTACTTTGATTTATAAATAATATTTATAGCATAGGAAAGTAGGGATCGATCACACGAGGAAAGATTATGATAATAAGCTAGTTTAATTCTAATTAAATTTGCTACTCTAATTTATTATAACCTCTCTTTATATTACTAAAATAAATCAAATTTAATAAGTAAAAATTTGGAAAAATACTTACTATTGCTCCCAAATATTCTAAATTCAATCCTGGAAATAAAATAGCAAATAGTTATCCTAAATAATCTGAAAAATAAAAACAGAAATAATAACACAATATTAGACTGAAACTTAAAACAGAAAATAACAAGCAAAAAATTAACGTTAAAAATTACAGAAAGTAATCCAAATTAATATTCTGCAAGTTTATAACTTTATAACTGCAAAATTATACGTCGTTAAATTCAGAAAAAGTTAAACAGAAAATTAACTCCAGAAAATTAAAACAGAAAATAAAATATGAAATTAAAGAAAGAATAAACTGCACTAATATAAATATGAAAATAAATAAAAAAACTACCCAGATTTTAGGATATAATTTTTTGGACTTAATAAAACCCTAAAAACGTAAAATAAAAATTAAAAACATAATTTCAGATTTATTAAAATAAAAACCTACACATATCCAATTCATGAAATGATTCTGAAACGTTATCAAATAATTTCCAACAATTCTGAAATTAAATAGAGCCAGAATAGGATACTATATAAACCCTAAAATGGACTAAAACATGAAAAAACACAAAAGGAACTATTTTTAACCTAATTTCTAACAAACCGGTAAATAAATGGCAAAACAGCATAGAAATTAAATCTGAAAATTATAACCACTCTAAATATCAAAATCTAACCGATCTAATATTATCAAGACACTCTTAAAAGGCTACTCTCAGGGAGGGGTTAAACGAAATTTATATTAAAGCTTATAAATTGAAGAATAAAAATTGACAAACTTGAGAAGTTAACTAAAAAGCAAGAAACAAACGGTACCAAATTTATGAATAATACTTAGCATAATCTATATCCACCATGCAAATTAATATTTATCATCAACACACAAATCGATTTATCCATGAGTTAGACTGTAAAAGACACCCACTAGTGGATATTTCCTGTTTTTTCTTATATTTTAGTTTTTTTAGGTCCAACCCTAGCATAAACTCTACTAGTTTTTATAACTCTCACACTAGCGCAAGAATTTAATCAAACTAGAGCATTACGTACTAAAAAAATATCATCTAACGCCTTGTAACCAATCTACCAGCAAATTAATTTAACAATGATCTATAACGATTATCTAATTAAAAGAGATGGGTTTGGGCCATCCATGATCAATTAGGGTGATACTAATGCCTAAAAGACTATAACTTTTACGTATTAAAGCCTTTTAAACATCATATGAATTCATGTTAAACTAATTAGCACGCCTTCTAATTAATCTAATGCGAATATCATAAATGATAAATATTAATCGTTATAGAATCATGAATAAAAATCAACTAGACGATAAAGCATAAAACTTGTTTCAAAATAATTAATTTAGCATGGTTTTCAAATAGGTTATATTAAGTACAAGGAAATTATTCACACATATTATAAATTGAAGTACAATAATTAATCAAAGATTTCATGTTTAACAATAAACTAAACACAAAAATAAAATAAAATAAAGTAAAAATAAAATAAATAGGACAATAGGACTTTGGCTTTTATAATGGTGAAGCTTCTGTGGGATGATGATGATAAGCGAAGATGTTGAAGATGTGTGAATTAGGCGTGGAGGTGGATGGTGTGGTGAGGCTTGAAGATGCTGATGATCGAAGGTGTCATGATGATGGTGTTGTTAATCGTGATGATCGATGGTCGATGATGGTGATTCTAAGAAGGCTGCCTGATGTGGTTCTGGCAGGCGTGAGAAAAAAGCTCCCTTTGAATGACACTAGGCGTGAGATTTTATAATATTATCTTCTAGGGTTTTTTTTCTTTACACTCATTCTCTTCTAAGTCTTCTAATCTCTCTTCAATTATGAGTAATAATTTTGTAACCCTAGCCCAAATAAATCATTACGGAAATAATATTTTTTCATAAATCATTATTTTTGGATCGACTTGATAACTTAGTGTGTCAAATCCAAAATTTGACGTCTTCTCTTCTCCGCTTTATTTTATTGACGCTTAACAAGAAAAATATATAAAATAAAGTAAATTAGCTGAAATAATATATAAAATATAATCAAAATAATTATTAAAACAATGCATGACTTATAACTTAACACCGGCCCATAAAATTGGTTTTCCATACATCAACTATGTCAACCACAATAATGGGGTTGAGGAGCATCATATCTTTCCTACTAATTTTACCCAATTGTAGGAATGCATGTATCTTTGCAATTCATGGGCATCAGTGAATAGGGTTGGCCAATAGACTCTACTTTGGAGAATTTTTGTGGTGGTTTTCCTCCCACTAAAATGCCCCCAACAAGCATGGTCGTGGCAAAAGAAAAGAACACCATGGATTTGGTCATCGGGGATGTAACGCCCCAAATGAACATATTTTACTATGTGCAGTGTCTCAAATAATTCTCATGATTAGAAGTGATAAACCCAATTATCAGGCCGTTACGGCTGTCGCAAAAAGGACATGGCTTAAAGCAAATACTCTAGAGAGGATATAGTTGAGTATAAATCAAACTCATATGCATCTAACATCATAACTAACATGAGGTTTATACATCATAACTAAGCAATTACCATAAATTTTACATCTCCATCAACTGAAGATCTCAAACACAACTCCACAAACAAAAACTATATATGTACGATATTACTGTTGATCCATCTAGATCCCTTTCTCAACTTATGTCTCTAGCTGGTTTGCAATCATGAAGGCGTTTCACTGGTTATTTGCCTAAAACAAAACATAAAAAACATTTCGAATTGTGAGTCGAAGCTCAGTACATGCCTTCTTGTACGATGAAATGATCACTGCAAATATTGTTTGGGCCTGCTTTGCAATTCATTTTAACGTAAAATAGAGACTGAGATAAATGTAAAACTGCATAGCTAATTATTATCTGGTAATGAGCCCCTTGTAACTATCACGATCTATGGATATGTGTACACCTGCCAAGCTGATCGGGTGACCTGGCCTGAAGCCGCGTGGGTAGCTGGAGGACAAATGCCCTATAGATGATAACTGGCGGGGTCACTAATTAAATGATAAATCACTATATAAAATGATTCACTGATGTACTTACCAAAACGTGATAACTTTGATAAATACACTCTTATTTCTAAAGATATAGACAATGAACATACCTGGAGTGTTTAAAAATGCAATCTCACTTGATAATACTTATGCGCAATGAGAAACGACAGATTAGGCCCCGATTCTATTTAAGAAATGTAATTATAGGTATACATAATTAGTAAACAATGCTAACATTGATAATTTGTAACTCTAATAGAAATTTATTACAAGGCATCCATAACTCAAATAATTCAATAGAAGATAAGTTACACCAAAATGATTTGAAAACTAAATGAATTAGGTAATTTAACTCAAAGTGAAATAATGTTCGAGTAAAACTGATCAAGGCAGAATAATTGAGATTATAAAGAAAGACTTTGGTGGTTATAGTTGAGCATGAGTTTTTTTTTTTTTTGGACATGCTGAGATGGATAATCAAGGTTTAAGGCCAAGAGGGGTGTAGATAAGTTCAGTATAACCTTAAACTCACTAGCCTGATCTAAAAAACACTGTTCTTAAGTCATTACTCATCCCCACTTCTCCAATTTTGTTCACATTCCATTCAACTAAGCTTTCGAAACCAAATAAGATTCTAAGTACAATCAAAGTGGTTACTGATTCAAGCTCCACATTAGAAAATTTATAACTTTCACCCCCAATCTCAAATGGAGACATGAATCACCAATATGGAAAGCTTAAAACATCCCTTAAAATGTTCATTCATAGTGCAAAACACAATTCTCACAATACAGTTTCTGAAATTGAGCTTAAACACAATGGTGCAGAGTTCCAGTCTAAATTGCGCAGTCTTAGGAAAATTGCCATAATGTTTTCTGCAAAACTCAAATTAGTGTGATTCAAAACGCATTTGAAAGACAACGCAGTCATCTATCTATCCACAGAAATTCATAATTTTTCAATTGGCAAGACATTACCAGTTTATTCGTAAATAGACCCCTGTTTCAGGGACCTTCATAGCCTGTTGTCCACATTATAAACCCTCTTTTTCACATAATCTCCCCCTAAAATCACTTGTTAAAATTACCAAGCCAAGGTACGTCCTTCAAAATCACCTTACATACCCATGATACTTAATTTTTACTTCATAATTCATCAAATTTTTAATCCTTTTCTTTTTCAAATCACTTAGAGCACATCCATAAGCTTACTTATTTGCATAAATGAGCAAAATAACCTCTTTTAATCAGTTGGGGGAAATTCTATAAATCCCCCTTTATGAAAAAAAATCACACCAAGTCATTTCCCATGCTAAACAACACATTCAAGATTCATTTTCCATCCTAGTATACACAAATAACATGCTTGTTGCCAAGAATAAATTAAACTATGCATAATCATGAAAACCCCATCTCATGACCAACTTAAATCCACCTTTAATTCATCCAAAACCACACTAGCACCATCATAATCATTTATAAAGCTAAAGATTACCAAATCAAATACAAAACAACCCTTAACCATGATTTTAACTTAAGCTTGCGTGAACATGATCATCCTTAAACTTTACTTGCTTTCCAACTTAACCAACCATCAAAACATCAAAATAACTCTTGTTTCTATCAAAACAACATGATCAACCATCAAAACAACAAAAATAAGAATCCAAAACCAAGATACAAATCAAAATCAATAAGATTGAGTTAGGGTGTGACTCACTTTGATGCTTGAAAAAGAGGCATACATGGTGTTGGATGTTTGTGGGAGTATGGGTGGCTGTTGGTGGCTGCCTGGTGGCCAGGGATGGCGGCAGGTGGCTGACATAGTGGCTAGCAACAACAACCAGAGAAGGCAGCCGAGTAGAGAGGGAGAGGGAGAGTAAGAGAGAGAAAGGGTCTTCAAACTTTGAGTTTTATTTGGATGAAATGACTCCAAAAATCACTTGGTTAAGGTTTAATCTAGCAAAAGAAAGCTTAATCCAATAACAATTAGACACATTTCGTGGTGATTTGCCAAATAAATGGGAGTAATACTTGTTGGGCAGAAATCATGCCCAAATGAATTTTGGCCCGAAAATTCACTTTACGCGATTGAAATTGTTCATAGCCCGAAATTATTTCTATTTATTTATTTTTTTTGAATCGTTAAAAAAAATTAATTAATTTTTTAAAAACATATTTATTAGGGTCGATTATCGATTCCCACGAAATTTCACAATAATAAAAACCCGAATTGCAAAGTGAGGCCCAAATGAAATTTTCCCAAATGGGATGATTAAATGCGATAATTAAATATGAGAAATAATGATAATCATGATTTAATTAAATAAATAAGCATGGCTTAGGGTCGAGCCATTACGGGGCATATGTCTCCAAATGATTTGGTCTTGGCAGTACTTAAACAAGTAGAGATCATCCCACTTAAAGAACCTAACCATTGAAAGAAAATGTTCCCTATCATCCTTGGTCCATTCCCTAGGCATTTCTCTTGTACCAAAGTGGTTAACAATGTCAGCATACCATCTCCACTTGAGCCCAAAAAGTTGTTCCTCCGGGAAGCATTCAAAGATAGAGATCTCACATGCATCATCAATTAGAATGCTAGAAACATGGTCAGCTACTAAGTTTTCAGAACCACTCCTATCGTCAATTTCACAATCCAATTCTTGGAGTACGATGATCCATCAAATTAATCTAAGCTTTTCATCTTTCTGATAAAAAAGGTGTTTTAAAGCGACATGGTCGATGAAAACAATCACATGAGACCCTATGAGATAGAGTCTAAACTTTTCGAGTCTAAAAGCGACCACTAGAAATTCCTTTTCGTTTATGGTGTAATTCACATACGCCTCATTCAAAGTATGACTTGCATAGTAAATTACATGGGGTTTCTTATTAATTTGTTGACCTAACACTACCCCAACGGTGTAATCGGATGCATCACACAAGAGCTCAAATGGTTCTCCCCAAACAGGAGGATCCAAGATGGGAGCGGTAGTTAATGCCTCTTCAAGCTTCAAAAATGTCATTTCACACTCCTTGGAGAAGTGGAATGGCACATCCTTAGCTAGGAGTGAGGACAAGGGCTTAGAATCTTGCTGAATCTCCGATAGAAAAATTGGCATGCCCAAGAAATAATCTTATGTCCTTCACATAAGTGGGGAGGGGGAGGTCTGCAATCCAATCCACCTTAGCCATGTCTACCTTTATCCCCTTATTTGAAATAATATGACCCAACTATCCCCCTCTTAATCATAAAATGACATTTCTCCCAACTAAGTGTCAAATACTTGTCCCCACACCTTCTTAAACCATGCCAAGTCAGTTAAGCAATCATCAAAAGAATCTCCACACACGGAGAAGTCATCTATGAAAATTTCAAGGCATTGCTCAACTAAATCAGAGAATATCAATATCATACACCTTTGGAAGGTGGTCGAGGCATTGCATAGACCAAAGATTATCTTCCAAAAGGCATAGGTCCTAAAAGAGCATTTGAATGTGGTATTCTCTTAGTCTTTAGGGACAAAAAGAGCTTGGGTATAGCTGAAACACCTATCAAGGAAGCAATAGAAAGCTTGTCCGGCTAACCTCTCCAACGTTTAATCCAAAAAGGGTAAAGGAAAGTGATGTTTCCTCGTGACGAAATTCAACTTCTTGTAATCAATGCATATCCTCCACCCAGATTGGATTCTTATGGGAATGAGCTAATCGTTGTTGTTCCTAATCACAGTGATACCAGTCGTTTTAGGAACAACTTGGATAGGGCTTACCCACTCAGTATCTCAGGTGGGGTAAATAATGTCATGATTGAACCACTTAAGGATTTCTTTCCTCGTCACCTCTTAAAGGGTAGGGTTTCACCTTTGTACCTACCCTGGTAAGGCTTGGCATGGTCCTCAAGATAGATCCTATGTTGCACTATGGTAGGACTAATGCATCTAATGTCTCCTAAGGTCCACCCTAAAGCTTCTTTGTTTTCCCATGGTAAGTCAAGAACTTAAGTCTCTTTGTCCAGGTTTAAATCATTAGCAATTTT
Source organism: Selenicereus undatus (assembly GCA_017589665.1). Lineage (NCBI taxonomy): Eukaryota > Viridiplantae > Streptophyta > Magnoliopsida > Caryophyllales > Cactaceae > Selenicereus > Selenicereus undatus. The sequence continues at coordinate 69,356,999 of JACYFF010031957.1, forward strand.
ACGAGAAAAGACTCAATTAGACCCAGGAATGCAAATTTGAGTGTATTGGGAAGGGCCTTCAATTCAAGAGAGGAGAATGAAGGCATACTAAAGGATGCTTCATGAGATAGACAAGATGAATGAAAAAATGTATGCAATTAGTCATCACATTAATCATCAATACAAATGTGTCATATTTGGGCTCATATTCTATACGAAAGGATTCATAGACACATCATATTAATTCTTCATCTTGGTTAAAGTCTAGTTCTTCTAAAGAAAAGTCACCTATCCAATTAAGGGCATAATGCTCTACATCATCGCACACCATGGGCTGCTTTCAGAAGTTAAACACATTTAATTCCATTGTCATATTCTTGAATGGTAACATCATTTTCCCATCCTTATAATTAATGAGAACATTCGTAGTAGCAAGGAATGGTCAAGAAGGAATAATGGTATTTCATTTTTGGGACTCATAATAACCTCATTCTCTAACACAACAAAGTCAACTGAAAATATGAATTTTCCTACTTTGATCAATACATCCTCAACCATCCCTCTGGGAACCTTAGTGGAAAGGTCGACCAATTAAAGGACCATCTTTATGGGTTTGAGTTGCCTTAAATGTAACCTTTTGAACATTATAAAGGGCAAAAATTTAACACTAGCTTGTAGGTCCAGAAGGGCCCTATGGATGTTGTGATTTCTAATCACAATTGAGACGGTAGGACATCCTAACTCCTTAGACTTAAGGGACACTTTATTTGATGTCATCGAGCTCACATTAGAGGCCAATAATGCTCTTTTAGGAACATTAGTGGCTCTCTTATGGTGCATAAATACCTCAGAAATAGAGTGTAGAGGGGCATTTGTTGTATCATATCAAGTAGAGAGATGTTGATTTTGACTTAGGAGAAGGTCTTCCTAATCTTGTCAACATGAGATTGAGCAGTCTTCCCCTTCAATTGGTTAGAGAAGGGGGAAGGTGGTTTGGGAATACTAAGGAGAAAAGTACGAATATCCCTAGGAGAGGTAGAGTCAACAGTAGACTCATTTTCCTTAGGGTCTTCCACCACCCTAGAAGGAATGGAATTAAGTGTGGAAGAGAGCATTTCTTTCCGATCACAATTTTGAGGAGAAGAAGATAGGGGGTCTCATTCACATCTTTCCTACCTACATAGGGGTTAACCTTTTTACCTAATCATAGAGAGATTATGATATTTACCTTTCTAACATCATTTGGGTCAAAAGAAGAGGCGGATCCCCCTTTCGGGTTAACCTCCAGTTGACTAGGAAAGTCCTTCTAGTATTGGACGTTGCTGATTGTGAAAATTGTTCGCTCATTGTGTTCATCATCCTCTCATTAGATTCCTTAATTTCTCTCTTAATTCTTTACATGTCATTGACTCTCTTGTTCACTTTATCCAAATTATTATAGCCGAGAGGGCGTAAAGATTATACAACATGTTGTTGAGGGGGAGGTTTGGTCCCTTTGGAAAGCCCCACCTTGAGCATTGAACATAAAAGCAGTTGGCCCTATCCATGACAAATTAGGGTGCTTAGACCAGCCCATATTATTGTAAAGATGATAAAGGTCAAACTTTGCCCTTTGAAAGGCCGTATTTACATGCCCTTGGGCTTTGCTTGTAATGAATTGTTGAGTAAATATAGGGCATGCACTTAGGAATGATCGGTGGATTAACATTGAGAACACAAAACCATTTGGGGAGGGAGAAAATTGTTTCGTGCTTAGGACAACACAAAACCCTTTAACATGTTTTGTAGGTTGGCCAATCGAGTGTCAATATATGTGGTGTCCACCACTGCATAGATTCCTCCCTTTGGGATTTGAGATTCTAGCGCCTAAGTTATGTTTTCCCATTGTAAGGTCATTTTCGCTAAATCCTATAGGAAGTCTGACGCCTTGACCTCACTGTTGTTCAAAAAGCCCCCTTGACACATGGATTCAACCATGGTCCTTGTGGCTTGATCAAGACCCTTATAGATTATTTAGCAAAAATGACAACGTTCTAACTATGGTGAGGACATTGAGCAAGCAAGAGTTTAAACCTTTCAAAACACTTCCAAAAGGACTCTTTCTTAAGTTATGTAAAGGGGTTGATTTCATTCCTTAATTTCACGGTTTGGCATTCGGAAAATATTTTCTCAAGAATCCCTCACAAATCCATCCCATTTGGAGATAGAGTTTTTTGGAGGCTATGGATCCTACTTTTTACCAAATCTTTCAGAGAAAATGGAATGAAAGGCAACCTAAAATATGTTAGGGCACATTGAGGAATTGCGTCTCGAGCATACTTCCTAAAATTCACTTAGAGATAGGTCAACATCACCATCCCTAAAGAATTTAGGAAGCATTGGTCGTGTACTGTGGGCTAAAGGCAAATTGTATATCCCTATCAAGTCCCGAGGTGCAAAAACATGATAGATTAGAAGACCTTGGGGGATAGAAGATCTAGTTGAAACTCCTTTTAGGCGGAGGACCTTGAGCTTGTCCATCCACCATTTCTGACAAGTTATGTGATATGGGTTGGGTTACCTCCATGTGGAAATCTGCAACCTTAACATGAATGAATCTCCCATAACTAGGCGAACTTGTCCTGGCTCTCTTTCATCATTTTTTTTTTCATTTTTTTGGATTGTTTAAATGACCAAAACTAAGTCATATACAACAATTTTAAGGCTAAAACCAATATGAATCTAATGCCATCCTCCTTAACAACATCACCAATTTGTTGTTAGATTTTTATGGTAAAGAAGGGGCAATGTTGTTTTCTGGGATGATGGGAGATTACTCAGATAAGTCGAAGTTTGTCTCAATTGTGAATGAGGTTTTGTATGGTTAACCAAGCTAATTACACTAAAATGAACACTATAAATGAGGGCTTAAAATTTGCACAAAAATGAAAATCAAACTAACCTAGCTATCATCTAATAAGCACAAACATAAAACACTTAGCATGTAGAAAAAGGGAGAATGGGGCTCGACATGACCGTTTGGATGATATGGCCAACAATAATTCCTAACAATCCTCAAAAGTTCACCCAAAAAAATAAAATCTATCCTAAAGCAACTATTAAACCTAATAATAAAGAATAAAAGTGAGGAGAGAGAAAGATACCCACAAACCAAACTTTCTTCATGATGGATTTTTCATGATCAATGTGCTTCTAATAAACACCCAATTACGATAAAACAATAACCAACCTCCAACTTTTGCTTCCATTATCGATTTATGAACCTTTAATTCCAAAACAAAGTTGAAGTGATGAAGGTGAAGACTAGAAAAAAGGAAAATGTAAGAAATGATGACTAAGTTTTGAGGAGTAGATTAATGGTTCAAATTCATAAGGATTGATCCAATAATTGCCTCACAACCCCTAATACCTCAAAATCCATGGTTTGGAGGTAAATTTTGACTGTCTAAAAGCAGAGTATTATGAGGAATTTAGGAGAGAGAACGTGAGATTAGATGGTAATGGGAGAAGAGCATCAAAGAAAATGCAAGAAATCAATTAAAGATAAACTTTCATTCATAGAGTATAGAGAGTCTACAATGGCTGTCTACAGTAAGAAAATACTAATAAAACTAAAGATGAACCGTAAACAATATCCAATTCCCTTTTCATTAGCCTATTCCCAATTTTTATAAAAAAGGAGTTGTAGGTTGGCATGGGTAGCCCGTGCCAATTTTTAGTTCTAGAGATTAGAGTCTCTTGAAAAACAAGGTTGGCATTAGTATGCCACTTCACAAGACTGGCCCGTGCCAAAACTTTGTTGCCCTTTTGCAGACCTTGTCATAGTTATTTGCCTCTCTTTCCCCCTCTCTTGGCCTTATTTTGAACCATTTATTCATTTTCTTCTTCCACTTGAACTTAGGGGCAGTAATTGGTTCTTCATTTGCAATTTCCCACATGTCTTCCCTGTTAGTTTGCATTATAGTGTACTTATGTGCCTTCCACAACTTCCCTATGCTATAGCATTTATCAACATACTATATAGGGTCCCACTTCTCTATCATTATCACCGCTAAAGAGGAGGGCAAGGGATCCCACTCAATACCCAAGACCTACAAGATCAATGTATGTTGTTCATGTTAATTCTAAAAGCCTCAGCACTATGTTAAACACTATAAAAACCATTACCAACCCTCTGAAACCTAGTCTAGTCTATTTCTTTCTCAATATTAGTCAAAATCCTTGGACATACATGATAATCCAAAGATGCAAGCTAGTTTTTCGTTGCAATTATCTTAGTGATGACTGTCTAGTATATCTCTTTCAACATTATGACTATGGGCTTGTATATAGCTTCGACAATGCTAGCATTGAAAATTTTAGCCATCTTATAAAAGGATGGTCACACTTGGCATGCCTTTTGAGAAACAGTCTGCAAACGTGATCAGGATCATTCTTCTCTAGGTGTTCCTAAGCAGTTAAATCTTGCACTTCCTTTTTACACATATTGAAGTGAACCTAGTTTAGGGACTTATTAAGACTACAAAAAACATCCCAATACCCTAACCCTTTTCAAGTGTTTCTAATGTTGCATAGACATGCCCAGCACATAGTCTACACTCTGCAGATGGCAATGTGTTTGCGATTACATTAACATGACCCTATACATTCAATATTTACGACAAGGGAAAGAAATATAAAATGACTTGATGATATCTTACATAAGAAATTGAAAAATTATATCACTAATTGTAGATGGATACCTTCTGCTGATCATATATGATGGTCCAACTATCTCATCACCTATTTGCAAATCTTCAATTATAAAACTGTAAAACCATCCCCAGTTCTCAATGTTCTCTCTCTAACCCACACCAAAAGCAACTGGTATATTTGATTAATTGCATCTCTGCCAATTGCCACCATGACTTAACCATTCCATGGATCTTTAATGAAGTAGGCATTAATTGATAGTGTCCTTGTACAACCTTCCAAGATCCCCATCTTTAAGCTAGCTAAATAGATGTACATGCTTTCAAGCATATAACATTCATTGGTTTTGGTTGTGGCGAACTTGATAGTAGTGGCCTTGTTTTTCTTGAAGATCTCATATACATGATCCCTTAGCACACCCAAGCTATTTCTTATAGTCCCTAGTAATGGTTGTCAATGTCAAGTGCCTAGCTCTGAAGCGCCTATATGAGGTAGGCTTATGGGTCATGCCTTTCTTCACCAAATCAGCAAAAGCCCGGGCCCCTAAAGAAGGCATTACTCTAAAGGTCTCAATGTACTCAGTAGCTTGCCAACTAGTGGCCATCCTCCTCTCCCCTTATTAAAAGCCACAGGGTATACATGAGTGTTGATTGGGTATCTTTGTTGTCTAAAATGACTACTCACCTTACATGTTAGATGCCTATAAGTAACACTCACAATTCTTGGTTGTGCAATAATAACTCAACCTACCCTTGTCTTTCTTATACACTCTCAAGTTATACCCTATAAGTGTTATACAATCGTTCATAGCTTTCTTTAATTGTTCATAAAGGAATAACATTCCCACCTTCAACTCATACTGATTGAGGGAAGTTCTCTCTTTATATCTTTAGTACTTGAATTTTCTTTTTGCCTCCCTTTGTCATTAGGTGCATCAGACTTAGGATTCTCTACATAATCTAAGTCTTAATACTTAGGTCCAATATGATCTATGTTCACTGCATCTCTACTATAGCTCTCTCTATTCTCGTAAATCTTACTTTTTAACGTTTGTATATCCCTCACAATCTATTTCTTCATCTTCCCTTCTTATTTTATAACTTTATTAAGCTTTTCATCTTCTTTCTCATCTTAATTCATCTAATTTTCATCATCAAAAACCTCTTCGAAGTCATCACCAAAAGGGTTGTATTCATCATCCCCTATAAAGCCACCTTTACCCACTTTGGCACCTTGCATCTATTCTCCCTTATTCTCACTTACATTATTGTCCTCAACATATAATTCAACATAAGTTTGTTTCTCCATTATGGCACTTAACTCACATACTTGATCATCAACTGCAATAGCAGCCGAGCAATCACCAAAAAGTAAATTCAAGATATTAATAGACTGTCTTAATTCTATCTTGGACCCGCGTTTCATAACCAAGTGCTTAATGTCATGTGCTCTAAGATAATTAGGGTCCATATCGCCAACAATCACTAGAAGAAAATATTCTATTTGCATCATTTATTTTTTCTCCAATAGGCTGAAAATTTACTAGAATAGCCTTTTGTCGCAAATTAAAAAATTGCTACAAGTTCGCTATAGAAACACCACCACCACCACATCCTAGTGTGGGTCCCGCTTTCGCGGGGTCTAGGAGATCTAGATGTAGGCAACCTTACCTCTCCAAGTATCTTCACTCGCAGAGAGGTTAATTTTAAGAGAACCACAAAAAAGGATTTTGTGAAAACATTTTAATGGAAAAACTAAAGACAAGTAATGGGGAATGAACTTAGAAATACTAACAAAACAAGCAACAGTAACTATGAGAATATAAGTATAACATCGCAGAGGAAAGTACTATCCTAAGTCATGTCCTCGGTCAACCTAAAACTTTCAAGTTATGTCTAATCATCTCATCCACGATCTTCTTTGGTCATCACCTACATCTTCTACTTTTAGGGATGTTAATCCTCTTGCATCTCCTCACAGAGGCATCCGGACTCCTTTTCTTCAGGTGACTAAATCATCTGAGTCTTATCTCTCTTATCTTATGCTTGATGAGAGCCACTTTAACTATGTCTCTAATTACTTCATTTCTAATTCTATCCACCCTCATATAGCTACACATCCATCTAATCATTCTCATCTCTAGAAAGGCTCATGCTCACATTGAGAAAACTTAAAAACTGGCATTTTTTTCCTTCAACTATTAAAATTTTCAGTTTTTTTTTAGGTTTTTTTTTCAACAAAAAAAAAAAACAAAAAAAAAACCAAGACCACCAATAAAAAGCGATTAACTAACCAAAGCAAGGAAATAAACCAAATAACACAATGGAAATCAACCAAAAACAAAACTAAATTACCAAAGCGAAATGAACATCCAAAAGAACTACAAACAGTGGCCTAATTTCAAAACCCTCATCCCCGGCAGCGGCGCCAAAAACTTGTTCGATAATTTTGAGTGAAAATTAAATGCCGCAAGTATACGACTATCATCGTAGTACTTGAGGGTCGTCTCCTTAGAGGCAAGGTTGAGATTAAGGTTACGGAAAAGAGCTTATCTAATCATCAATTTTCTTAAAGCGAACAAAACATACTTAAGGCTATTAACAAAAGAAAGAAAATTGATCAATATCAAACAACAAACAACCAAAGCAAATCTAACCTAATAAAATCTATAAAAGGCCAAAGTTATTCGCGTTCTCAATTTTGATATGAATCAACGAACAATCTCAAGCCCATCAATCCAAAATGAACTAATCAAAGCATAGCAACTTAAAGCCAACACAGAGGGGTTAAAAGCAGGGCAGAATGGAAAAGATTGAGTGTGAATTCAGCCATGAACATGCCACCATGAATCCAAATAAATTCAATCAAACACTATCCATTAATGGCACACAAAACTGACTTAGCGGGGGTGAGGGAAGCAAAGCCGAAACAGAATAAAAGAATAGGGCTGGGAAAAAGTGGATTCAATATCCCAGATTGCATAAGAGAGTGAAACAAAAGAGTAGAAGTAGAGTACTGATATGAGCAACAGCAAAACTAGCTCAACCCATTCACAATCAAAACATAAATCAACAAAAACAGACTGAAACAAATGAACCAGCTACCTCAAAATATTCGATGAAGGAGAAGCCTAATCGAACCCCCTTACCTGCAATGAACAAACAACCGAAACAGGGGTAGGGGAGGGGGAAACCGAAAACATCAAACCTAAAACATTACGATTGCAACCCAAAACCATGAATGTCGACTCCAAATTAACAAAACAAAGCCTAACTACATGACGTTGAAAGGTGTAAACTAATTTAAAACCGAAATAGATGAAATGAAACAACAACCCTAAATTACTAATACTGAATTTAAAACAAAAATACCCTAAATTTAAAGCTAAAACTTGAAACTAGAACCCTAGATAAAAACTAGTTGATACCTAGCTGCGTCGCAACCTTGATTTATAATTGAGCCCTTCCATTCTCGGTCATCGATCAGGACACGCGTGGACGGTGGGATGATGGATGTGCTGGCTATCTCGTGGTAGCTGGGGCGTTGATGGTGGGTAAAGATGAAGGAGATGGTTGCTGGTGGAGTGTGTGGTGTTGGCGATTCGAGTTAGAGGGAGAGAGCTGGAGATGAGAAGAAGCAACGGAGAGATTGGGGGAAAGTGTATCGGGGTTTGAGGTTTTTTTCGGGGTTTGGGGGCCGGCAGGAGAGAGAATGAGAAATGGGGGGGCAACACATGCCTGTCACGTAGGGGGGTTAGGAGGCACGTTACCAGCACGTGATCGAGGGAGAATGGGTAAAATTTAGGTTTTATTTTGTTTTTTTATTTTCGCCTTGCTTTTTTCCAATTTATTCAACACCTACAAAATCAATTAAAATCAAATAAAACTCTAAAAATAACAATTATTACGAGCATAAATCAGGTATAAAAGTAATATAAAAATATCAAATTTTTGGCACAAACAAATACCACCATACCAAGATTTTGCTCATCCTCGAATAAAACAACTAAAGTACCTTAAAAGAAACGGAAAATATGAAAAAGAAAATCCTAAGTCACTGTCGTACGAATCATGATTACATTTAGTGTATGCAACAAGCCCTTTAAATCCCTCGGTTTCCCAAGTGAACGAGTGAGGTCTCGTGAGGGTTTTTAAGTGAAAAACACAAAATTATTTCAAAAACAAAAGAAAATCTTTTTGGTTTTTTTTTTCAAAGCATAAACATATATGCAGGTAGTGGGGAAATCATGTACACAATTCAGGCTACTCCAACACCCTAGCATCTAAGTTTAAAAAGTATATACAAATAGAATGAACAATCAGAAGTGTTCATGTCAAAGGAAGCATCCCGATTTTCATTTTTTAATCCACGCACAATATGCAATGATATGTACACTTTGGTGCATGTGCTAATGTGTATCAACTCTTATGAATCAAGATCCTAATATCGACACGATCCCTATTTCCTTGCTTGATTGCCCTATTTGCTCCTTTTTCCCATTTTTTCCATTTTTTTTTCCCAAGAGTAAAACCCACTTGACTTACAAATATTCGAGCCTTCCCTAAAAAGGGTTTTTATTATATTGTGCAAAGCACTTATTTCATTGCCCAAACAGATGTGAAAATCAAGTAAAATAGCACATATTCAAGTCAATTAAAGATATGAAATAAAGATAGTGGCTATGAACATTGGTGCCCGGATTTTTATTCACTTTTTAGACTTTTTTTTCATTTTTAAAGAGCTCAAAAGGTAATTTCAAAAAGCAAATAGTTCATATGCCAACTTAACAACAAGACGTTAAGAATTGACGATAAAGTGAGCAAGGTAGGCATAAAATCACACATACGAGACAGGGTTATTATGAAAAATCGAATCTACATTCTCAATTAGACATCTCATCATGCAAACTCTATTTACATATAACTCAACAACCCAGTAACATGAGATCATAATCGCCAAACAAAGTACACAAAACCCCAAAAGAAAGAATTTTTTTTTTTGAATTTTTCAAAATTTTTAAAAAATATGTACAAATGGGCACCTCATTTGTTTGATAATTTTGAGTGAAAAATAAATGCTGCAAGTATACGACTATCATCTTAGTACATGAGGGTCGTGTCCTCACGGAGGAGGTTAAGATTAAGGTCACGAGAAAGAGCCTATCTAATCGTCAATTATCTTAAAGCAAATAAAACATACTTAAGGCTATTCACAAAAGAGAGAAAATTGATCAATATTAAACAACCAGCAACCAAAGAAAATCTAACCTAATAAAATCTATAAAAGGCCAAAGCTATTTGCATTCTCAATTTCGATATTAATCAACAAACAATCTAAAGCCCAGCAATCCAACACGAACTAATCAGAGCATAGTAACTTAAAGCCAACACAGTGGGGTTAAAAACAGGGCATAAGGGAAAAGATTGAGTATGAATTCAGCCATGAACAAGCCACCATGAATCCAAACAAATTCAATCAAACACAATGCATTAATGGCGCACAAAACTGACTCAACAAGGGAGAGGGGAGCATAACCGAAACAGAATGAAAGAACAGGGGCGGCAAAAAGTGGAATCAATATCCCAGATTGCACAAAGAGTGAAACAAAAGAGCAGAAGCCGAGTACAGATATGAGCAACAGCAAAACTAGGTCAACCCATTCACAATCAAAACATAAATCAACACAAACAGACCAAAACAAATGAACCAACTACCTCAGAATATTCAACTAAGGAGGAGCTGAACCGAACCCCTTTACATGCGAAGAACAAACAACCGAAACAGGGGCAAGGGAGGGGGAAACCAAAATTACTCAAACATCAAACCTAAAACATTACGATTGCCACCCAAAACCATGAATGTCGACTCCAAATTAGCAAAACAAAGCCTAACTACATGACATTGAAAACTGTAAACTGATCTAAAACCACAATAGATGAAACGAAACAAGAACCCTAAATTACTAGCTCAATTTAAAACAAAAATACCCTAAAATTAAACCTAAAATCGGAAACTAAAACCCTAGATAAAAACTAGTTGATACCTAGCTGCGTCGCAACCATGATTTATACCTGAGCCCTTCCATTCTCGGTCGTCGATCTGGACACGCATGGACGGTGGGATGATGGATGCGCTGGCTATCGTGTGGCGGCTGGAGCGTTGATGGTGGGTGAAGATGAAGGAGATGGCTGCGGGTGGAGTGTGTGGTACTGGCAATTCAAGTTAGAGGGAGAGAGTTGGAGATGAGAAGTTGCGCCGAGAGATGGGGGAAAAGGGCATCGGAGCCTGGGGTTTTTTGGGGGGTTTGGGGCCGAGCGGAGGGAGAATGAGAAATGAGGGGGAGCACATGCCTGCATGTGGGGGGAATTGGGGAAGCACGTGACCAACACGTGATCGGGGGAGAATATTGGGTAAAATTTAGGTTTCATTTTATTTTTGTGTTTTTGCATTGCTTTTTCTAATTTATTCAACACCGACAAAATCAAATAAAATCAAATAAAAATTTTAAAATAACAATTATTACAAGCATAATATCGGGTATAAAAGTATTATAAAAATATCAAATTCTTGGCGCAAACAAAGACCCATAACAATGGAAAAGTCATTGGTAGTCCATCTTGGTATCCTAACACTCGTCATACCTCTCTCATACATCTCCTCAATAGATTGAATATACATAAACAACACTTCTTTCCTTTCCAAGCATCTCCATAATACTTCATGCGGAACTCTATCATATGCTTTTTCCTGGTCTACAAACACCATCTGGAGATCTTCCTTCCTATCCCTGTGTAATTCCATAAGCCTCCTAAGGAGGTAAATTGCCTCTGCAATCGATCTGCCTTGTATAAAACCAAACTGGCTCTTCGATATCAAAATACCCTTCTGTAACCTTTTCTCAATCACCCTGTCTCATAACTTCATAGTGTGACTGAGCAGTGTTATTGGCATCCTAAATATCACCTTTATTATTGTACGATGGGATGATTTTACTAAACCTTCATTCTTTGGGGATCCTGGTTATCCTAAAAATAATATTGAAAAGCTTTGTTAGCCACATTAATCCCTTTTCACCCAAATACTTCCACTAGTATTTGGTTTCGGCCTTTCCGTTAGACATCTACTTTAGCGCCTCTTTAATCTCATCCGTGCTAATAGGTTCGTAAAAACAAGGTTCATGTTGCCTCTCACTACTCCGTCGTTCCCTAATCCAAAAATCCTCGAACACTTCATCATTGAGTAGCTTGGAAAAGTACTTTTGCTATATTTCCTTGATTTCTTCTTCCTCAGTTAGGGCCTTACCATCTTCATCTTTGATCCACCTTACATCACTCAAATCTCCAGTTCTTCATTCCCTAGCCCTTGCCAACTTGAAGACCTCTTTCTCATTTTCCTTAGTCTCCAGTATTTGATATAGCCTATCATATGCCATGCTCTTAGCTACAACAATGGCTTTCTTGGCTACCTTTCTTGCCGACTTGTACCTAACTCTACTAACCTTCTTCTACTCGTCTGTTCCCATTGTTAATGAAAGCAGCATATGCTTCTTTTTTCTCCTTGACTCTCTCTTTTACCTCCTAATTCCACCACGAGACTTCTTTCATTTTGTGACCACCTCCTAGATATACCAAAGATGTCCTTAGCCGACATCCAAGTACAGTCTGCCATTACTTCCCACATTGTATCTACATCCTCTACTTGCTTCCATTTCCCTTCCTCGGTAGTCCTCTTTGATAACTTGCTAGCATTTGCCATTATAAGATTCCACCTCTTAACTCTAGTGTCCCCAATCATCTTCCCTTTCTAACATTTGAACTATACATCCATCACTAGCAATCTATGTCAAGTTCCGGAATACTCACTTGGTATCACTATACAATCCTTACACAACCTCATATTATTAGCCCTAATCGGAAAGTAATCAATTTGGGTCTATGCGATGCCACTCTTAAAGGTCGCCAAGTGGTCCTCATTCTTCTTAAAATAGAAGTTTATAACTAACAATTCATAAGCAACCACAAAGTCCGGAGTAGAAACCCCTCCATTGTTTCTCTCCCTAAAATTGAATTCTTCATGTGCCGTCTCATACTCGTCTACTTTCATACCAATATCGCCATTAGAGTGTCCTCCTATGAAAAGTTTCTTACTCTAAGGTACACCTTGAATAACCAGATCCAAATCCTCCCCAAATTGCTTTTTAGTATCATTTGACAAACCTATTTGAGGTACATAAACACTAACCACATTTAGGATTTATGATCCCACCACTATCTTAATAGCTATAATATTTTTTGGTTTAACCAAACGTATTCACCGTCGATCGCAATGACTAATCCCCTCGCCCAGCGAGCTCCACTTAAGGGTAAAGTGCTGGCCAAGAATTACTCTCCATTCCCAAAGGCTAAGGATCGAACCCCTGACCAATTGGTTAAGGGACGAAGTGAGCTACCATTACACCACAACCCCTTGGTTATCAACCCAAATACCAACTCCATTCTTAGCCATATTTGAACTCGAGTGCCACAGCTTGTATCCATCAATTTCCCTCGCTTTAGCTCCCACAACACTTACTCTCTTAAACACAAGCTATGGTAATCTTCTGTCGATGCCCAATTGGTAATAATTATTAATTGTTAACCATTTTGATTTTGAAATTCTAAATAGAATAAGAGTGATTTCAATCTTAATCACTCTTAGTTCACATTGATAATCTAACAAAACATACTACTACATATTTTTAAAGATATAAAAACCAGATCGAGGTAGTCAAAATAGAAATAAAAAATTGTACTAATATCTCTATATATACATGATGGTTGTCTGCACAGTACGTAGAAATGTATATTGACAATTGAACTTTATTCATATCTGTTAAGACTATGATAACATTAATAATTTCAGACAATGGTCAAATTTATTTAGAAAAACATGCGTTGTATTTTAAAGAAAAAAAAGTAAAATGATTCCTTCAATGTCATCAAGATTTTATCTTCTTCCGCTGAGGTCTTATGCTTGCTACCAAGAAGATATTTGTAATAAAAGCATAACAATTTGAAAGACTATTGACAAAAACATATCAGAAAAGAGTATAGGTAAACAAAATATTTGATCATTATAATATGACAATATGATAATGTCAAATACAATAGTAGAGACCTACTCTAATTCGTAAGTTCATTTCCAATTACAAAGAAACGGGTGACAATTAAAGACGTACTAGATACAGGAAATTTTTGTTATACCAACAAAACAATAGCAACAGAAAATTAGTTCTGCTGGTAAAAGGTAATAATTCCAACATATATTTTTCTCTGATGGTATAAAATTACTCTTCTAAATTCAGCCAATTAAATAGATGGAAATATTTGCAACAGAAAACTACTTAATCTATTGGTATTGTTATTGGAAGACAAACATTTAATTTTTCTGTTAGTATTATCATTTCAACACCAACAAGTTACTTTTAAACTAATATAGATGTTGGTACTGCTTAGACCTGGCAAAACTGACCCGTAATTGGAAACCCGAACCGAATGACCCGAACCCATACCCAACCCGTCACCCGAAATATGCTCACCCGAAAGTGGACCCGAAACCCGAATTGACCCGACCCGAACCATACTTGACCCAAAATTTTCAACAAAGTTACTTGTTTTGGCATGACGAGCGTATTTCACAAAAAATTAGTTGACCCGAAATCGATCCGACCCGAACCATACCCGACCCAAACCGAAACAACCTGAAATGTCACTTAACCGAACATGACCCGACCCGTACTAGACCCGACCCGTACCCGACCCGAACGACCCATTTGCCAGGCCTAATACTGCTTATGTTTTGGTGTCGCGGACTACATTATAATTATTTAAAAATTTATTTAAAAAATTACTAAAATTGAAATTCGGAATAAAATATAGTATGCAATATAATAATAACCCTCCCCTCTTCATCTTCACGACCAAATTTCGCCCTCCCTCTCCCCCAGAATGCTGCATCCTCAATCTCCAGTGTTATGCACTTCACAAGCCCTAAAATTTGTCCCTAAACCAGTGGCGGATCCAGACATTTGGTATAGGGGTGTCCATAAATTAACATCGTTACTAATATGCACAATTTTTTTTAGGGGTGTCCATTAATCAATATTGTTACTAAATTAACCACTTTTTAAATAGATTTTTTTTTTTTTTTTGGGCTAGGGGTGTCCATGGACACCCCTAGCTATAACATGGATCCGCCACTGCCCTAAACCTAGAATTCAAGAGTCCAAGTCATCAGAAAATGCTCCAGCCTCATGTTGATCGACGACAGTACACCCTGTTCGACATTGAAGCTTGTTTGCCGCCAGACCTTGTTCGCCCCTGGAAACTGTTCGGCGTCATGCTCTATTCGAAAACTACCCCTATTGGATGTCGGTCCTTCTTTGACACTGACCTCAGCTTTGATGCACAAATGATGGGGACCATCCCTTGGAACCTTTTGGAGATCAACCAGCAAGCCTAGAGGACTCTACAAGCACCAAGGAGATCAGGGAAGTTCATGCTTTGGTCCAAGAAGTCGCAAACCAGCCTTTGCACCTACTGCCTAGTTTGACTAGAATCTGGCCTGATTTTGTCAATCCTTTGAGCACTGATGCTGAGGGTATAACTGAGTGCAAAGACCACCCTCTTTAAGTTCAAGATGTTAGATTTCCAATAAATCAAGTTTCAAGTCATTTGGAGGTCATTTGCCTAGTCAACCAGCAAGATCTTTTGAACCATGCAGAACTGACACTAATCCAGCGCAAGGCATAACGAAGGGGATTTAAGTGGACCAACTTAGCTCCAAATTTTGTGCAACTTTAGGGCATGGAAGATGAGATAAATATTTATCAAACCACCTTCCTTAAAGGACCAGAAAGCACCCCCTTGTGCTACTATTATCCAGCCAAAAGGACAAGATAAACGCTTGGTTAACCGCTTTGTACTAGCCGTGTAAGAGGTCATGTTTTTGCCTTAATTACTTGTACTTCTTGCTGAGTTAAACTTTGTATTATTGTACTAAGAAGCTTTGAAGGCTTGGCACCTCATTTTTTATTAGCCTTTGGTACTAATGAGTTGACCACGTGAATGATTAAGTTGAAAGTACCTAATGGGAGTGGGCTGATTTGATGCTCTGTCTTCCCTAGTGTACTACTTGTCTTTGGCTGAGTTTTGGGGCTTAGACTAGCTGTTGGGGAGCCTTTAAAACCAGCCAAGAGAGTCTTTTGTAACACAACTTTGAATGGATGAAAAGGTTGAGTTTAGAAAGCTCTCGCTACCTCTCTTGAAATCCTAGTGTTGTATCTTGAGTGTGGCAACCTTAAGTGGGTCTCTAGGTCTTCTTGATTCAACTAAGAAGGTGATTAAATTCTGTAACTTAGTTGAACTAAGAAGATTGCCCGAGTGTGTGTGAACCAAGGTGGGTATTCGAATCACCCTTGCTAGCCCACTTGTGTTCTGTCCTTGTTCTTATTACATTTGGTTCTATCTCTTTCCACCCTACTCGTAAGCATTCTTGAATCCCTTCTGCAAATTCTTGCATTAATGAGGCTAGAATACATCAAGAACTCAAATTTGAGGTATTTACAAATTTGATTCATTGGAGATGAAATTCTATTTAATTATTCTAGAAATTGTTGTTTCCTTACAGAAATGCAGTCAAATTGAAATCTTGATGTCTTTGCGAAGAAGTCGAATCCTACTACTAGGGTTGTTGCTAGGCTAGTGGTGGTGTGCTTCACTAGGTTGTTGCAGGGATTAGTGATGATGTATCCTATTAGGCGTTTGATGATGAGGGTCGATGGATGGCACTTTTCTGTTATCTTGCCCCGCGCCTAGTACCTCTAGCATTAGGAAAAGAAGGAACCAATGACACATAAATAGTAGAGGGCATAATACTTAGATTGTATGAAGTGGGATTTTGATCTATGTTAGCGATTATGGAGATGTAATTAAACTTGCTTGGAAATTGCAATCGTTATCCTTTGGTCCAGTAAACCTAACCCATTATTTATTTTCTCCATGATTTTGGGTTCTTTGTGGTATCTATTTTGGGAAATTTCTGTTTGTTACTGGATCCCTGGATGAAATCGCTTTATCCACTTAGTCCGATTACTTATGTACTTTTTCCTATGGATACTAGAAGAATATCATAATTTTTTGATTCTTTGATCTCCAAAAAGAGGAAATTTCAAGATGTTGGTGATGAACAATGCTGATAATTTGTCTTTTTATTTTGTTGTTGGTGTTTTTTAAGGCTTTAATAAGTTTCGGTCGATGTTAGGTTTTAACTTGGATAAATTTTTTTCCATAATTGTTGGCATTCATTAAGTTAAAGTTAGAATTGTGACTGTTATATTGGGCATTTGACCCTCCTCTATCATTATATGATGCAACTCCGTTTCCAGTTGCATGTTTGATTTTTTTGCCAAGTAATTTTTTTTGTCTATAAAAAACTTGAAAATTCTTTCCATTAAATCAAACATAACACCGTCTTTAATAGAGCTATGAATTTCGCTAAACCAATTGATCACTAACACAAGCAAGCGATATTCAAATAAGAAAAAATTTGGAGATGCCATAAGCACTTCGCCAGACCACTTGTTTAGAGGACCGGCAAAGAAACCTGTTTGGGTAAGACTATAAGAATTCATCGAATTAGAAGTTTTAGGCAGTTTATAGCCAAAATGATATTGAATGATTGCTAGTTTCTCTTTTAAAATAATTAAGAATGCAAGCTTTATGAAACCAGATATACTAACGAATTGCCATAAAAAGGTAAACAAACTATTAAAATCCATATTAGCTACCTGTTACTTTTAGTGTGTTCATGCACGAATGAGTAGTAAATGATGCTCAAAGAACATACACATCCCTCGACATAAGCAGATTATTTCATATTCTCTGAGCTTTCTATATAAGCCTATCATTTCAAGCAAAATCATTTAATCATATCATATGACTAATAAAGATTGAGACTGTAATTAAATTAGGGCAAAAATAAGAATATTATTGAATTAATTATAGAAATAACACCTTTCTCATCATTGAGTTAATGAATGATGAAAAACTAATATTGACAGGGACGCTCGTGGTGTGCCATGGTCATGAGCACACTACAAAAAAGTAACTTATTCTAATAGAAACCTAGCAGTAATGGAAATATAAACTCCTACTGATGAAAAAAAAAAAAACACCTATCTAAATAGGCGAAGTTTCTCAACATGAATTCTTTCTAATAACTCTATAGAAAAAAAAATGCATAAATATATTATACTTTCATAGTCGTACAATATAATATTCATACTTATTACATCATGAGCTATCTATTTGATAAAGAAAATAGCAGCCTTACTTATTTAGTAAACTACTATGTTAACGTAATAACTGGAATGCATATCCAAAATTTTTACTACTTGAAGAAACAAATATTAGAGTTCTAGAAAGTCTAGGATTTCTTAGAAATCCACAACATTAAGGCTAAAGAAATCAATAGTACTAAGAATGAAGACATGTAAGAAATCAGAAATGCGGAGGATGTTAGGTACAAAATGAATATTTCACTTTAGCCTAGAAAAGGTTACCATATCAATCATGAATCCATTGTAGTGAATATATTATTGATTTAAAATTCAGAGCATCAGGTAAGGTAGAGAAAGATGGATTGATATATATGGGGTATGAAAGAAATTACTTTGGAAATCTTCAAAAAGAAGAGCAAGATTTAAGGGATTAAAAAACCGTAGGAGATCAGACTTAACTGAAATACACAAATTTCATTTTGGTATGATCTGTATTTATTGGGATTATATTTAGATTATGGCTGTTTTGGCAAATTTATAATGTGATAGAAAATATTCTCCGTCCAAGCGTTTCAGAATTTTAAACAGTAGTGAAAAAGCGGGGACGCAATTTGACGAGATTTATTTTTGAGGGGTGTAATATGATACGAGATAATGTTTGAAAAATACATTGTGATTACAGTACAGATATTCTTGTGTAATATCTGTTGGTTTTTCAATACTTCATATCTATTTTTATAGTTTTTTTTTTTGTTTTCATTTTACAGAAGTGGTATTCCTTAATTTATTAAAAAACATAATCATTTGGAAATTTGAAATGTGTAGGAACATACTTATCATTATGGACGTCTTTAAGCATAAGGGTTGGTTGAAGCTCAGGAGAATGGATAACGAGTGTAAGGAATATTTAAATGCATTCCTTCACCATGCATTTTTAATCCGCAGAAAATAATAAAACTCCATGCCCATTTCCAACTTGTTCTAACCCGCTTTTGCCATGAGAGAGAAAATGCCTTTAGGTCTTTCATGGGGAGCCAACAATGAGTGATGGTGAAGATGAAAATGACATGGCAGATGATGAGTTTAGTCATGAAAATTATGGGTTATTTTTCCATGACATGCATAGGATGATAAAAGATACTTCTGAATGTAATGAACCCAATAAAGGATAATCATGACTAAATGAAGGGGGCGAATACCTTCTTTAAATTAAGCGAAGATGCACACTATCCTCTTTATCTTGATTATGAAGAGTTTCGTAAACTCTCCTTGTAGTTGAAATCTACCACCTTAAGCGTTTATATGGAATGACTAATAGGCATTTGACGCTTTTGTTAAACATTTGAAAAGAACTCTTCCTAAGTATCCAACATTGCCTGACTCTCTTAAGAAAATGTAAAGTATCATGCAGAAATTTGGTCTTGGCTACCGAAAGATTGATACTTGTCCGAATGACTGTGTTCTTTTTTGGAAAGACAACACTGAACTAAATAGGTGCCCTGAGTGCAATGCTTTAACATATAAGACGGTAAATGGTGGAATAATGATCAAATGAGCTTCAGGTAATCCAATTACAGTAAAGGTTTTGCACCACTTTCCTCTTATCCCTAGTGATGGACCTCTACGTCCTTAAAGATGAAGAGCGAAGAAGGGATCTCAAGTAGTGAAGAAAAAAGAGTGAAAGAGAACACAGTTCGCATACAAGTAATCAAGAAGGATAAGTAACTAAGGATCTTGGATCAGATATCACCACCAAGATTCTTAGAGATCAACTTTTAGATCTAATATGATAAGATATCATCAGTCAAAAGATCATAAAAGTCTCTTGATCACCACTTTAGTGAGCTAAACTAGAGATAAGCAAGAGACAAAACTTTAAGGAAGTATGAACTCAACCTTTTTATTACTCACAACTTGAAGATGAGTAGAGTCAATAAGCGTAATAAAACCCTTCCCGGGCTGCATCGTACGTCCAAACCCGCTTAGAGAACAACAATGCAACTTGCTTAATCTAAGTACAATTAGGGGCTTAAAGCTTGACAACACATTAACTTTAACACTCAAAATATGTGTCATAACCTAATGGAATCTGATTAGTACTCTCCTAATACCTTATTTGGACTCTTGACAAGCTACTTGTACTCTTGAATGGCCGAAAACAAGTGTACACCTAGTTGGACAATAGCTGAGATACCAAACAGCTCAAACTAGGTAAAATTGTATTTCTTGTGCTTTGTGGCTGGATAAGAGCAATCCCTCTAGACAAAAGGCACCATCATTTGGGGGGGGGGGCGAGGGCAATGATAAATATTATGACACATTTTGAAGCCAAAAGATCCCACAAATTAACTTATTAAGGATCCCAACCGCTCACCACTTTTCTGGTCATGCGCTACTAGGAGCCAGTCTGGAGGATTTGGCTTTGAAGCTTAATTTGAATAAACAAATGAACTCCAAATGCGAGAGTCTTAAGCTTTCATGGGTGCAAGAATCGACCCCCCATTTCTTGGAACCCAATATATAAGGCAGCAAAGTTCAGCCTTTTCCTAGGCTGAACCAGAATGTGTGACTGTTTGCATCTCTTTTATAGGCTGTGCAATGGCCTTGATATCTTGGTGTTTGGATTACTTGGGCGATGAATATTAAGATCCTCTATCTACCCACCCTTGATTACATCATCTCCCGTTGTTGGAGAGAATGTGCCCTCAAATTCTTATGGTGATCATCACCAAAGTAAGAGTTGTGATATATTAAAAGTGCATGAAACTCCATATTCCCTCGGAGATCTATCTTGTATGCATTGTCATTGACCTTCTCTAGCACCTCAAATGGGCCATCATCCATAGGCATTAACTTGGATTTCCTTTCATAAGGAAACCTCACTTTCCTAAGATGTACCCACACTAGATCACTCGGCTTGAACAAAACTTGTTTGCAATGCTTGTTTGCTTCACTTTAGTAGTATTCCTTTGGCTTCTTAATTTGCGCTTGGACCCGTTTGTGAAGCTCTTGAATCTCGTTTACTCTCTTGCTAGCTTTGGTTTTCATTTTCTCCCCTTAGTGAAGAGGTAACAGATCAAGAGGACAGAGAGGGTTTTGCCTATAAACTACCTAGAATGAGAACTCATTGATAGTTCTACTTGGGGCATAATTGTAGGAAAACTCAGCATAGGGAAGAAGCAAGTCCCAAGCTGTCAAATTCTTCTTGAATAAGACCTTTAGGAAAGTTCCTAGAGCACAATTCACCCCTTCCTTTCGGCCATCCGTTTAGGGGTGGCAAATTGTGCTATACTTCAACTTGGTGCCCAATTTCCTCCACAATGTGATCGAGAAATAACTAAGGAATTTAGAGTCATGATTGGAAAAAATGGAAAGAGGGATATCATGTAGTCTGACCACCTCTTTGAAATAAAGATTGGCCACATTAGATGCATCATTGTTCTTGTGGCAGAGGAGAAAGTCTTCCATCTTCAAGAACCTATCCACCACCATCAAGATGGAGTCCTTGTTGCGTTGCGTTCTTGGAAGGCATAGCACAAAATCCATGCTTACATCTAACCAAGGTCCTTGAGGGATAGGTAGTGGAGTGTACAAGCCGTAAAGGGAGGGAATGGCTCTTTGACATAGTGACAAGTTGAGCACCTCTTGATAATTTCTTAAGATCTTTGAGCATGTGAGGCCAATAGTAATGCTCCTTGGCCATCATGTAGGTTTTCTCCTCACCAAAATGTCCCGCTAAGGATCCACCGTGAACTTTCCTAAGAATGAGCCCATGGGTTCCATACATAGGCACACACAATTGAGTTTGCTTAAAAAGGTAACCTCCTTAAAGCATGAAATCTCCCTTGAGTTGACTTTGACAAGCATAAAAAAGGTCCCTAAACTCCAAATCATCCTTGTATAAGGACTTAAGATCCTTAAACCCAAGTACACCGGAGTTGAGTTGAAATAGGAGGAGATGTCTCCTCGACAAAGTATCTGTGCCTTGAGTATTGCTTTCCCAACTTGTGCTTGATAACAAATCTCTCTTTGGTCACCTCCTATTTCTGCAATTTGTGAAGAAACTACTTGAGCCTTGAGTCTTTGCTCTTTTACCCTTAATTTCTTCCTTTTAAAGCGAAAAGTCCTTTCGATTTCTGGATCGAATTCAAATGCAAAGGGATATAAAGGATAAATCCGCAAAATAAGTAACAAAACTACCAACGCAAATAAAAAATATAAAGAAAAATAATAATAAAATGCTTAGTCAATTTCTAAAGGCAACTCAATATCTATAAATTTGGTCCCGGGCAACGGCTCCAAAAACTTGCTAGATGCTACTACTACGTCTGCAAGTGCACGGGTGTTGTATAGTAAAGATATCGTTCCCACAAAGAACAATTGTAATCTATTGAATTTTATCCTTCAAAAGTGCTAAGCAAGCAATTTCAATTAAGAGTTTGAATGACACTATAACCTAATTGAAAAATTCAACCGGTTAAAAACATCTATGGAATTGTTTCATCTTGTAAAGATGTGGATGAATGTAATATATCATGTACTTGAACTATTATGGCAGATTGAAAGGGGTGCAATCGCATATAGAATTCAATCTTCTTTTGAAACAAATTGAATTGCCTGAATTAATAAGTCATTTTTTCAAATGTCCTTGTTTAGCCTAAGTTAAAGATCTTTGATTGCTAAAAGTCCTCTTAACAAGTGAATCTCTTTGAAGTATTACTAAATCAAGTCCTATCTCATTAATCAAATAACAAGCTTCATGTTTTAGTCCTTCACTTAATTATTTAGAATCAGCTAATGAATTTGGCCAAAATCCAATCACAACAATTACTCACATATAATAGAATCCAACCAATCCCAATCAAGAACAAGAATAACTAGACAAAGATGAAAGATTCCAACATCAAAACTTGGCAAAAAATCCCTAGCTTCAGAAAACTACTCACATACACTCAAATCAACAAAACTAAACAGAGTTCTGAGAGAAGAAAATTTTGCGCAATTGGAGATCCTTAAAGGTTTCCCAACTTCACAAGGGCTCCAAAAAAAGCAAGCACTTCTTCAACACTCACACTCAAAGCTCCTACAAGTCTAAACGAAACTTAGAAAAAATGGAAAAGGAATGAAAAACTAGAGAGAATAGTTCTCTTCTTTGCCATGTTCTATGCTTTCTGTTGTTAAAATGACATTATTTATAGAGAAACATAATCAACCTCAGCCACATGATAAGGAAAAATGAACAAGCTAGCAATTATGCCTTCACCACGGACCGTGGCCTTCACCACGGACAGTCCGTGGAGGGCTCTGCCTCGATGATCTTCTGTTCTTTCTTCCTTCTACGAGCATGGTGACTTCGAGGTGTCCGTAGGGAGTCATATTACACTAAATTATGGTCAACTTTGGGGAAAAATGGTCCAAGAACCTGCAAAACACATAAAAGAACCATACTCGAGTGTAAAACCAAAAACGGAGTATAAATTATAACATAAAGCACATATTTCTCCCTACACGACACAAAATGACCTCGAAGTGATATACACTTTAAGCACTTATTAGCTTATAAGGACAACACATAGTTACTGAGAACAATAATACTTCTCATGCCAATAGAGTGCTTGCAAGTTGTGTGAAGGCAACATCTAAGATAAGTAAGTGGTATGAGATTGTCACATGATCATTGACTTATATAATTTTCACATATGTATTTGTAATTTTTCCTAATGCCTTCAAATGTCACAGAGCCATCCAAGACAAAACTTATTTCGCTCAGAATCTTTCAAATCAAGAAGTGTATTGAAGTAGGCCTCACAATTGTTGTACACATAATATGTTATCAATATATATACATACATACATACATACATACATACATAAATACATACATATATATATATATATATATATATATATATATATATATAT